>OU744247.1:16985000-18186812 GCA_916610215.1 Omphaloscelis lunosa
GATCTCTGGCAAGCTGATTTAATGGATATGCAAAGTTTCTCCAAATTCAACAACAACAACAAATATATTTTAGTTATCATTGATGGATTCTCTAAGTACGCTTGGGCTATTCCACTTAAACAAAAAACCAAAGAAGCTGTATCTGAAGCTTTTATTACATTATTGAGTAGAGAAAAACGCATCCCTAGAAACTTGCAAACAGATCTTGGAAAAGAGTTTTACAATAAAAGTTTTCAAAAAATATTAATAAACCTTTCTATCAACCACTACTGCACTTATTCGACCAAAAAAGCTTCAATTGTAGAACGATTAATAAGGACGATTAAGAGTAAGCTTTTCAAGGAATTTAGTTTCAAGGGGAATTATAAATGGACTGACGGGACACTTGCAAAAACCATTACTGGATATAATAATGCAATACATAGAACAATTGGTTTACCACCAGCTCAAGTTAATCATAGCAATAAAACTAAAGTACTACAGAGATATTTCAATCAAAATCGAACGAAAACAAAATGTGCTAAGTTTAAGACAGGCGATTTTGTTCGAATAAGTAAATATAAAGGTTGTTTTGAAAAAGGTTACACTCCTAATTGGTCAACAGAGATATTCAAGATCAGTAACGTTCAAAACACAAACCCTGTTACATATTTATTACAAGATGTTAAACAACAACCTATTTTAGGAGCCTTTTACGATCAAGAATTACAAAAAACCAAACATCCTGATATATACCTTGTTGAAAAAGTTTTAAAACGAAAAGGTAGAAAAGTTTTCGTGAAATGGTTGGGGTTATCATCCTGCGAAAATAGTTGGATTGACGAAAGCAATGTTTCATGAGCGGTTTATCAATATAACATCACGGTCTATGATAGTGATCTCATTCTGTTTCTATACATGAAAGGGAAAGGACTTATAAATAATTTAATTAATAATTTACCGTTTGAGCTCCATTTGCCAGGATATAATTATTGTGGCCCAGGAACTAAATTACGTGAAAGATTAGCTCGAGGTGATAAAGGTGTAAACAAGTTAGATGAATATTGTAAACATCACGATATTGCATATAACAATTCAAAAACTTTGAAAGATCGCCACAAAGCAGATATAATTTTATTAAAAATGGCAAAAAAGCGTGCTTTGTCTTCCGATGCAAGCACTGGAGAAAAACTTGCTGCCAATTTAGTTAATAATATAATGTTAACAAAAGTGAATACTGGAGCTGGGTTCAAAACAAACTTTAAAAATTTAGTAACCAATACGAAAAAATGTATTAAAAAAGTTAAACCGAAGTGTAGGAAAAAACTAATTGAATTGGCCTACGCTGCTGCTAGAGAATTAAATCGTGATTCATCTGCCAGGATTCCACGTATTATACCAATTCCTAAGTCTGGAGGGGTTCTACCTTTAATACCAATATTTGCTGGTTTGTCTGCTGCTGGCAGTATTGCAAGCGGAATTGCTGGAATCGTCAAAACCATAAATGAATATAGAGTTGCAAAAAAGCGTTTAGAAGAAATGAAAAGACATAGTAACAATGTGGAAGGTGTATGTATTGGAAACGGACTGCGGCTAAACCGTTACAAGGACGGGCTTGGGCTATATACAAATTTAAAGAAAAAAAACTAAATCATAGGCTACCTAATCGCGCTCTTACTAATATAGATATCATACATTTTACCAAAACCGTTCCATATTTTCGTGGAGTGTTTATGAGAGATACCTTACCGAAGTCTCCATTTTCAAAAGAGTGCGGAATCATAAATTTAGATAATTCTAAAAATTCTGGTACACATTGGGTAGCCTATGTAATTTTAAATGAATATGTTGAGTACTTTGACAGCTACGGCAACTTGAAACCTCCAATAGAATTTATTCGTTATGTAGGTTCTAACAATATTAATTATAATTACAATAATTTGCAAAATAATAATTTATTCAATTGCGGACATTTATGTATTAAGTTTCTTAAGGAGTTTTGGAAAAAGCGAGGTTTTATCAAATCATCACTTAAAAAGGTTTAAATGTTATGAGTCGTCTACATAAGACAACACTTTGACTTTATCTGTCACAAGAGGTGAATGTTAATTAGATTAAAGAAAATAAAAAAATGATTGTTTACAATATAAAATCAACTGCCAAAGATAAGAGTTTTACTCGTTCTCGTACCTTCAAAAGACGAAGACATATTATACGAACTCTAAAAAAAATAACTAAAGATAATAAACTATTTCTTCGAGCTTTAGGATTTAAATTATGAGTATTCTTCAAGTGAATGATTTACCACAATTCGACAACTCTATAGTGAATTATGAAATTCATACATATAATCCATATAGCAACAATTTTAATGAAAATGATGAAATACGTATACCCATAAATCAGCAAGATTTGTACGTATTACCTTCAGCTAGCTACATTTACGTTGAAGGCCGAGCCACTACGGTTTCGAAAGATGGAGCAGGAAAACTAACACGAAAGGTTGTTAATTTTACCAACAATCATATATCATTTCTATTCCAAGACATTCGATATGAAATTAACGGTGTAGAGATAGACCGAATAAAAAATGCAGGTATTTCTACAACTCTAAAATCATATGTGTCAATGAGCCAGGGGGAAAGTAAGGCTGCTGCTATTTGGGGTTGGAATTTGAATGGGATGAAAGATAATGATGGTATTTTTAGTGCACTTATACCTTTGAATAAAGTTTTAGGATTTGCGGAAGATTATAATAAAATTATCATTAACTGTAAACATGAACTTATACTTAAAAGAAGCGGTTCGAATCTTAATAGTGTTTTACTTGATAATAATGACTCCATTGAAGTAAGTATAGAGAGACTGCAATGGCGTATGCCTCATTTAAAAGTTTCAGATCGGGAAAGATTAACTTTACTTAAACATTTAGAAAAGGATCGTCGTATTCAAATAGCTTTCAGAAATTGGGACATGTACGAATACCCTTTATTACCTAGAACTACAAAACATTCTTGGGTTGTTAAAACTGCTTCACAACTCGAAAAACCAAGGTATGTGATCTTTGGTTTGCAGACAAATAGAAAAAATATGAAAAGTAAAGACTGCTCAATATTTGACCATTGTAAATTGACTAATGTTACTATTTTTTTAAATTCTCAATATTATCCATACGAATCAGTGAATGCGAAATTTTCAGAAGATAAGTATTATATATTATATGAAATGTTCACCAAATTTCGTCAGTCTTACTATAACACCCGGTCTGAACCAATGCTTGGTTTGGACGAATTTAAAGAAAAGGCGCCTTTATTTGTAATTGATTGCTCAAGACAGAACGAAGCCTTAAAAACTGGGGCTGTAGATGTGAGACTAGAAATAGAAAGTTCTGAAGATATACCAGAAAATACATCTGCCTATTGTCTAATCATCAACGATCGTCAATTTGAATATAAACCCTTAAGTGGTATTGTAAAGAAACTATTATGAACGCTATAGTCGATGTGCAAGGGTTTAAGACGGAAAGTAACGAGTTCATCGTGAAAGAAATAGCAATAGCATGTGGAAATCAAATTATGGTATTATTAATCAAACCACCATTCCCATTTAACAATCTTACAAACAAAGAAAGATTGCAAGTAAGTTGGATAGAGAGAAACAGAAAAATTTTCTGGAAAGAGGGTTTTATGCCATACTTAAACTTTCATCGATATATTGTACCTTATCTGGAAGATAAAAGCATTTATGTTAAAGGATGCGAAAAAATTTCGTGGTTAAAAAACTTTGTAAAACATGATAAAATATATAATTTAGAAGATAAGAACTGTCCTCGTTTACAAAAATTATTTGATGACTATAGAATGTCTAGTAATATATTTAGTTGTGTATATCATTCGAATGTCTGTGCTTTAAAAACTGTAATGTGTTTGAGAAAATGGTGTACAGATGAAAATAAATTTTTTTGATTGATTATTTCTTGTTTTATTTTATTACTAAATAAATACATAGAACCACAATAAACCATGCTATAATTTTAAATATACCGAAAAAATAATGTTAGTCCTGTCCATATGACTCCAAGTACCACATCGTTATAAATTAACAACGCCAGTTAAAAGACCTCATTATGCCTATGCACATCCCCGTATCAAGACCTTCTAAAAATGATTCAAAATTATTTTAGCCCACGATATGAAACATATAATGAATATCAAATTCGATTATGTTCATTCAGACATTATTGGGCTACAGTAGATTCAAAACGAAGATTGGTGATGAAAATGACTGATGCAGGTTTTTTTTACTGTGGAAGTGGTTTAAACGATAAAGTTATGTGCTTTTCGTGTGGAGGTGATATCAAAGATTGGGAGTATTACGATGATCCTTGGATGCAGCATGCTATACTTTTCCCTGATTGCTTTTATTTAAATGCTGTAAAAGGGACAGATTATGTTGATAAACTCAAACATCAATTTATTAAAGAAACAAAAGTATAAAATGGTTCCAAAGTAGTATTTAAGCTACCAGATTCTGGCTGAAGATGAAAATGCTTTTATCTTATTCGTTTTTTATTCCATTAATTGTTTCTGAATACAGATAAATATGTTAAATTAACATTATTTTAGTTTTATTTATTAAAAGACTTGTGACACCTCTAAGAATAATCAACCAGTGTTGTACCATAGAAAGTAATGTAGTTCAAAATCTATTTGAATAGATATGTTCCAATGAATTAAATAGTATAGGTATTCTCAATTCTAATAGACCATCAATTCAACAAACATTATTTCATCTAGTTGAACTCTACAATAAATAAAGATTAACCTATTTGAATAAAAATGTTAATGTCATTTCAATTATCTATTTGATTAGACAATCTATTCAGTAAATAAAATTTCATCTATTTTAATAGATATGTTCCAATGAATTAAACAGTATATTCTAACAGACCATCAATTCAACAAACAAGATTTCTTCTATTTGAATAGATATTTTTTATCTATTTGAATAGTGAAAATTGGGGTATCTGGATCTCCTTTGATCCAGATGCCCCAATTATATACTACTGAACTACGTCACTGAACCGTTATTTAAAGTTTAGAATCTGTAAATAGTATTAACTTAGTTGATGCCCTAGGTTAATACTATTTACAGATTTTACACTTTTAATAAATATTCAAGGATTTATTAACAAAGATTTAGAAGTAGAATTATTTATGAATTTTAACAGTATTGATATTCTTTGTATAACAGAACATTGGCTTAATAATAATAATAATAATATTCTTTATTTTGCAGACAACAATGATCCATAGTGTTAGTAAAAAAAAAAAAAACAATAAAATTACTTATTCCTAGTGTTAGTAACTAATATATTATATGGAAGACAGAGTAGGTAAATAGTATTGTGAAAAGGACCTCCCCAAACTAATGTTCAGTGATTATCCTTCTCACAAAACTTTTAATTATCGGAGAGTCGACACTCTCCACCACAGTTTTTAGAATGCTGTTGTCACTCGCCCGCAACCGTGACAGCAGCGACGCGGTTTTCTTCCGAATAACGGCATGGAATCCGTCAGTTCGGTTTTGCGCAAACAAAGCAGAAGCGCTGCACCAACGCGGCAGTCCCAACAGCATCCTAAAAATATTATTATACTGTATGCGTAGGTCATCCAGCGTTCTTTTGGTATAGTTGACCCAAAGATTCCCCGCGTAAAAGCACTGGCAATATGCCTTAAACAGTGTTATCTTCACTAAGGTGCTACACCGGGCGAATCTTCGGGCCAACATGTTACCTCGGACCGCCAGAGCCCTACGCTCCCTTTCAATATCAACACTGTCCTTAAGGTCGTCGGTGAGAATATGCCCTAGATATTTAAATGTTGTCACTCTTTTGACGTTCAAGCCATTTAGGGTAATGTCAGGTATAGTATCTGGACATTTACCGCCGGCCTTAAAGACAATGTATTCGCATTTCTTTACATTATACACAAGTCCGTGCGAGGCAGCATATGTCTGACAAACCCGCAGCATTTCATTTACCGCACCAGCCGTCGGCGCCAGCAACGCCATGTCATCCGCGTAACTGATAGTGTTTATTTTAACCCCATGGACGCTACATCCCACCCGCATATTGCTGAGGTTCACGATTAGGTCATTCATATAAGCACTAAAAAGCCTTGGAGATGTCAGACCACCCTGCCTCACACCGCATTCCAATTTGTATGTTCCGGAGAGAGCATTGGACCACCTTATAACATTATCTTTATTACACACCTTATAACACCTTATAACATTATTAAGAGCTACCAGTTCTTGTTCAATTTTAATAATCACCAGGTAGGTAATTCATTTAGTAGAGTTAATGCCATACATGGTGGCTCATTAATTTTAGTAAGTAACCAGCTTACGTTTAAAGACCGTAAGGATATTGTGAGCCTATCTGTTGAAATAGTTTATATAGAATTGGAGCAGTTTATTGTATTAAGTGTGTACAGACCCCCTTCAGGATTGTATGACTGCTTTGAAAAGGTAAACAGAAAAGTTGTGTTGAAAGGACTAAAATTGTAATTGTCAAACAAGTAAACTCTGTAACATAATATTTTTATTAAAAAGAGTGTCTATGGAGTTTCTTGCCCGTTCTTCTCCATCAGGAACCTACTTCGTTTTGGAATGGGTATTTGCTTCACCAACTCAAACTGAAAGACTCTTTGATAAGTGATAATTCAAAAGTGCCTCTAAATGTTCTAATTGAAATAAATGCTTTGAGTTTGAGTTAACTGTTGTGTGTGATTGAAAACCAACTACTTATAACTTACCATCAACGAAGAATTACACCGGAGACTGGTCAAAAACGGCACAGGCGGGATTCTCCGCCGCGTTATATATATATTATATAGAAGGATATAAAAATGTAAAATTATATAAAAATAAAATATAACAGTAGGATGTACTTATTATTTGTAACTCCTACTCTCCTAGATCCAGTTCCAGACAAAAGTACCTTCACTGCGCATTTTTATACAAATAATTGACGGGTGATTGCTATTGATACCCATATTTTACCAGGAATAACACGCATTGCAGTTGTTTCAGTCAACCTATTTCTATATTAGTAATATGTGGAGAATAAACCTTTGTATCATGGCTGTAGAAAACGTTGAAAGTCACAGCTTAAAATATATACTTGCAGCTTAGATACGCCCATACAAACACGCGACTCAATGTCATGATATGCGACCCTGTGTCGTCGACAACAATTGTAGACAGTCGTGGATGTCATGTCCCTCGTCCACCCTAAACACACCAATCAAATTGTCAGTCAGGACTTTGAACGACTTTTTTTAAACAGTTTCTTCTTCACTTTAAGAAAGTCAACAATAACGTTTCCACATAGTACAATACTTTTCTCTTTATTTTCTTTACAACCCACAAGAGCTTACCAAGAACTTGTTTGTGGAGCTCATTAATTCGATTTCATATGAATTTCGCCATAAGTTGACGAGTTTGGTATCTAGTTGCCAGAATATTGTCCATTGAAAAGGATGAAAAATACTTAGTGGAACTGTAGACGTAAATAATAATTGTCCAACCAACTTACTCATGTACCTTGTTCCTGAAACTTCTATAATATAAATATTCTATCTTTTATATTTTGTGTTCCAAAAGGAATTATGATTGAATTACGAATGTGTGTGGAAATGTAATATCCTTCGAAAAGGTACTGCGTAGTTCCTGCAAACTGCGTGTCTCTGATATATGAACGTGGATGAAGCAATGAAGTATATAGGCCTCGTGGCACGTGGTGTTCTATAGTGACCCGCATGTTATGTATATATATTTTTATTCCAAGGAAATGCTGGTTCTATAGGTACGGTGGCGGTGGCAGTAAGTTACAGTGGGAGGAACAGGGAGCAATGAACTATCGGAGTAATACTTCCTCTCTATCTCCTTTTAATGGATGTTCAACGTTCCTATTAAATGAAACGAAAAATAATGTAAATTTCAACCTTGAATCGAGTTTTAACAAAAATAATTCATGTTTCATTGCTAAATGTTTCAACAAGATCTGCCTCAACGTAAACACATTTGTTATTTTATGTTAAAATTATTTAAATTTTATTTCCGATCCATTTCGATATTTATTTTTATGATATCGCTCGTGGCTATGAAATTTAAGTTGTTGTAAAAATACTATTGACTTTTAACGTTCGTTTTAATATCATAAAACATTATGATAACACTTTCGTCTCTCCAGAAAATGGGAATATACAGATTCAACTTTTAATTATGCAACTCGGCCCAGGTACTAAATGAAGCTTAAACTTTTTCTGAATAATAATAGTCCTTCAGACCGAATTTCTGCTATGACGACTAATTTCAGCGGAGACAAGCCTTCGGCGTGGGAGATATTATAGTGCAGAAGTGTATACGCAAATATAGGTGCTCTCTCTCATTCCTCACTCTCATAGTTCAATAGGACGGAAATCCGACACGACAGGAAAGTGAACAGGCTCAGGGCCAACGGTTTCACGTGCTTTCCGAGGCACGGGTTATCACACCGCCAACTGACAAACTCTGGGCTGTTACTAAGAAATTCCTAATGTTATCCAATAACACTTTGCTGACCTGGGGATCGAACCCAGGACCCCACGCTCAGGCAGTCGCGCTTGCGACCTCGAGACCACGAGACCTACAGCAGTCTGTATAGGTCGATACTAGAATGAAAGATGTCATTCTCTTGCATTACTATTAAAATTACGCTTATTTTATGTAACCAAATGACATTGAAAAAGGTCTGATAATACTGGTCCGTGTGCTAAAAATATATATTAAAGAATAAAAGCAATTCCATCTATGTAAAGAAAAACATTAAGATTGTCCCCTGAAAGAGTTCAGAAAACATTTATGTTATGAGTAGTTATAGAAAACTTAGTCTGGGTCCATAACTCTTTAGACCTTTAACCATCGGCTTTTGACGTCAAAGCGTTTAGAAAACTTTTGATAGTGTACTAAGAATCGCTCTCTTTGTACAATAGGTGATTTTTGGAAAATTCCGATTGTGACCTTAACCTATTTGCCCGATTTGGTAATTACACAGATTAATGTACAGTCAGCAACAAAAGTCGATGAACACTGTTACTTTCGTACCACATGTACACCTCTGCCTAACCCTTCGGGGATTACAGGCGTGATGTTATGTTACTTTTACTTATTTATCATCTTAATTGATACAAAATTATTCGTTACAGTGATTTTCAGCATTTCTTGAATTCATAAAAAAAAAAAACTGAAATGTCTGTACGCGATCTTACTTTTAACCACGTCAACAGTTTTCTCAGAAAGTATTGTAGTGTTGTTCTTTTCAATGAAATCAATATTTCTAAGAAAACTAAATTAAATAGTTCTAAGACCTTGGTTTGACTTTACACTACACGATTAATATTAATACTACTTTCTGAGTACGTTACTAAGTACATACTAATTATCATCAAGTTCACATACATGCAAAATCTCCTTTTTTTTCACTCCTTTTACCACAAAACACTTCAAATTAAAATATTTTTATTTGTAGAACTTAGGTAAACAAAAAAGTACAGATGTTAATAATAATAAAATGAACGCTATGTCTTGCCGTTAATGGCACACAAATATTCTAATTAAAATTTCAAATCTTTTGGTAATAAATGCAACAAAACATTTACATTAACAAATAAAACTAAATTTTTCATTCAATTCAAAATCATTCAAAATTAATACATACCTAAAAACATTGTTCATTGTTATTTCATTCAATTATCATAACAATATATTTAATCATATAAAAAAAACATTAAAATTCAATTAAATTTAGTAAATATTTAATTAATTAACAAATAAAAAATATCTAATTAAAGAAATTTAAATGTCAATAAATTATAATTTGTCGTCTAGATACTCATTGATCGTGTAATATACTTTTATATTTAATAAATTAAGAATAGCCTTTTTAAAATGGTGTATGTCGAGATCTTTTATTGAATTGGGTATATTGTTAAATATTTTGGGTGCCATTCCTAGCGCAGTGTTGTGTGAAATAGCACATATCTCTCTGTCACGTCTTTTTGATCTCAATGTTTGAAATAAATGCAAGATTGATTTTACAAATACTGCTGCCTCGTAGATGTATAAACAGGGCTTAGTAAGAAGTTTATATTTCTTAAAAAAAACGGATTGCAACTATCCGTTTTTTTTTAGCTTAAACACAGCACGTGCACACTTTTTTTGAGCTTTGAAATAAATTTCTTTGTCAGTGGAATTTCCCCAATAAATTATTCCAAAAGTAAAGTTGAAGTGACATAAGCTTTGTATGCTATCAGAACTACGGACTCATTTGCTAATTTAATACTGGTTTAGTTTTTTACAGATAGTTTCTACATCATTTTTGTTTGTTCATCAATAAATTCCTCAGCACATCATTTGCTTCGCGTTTCTCGCCGACTGTTTCCTCACTCCTCCTCATTCCCCCTCAATCCTCCTCCGAATTTCTCCAACCGTTATGTAATTTAACGTCGGAATGCTATTACATATTTCTACCTCGATTTCCTCTTAACAAAATACATTTCAGTGATTTTGTAACGAATTTTAAGATACTAATTAAAATGTTACTTTAATTAATTTTTGTTCAAATGAAGAATATTTTGCTTTAATGTTAATATAAACAATATTTGAACATCTCAAAATGGATCCTCGTTTCTTGAGTTACTTATGGTCTAAGGTCCCCAGAGAAACGACAACCTTCACCCATCTGTTTAATGAATGAAAGTATTTAATATCATCATTTAAAAAAATATATTGCTAGTGGGTTGTCTTAAAAATTCCTTGGCAGACTATGAATAATAAAAAAATCAAAAATGGCTTTTTTTTAAATTGCACTCATTAGTTTAACGATTAATTCGTTTTAGTAACAAATGTTTCTCTTAAAAAACCACTATCTATTGTTAAATCACTTCTGTCTATTGGGCGCCAAGAACATTTCTAAAATTAGACCAAGTAGTCACCTATTTAGGTCATTAACTCTGAATTGACTAACAATTGGCAAAAGTCGAGTTAGTAGCAAAGATTCTCATTGAAAAGCTCTTTCAATTGGTGTATATCTTGCAAAAAAAACTCTATATAGTTTTTTTTTATTAATCACAGTCTGGGCAGGAATTTTTTAGCTAACCCGCTCGCTATATGTATATTTTCTAACATACTAAATTTGATTTAAAATACTTTTCATCCATTGAAGAGATGGTTGAAGGTCGTTCCTCTGCGGATCTAATACGAAATACGAGGTTTCTATGAATAGACTATTTTATAGTTTTAAAGTTTTGCTAATTCTGAAACATACATACTCACATCCCTAAAAGAGTCCAATGTCCGCACTAGACACACTGGTATATGCACATGGAGTTGCAGCGCAAGGTCAGCAACATGTATTGTTACTTGTGCTGTGGTGCGGACAGGGGCGCAGGGCAGGAAGATTAAAACAAACACATAATTATCCGAACTTCATCATCATGGCCTTTTTCTACCAGGACACAAAAGTCGGAAGTCTGAAGTCGGACGTCGGTGGGAAAAAACGAAAATTCAAAACCTAAGTCACCGATTTCTGAAATTAAAGTTATTTTCCACTTTGTAGTTTTTTTTTTTTTTGTGAAAAGATTTCATTTTTCACTTTTTAGTTGTGGTACGTACCTCACATAAAATTCGAATATCACTAACTGCTATGTAAATAACAGTGATAGGAACTTATCATATCATCCACATACTAAGTGGGAAAAAATACGTATTATTCAACCTAACTCAAAAACTACACAAGCAAAGTTAATAAAAATTGTATGGGACCATCTCTGAAGTAAGTACCTACCAAACAAAAAAAGAATCATCAAAATTAATTTATAATTGGAGGAGTAATCGCTAAACAAACATACAACAAAAAAAACACACTCGAATTGAGAACCTTCTCAATCTTTCTTTATTCCTGTTATATGCCGAAAGTACAAGTCGTGCCATTAAAGATGAGACTTGACACACCACGTGGTTTGACTTGCGCAGTAGACGATTTATGGGTCTCTTTAGCGGTATGAGGTCCCCGCTGGGGCGTCATCGGGGCGGGGGAAAGAGCGGCGGGAGGCGCGGTCAAGTCTCAACTTTAATGGCACGACCTGTACGTATTGCATGCTGGATTGATCTTTAGATTTCAAATTAAAATAACAGGAACGTATTTCTTTTAGAACAGAAATCTAGCCAAACAAGAGCTTCCACTATATTATTATTCAACAAGTTACAACAAAAGAACATTATAATAGAAATTCTGTTACGAAAAAAATATCCTAGTTTCCGTTTTTCACTACTTTTTCACGGAGAAAGTTTAATATTGTAACTTTTGAACTCCATTCTGAGCGAAACTTTATTCGTATAAAAGTAGTACAATAGAATGAGAAATATAATGTAACTGGGTAAGGTGGAGATGTTGTGTCTGATGGAAAAAACGAGCTAGCATAACATAGCATAATCATCAACCTATAGATATTCCCACTGCCGGGACACAGCGCTCCTCTCTGTGAGAGGGAGTGGGCCACCATGTGGGCCCAGTGCGGGTTGGCAGATGTCACATGTCTTCGAATTTTTGGTTCTAGGACATGCTGGTTTACTCACGATGTTTTCCTTCACCGTTTTGAGAGCAGTGGTGATGAAATTATTTACACAAACTGCCTGCTTAAAAGAAACAAATCTATACCAGGCTAAAATCAGTCGATGTGAGACATATAACTATGATTATAACAATGCGCGTAGCAGTATGCTACGCCGTAGCACAAGCTACGCTAGCGTAGCTCAGTTGCTACAAATATCGTAGCGCAAGTGTTGTCAACATACCTTTGCCCCAGTAGAGTTTATGCCTTCATGATGAAACTACATATTATTTATTTATTTATTTAACCATTTATGCACACACATATAAGCGAAGCGAATTATAAGCGAGTTTTTTTATTACAGTCAAATGCTCTTTTCACTACTAAGGTTCCTCATGAACAAACTTCATACACTTACACTCAAAACGCCCTCCCAGATTTCTACGTTAATACTTTAGTTTAAATTTATGTTACATGGCACATACTCGGAAGTTGTAGGAACATAACTACGACAAATTCCTTGACCTACTTGCTTGAGTGACGGTTTGTGATCACAGAATAATGCGGAGTCACCGTCGTAAATAACTTTGCAAGCCTTCATAAACACTGGGACAGCGGCTTTAATCTGTCACTCCGTTGTTTTGGAATGAACAAACAATTTTGATAATTATCGCGTTTCCTCTCATGCAATGGCTAAGAAATTAAATTTTTATTACATTAACTTGTGTTGTTTTGTTAAGCTTAAAATGACAGGAGAGATTATACATGCATGTCTGTTTTGTATCTCGTGTTTATGGTTTACTGAAGGAGTTTATTTTGGTAAAAATAACAAAGCCTTTAAACACGATCATTAGCTTCAAACACAATGTTAGAATTTTATGATGTTTTATAAATTTTCATGTTTCAAAACCTACAAAAACTTCAATGCCAGCATTTTCCGCAGGCAAAGGAGAGGGCAAGCCTATTAATTACCATGAACCGGACACAAATCCAGAATAGGCAGACCTGAGAGATCAGAGCTACAGCTCAGCCATCCTGTAGTGGATTTTTCTTTGTTTTCCGTAGGCAGGCTTTATTTTTAGTATCTATTTTTACTTTTCATTGACCCCAAATTTTAAACCCACACAGTCCCTTAATAAAACATTGTTGATCGAAGTTAAATTCAATTTGACAGCCAGTAGTTTACCAAAGGGCCAGCGTCTAATTTGTAATCATTCGGCGAACAGAAAAACAATATGGTTCGTTAAGATCCACGTTGAATTGTTGACTAACTGAAATCACAGCAGCTATGCCGATTGAACGAAATATTGTTAATCCAATTTCTGTTTAGAATTCAATGAAACCGTAATTTTAGGATATTTGAGAAGATTATGTTGTAATGCTCGCTTGCTGAATAGAAATGAGAAATAAATTTGGTTCGTGGTCTTCTGAGGACCTAAAAAACGCCACTGATGCTGCGATTGACGTGGCCACCTACTGGGCACAACTCATTCTAACTATAATATTATAAATACGAAAGCGAGTCTGTTAGTTTATTTGTTTGTTAAGCTTTCACACGCTAAAACGGCTGAACGGATTTGTATGAAACTTGGCACATGGGTAGCATGACCTGGAGAAGGACATACATAGGATACCTTTTATCCCGATATTCCCACGGAAGAGACGATAAGACTCGAAAAGAAGAATAGATCAAAATAATATAGTTAATTGATTCAGGCGTGACCTTGCGGAAATCCATTATAAAATACGATAGAAGTGGATATATTTAGTAACCTGTTCTGCTTAGCTATTTCTAAAGAGTCTTAAAAAAAACCCTGAAAGAAATCGACACGTGTTTCACCTCTCAACGAGGCATCCTTAGGATGACGATTGACTTGTCGCGAACTCGAACACGGCGTGTTGCCACACCAAGGGCTGAGCGCAGACTCAGCGCTTGGTGATAAATAGCTAAGCGGAACAGGTTACTAAATATATTCACTTCTATTGTATTTTATAATGGATTTCCGCAAGGTCACGCCTGAATCAATTAATTATATTATTGCCTTTGTCTTGCGGTGGGACAACAAAGGCTTATAAAAAAATAAAAAATAACAAACAACAACATAACATCACGCCTTGTTTCCCCGAAGGGTTGGGCAGAGGTGTCCCTGTAGCAGGCACACCCACATTTCGCCAAAAAATAAATCGTAACAAAAAACATTTTCGTATGCATTTTTGCATATTGTCTTTGGTTTTTCTCACATTATTTTCTAAATTACCAAACAATAACATTTTATTGTTAAATTTTAATACT
This sequence comes from Omphaloscelis lunosa, assembly GCA_916610215.1. Lineage (NCBI taxonomy): Eukaryota > Metazoa > Arthropoda > Insecta > Lepidoptera > Noctuidae > Omphaloscelis > Omphaloscelis lunosa. Next base: position 16,999,929 of record OU744247.1, read on the forward strand.
TTGTTGTTTACCTTATAGCTTTATCATTATTTACACATTAACCGAAATACGGCCAGTCAATTTTGAATAAAGTTTTGCCCGCGCGGGCGTTAGCAATGTGCCAACACGAGCTATCACACGCATATTACCTATATTGTTCCATTTTCAAAATGCCTTGTTCGAACTCTGCCAGCCCTCAGTCATTCTAACGTTAGCTGACGAGTGCAGGCACTCCGGGTTTTCGATACAACGCTACAAGGTTCTTTTGGCGCATGGCCAAAATCGGAACTAACGCTGCCATCTTGTTTTGTCAATACAATTTCTGTGATAATTTCATAAAAATGTTTTTTTTTCGGCATCTTCAAAAATAATCGTCAAATTTCAGTTCCAATTTAAACAAAACCTTAATGAGTTATAAACTAAAACCTACCGCATGAATCACTCCGTCTATTGGTGAAAACCGTTTAAAAATCCGTTTGGTAGTTTTTGAGATTATCGCATTCAGACAGACAGACAGACAGACGCGGCGAAGGACTTTGTTTTATAATATGTAAGGATTTATAATATATATAATATAATATATATATTAATATTATTTTACATAAACCTACATGGGCACTTATGAAACGTCAGAAGCTATGTGCACGGTTCCAATTGGTCGTTTCCTATGCAGAAGAGCCGGCAAGAAACTCAGCGGTTACTCTATTAAAAATAAATGGCTTTTGCAATGTTTTCAAATTACACTGTTAAAAGGTATGAGAGGACAGTATAGGCCGGTCAACAAGTACCAGTTACTTAAAAAATTGAAAATGGTTTACAAATCTACAGTCTATTAAACCTAGAACGTTCTCACATTCACAAAATATGAAAGAATCTACGTATATAAAGGGTAATTAATATAATAAAAACCTATTTAAACCTAATGACATGGTTGCCACTACAAATTATCCTGTCCACAAAAGCCACAATTATTTTCAACTTCTGCTAATCATGTAGATTCATTTTTGGACTCGTGACAAGTACCAACTTATATAAGGCGAAATTTAAGACGAACGCAATGAGATCAAACTTTTAGGAAGTTTGCTCTAATTAATCAAACATCTTTGGGTAACTTACCATCGTCAAAAATCCGCCTAAACTCCTGTTTATGTACTTTAAACAAAAAAACAACTTGAACTACATTTTAACGTTTCTTTAACATGTGACGTTTAGAAATAGATGGGATCATTCGTCCTTTCTTGGAAGGTCTAAGCGAGTTTCAAATATAATTTTAAATCCAACTTAATCTGACGCTTCGTAGTACCTACGGATCCCGATTTTGTTTACAGAAGAATTTAATTAGGTTTTAATCTTTTTCTTCTGGTGTTTTTTGTTGGTTCTGGTATATTATGTCCTACTGCTAGGCAAAGGTATCCTCCACAGCTTTCCATTGTTCTCTGTCCGACGCCTTGTCCGACCAATTTTATTATTTATGTTGCTCTAAATGTCTGGCAAAGAATTTCAATTTCGGAAGTCTGTAACTACCAAGTTTGTATCTACTTATGTTTACTTTTGTACCTATTTGGTAACATGATTATTATGGCAAAGTAGTATTAGTTGGTATTTTTTGATGTTTTCAAAGGATAAGTATCTATCCTTAGTGAATAACAATTCACATTATAATTGTTCGGTATGTTCTCTCGGATCAAACATGGCTATCTATGTTATAAGTTTGTTGACCTGAAGGTCAGGGTTGTCTAATGACGTCAGGTTGGCCTGAGGTTACATAGAGATTCATTATGTATTTACTCAGTTCCGTATATGTTCTTCCTGTTGTAACTATGACGTACTGTTTGTAACACAATCCATGTTTTGGCTCATGTCATGTTCAAAGTTGAAAGCTGAGCTCATCCTATTGTAATATGAGAATACCAAAGTATAAAAATGGTAAGTTTCACATACTTATTTTCTTTAGAACATGTAACCAATTAAATATGAAAGAATTTATTATTGTATGGACTTTAAAAGAGACTGACCTCTGATTAAATTTTTCTTCTCAGAGTAGTCAGTTAAGAAACACCGAAGTAAAAAAAAGACGAGTAAAGTGTTATTATTTATAACCAACTAGCTGTTGCCCGCGACTTCGTCTACGATCCAGGTTGAAAAGTAGCTTATGTCCATCTCTAAACCATGGTCTATCTATGTGCCAAATTTCATCCAAATCCGTTCAGCCGTTTAACCGTGAAAGGGTAACAAACAAACTCACTTTCGCATTTAAAATATTAGTTAGGATTTGCTGAATAAACAAAAAAATAAAATAGAACCACGTGTTAGTGAAATGTTCTCGATGTTTTTTGGTTGGGGTCTAGCTTTTATGGTAGATCTTTTTATGTCATAATCATAATATTATTTTGCATAGCAAAGGATAGCATAATCTTCATTTCGCAGAAAATTGTTTGGCATACACTCATTTAGCATACATTCCAAACTCATATTTTGTAAATCAGAATCATCTTTTGGCATAAATTTCATATCCATAATATTTAAAAAGTAGAATCATCATATTGCAGAAAGTTCATACAAAAATGCAAACAAGCATATACCATGCATACAAATTATTTAGACAATGGAAATTATTAGAGTATGATGAAAACATTTCAACATGAGCATTGGAAGTAATGCTCGCTAACCGCTGCCGCGGCACCGCTCGCTCCGCTCACTCGGCTCGCACGCGGTTGGTCATAGTTCTAACCTAACCTAACCTATTTCACCCAGTTCAAAATGATGAATCATACAATCTTTGCCTTTTGACTTTTTAAGACAACATTAAATAAAAAATAATAATAATAAAATCTATTTTAATTTGGGACTTTTATAACCGCAATGCGTATGACAGTCAAATCATACCCTTAACGGATAACAACAAAATACACTGCTATGGATTACATTTGGGCCATAACCTGAACAGACTCTTCGCATCATCACCATTTGGTTGAGGCAGAATTTTACGAAATTAAAATTGAATCAAGTCGGTTCAACCTCAAGGCCCCAAACACATCATTTCTATCAAACTTATATTGAACACAGTCCATCAATAAGTAATTTAAGTCTTCCACAACTCCACACTCAACACAATTAGGCGACTTAATTTTAATTTTAATTTAAGGTTAAAAATGCTATTTTATAGAAATGGCAATATGCCTAATAAAATTATTCGAAATAAAATCCTGCCACCTGATGAGTATGCCATTGTAAATTCGGACACATAAACATTCGACCAAACAATTATTAGACTATGATACTTAATTATTTTTATGCCATAATAGTATTCGTGTAAAGAAGATTCTGCCAAGTGTGTTATGCCAAATGAGTTTCGGAGTATCAAGATTCTACCAATTAGAAGGAACCCTTGGTATAATGTTCATACATCCTTCACCAAAACTTGAAGTGGGCGAGCCTCTGTGTGGTTTGTAATTATTATCTCCACAGATAAGCTTAAGGCTAAAGGAAATGAAAAATTTAAAATGGGTAGGTACCTATTACTTTATAAAGGACTTAAGTCGTATTTTTTTTCTGCAAGTAATACTGTTACTGACTAGCACCTTTAATTCTTATTTTCTTTTTTTCGTTTGTCTACGCAAATTTTTACTTCCACCTCCACTTTCGCCAACGATGTTTGGCTGACTTATTTATGTACGTAAATACCACCGTATTGTGTCAGTGTCAATGCAACCCATATGACAAATAAAGGGATTTATAGGTGGGACAAGTTTTTAAACAAAATAAGTTGCAAAACTGTCCGTGAATAGTCCGTCGCGACCGGCTGCTTGCAGCGTATTGCGCGTCGCATAAAGATGATGAAGTGCACGGATTAATAAATTATATTTGTTGGAACGTGGAAGTCTGGCAATGTTCAAAACAGGTTTTTGTTGATTTCGAAAGATATAACATGCGTCCGTCTCATTTATCTGTCAATTTCTTTTTGTTTTGCAATTTTGTTTGATTTTCACACAATGTATTGGAATATTCTTTATTATTATTACACTAATTTATTTTATATAAGTATACATATACACACACATTGCAGTATAAAACTGATTTATATCCGCCACCGCACACTTCTGGTCCAGTTGAAAACCAGCGTCAGGCACTAGTTGTCTGGCATTTTTGTTGAACTGGGCCTATTTGGCGCAGCCGCGAGACACACTTTCTTGTTATTTTTTTATTTTACACGTTGTTTTTTGTTTCATTTCTTTCTTTTTTTCTTTCAAAGCGTCATCAGCGAATAGAATTATATCCGATATATTAGCCATCATGTAAGGAAGGTCATTAATATAAACTAGAAATATGAAAGGGCCAAGAATTGATCCTAGAGGCACGTCTATCTTAACTAGAGACCCCGAGGATGTCGTCTCGTTAACGTTTACTATAGGCTACTAACACCATTAGTACCCTTTGTCCGTCACAAAGAGAATTATTTGTCGGAATATTCATAATTGTTTTTGTACCTTCGTTACAGTGAGGAACATTAATTTATTCTGTTTAAAGTAAAGCGTTTATTGCAAACGGCCTTGTGTGTCCATTAGTTGAGCAGAAAAATTAACGTTTTGCACATATTATTTTTTTAAATTTATCATGTGCTCTAAAACCACCTTGGATATTTGTTAAAGGGACATATTTAATTGATAATTTCAAAACTTATTGAACTTCTGATGTACGCTTTTTAAAATCAATGAACCTCTAAAAGCTTTTGATCTTAATGCACGCTTTTTTATAAATGACCCCCTTTTTAAAATTTCTGGCCTATTCTTACAGTTGGTCGCATTGTGGCGGCATCAAGAACGTCACAAGCGAAGTACGCATCAAAGACCTAACGTTACAAAAAAAAAAAAAAAAACACCATTTTTTGTTTCTTTACACAAATCCTGCATCACGCAAGCAGGGTTTACCGCGCGAAGAGTATATATAACATAAAACGTTGGACAGTTGCCCACCAGACACGACACCCGTCTCATCAGAGTATCCTCCTTTTCTATGGAGGATGCGTGAGAGAGTGGAGATGAGTATACAGCCTGTTCCTTATTCCTCTATAAGTCTATAGCAGTAACTAAGCTAGAGCACCCCGATCAAATGGGTTAGGTTGGAACTGTCAATATTCGTGCTCGAGCCGAGCGAGAAATGCGAGAGTTGCCACAGTAGCGGCCGGCGAACGCTACATCCAAGTTGGTCGTAGTTTTAGGACACCAAAATATGAATTATTGGAGCTCCACAAAAAGGGGCGCATTAATTCTATTTGAATGTTCATCCACATTTTTAGGAAAGCAAAATGGGTACGATCGAACCTCAACCAATGAGGATCGATTAAATACATGCATTTATTAAAAGCCTATTTTTTTTCTACTTATTAATTAAACGTTCGTGAGTTTTCAGGTGCCGTAGTCAACAAGGAACCCTTATAGTTTCCGTCATGTGCGTTTGCTGCTTTTTTTTAATTTTTGTTAGTCCGGTAGGTGGCAGGGGGCCCTGCCAGCTAAATGGTTGGTTTGGATACGTGAAAAAAATTACAGTTTTTTAAGGCTAAATGGTTGGTGTGGATAAGTGATAAAAATCGCATTTTTTTTTTGTAAAAAAAATTACAAAAACGTTGACCCGATGAAAAAGAACTTGAAAAGCGAAAAATAAACCTTTTAGTGTAACTATGGACTGGGACTGATGGATTCTATCATTTTTCTTTTTAATCAATAACGTCGAGCAATAAAATCGTGTCGCTATGTGATGCGATTTTCTGGCACTTTATTAGTTACACTAAAAGGTTTATTTTTCGCTTTTCAGTTTTTTTTTCGTCGCGTTGGTTTAATTTCCGCCGGCTTCCGGCTCCTAAATGCGCCGCCTCAAAATATGTTACATAAATTAGTTTAGGAGCTTATTTACAGTAAAAGGTTTATTTTTTTCTTTTCCGTTTTTTTTTATCTGTTTCATTCGGAAAAAAAAAACTTAAATTTCGGAAGTCGGTGGCAAATAACTAAAATACAAAACTAAAGACACCGACTTCCGAGATTTAAGTTATTTTGCACATTGTAGTGTTTTTTTGGAAGTCGGTTGTTTTTTTTTTGTAAAAAACTTTTTATTAGGGCAGAACGGGATTTTATGAGCCGCGGGGTCTCCAGCGTCACCCAAACTAGTACTTTTTTTTTTCTGTAGCGCATCTCATAGCTGACCTCTGAGGTCATGACTATTTAACCGGTCAATCCCTATTCCCTTAGCTGCTAAACAAGCCTCCAGCCAGGGGCATACAAACTAAGCTAAAAAGCTAGGTGAACGCTCGCCAAGGGCACCCCCTGTGGGGTACGAGCCTCGGCTTAGGGCGTCACCGGAGGGAGGACATCAAAGATGGGACGGGCTGGCACACTAGAACACAGTTGGTGTAGGTTAGATACTAGTGAGGGATACCGCAATAAGCGGGAGGGGTATGCGGCTCGGCCGCTGTTGCGTTGGAAGCCGGTCGGGCGGCGGCGAGGCGTTCGGTTTGAGTGTGCGATTACGTACTCTCTATTTTCGCGCCAAAAGTAAAAAAAAAGCCACTCCTGAATCAATTAACTAAAAAAAAAGCAGTTCAAAACTAAAACTCAGACAGTCTTTGTCATATCTTTTGTTGGTTGGTTTTTTTTTATGCCGGCAATCAAGTAAGTGTATTTTAATTTCATAATAGTGTGTTTTTACGATGACATAATCAAAAATAATGCAATATCAATATTCTTAAAGTGGCTCGGTCTAATTAGTAATAAAATGGGGAAGGTGTCATTCGAGCTAAAACAAACGGGATTTCTTGAGCATGGCCACAGAAGTTGCAGGTTGATATTGTGTTGTGTTAGCATATTTCACTAAATTGTATTTTTCTATTCTGATAGCTTTCCAGGCGAAGAGTGACTGCAGTGCACCGATTGATCCAAATGGGCATATGTTAAGTGCACCTCTGCTGCTGGTGCAGTTTAAGTTTGCGTCAAATGTGACGGTGATTAGGCTAAGCTAGTTTTTACATTTCTATTGTTTCCTAATATGTTACTCAATAGTATTAATAAACATTCTTAGGTAACAATTTACCTAAGAATGTTTATTAATTCTTATTGATGTTTGTTGAATGTTGATTGATTTTATTTGTTTATATTAATTCTCTTATGAAACAAACCTTTTAAAGAAAGAGAGAAAAGAAAGAAAAATACGTTTATTGGCATTAATACTTTTACATTTTTTTTTATATGGCAGATATGTCAGCTCAAACATTTTTAAAATCCTTTTGATGGCTTTAAAATACTTTTAATTTAAATTTGAAATTCGATCAACTTTTACTTTTTACTTTATGGGAGGAGGGATATTGTTCCAGCATTTGGTAGCTGCGTAGTGAAAACTGCCTCTAAAAGCCGCTGACTTGTGCCGTGGTCCCTCACCGATTTTGTGTCTTCTTGTCCTCGATAGTTTTTCATATAAATAAGAAAGCGAATGAGACTTAATAACACCAAAGAGTAGATTCACCTAATGGAGTTTACGTCTAGCTTTCATTTTTAAAATGTTGTGCTCATTGAAGAAAGGTGTAACATGTCCCCTAAACGGAACTTTAAAACAGAAGCGTACACAGGCATTTTAAAGTCTTTGGATCATTCTTTCAGTTTTTGACAGTAGTTGTTGGCCTTACACCGTGTCTGCATAATTCAATTTTGATAAAACCAAAGACTCCACAAGCAAGACTCGCAGTTTTTCGCTAAGATAGGGTTACACTTTGTATAAAATCTTAAGTCTATAATAGCAATTACGGATAGATGCAGATAGGTGTAAGTGTAAACGAAGCTCCGCGTCCATGATAAGACCCAAGTTACGTGCTTCGTAGACCCGTTCGATAGTCTCTCCCATAACAGTCACACAGTCGACACAGAGTTTAATTTTACCTAACTGGTTTTCGGTTTCAAAAAGCATATACTTAGTTTTTGTAGGGTTCAAGGCAAGTGTGTTGGTATTGGATCATTGCACTATGTTTTCAAGATCTGTATTAAGATCATTTAATGCTTGTTCATAGTCTTCCGGCTTAAATTATATATATACTTGTGTATCATCGGCATAAATATGGTATTTACATTTATTTATATTTCTAATTATATCGGCACAATACAAAATAACCAATACTGGCCCAAGAATCGAGCCCTGTTGAACCCCCCTTCCTACTGAGCGATGTCTAGAGAAAACTGTTGAGCCGTCTGCCCGGGTATTTCAACGAATTGCGTACGATCGCCAAAATAGCCATCAAACCATTTTATTGTGTTCTCGTCAAACCCATAAAAATCCATCTTTGCCAATTATAGAGAAACGTTAATACAGTCAAACGCGCGTGAAAAATCAAGCAACACCAAAAGAGTGCACATCCTTTTATCTTGAGCCAACAAGATATTGTCTGTCACATTCAGCAAAGCCGTGGCTGTACTACGGCCCTTCCTAAACCCCGATTGAACATCTGGGAGGATTTTATTTGTCTCTAAATATTAAACCAATTGCGCACATACTACTTTCTCTAAAACTTTAGAAAGTACCGGCAGTATACTAATAGGTCTAAGATCCTTCATGTCTACTGCATTAAGAGTCTTCAGCAATGGGTGCACTTTGGCAATTTTCCATAACTTAGGGAAAGATGAGGATGTGACAGATATATTTACTAAAGCAGTCACGGCGTCCAAAGTCACAGGCAGTATCAGTAAAATCATATTTATCGTAAAACCATCGCAACTTTCAGCACTCGATTTAACAGTAGTCAGTATGTTCGCGATTTCCTTGCGTGTCATACTAAACGTGGAACTATTATATCGCGCGGATTCAAAATATGCAAGCAATTAATTAATTACCGTGTCAGCACATTCAGAAAATGGTCACAAATTTTATCGGGATCGTTAATGCGCAGGGGTAATTCTTTATGTTTAGATGGGAGCAGGGTAAACTTTAGGTTTTTCCAAAGCGCTCTGGATTCATTTTAAATGGCTGTTGATCTTGTATTTAAAGTACGCTGACTTTTCGTAAAATAGAGACCTAGAAACAAGTGACGAATTCTTTGTAATAAATATTTTTGAAATCGGATTTTTTGTTCTTCAATACTCTGCATGTGCTTTGTTCCTCAAACGCATCATAAATTTAACATTGTCAGTCCACTGGCTCAACTAGCCGAGTGAGGTGGCTTAATTGACCCCACCTAGTTGGGTCAAATGAGCCATCTGACGTTTGTGATATTCATGTAAATTAGTCTAGTAAACAAACGTATTTGCTACAATTTGTTACATAGCTAAATAAACAACCTACTTATTTTTTTTTTTTTTTCATTATTTATCACTTCATTAATTCGAAGCTATAATGCTTTGAAGACAATCATGATCTAGTGACCCCGCGCTGCCCTACTATTGTGACCATGAATAATAAATTATTTATAAAAATATTCTAAAGCCTGTTTCTCGTAAAACTTGCATTCATCGCTTATAATGTAGTTATTATTTTCCTCAAGTAAGGACTTCCATCAACAGCATTCCGTCTCCATCGTCAGATCCCCGATGACAATCATTCCCCAGCTAGGTGTAAAGTTCTCATCAAGGTGAATGAAATAAGCCCAAATACGATATAGCTGCTGTAAGTTGCTGAGGAGCTCTCGCGACTGTCTTCCATCTCCATCATCAGATCAACTCTAGGTCTTTATTATGAAATTTCAACAGAATCAGTTCACAGTTGAAAAGTTAGTAGGTGAAAAATAAATCAACACCAACTTTTCTACCCTTAGGTGGATTTTAGTTTTCAATTTTACATGGGACCAATTGCAAGGCATACCCCCAATAAGACAAGAATCATTTAAATCGGATTACTCTGTAAAAAGCTATGCCTGGTTATATAAAAATATATATATATATATGTCGGAAATACGTTACTGATTTGACTAATCGGGACGCCAGCGCTGCCTAGTGGCGTTCGACAGAGTTGTGGTACCTACCCCACACAAATTCGAATAACACTACCTGCTATGTAAATAACAGTGACAGGAACTTTTCATATCATCCAAATACGTATTATTGAAGTTAACTCAAAACCTATCCATGTTAATAAAATTTATATGGGACCACCTCAGGAGCATACCCTTTCACAAAAAAAAGAATTTTCAAAATCAATGGAAATATATTTAAAAAAAAACACGCTACGAACATAGAACCTCCTCCTTTTTGGAAGTCGGTGAAACTATCACAGCTTGTAGACCCTACTCAGGCTCTACAAGCTATCGAGTAATAATCAACCAACTTATATTTACAGTTGCAAAAACATGTTCTCCCATACATTCTATAAGGGAGAACATGTTTTTCAACAAAAACGTTAAGTTTGTTCTTGGGATAAATTCATCCCAATTAGGCCGCGGACTCGAACTCAGCGGGCAGCGGGGCAGCGACGCGGGAGCGGCGCGTTCGAATGCACAGATTTATATGTAAAGGGCTGCTACACAGCTGCCAATCGCGTCCCCGACAGAGGTGACCTTGGTTGGCGACAGGCAGAGCTGTTTGAAATTTGGTCGCAAACAACACGGTTGTAAACCACCAAGGTCCCCTCTGTTGGGACGCGGTTGGCGACCGCTTAGTAGGCACTTAACTGGCCTCCAAGGCAGCGCGGCGGTGCGGGGAGTGAGCGGTTCAATATATAAAACTATGCGTTGCCGCGCTGCCGCCGCCGCCGCCCCGATGCCCGCTGACTTCGAGACCGAGGCCTTAGGGAACCCTTCATTGTGCGTGGTCCGACATTCACTTGGCTGATTTTTATTTAAAACTTTATGACAACGATGATTAAAATGTCGTAATTAAACACGTAGGCTGATCTTTACGTTGTGTGCTTACGAAATAAAATTATTCTATCCTATACTATTGAACGAGCAATATTTGTATAAATACATATATTCGTACTTACGTTCTCGAAATTGGCTCTAACGATTTCGATGAAAATTTCAATATAGGGATTTACGGGGGCGAAAAATCAATTAATCTAGTTCTCATATCTGTGAAAATTCGTTTCCTCCTTATTTTCACCCGAGCAGAGCTCGGTCGTCTAAAGTTTAGAACAAGATAATGAATAGTGACATTCGAATAATGACATGGCAGCATGGAATTAGTCAGTACCTACTATCATGGCAGCATTGAATAAGTAGGTACTATATATGGATTAGTATACTATTAAATGAGCATTCTCTATTTTCACCAGAGCAGAGCTCGGTCGCCCGGGTACTGTCATATAATTTGGCTTATAATGGTTTTATTTCTTCCGCACCTTCGAAGCAAGCTTATTACCTGCAACCAGCATAACAACGTTCTGATTCTGATACCTAATTAATATTACATTTCTTCATGATTACAATACAAAATCGAAGTACGAGGATTGAAACGGACATGTGTGCTTTATATAATAATAATATGTGCTATATGCACGTGTGTTTGAGATTTTAATTTAAGACAAAATTAATTTTGCAGTTAATCTACCAATATGCTTCTTACGTGGACCTAGCTATATTCCACTACGAGGACTAATCTTGAGAAATAGCTACACCTTGAAGATAACTGTAAGATTCAAAGGACGGTGAACTATTGGTAGGGAGGGGGCACTATGCATGTTAATATCACTTTAGGTAAAAGCACCTATTACGGAGGTATTTCGCATCATTTGAAAGTAAGAAACAAAAATAAGCATTTGTAGGTATTTCTAAAGGTGGAAAAAAATTCTATCGTTAAAAGTGGAATTTATATTTTGTATTGCTGTTGAGACTATGTTTCTGTTGGTGATATTTCTTATTTTAAAGAAATATTTAAATAGTCTGGTCGATTTTCCCTAATACGGAGGTACAATTTTGGTCTGATCCTATTACTGCGGTAGACGGCTCCTAATACGGAGGGTCAGAAATTATATTCATTAAAGTTCCGTACAAATAATATTTATAAAATAATATTAATGTGTTAGTAACGTAATTCGTAAGTTTTTCATTTATTGACCATTGATTTTATTACATTGCTTAATCAAATTAATGGTGAATGAATTATTTTTAGAATTACTTTAATCACATTTATATTATTTAATAAATATTATTTGTACGAAACTTCAATTTAAATTTAAAAAAAACTTTACGTTGTGAAAAACAAAAAGTAAAATTAAAAAATGAGCGAAAGATTTTTCTACACAGACCGACTGGTCTGTGTAGAAAAATCTTTCCGTACAGACCGAAATCGCTTCGCTCATTTTTTCTGTATTGTATTATTAAATTAATTCACATGAGAATCCCCTATGAGAGAATTCCCTTTTTATTTTAACATGAGAGAATTCTCATGTTAAAATAAAATAATTTTTATTTCCAACGGATTCCGAAGGAATTTAAGAATAAATAAGGAGGTATGTTCACTGGTTTTATAGAATTAAAAATACAATTATTAAGGAATCAACTAGTTATATTATTTAAAAAATAATGACAACTAATAACAATAAAATCTAAACAAAATCTTTCAAAAATCAACAGTTCGTTGAGGAACAAAAGGTTATAAAATTAAAAACGTATTGAAAGATTGAGATTTAAAATTATGTTCTATAACATCATTTTAAAAACAAAAATAAAAATTATGTAGATTGCATAAATTTAAATAAAACAATTACATAAATTTAAAAGTTTTCATCGCTTTTGATTTTATCAAAAAAAAAAAACATGCATGTCAAATAAGAATCCACAAAAAAAAGATACAAAACTTTTACGGAACCCTAAAAACTTGTAATTTTATGTTGTATGAATAGAGCCGTAATAGGAGATCTTAGAACCCTACACGGAGTTACCTGGAAATAATTACCGCCTTAATAGGAAAACTACTCATGTTTTCGATAATCCTAATTCTGACCCATAAATATTTCGATAAACAAAAGAGTAAAAATGCCTAATCAAACATTAACAGTTTTTTGGCTCAGATTTTTAAAACTCAAGTCAAAATTTATACAAAATAAATGTTTTGTGATAAATTAAAATACACCTTCCCATTTTTGCCTCTTCTAAGAAACTAACATTTTGTACTCGACAGTTTTCATATTTAACTAGATTTCTAATTAAGAACACATACCACAGAATATGGTTTCTAAGTTATGTGATTAATAATTATTTCAACTAAACTTGAAACTAATTCCATAAGTTAATCAATTGAAAGTTATAAATAATTAAACATGTCCAGTACTTTTCCTATTTCGGAGTCATACCACCGTATTAGGATTAATCTACAAAATTTGTATCGTATTACGGCGGTATTTTATTTTTTAATTTTTTGGTAAAAAATGACTTGCAAATATAAAATAAGCTATTTAAATAGTGAGTGTAATAATAAGAAAATGCTATAAATAACAAATGAACAAACTCGAACGGCATCTTAATACGAAAAACTTAGTTTCTAAATATTTGTGTACTTACTTTTGTTGTTCCGCGTTTGTATGGAAACACCTCTCACGTCGATGACGTTACACAGACTGATTGCTCTTGTTGTGTTGTCTATGTGCTATACTTGCAAACGTCAGTTAAGTCATAAAGTAATAGATTTAGAATAAATAGTTTCAGTTTTGGTGTACCTACACTGAATAAAACGGGAATAAAACGCGAAAATAGAAATACCACCGTAATAGGAAGCGATTTTGACTACCGCCGTATTAGGAGCGTTTACCTTAGACATTTGAATATTGAAGCCCTAAGACCAGTACCCTAATTGCGTAATGCACGATCAATCACAATTTGTTTTCATTCGAAAGAGATTGCTAATCCATTGCTTCATAAGTTGGAAAAAAAATCTGCTCAACAACGTCAATAACGCAATGAATGTTGTTGAACTGTCAAAATGAAACAAATTTGTCAAAATCGTTTACGAAAATAAGTTCGCAATTAGGGTACAGATCGAAGATATGAACTGACAATATCACATTCTCCGTGTATGGAGGCCTGTATTTAAATTAATTGTCAGGAGGATAACCTAGAGTTTGATGGTTGAGGGCGCGGTTAAAGGTAATCTGATGGATGGCACACAAGAATACTGTAAAGACTGTAGACTGTGAAGACTGTAGTTTTGGAGAAAATTCTAAAGGTTTGTTTACAGCTGTGAGCGTAGATCTTACACTAACACTAGGACTTTATCTTATTGTGGAGGACGGGTCGGGACGCATCATATTTAACGGAGTATGTCCCTAGTACCGTGCCGCGGCAGCGGCCGTCCGTTTAGGCACAAGAGAATTTAAAACACCACATTCCCAAAACATTACATTCTCTTGTGCATAAACGAACTCTGGCGTTGTGTGTTCACAGTTCTAATCTAACCCAACCTACCTTTCAATCATTTTCATTTCTACAAAAAAAAAAAACAAAGGACTTCCAAAAAAAAAACTACAATGTCCTAAATAACTTTAATTTTGGAAGTAGTTGGCAAAAAATGAAAATACAAAACGAAAGACACCGACTTCCGAAATTAAAGATATTTTTGACATTACAGTATTATTTTTGGAAGTCGGGTGTCTTACTATATATTCATTACGCGTGTTGGCACGTGCTATAACACGATTTTACAATACAGGTTTTTTATTAATTTGTGAATAATTTCGACAAAAAAAATTACTAGTTTTGAGTTTATAACTAATGAAAAGTCTCTTGCTAAACATGTTATTTTCACACGTAAACCTAATTTTATTTAGCAGTACTTAGAAATGGAGCCTAATTAGCTTCTACCTCGGTGGTAATAAAAACGTTGCTACGTTTTATCGTGCGTAGTAACACCAGGAAAAAGTAAAAGAAACAAAATGGAGTAGTTTTTATTTGGCGCTTTGATTAACCAATGTTCTTTGTGGTCCGCCCCGACAAATGTCGGCTGGACATGAAAAACCTTTGTTTCCGTACAACGAGGATTGGTGCTAATTGTATATTATTTCATGTTCATAAAGTTTTGCCGTGTAATTCATTTTTGTATGGCTTTTTATGTTATTATGTTCTTTGAGCTTGCGGCTTTTAATGTCACTTCTTTTTATTCTTTTCACGGCCTTTTGAGGATTCTTTTTGATTAAATACAATTAGGCAGTCGACGTTGTGAAATTACTTTTGTGAGCGATATTCTTATAAGAAGTAGTCGAGTACGAAATGTTCCTTCCGTCGTGGAGACATGCTAACATTGCCGCTTGTTGATTACGAAAACCAACGACTATGAAGTCGGTTAAAAACGGTGGTCTCACAAAATGATAGACAAAGATTAATGTATGTTGTAAGTCAAAGTCAAATAATTTATTTCAAATAAGCCCATGTTTGAACGACAAAACTTACAAAATAATTTAATTGATTCTAGTCGCCCCTTCTAAAAGGTAGTTTTCGTATGAAGAAGAATGGGCCAGAAACTGCACCGATACTCTTTTAAAATGTATTACAATAGTTTGTATAAGTACTTACATTAATTAAATAATTATATGTAGTTATGTATAAATAATGTAACTTTTGAATCATATTTGAATCTTGAATTTTAAATTGATTTTCAAATTCTCTTCTGCCGAAACACGTATGAGGAACCGAAGCTTCTAAAGTAGTAAGTAGCTAATTGAGCCGAATTAATGAAAACCAAGTAAAGCTATCTTCGGTTGCCTTAGAATTTCATTTGAAAAAAAAAAAATGAAAACGATAAAGTGTTTATTTGCAGAAATATTTTTTTTAACACGATATATTATTACCTCTGCCAAACTGTATAGCAGTTTGTTGGCAGACGAAGCTCCTTTTTAGCACATGTAAACATAATTATAACACTTTTTCACCTATAGGTAGGTACGCTAAACTATTCATGCAATTCTTAAATGAAATGGAAACAAACACAAGTTTTTTTGAATATTCACTACATTTAGGTTTCGACGAAACACATTTACTTCTGTATTTTATTTTTTAAATAGGTTTTTGTAATAGAACTGTCTATATCGACTGGAAGGTTATTAAAAATACTTGGAACTAAAAAAGAAACTACATCTTCGACCATAATAGTTATTACAAGTGGGCACTACAAATCTTTTCATATTATTGTTCCTTTGAGATAATGTGCGTACAATATTGTTTTTAAATTTATCACTACAATACTGTTTTAATGCTACTGATAACACTACCCTCTCATGAACCGGCGGAATTATACATTTCAAAAATAAATCTTCGTTGTGTTTTTATCTACTAATAGTTTCATTAGTCTGATTTGCAATTTTTACACACATTACACACATATATATACACTCTTTTGCAAAAAAACGGGTACCTAAGGAAATTTACGTTCTAAGGTCGATTTGAGTTAATTAAATGAAATTTATTTCTTTGACGTAGTCTATGTATACTTATAATCGTGTAAATTAATGCGCGTGAAGTGAATTGGGGCAATTAAAAGAAAAAAACCGATGGATTCTTTAAAACCGATGTACATGCCCAAACAATAAGAAGTGGTCGGCAATAAAGACAAGATTTTTTTTTACTTTTTTTAATTAAATAAAGTTACAAATGTAAAAATCTAATAACGAGTGTGACCTCCTCTTGCCAAAATCACAGCTTGAATCCTTCTGGGCATGCTTTCTACGATGTTTTTAATAACGTTTTGAGGAATACGTTCCCACTCTTCTGCAATGACTCTTTTTAGCTCCCTGATGTTCTGTGGAGCAGGTTGCACTGATCTTACCCGTCTCTTTAGAACATCCCAGACATGCTCAATTGGATTGAGGTCAGGACTTCGAGCTGGCCAATCTAAACGACGGATCCCAACTTCTTGCATGTACGCTTCCACGTCGCCAGAACGGTGCGGGCGAGCATTGTCGTCCATAAAAATGGAATCTTCCCCAAGTGCAGTCAATGTGGGTTGTGCATATGGAATTAGGACTTCCATTATGTACCGGTGTGCATTTAATGTTCCATTTTCTATGAAAACTAACTCCGTACGCTCCGTCGAATTAATTGCTGCCCAAAACATAACGGAGCCTCCGCCATAAGGAGTGATTTATTCGAAACACACTTCCGCATAGCGTTCCCGTGGTCTTCGCAGCACTCGCCGGCGTCGGTCCTCTCCACACAAAGAGATTCTAGCTTCATCAGAAAACAATACTTTATTCCAGTCCTCCAGAGTCCATGAAGCACAGTTCCGAGCAAACTGAAGTCGAGCAACACGGTGCTCACGGCGTAATTTAGGGCCCCGAGCTGGGCGGTAAGATGCCTGATATTGGCAGCCAAAAGCCTCCTCCTGACCGCCCACAAGCTAACTTCTACTCCTCTTACTTCTTCAAGACTCTTCTTCAGGTCCACACTTGACGCCTTACGATTCCGCAACGCCTGACTCACCAAAAAGCGGTCATCTCTTGGTTCTGTGCATCGTTTTCTTCCCGAACCGGGTCTTCTTTTGACCGAACCGGTCTGTTGATACCGTTGCCAAGTCCTCTGGACAGTTGAACGGCTCACATTTAGCGGCTGAGACGCGTAAGTTTGCGAACAACCTTCTTCAAGTAGGGCTATAATTTTACCGGCCCTTATCGCTTTATCACTCATATCAAAAAGTGGTATTTAATGTAAAAAGAAAGATTAAATTGTTTAATTTGCAGAAAATATCCAAAAAGTTTTAAAATATCGTAATCAGTTAAAAATCGTTTCAGCAATTCGCGCCATTAGTAAAGCAATTTTAGAATAATCCACAATAATCATTATTTTTCTTTTATTAATTTCAAATTTTAAATTTGGAACGTAAAGAATCATGCCAGGATGCTTCAAATAACATGTCAATACATCGTCAAATTAATAAAACCTATTTCTTGTTCTTCTTCATTGAAGTAGAGAAAAAAATCTAAAGTGCCCGTTTTTTTTGCAAAAGAGTTTATATATATGTTATATATATATATTTGTTTTTTGTTACTTTACTAATTCTATTTGTCTATGTGTTAGTTAGATAGTGTCAACTAGTAAAGTTTCGATTTGCTGGGAATTGTTGTTAAGAATGGTAAGCAATCATGAGGTCAACTACATATACAAACAAGTGTCGACTACACGGGATATCTCTACAAATTTAATTCTAAAAGTACATAATAACTACGTACTTCACATACTAATTGAACATCGATAAGGGATAAGGTAATATCAACTGTAAGGTTAAGTGAGTTGGATTCAAAATTGAAGGGTTGTTGTGAGCATGTCTTGAGAAGGGTTAGTTTCCTGCCTTGGAGTTTGCATTAAAAGGGTAATATAGGTAATTTTAATGTCATTAAAGGCTTAAAATCTTAGTTGGTATTACAGAAATGTAGGCGCAGATTAGGTGGGTCACTGATAAGACGGTCACCTGACGCTTTCGTATTTATTTACTCCGTCATTAGGTTTATTTTGATAAACAGTAATACCTTAATGGATATTGAGATTAATTGGTTTAGCTTTAAGGCTCGGGCAGACCAGCGCAAGCGGGTCGCGCTGCCTGTAGCGCCCGCGATATCGCGCTTGTCTGCACGAGCCTTTATAGTGTTAATCTGATATACAAATGTTTAACTTGATCTAATTTTTATAGAGGACCCTCTTTGTAAAAGGCATAAAATTGTGTAGTTGTGACCTTCATACATATAATAAATAAAAGTCGCTTTTCGAGTTTGTCAGCGTGACCGCGTTGTTCTTCTAAACCACGCGATGCATTTTTATGTGGATTTTACCATCATTTAGAGCAGGGGTCACCAATTAGTTTCATTGGGGGTTTGTTTAAAAAAAAATATGACTGTCGCGGTCCGTTTGGCAGGCGATGACTAGTAATATTTTTTTTTATGTTATAAACAAAGAGTATGTAATAATGAACCAAAATAAAGAAATAAGCAAATTATTAATGTGAATAAAGATATTTTTTATTTTGAACTTTCTAGTCGACGGCGGAAAAGACAAAGCCCAGGCTAAATTAAATGAATTACTCAATTGTTTTATTTAAATATAATATTACTGTTTAAAGGAGGTACAAAAGTGTATTCAAGGTGACTTTGAAAATATTAACAAATGGGCACACGACAATGGAATTTTATTAAATCTCTCAAAAACTAAATGTATGCATATACACTCGCCATATAATCGAAATGCTAAATCTGTAAATAATGAGTATTTCACAGTGATAGGACATACATACGAATGTTTGCATAGATATAAATGTAATTGTAACTGTGCAAAATTTGAGTATTTAGTTAAATTTAAATACTTAGGTCTAATAATAGATAAGAACTTTAACTGGAAATTACACGTAAAGGCTCGTACAAACCAACGCGATATCGCGGGCGCGACAGACAGCGCGACCCGTGTAGCGCCCGCGATATCGCGCTGGTCTGTACGAGCCTTGAATGACATTTGCAATAGGCTAAGATCGGTGCTAAGTAAGTTTTACCAATTAAAAAGTGTATTGAACAACAGAAGTTAAGAATTGTGTATTTTGCACTTGCCGATTCGCAGTTAAACTATGGACTCCTTGTGTACGGGCGAACCTTTATTACATATTTAAGAGATGTTAAAGACATACAAATAAGACTGATAAAGTTTCTGGTCAGTAAAAATGTTAAAGATAAGTGCAACAAAGAGTATGATAAGGTATTTGTCATCTGTAAAGTTTTACCCGTAGATAAAAAGATTATTTGGTAGGTCTGAAATATCATTATAGTGAAGAGTTTTAAGTAAATGTTAAAAGCAAGTACACACGGTTATACATCAAGCTATACATTTTCAGTGTAAACCGACCTCGCATTGTACGGAAATTCTATGCAATGCGAGATCAGCTTAAACTGGAAATGTATAGCTTGATGTGTAGCCGTGTGTACAAAACACGTAGGGAAAAGGCTTGTGCAGACCAGCGTGATATCGCGGGCGCTACAAGAGTCGCGCTGCTTGTAGCGCCCGCGATATCGCGCCAGTTTGCGCGAGCCTTTAGAGAGAACAAATTGGTTCAACCACAGATAACAAATTATTATGGAAAAAGAACATCTAAGTAACATTATACAGGATAACAAATAGAATTAAAAACATTGTTAATATATAAGTAGTAGGTATGTGCGTAAGGTGATGCATTTTTATGTAAAACAACGCCTCTCGCCACCAAACGTAAAAGTTTGGCGAGTTTAGAATTAAGTAACTAACACCTCTGTATTATAATATCATTAAATAAATATTTTGAAAAAAAAAACAAACTGGCGCGATATCGCGGGCGCTACAGGCAGCGATACCCTTGTCGCAGTCGCGATATCGAGCTGGTCTGCACGAGCCTTAAGGGTCCGCACAAAATCGGCGGCCCGAATCCGGACCGCGGTCCGCCATTTGGTTGACTTCTGATTCAGAGCATTTACTTCAGAAGGTTTAATGTATAACACATTAATATTAAACATTATAAAGAAGTCTCGATGTTTTTTGTCTAATCTTAAAAATCGTGCGAAGTGGGAGGAGGGGATCGCTAGGTTTTGTATACATATTAAGTTTAGATGTACCAAAAAGACCAAAGACCAGTTGTATTGCCTTTTCTAGAATCTTGCCGACACTGGACCTCTGTAGCATTCAGCATTCGATCCTTTCGACAACCCTAGATAAATGTGCCGGATTCCTGGCAAAAAGTAAGGAACCTGAGAAAATAAAAGGTACTCTTTATAATAAAAAACGCAAATTGTAATTGAAATTCAATCCTAACTTACAAATTGTGAGTCGTCTGAGCCGAAACCTAAATCTCACTGTTGATTTTAGGAATTTAGATGCCAAGCTTGTTTTATGTTATAACATTATGTTTTTCTTTGATGTCCCTGACTGAGAGGTATAGAATAATAAGTTGGACTTAGTTTACTTAATTTGAGGGACGTTTTATTATGGTAATTCTCGTGCCAGATTGCGAAATGCCAGAAAACGTTTGGTTTCCTAAATAAATAACTATATTGTTTTTACGTTTAGACCCACCTCATTTTTTTTTAAACAGCTAAAATGGGGTACCGTCTGCCTAGACAATTAGGTATATTTTTTAGATCAGGTACTAAGTAATAGGTGTGTGGCAATGAACGTAGGGGCTCGCTGTCTCTAGCTGATAAGTAAACAGGCCAATATCAACCGAATATATTATCACGAATCGCTCCAAAATTGGATGTTGTTGTCCAGTCATTCACAATTAACATCCACCTACAGAAATCTATTCGTATCTCAACAACTGATTGTATTTACAGAAATCGAGAACTTTGATGAAACAATAGGTAACTTGGTTACAATCACCCACGACTACCTTCCTGCAAGTACCTGCTTACTGAAGTACATAATAAACGCGTCCCTTACAAACTTGAGTAGGTAGTTGAAAACAATTGGTTACCTCAAACTTAGGAACCTTTATTAATAGTAGGTACGTCGATTTTGGGTTTTCACGTGATGAGAGGGCTGGCCTATTTTAGGTCAAAGACCTAAAATACCTTTTCGGCACTTTTCCCATTGCCAGCGATGCAGACGAGTTTCTTCCTACTTTTAAATTCTAACATAAAAATCTTGTTTATTTGTTTGTTACTTACGCTTTCATGCTAAAACGGCTGAACGGATTTGGATGAAATTTGGCACATGAGTAGGTAGACCATGACCTAGGTTTGAACATAGAATACTTTTTATCCAGATATTCTTACGGGACTAAGAATTATGTGGGTGAAATCGCGGGGCACAGCTAGTAATAGGTATATATATTTTAGAGTAAGCTTGTAATTGTAGATAATATTTGTTTAAGCGAGATACAACATTAAATTATTGTAGAAATGCTACCCTAACAAGTGTTAAATATCGATGTGAAAATTGTGTATAAGCATTGCGGAACGTACTAAGTAGCGTCACCCGGGTCGGGGATTCATTTCCCATTCCCACCCGTTGAACTATTGACGTGAACCAACTATAAGGAATATTGGACTAGAAGTGAGTAAAAAATGGATGTCAAACGGAACCAACTTGAACTATATTTAGTCCGGATTGGTTAACACCGAACTTAGTAGGTAATTTTCAGTTTATCGCGTAAGTAAGTACTTACAGCGAATGTTCTATTACATCCACAACCCATTAACTGGGTTATAAGGAAATCCTTAGGCCCGTTGAAGTAGCCACAAGTAACAGGGATATTGGGTCTAGGTACAGAATCCAAGATTGTAGATAATGCTTCGCCTTTTCTAAGCCAACTAAAAGAGAGCCTTTAATGTCCCGTTATTATGAAAAAGAGTCTAGGATGGATATAATTTTCCTGCATCTATTTATTCTATGGCTCCAAGGAATACAGAGTAGCCGGTAATCGATTCCCTGTTGACCATTCCTCAAAAATGGTTTCGAAAAATGAACGTCACTTCAGTTCAGGATATTACTTTGATGGTTCAATCAACCGAACAGCGGATATAAATGTAAATGTTGTATTACTCACTATAAATGTTGTATTTTTTTCTACCACGCATAGTAAGATATGCATAAATCTGAATGTGTTTTCTCTAAGGTTTTTCTTCGCGAAGACTTTGTGTGGGCTAATACATAAAAATATAAAAAAAAAACAAACATTCGTCAGAGAGAAATAATAAAATACATTTGTCGCATGATGTCCTTATCAAAAATTCATACCTCTACGATTTTCTCTACAAAGACACGTCAAAGAATAAAATATTTCTCATTCGCGTAACTTATCTAAGAATTATTTTTTCAAGAAAAAGCAGAAATATACTGTATTTTGTTCGAAAGTAGAACAAAAGCTCGCGCTTTTTTACCACACCAGAAGAAGGGTAATGTTCTTCATTCTATGCGAATTTCCATGCAATATACACGCATGGAGAAGACGCGCTAGCACATTTCTTTGTCGTCAAATTCCCCAACACCAGATAAATAACAAACTAAGCACAAAGTCTCACAAAAACACTTGAGCCACCAGCACTTATTCCATTCGATCAAACCTGGCTAATTGCCGGCGAGCGAGCGGTCATTTTACTCCCGCACTCCCGCCCATCAGTCGCGCACGCGATCGCATGATTAGAACCTTTGAACAATATATTACTTAAGTAAAAAACCTCCAGCTAATGGACCTAATAGATTTAGAACAAAATGTTGTAGATAGGGATCTACGAGCATGTAGAACCAATTACGCAGTACGTAAAGGAATAGCTTTGTCGTGTTATGATTTTTATGGGCTTTGAGAAAACATATTTCCTTACTATCATTTTTGTGACTTTGTTCTGTATGTATAAGATGAGTAATAATAATGTACGATATCTGGCTTATGTCGTAAACGCAGATAGTAAAATGTTATTTGGTAGTCTAGCTAAAGAGTCAGGTTTAGTAGGTATACTGGTAAGTCACACTGCTAGTGTTCAGGCTTTAGGTTAGATGAATGTTTTTCGTATAATTATTCAACTAAATGACATGCTGAAAGAACATTAAATATTGGCTTAATCTGGATATAAATGTATGGATATAACGGTCCGCGGTGGGATCTTAAGTCAAAAACAAAAAAAGGTCAATTTCTATTCTTTTCGTAATAAAAAGAATTATTAGTCTCCATTCTCCTCTTCCTACGTAGATTTCAGTACAATTAAGTCATCCCTTGGAGGTCATAAAACGCAGAGCATTCACTGGAGACCATTTTATTGGTCAAACAACACGAAGTTAAAGTTATGCACCTTGAACTTTGATGAGTTGGATTTAAAAATAGAATTAATTTTGTCTGCGATCAGCCAGGGTTTATTTTTGTGAAAATTCGCAACTGAACTCATTTCTATTTTTGAAAAATCAATGTCAAAACTAGGTAAGTGATGCTACAATCTTTTCATAATTATTTCAAATCACATTGATCTTTATTTTCGCTGTCGTAAGTTTGCTGGTAGGTTGCATTCAGAGGTAAAATAATTGTGAAAGGACTGTTATAATAGAAATATGATTGTGATGATGTTCCTTTAAAAAAAAAATCCAATGAAAAATACTAAATAAGTTAGTTAATAAAAGTTTGATAGTACCACGAATAGTTAGTATTGTACGACTAACTTACCACATTATAACAAACACGGCGGAGATTAAGGCAAATCCGTGTAGCGCAGGCTCAATCTGGCCTTGCTTACTATTTAGGCGTCGTTAATAAAAGTCACTTGATAAATTGAATATTATGCCGTAGTCGTCCGGAGTCTGGATTTGTGCCCTGTTGATGTCCCCTATAACATGGGACTTAAATATAACTGGCGAAATGTTGGTGTACTATAGGTACACCTCTGCCTATACCTTCACGTAATACAGGCGTGATGTTATGTGATGCCATTAAAAGCAAAAAAGTGGTTACAATACCAACTGTTTACTACACTTGCCATTTGTCGTGCCACCAACGCAATAGAAGTTAAAGGCTCGTGCAGACTACCGCGCGACGCAACACCGGTAATTGTTCTACCGTGAAGATTTCTTAGAAATAAACGGTAAACGGGCTGTAAAAAACCGGCCAAGTGCGTGTCGGACTACGCACAATGAAGGGTTCTGTAGTTGGGATGAATTTATCCCAAATACAAACTTAACATTTTAGTTGAAATACATGATCTCCCATAAATTCCAACTGCAAATGTAAAAGGAGTTTTATTACTCTAACCCATATTTGGCCACGTTTGGCTCCCAGAATGGAGCGGGCCGGGGCTGCGTTGAAGCGGCTCCGGCCCAATCTAGGGGATCCAAATGCATAACGGCTGTTTCGGGAGGTTCCTGCACAGGATAAGGCGGGAGGAAACGCCCGGGTGTCATCATTGTGTGGATCGCCCGGAGGACACGGTGGAGCATATAGTGGAGATCTGCCCAGCTTGGGCGGAGCATCGCCGTGTCCTCGTGGAGGCGATCGGCAGCGTTGATCTCTCGCGTCCGGCCCTGGTTCAGGCCATGGTACGGAGCGAGAGGAAATGGGAGGCCGTCACCTCCTTCTGCGAAGCGGTAATGCTTGCGAAAGAGGAGGCGGAGCGCGTAAGGGAGAGGCAAATTTGGCGCCCTCATGCCCCTAACCGCCGCAGGAGGAGACGCCCAGGGCGTCAGGAATCGCAAGCCGATTTCCGGCCACCGTAGGCGCGGGCTTGCGGACGGTGAGCAATGGATAGCTCACCGTCCAATAAGGACCAGGCCCGGGTCGACGGCACATTGTGTTCCACGCGCGCCTCAAAGAGATGTCAGCAGAATCGACGGGGCCCGCTAGGGCTGATGCCTGCCGCCGGGGTCGCGAAGAAAACCGAAATGGAGATCGTGGCCCCCGGCAACAGGGCAACCGAAGGAACACGGGTGGGTTTTAGTCAGTAAGAGTCTGACACGCCCTCCTGCTCCGCCCAGAGCGGGAGAAGTTATTTGATAATTTCCCACCCAAAAAAAGGCCATATTTAACATACATCCGTAGTAATTAATATTACAAATGCGGTACCTCTGTCCATCTGTCTGTTACTTTTTCACGCCTAAACCACTGAACAGATTGTTATGAAATTAAACAGAGAGATACGCAGACAAAGCTGCAAGCCATAGCTATTCATATTTTATTAGCATTATATTATAATTTTCACAATATTGTAAATCCGCAATTATTGTGTGTAAGTAAATGCATATTTTGGCATTCACATACCCACAATAATTGAGGATTTGTGGTTATTTTATTAATTAGTGATTAAGGCCAATAATACCAATCACCTAAGCCAAATGAATTGTATTGTTGGTTAGCTTTTGTTTGTAATAACCGATCATTAACAATCTCATAACATGGACGTAATCAACGCCGTAGCATCATAAACATAAATTAACGTCGACTATTGTTAAATTATTTACTGCAGGCGGGATGAGGCAGGAAATGTGTGCACGCGAGTAATGGGAACATGGTTTGCATGTCATAATTTTATCTGTGTATAAAGGTAAAAATGTTGTAGTACGTGAAGGTTTTAAAAATATATAAAATGAGTAAAGAGACTATAGGGTGTGGAACTTTCTGCCAGCGTATGTGTTCCCTTCCACGTATAACCCGTCTTCCTTCAAAGCAAGAGGGAACAGGCATCTCCTGGGCTTGCTCGTTCCATCATAGACCTCATTCATCGCTTTTCATCAGGCGAGATCGAGGTCACGAGCTGGCCCATATCAGAGTTAAAAAAAAATAAAGAGTTTGATACAGTGCATTATGGTTCGTCTAGAACATGCTAGCTGGACAAATCTATTTTTTTCGATTTTTGGTTCTCAGGGGCTTTCTTATAACCTGTTATGACTATCTAAGTTCGTTTTCATGTAAGGAGACCCATTTTGGAGGGAGAGGGAGTGGTAGTTATAGAATAAGTAAAAAAAAATCCTTTTCATACTTTAAAAAACATATTATGAAAATACAACATGAAAACAAACAACCAAGAGTAATCTGCATGTTATCAGCTAACGGCTATTAGTCAGGTACATAGCAGGTAGTCACAAAAAAGCTAATTAATCTAATTTGTACTGAGTGTTGTAATTTAATTTATAATTATACTCTCTAATTAATTTATCGTTATCGCTTATTTCTTCCTCTTCTGATGAATCATCAGCAGTATAGTCCTGCAGCTTCATGTTAACGTTGGGTCTAGGGATTTGGAGAGGATTTAATGTAGAAACTACTATTAATTCTAACACTGCAGAATGCTGCTTTTTTTTTAAATCTCTCCTAAGCTGTTTATTAAAGGGTCAGATGTGATTAACAACATATCAAGTAAATCTTTATTTGTGGCAAAACGTGACTGCTTTCGAGTATTATGTTCTCGAAATCTTCTGCAATATTTATTGCGAGCTCTCTAATCTTCCTCAGAAAGCTGCCAAATTGGCAGCAGAGCAGATTGAATGACATCTGTACATCTGGTTTTGAATGTTGCTCGCGCTGATAATTCTGCTGCAGCCACTAACTGATTTGTGTCGCTTGTACTTAGCAGATCGTCAAATCTTCACCTTTTCGTTTTATCTATCACTGGACTGCTTAAACTCTTTGCTTTGACGTCCAGCAATTGATGGTGCAGTCGAAGAAGATGGCTGTGCATGGTGAACGGACACCTTAAATTCGAAATCTTTTGACATCCATTCTTAATTTTTTGCCAAAAACACATCGCGGCAGTTTTTGTGAGAGTACCTTTTTTTCTAAATTTGCGCTAAATACGCTGATTGACTTCTTCAGAGCCCTCGAAGAATCTTCAGTGATACCGAATTGGTCGTATTTTGAAGATTGTAGACCAAATAGTTCGCTATTTGGTCTACAATCTTCAAAATACGACTCAAAAACTTTTAATCTTGAGATTGAGAAGAGGAGTACCAGAAAAAAAAAACAACAGCAGTCCAGAGGCTTTATTTATTATTTGAAAGAAGAGAGTTCAAGCTGTCATATACGAAAGTTTTAGGTCTATGACACGCGTTGGCAATGCTTTCTGGGTCCAAAATAGATAAGAAAATGAAGAAAAAAAAATTAAAATTGGAATTTGATGTTAAAAAATAAAAAATCTGGTTGTAACTTGTACATACCTCTAACTTCAATATCCATCACTAAATTAAACCAAAACCTCTGCAAAATTCCTGATGATAATCAGTTTACTTACCCTTTTTTATACTTACCTGCGACCCTTAATGAGCGCAAGCCCAGGTATATTATAATTCTTGGAATTGGAGGTTTGTGGGTGTTGTCTATGATAAACAGGAAAGAATTTTCTACATATTCGATATCGAATTTTGTCCAGCTAGCATGTGTTAGACGAACCATAGTGCAGTGGTTGGCAGTGCTTGATGCAGGAATTCAAGCACTACGTACTTGTATGGATTCCATTCGATAAAATTACTGTTCAAATAAGTTAACATAAATGCTGTTTTGTTTTATATGCATAGTGTGAAACTATGTATAGAACAAAACCTACTATTTATGAATGTGGTACTTTATTACGTCGTATCTAAAGACTAAACAAATAGTTAAAAACAATTCAACAAAATCAAGGTATTTTTGACTTATTCTTGTGTAACATCGATCGGTACTCATAACTGTAGGGTGGTGATTTTATTGACGTAACTTTGGGATTTGTGTAATTATTTTTTTTTTCCGGAATTTTGCGTGTGTCAAGATGCCTATTGGTAAAATTGAACCATTTAATTTAATTTCGAAACATTGGCCAGCGGCTTAACGAAATCGTCGATGCATTTGCCTATGTCCTGTGCCTATGTTAATAACGGTCGTCGGGGAAGAAACGTATGCGCTTAAGTGCGATCTGTGGTCACCTAGTTTTTCGGAAAATGAAACTAGTGACATTGGTGACGGAACACCTGGAACCGCAACGATCGGAGATCGCCGAGCGCCACGTTTTCAGGTTGCGCCGACGACAGCGTGCGTGCGAGTCCCTTACGGAACACCTGCAGGCATTGAAGCGGGCACACCCTAATACTCCAAAATATATTATTCCGAATTTCGATGTTCGAATTTTCAAAATTCTAAATTTCATAATGCCTAAGAATTATAATGTCTATTATTAAACCATGAAATTAATTTTACCGAAAATCGTAATTGCGATTGGTTTGTTTTCCGATTTTTATACGTTTGAAGAATGAAATGCTCGATGGGTTCTTGGTCCGAAAAACGACCTTACGATTTTCTATATTTTGAATAAACTGCTAAAATTAGGATTCTGATTCTGCTTAAATTAGTATAATATTCAGTTACGCATATTAATTCAAAATCTAGAAGTAACGTTTAATGTATTTTAAAAACGTCTACTTTGTTGTTAATATTTGTGTATTATTATTATTGTTTTGTGTTTTCTTCTTATCCTTATATATACCTGCGTTGGGTACCATCTTGTCTTATGTTATTGAATCCTTTGGGTTAGGTTAGAACAGTGGCCATTAACGCCTCTATTATTAGTGAATCACTTGGGTTAGGTTACTTTAGAACCATGACCATTAAAGCGCGAAGGCGAGCGAGCGGAGCGAGCGTGCTGCGGCAGCGGCCGTCGAGCCCCAGATCCCCTCTATTGTAGGTGAATTACTTGGGTTAGGTTAGGTTAGAACTGTGACCAATAAAGAGCGAAGCCGAGCGAGCGAAGCAAGCGTGCCGTGGCAGCGGCCGCCGAGCACCAGATCCTCTCTATTGTTGGTGAATCATTTGGGTTAGGTTAGGTTAGTGAAAGAAAATGTTTTTATTTATTTCGGAATTCTAATTTATCGGTAGGTACTTAAATAATCGGAATTCGTATTTTTGATGTTTCGAGTTATCATTAAGTCGGATTTTTTGTTATTCGATCTATTGAAACTCGGTATTTTGAGAATAGAAATGACGTTAGGAATATTGAAAATTTGGAATTATAAAAATAGGATGAATGATAAATCGGAGTTGTTATGTTAGGAATTTTGAACCATTCGGAATTATGAAAATCGGTATTTTGAAAATCGTATTTGTGACTGACGGAATAAAGTTTTTCGTATTAATGTAGTGTACCCCATTGAAGCACTTGGCGTCTGCGTGCAGTTTTGGAAAGTGCAAGTCATGTTCGCCGCTTGAAGAAAATTTGCGCGACCACTTTGTGTCAGGGCTGACAAGTGACGTAATGCGGTCGAGATTCTTCGCGGAAAAGAAAGTACAATACAAAGAGGCAGTGGAGCTCGCGCTGGTTCTAGAAGCAGCGGAGAAGCATGTCGAGGTGAGCGGCACCACGACGACGGCGGGCGGCGCGGCGGCGGACTCAGCAAAGCCGGCAGGCGGCGAGATGGGCGAGGGCTTGCATTACGCGCGTGGCGGACGTAACGGGCTCACGGCGCGGGCGGCGGTGCAGTGGCAGGCGATGGAGCAGCGGCAGCAGCAGATGCGGAAGGCGCAGGCAGCGCACGCGCGGATCTGGCGGACGGGCGCGCAGGGGCCTGGCGACGCTGTGGCAAGGCGCATCCGGCCGAGAGGCGTCGGTTTAAAAATTACAGTTGTGATAAGTGCTGTCAAAAAGGGCACCTAAAAGTGATGTGCAAACAAGTGCGCGGTAGTGGCGGTTGGCATAATTATGTGAGTGACGAATCAGAGGATGGTACGTTCAACTTGAATGTGGTAACTCGAGGTTACAAACCATATTTTATTAATCTGTCCGTTGATAGCATTAATATGGAATTTGAAGAGGACACAGGTAGTTGTATATCAGCAATGAGTAAGGTTATTTTATTTTATTTTATTCAAAAGGAACAACAAACAGCTACAATATAAAACATAGGAACAAGAAATATATAAAAAAATACAGACAATATTGCAGCCCACAACGCTGTTCACGGATTAGCTACAGGACAGTGACAGAGAAAATAATCACTAGGGTTACAAATACATTTTTTAATTTTTTTTTATTTACTAACTTGTTTATAGTATATCCATATAACTTTTAAGAAATGGTACACAAAAAAAAAGAAGGAAAAAAGAAAGAAGGAAATATGTTCAAGAAAGCTATACCTTGAGTATACGAGCTTTACGTACCAACATATGTTTTCACATAAAAAGATTGAACCATGTAACTTAGTTTTACGTTGTTACTTGGGTTCAACAATTTAGTTACTCGGTTACATTGAGGTAGACGTTTGTCTGGGACCATTAAAAGCTAAATAATTACGATTGGTGCGGTCTTTGTTAGGACGCGAGTGGATGCGCGCTTTAAAGATAACGCAAATAAACCCAATGAAATCATAGATGATCAATTTGTACACAAATTTTGTAAAGAATTCCCAGAAGTATTTACCAATAACATAGGCACATGTAAACAGGCACGTGTCGAGCGAGAACTGGAGCGTCTTGAAGCGGACGTCTCCATTTACCGCGTTGACTACTCAGACTATGAAACTCCAATAGTATCCGTTGTAAAACAAAACGGAGACATACGCATTTGCGAGGATTATAAGATAACCATCAATCTAAAGTAATAAAGAGATTATTATCCGTTGCTACGTATCGAAGAGTTGTTTGCAAATCTTAGTGAGTGACATAAATTCACGAACATTGATCTGAAACCTGCTCACGAACAGTGTCTGCTGACAGACTCGCAACTCTACACGGCTATAACTACGCATATGGGTACTTTTGTTTATAGACAAACGTACACCCTACGGACTGTCTGTTATACCGGAAAAGTTAAAAAAAATATAACGGAGGATACGCTGCGTGGGGTGCCAGGGTGTGTAGTATTTTTAAGCAATATTTGTGTAACGGGGACCAACACGCTTGATCACATAAAGTATCTGAGAGCGGTACTAGAAAGGTTACGTTATACGGGACTATACTGTTAAATTAAGTAAATGTAGATTCTTACAAGATAGTGTGAAGTATCTCGGTTTTATTATTAATAAGGAAGGTTTGCGGATATAGAGAAACTGGAGGCCAAGTGTGAAGTATCTAGGTTTTATTATTAATAAGGAAGGTTTGCGACCGGATACAAAGAAACTGGAGGCGATTTTCAGCGCACCTAGACCGGAGAACGTTGATACGTTCTTCGGCAAAAAATAAGGTGCTCAAACTAGAAATAAATCGCCCGTAGTAATTTACCATCCTTTTCCGTGTAATTATAATTTAATAAGTAATTTAATAATGTAATTTTGATAAATATAGTTTCGCGGTTTGCACCATCTCTTCTTACCAATTTGTACGCCACGATGCGCGGGTGAACACGATAGAACATTTCTGTATTTAATATCTTGCATGCATGTTTATACAAATAAATAAACTTACTTACTTAAGAAACTCTTCAGTTCAAGCGTGATAAATGACTTTCTTAATCAATCAATTGATCGTTTGATCGTTGTTCGTTGTTCGTTGTTGATCGTCATCGTTATTGTTCTGTGTGTCCTAGGCATAATTTTGCCTATAATGTTCCCACTGCTGGGAGACAGACCTCCTCTCTTTGAGAGGCAGTGGCTGTAATCCATCTATGTTGGTAGATGTCACATGTCTTCGAATTTTTGGTTGTAGGACATGCCGGTTTCCGCACGATGTTTTCCTGACCATGTGTTCTAGGCCAATGACAAAATTACTTCTCAGGGAATTAAATATGGCGGTCTCTACACATCGCGTAGTGATCCGGAAAAGTATTGCATTTCAGTTCGTTCTTTCCGTCGTAGAAGGCTTTTTCTTTCTTTGCGTTTACATTTTAGTACTGTAAAGCTATAAGAGTACATAATAAAGGTATTAAAAAAATCTAGAAGTCACACATAACTTAACGTCCGTATTCCCCAAAGGTTTAAGCAGGGATGTACTTATGGTACATCCCACAAACACGCGCATGTCATGTCACGTCATGCGCTATGTTCGTACTGGAATAGTGATTAATTCCTCTTCAATGTGATGATGACCCCACATCTCCCTAAAGATGAGTCGTAACAACTATTAAACCTGTATTTAGCCGCACTTCAGATCGACCGTCAAATTTAGAATATTAATGAGGCTGTGTCATAACTGTTGAGAGTTTGCGAACAATATGCCACAGGATCACATTAACTATCGGTGTTTGTAAGCACACGCGTTTGGAATTAGTACTATCAATCCGTGATTAGTGAAACTTGTGAGCATCCGCTGAAAGCGGGCAGAGCAGGATCGTTGCAGCGAGGCTCATGACCAGCAGGGCTGTAATGAATATAACTGACAATACGTCATAGGTATTTGTCACAAAATAACAACGGCTGACACATTTTCACGACAGATGGTGTTTATTATAGAAGAAAATAAATGAATTATAATTATGTCGCATTTCTATGTATTTTACTGTGTATACATATTTAATAAAACAAATAAATAAAATATATTATAAGAAAGAATCTAGTAAAAATTTCGGATTGTCAGGTCCTGGAACCTGTCGGCTTTATTAAATAGGCCCCAAGAGACGTTTTTCGGCTGAGATAATGATGATCATCAGTTTGATGGATATCTTATAGATAATTATACTTAATATATGTAAAACCTTGGCAGAACTAGGCATTAATAAGGCCGGATCAAAGAGGTGGAAAAGGTGCAAATCGAGCCCATATCACAATGGTGTACGTACGTACGGCTATAGGTTTTCGTAACGGCAAGTTGTCATTACTTTTTAGGGTTCCGTAGTCAACAAGGTATAGTTTAGCCATGTCCGCCTGTCTGTCTGTCGGCTTAGCGCAGAGACTCTTAGTAATAGAAACCTGTAATTTGGCGTGGGAATACATATTAATCACGCCGACAAACTGGTAAAATAAAATAAGGAAAAAACATTTTTTTGATGGTTACCTTTTCTACACGTAAAGTGGGGATGATATTTTTTTCTCGTCTATCCCATGGTGCAGGGTATCGTTGGATAGGCCGTTCAAAAATGTTGTGGGTCTGAGAAAACCATTTTCCATTTTTTCGTTTGCGTAATATTAAGCTTGAAAGTGTAATTTTTTGCTAAAGGCAAGTGTTAATTAAATGGTTGTTTTGGATATGTAAAAAAAAGCACGATAGTTGTATATAAATATAACGAAATTAAAAGGAAAACTATCACAGTTAAGTAGGCTTTACAAGCAAGCTTAACGAGTAATAGTCGACCAACTTACATTTGTAGTTGGAATGTATGGGAGAACATGTTTTTCAACTACAATGTTAAGTTTGTTCTTGGAATAAATTCATCCCAACTACGGAACCCTTCATTGTGCGTAGTCCCACAAGCACTTAGTCGGTTTTAAAAAGAGCTATTGATTCGTAACGTGTGGAGAAATCATGCATAACGGTCCAATACAAAAATGACAGTTGAAAATTAAACTGTCATGGGGTAATCGAAGTAAAATAACACCAAGACTGTATTCTTCTCAGGGGATAAGCAGAGATGTTGAGTTTTCCCACATTTCACCAGTTACGTCTTCCAAAGCAGAGATGTCCAATATTCCGATATTTTTCTAGTTACGCTAAAATTTCAACATGGCGGCAAGTAAATTCAAATTCCTGGTAGATACTGTGAATTTCCTAATGAAAATTCCAATAACACTTTCCGACACGGATATCGAACGCAAGACCCCCACACACAGAGGATATTAATTTTGCAAGATGCTTACGGTTGCGGAAGCATTCACCTTAATAACATGGTGTGTTGTGTTTTTTGTACCAAAACAATCTAGCTCCATAAAAACTCTATCAGTTAAAATATCCTGCTATCCTGTTTCATTTTCTCGGTAACGCTCTCTGAATTCCAAACGGGCCCCAATTAGTCCTCTGTTCCTAATTAGGTACTGGCATTGTTGCCCTGCTTCACCTAACGAAAATCATAAATGTTCGGACAGACACAACATGTTTTAAAACAGATTGATTGAATCAATCCAATTTTTATTGTGATTGGTTTAATTGATGGATTATGAATTTTCGATTGATTCAAAGTTAGGTCGTAACATATTAGGACGCACGTTACCCATTACCTTACTAATCCATCAAATCGAAACAATGCCTACTTTGAAATCAGTTTTGTTAACAGTAGATCATGTTGGTATATTTCCACAGCCATTAGCCTAAGTACAATTAATGTCTGACATTTGATACCAAATAAACTATTAATAGAAAGTTTACCAGCTAAATGTCATCATTATCATCAGCCTATAGCAGTCCACTGCTGGAGATAGGCCTCTCCAATTGCATGCCATTCAGCTCGATTCTCGGCAACTCTCATTCAGCTGCTACCAGCCACCCTGCGAAGATCGTTGCTCCACCTAGCCTGAGGGCGTCCTACCTTACGCGCCAAATGTACCTAAACTCATTCATAGTGAAATCAACAGGGTATCCTATACATCTCTACCTACAGCGAACTATACAAGATTTTCTCTTTTTTTATTGTTCTGTTTGCCATTTTTTCTTTATTTAACCAAACCATTAATTACTTAGAGTAAACTCTAATTACTTCAATTAAACCATTTACAGCCACTTGTGAATTGTCAAAGGAGTCGGTCATTCAGAAAGTTGAAGCTAGTTTTCCATGCTCATTCCAAAGCGGAACGGTGCTCGGAGCGGGTAGGTTCCTATGGAGTACGGGCAAGAAACTCCATGGACACTCTTTTAAATAATAATTTTACAAAATTTGGGTTACATCATTATTGTTGAATTTACAATTATGTGTGAGAACGATGTACAGACGTGCACAACAATATTCCCTCTGCATTATTTCCTACTTTATTTTCATCTCCTTTTCTCACACACTCCCATTACTTAACAGTACCTACAACCACAAAGCTACCCCGTAGTACACTTACGAATGCACTCAAAGCACCTTTTGATCATTCAACCGGAGAATATTAAGATGCCGCGGTAGAAAAGTGTTAACCTACATTTTGTCGATGAAAAATGTGGACTGTGTCTTGAAAATATTGAAATATGTATGCGTTACCTATATGTAATGCGATACACTTTTTGCAATTTGTAATTATTAAGAGTATTTTTAGACAGTTTTTAGAGTTTGTTTAGATCTATTAAACTCACTTAGTCGGCCATAGGCTTAGGCCTATGCCCGTTAGCCTAGTTTAAAAGCATAAAATACTGATTGTCTATAGATTCAGCCTAGTTTAAGATGTAAATCTCAGAATTTTACATAAAAAATCTGTCAGATTTACTCCAATCTATTTTCAATAGAGATCCAAGTTTCACCATCATTCTAAAATAGATTTTTGTGTTATCTTTTCTTCATCAATTTTTAATTTGTTTTGTATTGACACTATTAATCTATAGAAGCCTAGATAAATGCTGTGTGAGGTGTCCCACAGGGATTGCTCCTGGAGCCGCATCTGTGGGATATCGGATACGACTGGGTGCTGCCAGACTGGAGCAGGCCGGGGCTGCCTTAAAGCGGCTCCTGCTGGAAACTCTACGTGGGGGTCGTGCGGTCCATGCCCTTTACGGGGCACCGGTGTGGGTGCGTTCCTTGAGGCGGCGGTCAGCCCGTCGGTTGAACACGTCCCAAGGGGTCATGGCCATTTGGCTGATCCGGGGTTACCGAACGGTCTCCAGTGAGGCAGCGAGCCTCCTTGCCAGATTACCGCCATGGGATCTGGAGGCAAAAGTCCTCGCGCACATATGGGAGTAGTGCGGGGAGGCGAAACGCCGGGGCTTAATTCCGTTGCCGCGGAAAATCACGGCATAGCGGACAGAGTTCCGACGGGATCTCATGGTGACATGGAGAGTGCGCAACCCAGTGCTGCGCACGCCACAATTGCGGCGGTAAGTCCCTTCTTTGAGGAGTGGCTAGAGAAGCGCCACGGCGTCCTTAGCTTTCGCCTGACGCAGGTCCTCACCGGACACGGTTGTTTCGGGAGGTTCCTGTTCAGGATAAGGCGGGAGGAAACGCCCGGGTGTCACTATTGTGTGGATCGCCCAGAGGACATGGTGGAGCTTACGATGGAGGTCTGCACGGCTGGGGCGGACTACCGCCGCGTCCTCAGGCTCTTTGTCACCGCTGGAAACGTCCTGGGCGTCGGGAATCCCAGGCCGATTCCCGGCTACCGTAGGCGCAGGCTTCCGGACGGTGAGCAATGGGTAGCTCGCCGTCCGATTAGGGTACAGGCCCGGGTCGATGGCGCGTTATGTTCCAGGCGCGCTTTAAAGAGATGTCAGCATAATTGACGGGGTCTGCTAGGGCGGATAAGTGCCAGGTCGCGAAAAGTCCGAAACTGAAGAAACACGGGTGGGTTTTAGTCAGTGAGAGTCCGACACGCCTTCCGCTCCGCCCAGAGTAGGAGAAGTTATTTGATAATTTCCCACCCAAACAAAAATAAAAGGTTCGCCATCCTGAAATTCAGAGTTATTCCAAAGGTTGTACTGTACCTATCCCCCGAAAGTTACTAAATATCTGACGATTATTCCATTTCATATAGTATCTAAAACATTGCCGAATATTCGGTCAAACATTTGCTTTAATAGAAGTCTAAAATATTCAATTTAGAAATTAACTTAAAATATGAAAATTCCGAAGTCAATAATGAACATCGTTACAATACGAAAGTATCAACCTTATTATCATTAAGAAGTCACAAGGGTCGGCAAAGAGGAATGAAAGCTTTGACACGGTTGACAAGTCACTTGCCTTTGATTTCAAACGTCGGGTCGCAGTGGATCACTTGGTGTCGCCCAATATACCTACGGATATTTACAATCTGAAATTTTAATGGTTGTTTTTCAGCAGCAAAATGATTGTCTTGGTAGTACAATAGATTTATAAATAAGTAAATATAAAGATATAAGATATTT
The DNA here is from genome assembly GCA_916610215.1 of Omphaloscelis lunosa. Taxonomy (NCBI): domain Eukaryota; kingdom Metazoa; phylum Arthropoda; class Insecta; order Lepidoptera; family Noctuidae; genus Omphaloscelis; species Omphaloscelis lunosa. The sequence goes on from OU744247.1 coordinate 17,037,128, forward strand.
GTTTTCGTATCAGAGGTGTAACAATTAAACCAAAATGTGTTGCTGTAATTAAAGAAATGTATTTATAAGCTAAGTATTACTATGTACATAAAATATAAACTAAAAAGATGTAAGTATTTATAAACAAAAACAAACCTGTAATTAAAGAAACGACATTTTAAGCGTTTTATTACACCAGTCGATTCTTGTTATCATAAAATTATTAAAATATTTAACAACGAAAAAATCTATTTTACAATCTGCTATGTCATCTTGACATCTCTCTCTGCTCACGTACAACTATCATAATAAACTCTTTGGTGTTACTGACCAAAGAGTATTAAATCAAATAATAAGAAATATATTTTCTTTACAAAGATTTAAAAAATGGCGGATTTAGAATTGTGAAAAACAAAACTTGAAAGAAACCTAGAACCCATACTAGGAATACCTACAGCGCGAACGACCTACTGCGCGAGACAGGCGCGAGCGACGCGCGATAAAACGAAAAAGTCTTTTTCTTATGTAGAACTAGCTTTTTCCCGCGGCTTCGCTCACAGGGAAGTCGGAAATTATCCCATAGAAAAGTACTACCGCATACCGGGATAAAATGTATCCTATGTGTTAATCCAGGTTATATAATGATGATGTGGATATATTTAGTAACCTGTTCCGCTTAGCTATTTCTAAAGAGTCTTAAAAAGACCCTGAAAGAAATCGACATGTGTTTCACCTCACAACGAGGCATCCTCAGGATGACGATTGACTTGTCGCGAACTCGACATTATGATATTATGTTAGGTTATATTTATAGAGAACTGAAATTAAGTTGCCGGAAAAAAAAATCGATAAATATTCAGATTGAACAAACTGTATAATGTTAAAAAAAAAAAAACAATTTAATATTGTATTGGATTATTTTATTTTGTCGCAATCGTAGTGAAAAGTAGAGTGTAATAGATGGCGCTAAAAACCCATTATAACTTGGTTTACTCCCTCGCAAGGGCCCGGGAATAAAACTACCTTGATAGAATGGAATATTTTAGCCCCTCGTATAACAATCTATTATTTTACCTACAACTTACTGAACATGAAACTGAAAAACAAGTTTGTTATCTTACATAAAATAATTTTCTAAATTTAATCAATAAAATGGATCGAACTTACAGTTATTCCAATTTGAAGTACGACGCTATGGTACAATATACGTAAAAATGAAGTATTTAAGGCGTATTTAAAAAATTGTAATCAACTTATTTAGAACGATTTTAATATCTAACCTACTTTTCACTGTTCGCTATTTACAAAGGTACAATTCGGTACTTACATCTTGTTTGCGTCAAACTTAGCCGCTGAACGGCCGATCGACTTTTGTCCTGTCCTGTGCATGCGCGTGTGTCTTGAAATGCCCATAGTAGTCGCTGTGTCGCCGCTACGATCGTCCGGGCCTGTAGGACATGAGGGTTCAGAACCCCGCGAAGACTGAGTGACTCCAAGATTTGCGGCTCCGCGTAAAGTTATAACTAGCCCTAGCGTACAGGTTGTACCATAGCGACTCTAAATTGGAATAACTGTAATGTCCATCCGTTTTTGCAAATCACGATATAGCATTATGCGTCATACGACAATCGCGGGTCATCGGTAAACTGAGAGAGCCAACGCCAGCGGCGCGGGGAAAGGCTCGCCGCCGCCGCCCGCGTGCGTGCTGACTAGTTTATGCCACACTCACAAAAACATTTTATTTTTTTAAATTTAACTCTATGATTCAATAGTACTACTAAGGGCAAGTCGTTCTGCCGCGGGAAAACAACCATTAAGATTTCAGCGTGTATATATTCTCTTTACACTCTATAAAATCGGTCGAGAGTTATATAAATCAACCTGAAGGTTAGTAGCAAAGATATCTGCGTAAGTAGACCCCAAAAGAAAGGGCAATAACCAAGCATGTTTTTAAAAAGGTTGGAACGACTGAGGCAATTTTTTTATTTTTTTATTATGCTGTAAACAAAACATTTTCTTGATTTTTAAAAGTTTCTTAAACTTAAATATGGCGTAGAATGTTTCTCTGATGACACAGATGCTTGGGATTTATTTTGTTTGAGTAATCACACATTACATAAATAAAAATAATAACATAACAGCTTTTACTGGCCACTATTAACAATTAATTGAAAAAAAATGGGTATTATTGTTAAAAACCTTTGAGTTTAAAAAAAATACAAGGAACAGACTTCGTCTAAGACAAGTTTAGCTTACTACGTTCTAAATGGTCTAAGATATCACCCCCTTCAGGCTTTGCACCCATCTACCAAACACCCTGTATAACGCGTAGACGACAAAACAAAAATAATTGAAATCACTGATAATACATTAGTATTATCAGTGATTAAAAAAAATAATCCTAAGCATTAGCTTAGGATTATTTTGGAACTATCATATAAATTCTTACATCGAAATTGATAACGTGATTTATTCAAACAAACTAAATAGTAGTGATGGGCCAACTATAGGTTTTGCCAATCTTTGACGTCTCCACCTTTTACATGTTACTTTGCAATGTTTATATAAGGTCCCGTTAAAATAGATGGACAAATACAGCGTTTAGTACGTCTAACCAAACATATCCAAGCAAAAAAAAAAACACTGATTAAAATGATTTAGTAACTAACATTTTTAGTGTATTTTCATTAGCTGATTTTTTTTCTTGTAAGTTTCTAATGCGTTTTTCTTATTATTATTTTTTACCATTGTCCTTATTTTGGTGGTCTGAATGATTTCTAAAAGTTTGTCCATCTATTTTAATGGGACCTTATATATATCTGTCCTGATGATTCATTGCCGCTATTGCTTGATTGACAGTAAACAAGTTGCACAGACTAACCTCCGCAGCTCCGTTTGGGGAAGCCTAATCAAGTCCATGATTAGTAAATTAGCATTGAAGTCTCGTGTTACCTGATTAAACAAAATAACAACAAACTATCTTTTATACACGAGAACACGAGACTTGAATTACACACCAAATTAAAAAGCTTGTCACATAAAATGAATTAAAAAGCTTTTAATTAGACGTAAACACCTGATAGCAAGTTTAGGATTCTACTACAAACTTGATATCCTCATAAATTAGAATTATTTATAATAATGAAGATGATAGCTTGAGATATGTGAAAGTATGATAAAATGCCTTTTCTAAGAAAATATATAAATTTTCATTTAACTTTCAGTTTCAGCTTCCAATTTATTTTTTAAGAAACAGATCCTTTTAAGATTATATCTAAGATAAGGATGCTTGTAAACATGCTGATCCTGCTCCATAGGACAATTAAGAGTCTAGACAAAATCGAACTGGTTGCTAATTTAATTGAATTTTTAATTTACATTTTTTATAACATTGCTTTTACATTCTGTGATTACTTGAACTCGCACACTGACTTATTAGTATTACTTGTAAAAGATTTAGGAATATCGTATACTTTTACAATGCTTGTAAATATGTGAGCACCATGTATCCATAACATAATTAATTTATCTGTCATTGGTTCATTTTTAATTCTTTTTACATATTGTGGTATAGTAATCTTATTCTAGGTGCATCTTCTTCACATATTATTATATATTTAATGTGTACAAAATATTGTAAAACATTTTAAAAGAGTAACGGTGGATTTACTTGCCCATACTTCTCCATACGAAAAATACTTTTTGAAAGCGGCGACTAGAATCAAATCTATTTTTTTTTTTGTAAATTTTGACGTTCAAAAGTGCTTTTTATGTGCCTAATTGAAATAAATAATTTGACTTTGATTTCGACATTGAGGATATTTTGTTGATTTTTTTCATCTTTTGTACTTTCATATGTTAAGGGTCCGTGCACGAAAAAACCCTTTTTCGTCAATAACTTATCAAATTGTAAGAAAGCTTGAAATAATTGAAACACTAAGTCTGTGTAAGTATAAAAGTACAGTTTTCGTGGTGCTGCCATTCGTGTCAGTCACAGCGCCTTTTAATAGTTGCATCACTTTTGCGCTCTCAAAAATATTGGTTTATTTCGCCTTTGATTTACCTAATGAAAATATAGTATTTTAGTGGCATGAGGAACAGGGTGTAAAATTCACTCATCCACCATTGTAAAGGGAGGATCTTCCGACCAGACGGGTGTCGTATCTGGTGGGCAACTGCCCGACGGTTGAAGTCGGAATCTTGTATATATGTCGATCGCGCGGTAAACTCTAATTGCGCGATGCAGGATTTGTGTGACGTCATGTCTTTGATGCGTAGTTCGTATGTGGCGGTGTAACCGCTACATCACTCCCCTCCGGAAATCGTCGGAACCGGGTGCCACATAGTTCGCGGTGAGTCGGAACCGTCTGTGGTGATTCCGTCTGTGAGACAAAATTGATCAAAATCAGTCGATTCGTGCACGGTCCCTTTTTGTAGCTAAGTAAAATATTGTTCAATTAACGTTTAGCTTCTGGAAAAGGAACGTCTAATTATAACATGAATATTTTAGAGCAAGTCTCTGAACGCACTAGGCATTTTGTGTTTACATAATTACTTCATTTTCACAAAGTGTTTCTAAAGACTAATGTTTTAATAATGATGGAAACAGAATTAAGGTACTTTGTGGGTTTATCAAAATATTTGATTAATTACGGCGTAAGTGAAAACGGGTCTAAAAGTGGCGAATTTCAATCGATATTATACCATACTGACTAATCTGTAATATTCATAATGCTGAAGACTTATTTTTTGTTTGAATGCGCTAATCTCTGGAACTACAAGTCGCATTTGAAAAAAAAAAAAAATGTTTTTAATAGCCCAATTCTCGAGGGAGGTTAAAACATACTGAACATTACGCTAAGACTTATACTAGCCGAGCCAAAAGAAAAAAATCAGAAAGACCGTTATGCGAAAACGAAGTAATAGCGCGGACGGGCGAGGCAGTTTTATAAAAAAATGTGGTATGTGGTGTTTTATTTAAAATACACAGTATAGTATTACACATTTCTCTTCTCTTTCTTCTCTCGACTGTTCTAACCCCCGTAGCACACTTCCATGTCACATAACCCTTTGAAAGTTCAATTCCTAGGCACTAGTTGTAAAACGTGAGTAGGCAAAGCCAAGTATAATTTAAACTATTCCAATATATTCGAAATTAGTTCTAAGAGAATAGGATTATTTTTCATACGGATGTATGTAACACAATACGGTTATCTGTGTGTTTCCACATGAGCGGAGTGTTAGCCGGGGCAAAGGGCACAATGGAACTAGGCAACTCACTAGCAACTTGAAGTGGGTATATTTTGCATTTTCTAAGCCCGGTTTGAAAGGAGTTTTAGATGTTGGGGTGGTTATATATAAATTGTTTAGTTTATTAAAGTTTACATATTTAGTAGGTCAGTCAACATTATAATAATATGTATAAAAGGTATAATGTAATCGGGTCGGTTTTTTGGGACTTATTATGTCAAAACTTTTTATATAATCAGATATACTCGTATAAATCGGTATAATCACATCACACTAATATTATAAAGGCGAAATTTTGTGAGTGTGTGTATGTTTGTCACTTCTTCACGCTCAAACGGCTGGATAGATTTAAATGAAATTTGGCACACAGATAGTTTATAACCTGGATTAACACATAGGATACTTTTTATCCCGATATTCCCATGGGATCGAGACTTATGCGGGTGAAGCCGTGGGGCGCAGCTAGTAAATAAAATAAAACAAAGTCACTTTTCGTGTATGTCTGTGTTCTGCATTATTCTTTTAAACTGCGCAACGGATTTTGATGCCGTTGTAATGATCATTTGGAAAATTTATTCCTGAAGGTTTATGTGTATTATATTAGGCATCAATAATAAGCTAGAATATAATAACGAAATCTCGGCTTTTTGTCAAGACAAAAAAAGTTCGGAGCTGGGGCGGGTTGCTAGTTTATTTAAATGTTTTTTTTCTCTCAATAATATAAATAATATAAAAATAAAAAAAAATAAAAAAAAAATTGTAATCTTACCTAAGTTTTGATTTGCACTATTCTGCCCTGCTAAGCCCAAAGGCGGTATCTCTGAGATCGACACTTTTAGTATTTTTTATACCATTAAATAACGCTATCTAACTTAAAACATTAAAAAAACTCCTAAGAAGTTTTTTATATCTCCATGTTTCCTTAAATTTCAATTTACAAAAAGTCAATTTTCTCAAAACTTACTCCGGTGGGATACCGCCTTTGTGCTTAGCAGGGCAGTATTGCACTTGCATTATTCATGCTGATTGACAGACATTAATATGTCGAAATTAATAGCATATATTCGCTGCGAAAGCGTCTACCTGTAAGGATTATCATATAATCTTATGCGTAACTATTTATTATATTTGTTATTTACCATAAAGTCTTTAATCTTGCCCTCTATGGTAATACTGTTACAACCCACTCCTAGCATCTGAATGATATCGATTCTTTTGAGATAATACTTATTATGCCATCTATTGCCCAGTTTGTGAAATCAAACTCAGTATATTGTAGGAACAGTAACTATTAAAATAATTTCGATGTTGGGGCTAAAATTAAAGTTAAAATTAAAAGAAAACATTTGTTTAATGATTTTTGGGTTTTTAGTCATATTAACATAGTAAATTTGTTTATGATAAAGCGCTACCTCATCCAACGAAAATGGCGCGGATTGCAAATATTTTGATCAATAACTGAATTTAATACGAGAACTAAATATAAGTTTCAATAACAGAAAACAAACTATAAAGTAATAAGATTATTTCACACTGCAATTTACTAAAAATACCTGTTGTTTGATTAAATTCCTTGAATCACAGGAAGTGTTGTCAAAATAGAAATTCTAAAGTTGTAGACAGTAATGAAGCTTCTATTTTAACTTTAATTGTGAATAACCTTTGTATTTGTGAATATTAGCATTGTTTAATTATAAAAGAATTAACTGGTAAGTATTTTAGCATTATTTGTGAGTATTATTGAACAAACTAAGTAATAAGATGTTATAATGAGATACGCGGTACGTCCGCCCACTTAGAAAAGGGGTCGCCCACATAATGGCGTGTGTGGGGAACAAAAATAACAAAAAAGTTGTGTTAGAAAGAACTAAAATTTGACAAAGTGATAATTCAGAAGTGCCTGTAAATGTTCTAATTGAAATTAATATTTTGAGTTTGACTTAACTGTTGTGTGTGATTGAAAACCAACTATCTATATCTATCATCAACGGAGAATTACACCAGAGATTGGTCAGAAACGGCATGAGACGGATTCCCCGCCGTGTTATGTATATAATATCATATAAATATATTTATTTATTTATTTTATTATTTATGTACACACAGTAACATATATAGAGATACAACATAATTATAATTTGATTACAAAGGTATATTATATATTATTATTATTGACCGAGTAACCGAAGCGTCTCTGCTTCAAGTCTGGCAAAATTTGCATTCGTGTGTCAGTTTGTTAGTACTCCTCTACTGGTTGTATTTTACAACTGATCTGGACAAACCTTGGTGTACAGATTTTACTACTTTATAGATTTTTTTTTTGTAGTCGGGGTTTTTTATTCGAGGGGCACTTCCTCCAAAAAGGGGCAAAAAGGGGACTACTGGATATCTCCGCTTTACGAGATTCAATTTCGATGGTTCTTTTTTATTTGAAAGATAATATGGAATAAATTGGTAAAGATCTCATGAGCACCTTCGGCGTGATAAGCAAATTGGCCTCTCTTTGTTTTCTACTATTGAAATCGGCTCTTTAACTACTAGGTAGGGATTGATGAAGCACCTGGGACCACTCTCTCATCATAAAAATAGATAATTCAAAAAATATTTTTCAGTATTCTCTGAAAACGTTTTACAATAAGGCCACTTGATGGCATTACTGTGCACCGCTAGATCGCACTAAACTGACATGGTTATTTCCACTACTAAAGTTATTTTAAACGGGATATTTACCATGTTTTTAAAAACAAAAAAAAATATCGTAAATGTGCCGCTTTAAATTACTTTAGTGGTAAAATAATTGTTGCAAAAACTTAGTGCTCGCGAGTTCTACTATTCGCAAACTACTAGTATTATTATGCGATATTTTCGCATTGTGGTATGCCTGCCATGCACGCTTTGCGGTTCTTGGTTTCATTTTAAAACTCACGAGACCACAGATTCGCGCGGTTAGACGCCCGCAAGTCTGCGGGAGATGTACACATATTTTTAGGTTTTAAATAGAAAATATATGAAGCCTCAACACACGTGATTTACGTTCGATGACTACACCTTACATTCTATACAAATTACATTAAAATGTTCATACAGATTATTCCTAGTAACCCCTTTAATTAAACTTTGCCGATTGTGTTAAGGCTTAGGAGTGGGTTCGCGGTAATATCAGTGGGATCACGACTCTAAATTGGCTAGGAAACTACGTTTTCCTGCGATACTTCTGAAAGAATAAGAAAAACGAATAAAATTCGCGTCGTAAATTGGATCCCGAAAACAATAAAACAGCTTTTTTAACAATAAATAAAAACAGTCAAAAAGATGATCTCACGTTCCACAGCCTGACCTGGAAATGTCTTAACACAATAAAGTCCTACGCCATAAAAATATCTATTGTTTTCGGTGAAGATAAAACTAGTGACTCCTCATCCAATTACAAAAAAATCTAACGAGATAGGAACCTATCGTATAGCAACTCTACCAATCGATATATTAAACGTAAGCATTTCATGTACTAATCATTAGCAAAATATAACTCTTTTTTTTGGGGTCCGTGGTACGTGAGTCAATCATCATAGATATCAATTATCATAGAATAATAACACCGTGGGAAGCGGAACTGGTCCTTGCTGACCTCTCCCCAGTGAACCCAGGTCCGTATTCAACAGGGGTTGCCCAAGAGCAAACAATATTTCAGTTGAAAAACATGTTCTCTCATACAATCCAAGTTGGTTGACTAATACTCGTTAACTTGTAAAGTCTATTAACCCGACTACGGCGAAGTAAAAAGGAGGGTTATGAGTTTGATTGGTATGTATGTATGTACCTATACAACGTGTAACGTTAAATGCGCAATACCTCAGACACCCCAACTGATTTTTAATTCAATTAACCTATTTCAGGGAGAAAAAAAATCATTTAAAAAAATTTAATGGTTTTATGTGCTGTTTTAGTTCGTAAGATTCGTATTTGCATTGAAATAAAAGCTATTTATATCTCGCGTATGAGAAAATTTAAATTGGTCGACAACAATTTGTGTTTGTTTTACTCATTTTGGCGGGTTTGCGCATGTGATGGCTTGCCCTATGAATAAAAAGACACGGCAACGTTTTGAATAATGATTTTTTGAAAAAATGTGACCTATATTAAAAAGTAGTTCAATTGATTCAGCTCGTTATTCTGATCAAACTATTTTCAGGTTTTGCGCATTTAACGTTACACGTTGTATATGTATGTGTGTATGTTCATCTATTATCTCATAACTTCTAAACTACTGATCACAATTTGACCAAGACGCTTCCAATGATATCTCAATCATTGGAAGCGTCTTGATCGTCCGCTGGTTATAAGCTATGTGACGTGACATCAAATGCAATAGTTTTTGCCCGCGGCTTCGTCGGCGTGGATGTCTGAAAATATCCCACGGGAACGTACTACCGATACCGGGATTACATACCTAAAAGTCGAGGAAAAGGTCATTGACTCTTACCACTGCGACCGCGTTAAGGCTCGTGCAGACGAGCACGATATCGCGGGCGCTACAAGGGTCGCGCTGCCGACCGGCGGCGGCGTCCGTGATATCGCGGTGGTCTGCACGAGCCTTTATGGGCAACCATAATTATTTTGTCACCCGTAATTTTGAATCTGTGATATCTTTTAAACTATTCAATTTAAATGAAATGATGTCAAGGCATATTTTAAGCTAAATATAAACTATGTTACCTAAATTGAGCATTTAGCTCTCACACACACACACACACACACAGCTCTTGAAGCGATTATAAGAATTTTATGTCAATATGTTAATTATTCAATGGTATTATTTATAACTTCTATAGGTAAGCCTCATCAGACTGAAAGCGGATGTTACGCCTAAATAACGAAGAACATAACAAACAAAGAGAATGTTAATTTATTGAGTCTCTGTCTAACTAAGCATTATATAATCTACCCTCAAGCATGTCACTTTCACTAATGTCGTTAGTACAACGAACACAAAATATTATTACCATTTATTTTAGTCTTTTTAGGATTCCTTTGCACATAAACGTTCAAATAGGAACCCTATGTGGTAGTAATGCTTTATTTAAAGTTAGTATATAGTGTATTTTTATTAACATTGAATGAGGATTTATGTCATACACTTTCGTTTTATTTTTCGTGTGGGTCAACGATATCTAATCTCTGAAGAACATTTCACGAGGCCCACAAGTAGAGAAGAGAGAATATTCTAATTTCTAGGCCAGAAAACAGATTACATTTTACGTATACCCTGCAATCTTGTCAGAGTTACCCATTTTATTCAGTTCGCCGAGGCTAGCTTTCAATTACAGTGATCGGGAGACGCTATTTGTCAAGCGTTTCAATCAATTGCCGAGATAGGTCACGATAATTTAACATTCAGTCTTTGTACTTATTAGTTATGTTGGTACGAACACCTGAAGACCTAGACATAGTAACATTCAGTCAGCGATAACGATGATGAAAAAGTTAAAAATTTATTGGAATGACATAAGCCACAGATAATTGCTATTGGAAATCTTATATTTATAACAATCTTGTTGAAAGTCTTTGTAAAAGTACTTGCTTTGAAAGCAATTGTTACTTGTCTTGGCCCTGTATAATATATGAAGCCTGGACATACCCGATAATATAATTTTGAGACACAAAAGTGGAACAGACGCGAGACGTGTCGATCTAATTGGCAACTCACTAGCAACTGAAACAACCATAGTCACTGATTATGGTAACACGAAACATCCAGCCATTTCTGATAAATAAGACTGCGTAAACAAACCTCATCAAAAGTAGCATTCAGGCTTTTTCGCAACTTGCTAATCCTATTCCGTGTACAGTCAAAAAAAGAGATAAGGATACAGTCCTAACTTGCAAATAGGTATATTTAAACAATGTTGTGTGTGGGCTGTGCTAACAATAAAAGGGGTATTGTCAGCGTGACACGCGTTGTAGGAAAAGAACGTGAGGACCCCGGAACTATAAAAAAATCGCCAATCCGAAGTGAGCAAGCGTGGTGATCAATGCTTATACCTTCTCTGTATGCAAAGAGACCTTTGCCCTGCTGTGGGTCAATAATAGGCTGGTACCTATATTCATTCTTAATGTGTAGTGGAAACTGCAAAGCAATTTTTTTTTGCCTGTATACCGAACTTATTCGCCGTCTATACTCCAATCATTGATTACTGGGAGAGGAAACTTGCCCAGCTGTGAAATGGCAGCTTCTTTGTTTTGCTTCAGTGTATCCCCAACTTTAATACTCTAAACTAGGAGTAAACTGTAGTCATAATTACAACTCGGACGCTGGTTTGAAACTCTTTGGGGGAACTGAAGTGTGATAGGTCTAAGGAAATGTTTCAAGTGCTTGAGAATTAAACTTTCATCTTTCTGGTAAGTCCCTATTGTTAATCAGATAGAAATGTTGAGCTCCTGTTGAGTTTTGTGCAGGTTTAAAGAAGAAATTATCTCTTGGCGGTGTTTAAATTTTCATTCAATTTACATTTTAAGTCCTTTTTCTTTACCTACTTCATGGTTCGAATTCTTTCACTATGTTTTAAGCCACATTGTTTTTGATGAGAGGTTCTCTCTCAAAAAGATTTGCGACAACCGGTGATGTGATAAAAACATTCAGTGCCTAAATGCATTATGTAACTACCTCTAACTATACTAGCATTACTGCAGTGATAACCCAGTAACCAATCGCGCAAAGCGACGGAACAGCTGCCATTCACCACTCAACTCTTAAAGGGGTATAAAAGTCTAACACCCGGTAAGAATATAAATATTCTCTCCGTAAAGCTAAATATCAAGGCATCCCTAAGTACATTTATCTCTTATGCATCAAAGACCTCGTTAAGCTGTCCATCCGAAGTTAAGACACAGTTGATCGATTGCGAGCCAGTGGCCCAAAAAGAGCTATCCGGTATTTAAGTCCGTTCGTAAAACTGTATAACCCCGTCTTGCCAAAATTGGGGGACAAAAAACTAGCTGGCGTGCAGCCAAGTCTGCAGAGTGGAAAAACTTTTAGTGTCCATATTAACATCATTATAGCAATTACTGTTTCTCGTTTACGCGTTCTAAAATTGTAGCATTAAGTTCCCAGTTCAGGGCTTATGTGCTTTATCATTATCATTTTGTTGGAGTGTGGTGTAAGTCAGGGAGGATTAGCATCCCATCGACTCTTCAACCTGTATATCAATTAGTTGATTAAGGCTCTCAGTAACATTGCAGTCGGCTGCACTATTGATGGCACCATTATTAACAACTTAAGCTATGCGGATGATATGGTGTTGCTGAGTCCTTCCATTAGCGGTTTATGGAAACTAGTTAGAAGATGTGAGGAGTACGCTGTGGCTCATGGGCTCAGGCATAATGCGAACAAAATCAAGTTGCTGGAATACCAACACTGACGGTGTCGACTTTAAAATTTCGCGGTAGGAATACCTACCGCGGAATTTTAAAGACACCATCCCATCTGTTAGACTAAAATAGTGTACCCCATAACAGAGCGACGCAGGTTAAGTACTTGGGTCACTGGGTCACGGAGGACTTCGCTGATGACGTGGACGTTAAGAGGGAACGAAGGGCTGTCTGTGGGAACATGCTGGCTTGCCGGTTTAAACTGTGTCCGAATGAGGTAAAGTGCACACTTTTCAGGGTATAGTGCCAATCGTTTTATTCGTGCACCATGTGGGTCAGCTGTACTGAGCGGAAACTCAATGTACTTCGTGTACAATATAATAACCCTTTTGGGATTGTTGTTGGGGCTGCCAAGGTGCTGTAGTGCGTCTGGCATGTTTATGGGGACTCAGGCACTGTATTTAAACCTTAAAAACGGTTTTTGACAGTTGAACTAGGCCAGTTGAAATATCCCAAAAAGTTGTGAACAAAATCTAAACATTCATTTAATTTGCTCTTTACCGTCTATACAAAACGAATGAATATAGTTCATGGATTACGACCATAAGAATTTGCAAATACCAACCGACCTAGCAATTAAATTTACATTTTATAGCATTTTATTAAGTGCCAGTCATTTAAATTAATTAATAGTCGAATAGTAGACTAGTGTGCTTGTTATTAGCCCACTATTATTCCCAAAGCTCGCAATAAAAGAACCTCTTTTTGGTTGTTAAGTACAATGGAGGTAATTGACTTAATTGTTAGGCCAGCCCCATTGTGCCGATTCGGGAGTCGAATCATGTCGAAATAAATTTACGAAATTTCTTTTTGTCTGCTTGCTATGCTGAGCCTTTATTATTTTGGTATAGGATAAATGATTGAAAAGGCAAATTGTTGTTATGCTAATGGGAATACATTTAAATGCTTCTTTTTCTCTTTTGTGGAAGGGTGTTGGTATATTGAACATTATCTGCGTTTGTTTAACATTAAACGATGCTATTGCTTCTGAACTACCTCTTTGATTCAACCATCTATTCCTTTCGAAAACCTTTTTGTAATTCTTCTAAAACTTTTTGCCTTGGTCTATTTTCTTTCTAGGTAATTCACAGTCAGTTGTCTAGTAAACTAATAAAACTGATTAGATTTTTCAAAAAATGCCCGAAAGCAGAACAAGTCAAATCATAGATCATAAAACACTCCATTACGACTGTTACTGGAGTGTTTTATATGATCTACGATAAACGAACAATTTCTTTACAAAGTTACAGTTCTGTTTTGCATGTAAGACTGATTTGTTAACAGTAACACTAATTAAAAAGCGCATTGCGATGTCAACATGGAGTAATTAATTTCTTCCTTCAGTTTGCTCGGAGGTCGGACTCCGGATGCGTTGGAAGTAATCTCCGATCGTCGGAGATTACTTCTAACATTCCAACGTATTGTTCTTCCCTTGAAGTGGCACATCATTACACCATGATGCTTTTGCGTAACCGTATGTGTAATTGTGTAGGATTTTTAGTCTAGATTTTAGCCGATCATAGGAATATTGTGTATTTATAGTATTTAGTTTTTAAATAACTATATAAAATAGGAGCTATTCGATTTGAATACTGGTTTTATTTATATCCTGCTTCCTGCTTTTTTAAAAGATGGTTTCGTCTTTTTAATTTAATTTGCATATACAGTTGTAATAAATGGGGTCGGGCGTCAGAACAAAACGAAAAATAAAAGGAACTTTTAAAAAGGGAGTAAAGTTTTTCAGCTGTTAAATTTCATATTGTTTTAATAATTCTAAGAGCTTTTGTAGCCTTTAAGTAGAAGGATAGAAGAGGAAAAGTATCGCATGTCTGTTATCTGTTGTGCTTTCCGCCCAAGTAGATATGTGATTGCTAGGCTGTGAAGAGATCAAATTGGACATGCTACTTGGCAAGATACAATGTCTTTACTATCTGCTTCATCTTCTGTATATAACCTCTACTAAATATTTAGTTTTTTCCTCGTTTTCTACCAAACATACAGTGTGATGCCTTCTTGGCAGCGATTTTTGGATCGGAGTTATTAAAAAAAAAAAAACCGGCCAAGTGCTTGTTGAATAACGCACAATGAAGGGTTCCGAATTTGGGATGAATTTATGTCAAGAACAACATTGAAGTTGAAAAACAAATATTTTTAAAAGTATTAATTTTAAAATGAAGTTTAAAAAAACTTACAACAGCCATTTCATTTGATATGTCACACGGTCCTACAAGGGTTTCGTTTTTTTTATTCGGACGTAAGGAACCCTAAAAATGGTTCTAAAATTGTTCATAATTTTACGTTAGTTTAAAAAAAAAATGTTGCACCGACCCCAAATAAATTAATATCAGAGCAAGAGAATGATAATGACGACTTTAAAAAAAATCTAATAAGGCAACAATTTTTTTTATTTGTTATACTTTCAAAAAAATTTTTTGTTGAAGTACCTGCGATCCAAATTGAGACTGTGGCGCTGACAAGTCACACAAATCTACCGGCACAGTAGTTGAGTAATTGACTTCTGTGCTACGGGTCGTGGTTTCAATGTCCGTACTAAACAAACATTAGTGTGACCTATAGAGTTGCTCCGGGTGTTTGAGGATGTGAGATTTATGTGTCTAAAGGCACATATGAAACAGAATGTATTGATAGAGAGCAACGTTGCCAAAACTGCGCCGCGCTGTAAGCTGTCTCCCGAAATAAGAGAAGATCTAGATGCAGTCCAAGTCGTTGCAATAAAAAAATAAATAATGTTTATTTATCCAAAGTAATAAATAGATAATGGTTGAGCACAGTGCTAAATATACTAAAATGATTCATAATTGTTTGTACAAAAGTTAAAAGGCTACAAAAAATCAGCAAAAAGATCAGATAAAAGTGGTCTGGTGTTCACAAGCGTGAGGTTCTGGGTTCAATTCCCGGGTCGTGCAAAGATGGTTCAATTCCCGGGTGGTACCTAGAGAAGCAACCGAAGGAACACGGGTGAGTTTTAGTCAGTAAGAGTCTGACACGCCCTCCCGCTTCGCCCAGAGCGGGAGAAGTTATTTGATAATTTCCCTCCCAAAAAAAAAGGGTTGTGCAAAGTGTTATTGGGTTTTTCCATCTGTAATCTCTCAGTAGCAGCCCGGAGTCTGGATTTGTGTCTAATTGATGGCAATTTGCTCGGCCTCTATGCATACGACTAAAACATAACTGGCGAAATGTGGGTTTACTATAATAGGTGCACTTCTGCCTAACCCTTTGGCGAATACAGGCGTGATGTTATGTACTCCTACTGTAATTGTATGAGTCAAGGATTTTAATTGTATGTTGTTATGAACATAGTATTTTGGAAATCATACTACATATTATGAAATAGTACTATTGTGAAAAAGTTGTAATCGTAATTCCACGAGAAAATCGCTTTTTCATTTTGCTAGTTAAAGACCTTTTTTATTTTAAGCCCAGAATATTCTATTGTCTAAAAGGCGAAACAAGGCATAAATATATAGACAGATTGTCAAACTACTGAGATTGACTGACAACAACAGGCAATCAAATTACTGACTCGAGTTTGTCAATGTGTCAGTTAGTCTTTGTCTTGACACAAAAATGTGGCTGTTATTGTAGTTTATTGTGGTGTCTTACTGAATTCCACGTGAACGAAGTCGCAAAACACAGCTAGGTATTTATATAGATATTTTCCTATTTGAGTTGCAAATCTATTAATTTCGCGATTCAAAGATTCAGCATTAAAGGTTGTAGAAATTCTTACCCGTTAACAACATAGCTCTACAAAAATCTTTGTATTTCAAATAGTGATGTACCATATAAATAACAGCCACGCAATGTACTCAGACAAAAGTGGTCTGGTATTCACAAACGCTGAGCATGAGGTCTTGGGTTCAATTCCCAGGTCGGTCAATGTGTCATTGGGTTGCTACTGAGAAATTCCAGATGGAAATTCATCTGGAAGCATCTAGCGACCCGGAACTTGGATTTATGTCCGGTTGATGGCAATAGGCTCACCCTCTGTTATATGGGACTTAAACATATCTGGCGAAATGTGGGTGTACCATATGTACCTATACCTCTGCCTAACCCTACGGGGAAATCAGGCGTGATGTTAAAAGCGACGTAAAAACGAGCTTTTAGGAAAAAAAAAAAAGATTTTCTTGTATACAAACCCGCCATGTTTTGGAATTTGACTCCCCTTATCTGTTGGCTATTAGTATTCAGTCGCCGTTCGCTTTGAAACTTATTTTGTGTGATTGTTTTAATAAAAATGCGAATTTAGTACGCGCCACGCGCATGTGGGTAGTTGATAAATTCTGTGTGTAATAGGAAGCTTACTAATATTTTACAGCTTGTAATTGAAAATCTCTTAGATTTTGTAAAAGATAAGACATACTTGTGACTGTTGAAATTGTGCTATAGACATTATACTAATAAGTAACATAACATAACATCACGCCTGTATTCCCCGAAGGGTTAGACAGAGGTGTACCTATAGTACACCCACATTTCGCCAGTTATGTTTAAGTCCCATGTAATAGGGGGCGAGCCTCTTGCCATCAACCGGGCACAAATCCAGACTCCGGGCTGCTACTGAGAAATTCCAGATGGAAAAACCCTATAACACCTTGCCCGACCCGGGAATCAAACCCAGGACCTCATACTCAGCAGTAGCGCTTTGCGACCACTAGACCAACGAGGCAGTCACTAATAAGTATTAGCTAAATATTAAATACAGTTCTGTGTTCCTATCGGTAGATTTTGTTTAGGAATTGAAACAGTACCATGTATATTATTTGGACAAGACAAGTACTAAAGAGTATGGTTGCACATTTTTTTAACGTGTGTAATATGTATCCCGTACTCACCACGAAACCTGGCTGACAAAAAATAAAAAAAATATTTCTACTGTTTCACTTACAGGTCGTGCCATTAAAGATGAGACTTGACCGCGCCTCCCGCCGCTCTTTCCCCCGCCCCGATGACGCCCCAGCGGGGACCTCATACCGCTAAAGAGACCCATAAATCGTCTACAGCGCAAGTCAAACCACGTGGTGCGAAGTCTCATCTTTAATGGCACGAACTGTACCTTGTATGATTTGTCCAGACTGCTACCTATGTCTGTTCTTGGTACCTGCTTTCCCAACGTGTTTTTCTAATATTTTCCGTCCGATGAATAAAAGGAAAAATTCAACATACTCTCGTTCTAAATTGGACGTCACAATCACTATCACATAACAGTGGAATAGTACTTTGCTTTTTGAAAATGAGCGTAGGTACCTAGGTGTTTTTTAAATGACAATACTGTGATATATTTCTGAACACTTTAGATAGCAACAAAACAAAAAGTTGGTGGGTATGGGAATTACAATCCATTTTTGCTGCCAATATCTATTTGTTATCAAACAAATAAAATATTGTTATCAATCATGAGTTGACATACACAAAGTGTTGCCCGCAAAAGTTAAAAAGAAACATTTAGGGTGTTCGCACATCTAACAGAAGATGTCGGTCACGTCGGTCGGCAGAGCGGACAGGTAGATCATAAAACATTAAACCTTACACACTCAACCGATGATGCGTTGGTCGGGTGTACTGACGAAGTTAACGAAGTTACGCTGGACGCATCTTCCGTCAGATGTGCGACCACCCATAATTGGAGTGACTTTTTTTGGTATATATATTCATCTACATAAACAATTGACTTCTAAAATTAAAATATTCTATTACACATAAAGCTTAGTGGGCACTTATAAAACGTTAGAAGCTAAGTGCACCGTTCCAATCGGTCGTTTCGGCTTTTACAATGTTTTCATATTACAGTGTAAATAGGTATGAGAGGACAGCTGTGTAAGCTTGTTGACTAACATGTACCAGGTATTTAAAAACTATTTCCTACTCATTTACTTCTGATTCTATGACTCCTAGAGGAGGAAAAGCCTTCTATAGAGACTCTCAATCGCGATCGATCTTGAGTTTTTCGCGCTTAACTTCACTCCATGAATTTCCACGGATCTTCGCTTCCTCTAAAATAGCGCGTCACCAAGTTTGTTTGGAAAGACCACGCTTTCGCTTTCCTTAGTGGTCTCGTAGGTCTCTAGTCTCATGTTTAGATAGGTACAGATATACATGATGTTAATTAATAACCTTTTAAAGAAATGGACTGAATGAAAATTAAGGCTTTTATTGAAATTGTCAACAATTTGTGAGTTAAAATTTTAAACGACTTTGGAATACCTTACTTGTTTCGTCGTTCGTTTGTAAATAATTAAGTAGAGGCTAGAAATTCTGCTCTATTATTATTATGACAAAAATTCTGGGTTTACGAAAAAACACGAGAAAGTTTTAGAATATAAAAATATAAAGGGTATGAAATGCATACCCAAACGAAATAAAACAGACACAACTCAACAAAATATTTATTTTCACTCAAGCTAAAACCACTCTTCGGGGAAATGTTTGCGAATAAACATATAGAAATTCAATCGTCTTCGATAGAGTTTGTCTAGCCTAGAATGTGTCGAAGAAAAGAAGCTAAGACTTTCCGCACTGATAGAGATGTAGACTACTATGCACATAATGAGTTTGTTTGCATTTAACTCAATCGATAGTCGGTGCAACCCCAGCACACGCATATGACCACAGTGCAGCAGTTATCAGTAAGGTAACTAGTGTTTAGTTATATAACTACCTATCATGACACTTGTGTATTAATACACAATTTACACAATACACCAGAATCATAATTATTCTGATGCTTTTGAAATTTTAAACATAGGTTATTGTCTGCTAGGCAGTTAACCAAGTTTTATTTCAACAATATTTGTAAGTCAACAAGTGACAGGTCCACATGCGTCTATTTATAGATTCTGCAACGTGATTTAAGGTTGTTTACAATTCATTTAATTAGCGCTATAATTAATAAAAACTTTTTTAATCAATCAACGTAATCTTCTATTTTTGGCGTTGAAATAAAATTTAATTAAAAAGTGTTTACTGAGGGCAAGTACCAGGATATATTAGGATAAAGGTGTCAGGGATAAAAATATGACTTTACTGCCTTAACTTACCTTTTGTTTTTATTACAAAAAGGTAAGACAATATTTACGTTTACGTTTTTCTGTTAAGGAAATTTTCGTAGCTTATGAATTTTACTCTGCAGCTTAATTATAAATGAGACAGTCACCGCAAAAGCGGCCTAACCAATTTTGTTTTTTGTTTTAAAATTTTATCTATTTTTAATCGTTTGCGACGGTCAGGTAAAAAACAAAAAAAATATGGGTTAGGACGCTTTTGCGCTGACTGCCTCAATTATCACTGTCCGTTAAATCTTTGAAGTAGGTTTAATTACAAATTGTGAGGATGAATGCGCGAGTGGTCCCTCTCCCTGGCCAGCTAAGTTGGAAGTTACATTGTGTGGTCAGAATCAGTAAGAGCCTGTAAGACCTCTGCACCCGCCCAGTAAGGATATCCATGAGGGTCACCATAAAAAAATATTTTACTTTAAAGTTGATTTACTTTACAGTTTGGTCTATGTCGTGTGGCGTAGATCTGTGCCAGCGACAAGATCGCGCCGCGCCGACTGAGTGGCGCCAACCACCCTTCATTCATGACTGTACCATATAGCTGCTGTAGCGGAAACAGCGCTGTTCACCCGAATTTATTGTTGGTTTTCTGTTTCAGTGTTATTTTATAGCATTGTTTGTTTCAGTTTAAATAATGTTTATTGCGTTTTTTTCAGCACCGCGTGATTATAACTACAAGCTATCAGAATTATAGCTGTCAATTAGGTCCTTTTTAAAGATATTATAGGTAGTATGTTTCTGTTTAAATACCTATGTACTTAAATCTTGGACTTTCCTGAGTTAAAATTTGCACGCCTCATAACGCTCATTCAAAAATTGAAAAATATTTAAACGACTTTGCATAAAGTATGTTTTGACTGCTTTTTAGCCATCAATATGGGCAAAATTTCTGACCTCGCAATCTTTATGAACTGTCAACCAACAAAGCAAACCTAAATAGTACTTATTAGGTTTGCTTTGTTGGTTGCTAGGCAACGGAAGAGTGTCAAAGTTGGAAATAGATAATAAATAAGTTAGTTTTTTATTTATTATAATTAAACTACTTGAATAAAAGAGCCATTTTCAATAGGGCTCTGCATGATTTAACGCAGCAGAAACGAAAAAAAAAATCAAAATAGTTAGTTATTTTTGAAAAGCACAGTATTAACCTCCATTAAATTATCTATATAATGGTTTATAAATTAAGTAGGTTCTGTTTACTAGCAGGAGTGTAACGATAAAAATAGAATCGAAAAATTTATCACTCTCTAATATTTCGTGTTATGATTATGAGTTATGCAAAAATTACTGACTGACACTGAATTGCGTTAAAAATCCCCTAATAGGATTACTAAACATAGATTCTAATTTAGCAACAAAATGCAAATAAAAGAAAAAAAATATACAAAAAATGATGAAGCGATTTGATACAGCGATGAAAAAGCTGGCAGTCTGCCTCCGGATTGTTTGTTTTGGCTGAATAGGTCGTTGCCCCGGGACGGCCACATGGCTTTGACGACAAGCAGGTATTCAATCCACTCGTTAGTACGGAAAATAAGTTTCGGGACAATCTCCGTCACTCCCGAGATTCTACTACCGATAGTGTCATGGTCCACAATTATCTCTATCGGTATCGTAGCGTTAATGAAAATGTTGATATAGGGTGAATGATTGGCTTTTGCGCTCAGGTCACAGGTTTGGGTTTCAGAACAAATACCTATTGTAGTATGGCCTACAATAAGTTTTATTTGCTTTCATGTACAAAACACTAGTTAGTAAGCAGGCATTGCAAATTTTCGATGTCAAATTACGTAATATGATGTTGATTCTAATCATTACATTATAGTGAATTGGTTCATTATAGTGAGTTGCGGAAATCCATTATAAGATACAATAGAAGTGGATATATATTATTTAGTAACCTGTTCCGCTTAGCTATTTCACGGTAATATTATATCAGCTATTTCTAAAGAGTCTTAAAACAAAAAAAAAAAAAACTCTGAAAGTAATCGATACGTGTTTCAAGGTTTTTTAAGACTCTTTAGAAATAGCTAAGCGAAACAGGTTACTAAATATATCCACTTCTATTGTATTTCATTACATTATTACTGCCATTATTATTTTTATTACTGCCTCGTTGGTCTAGTGGTTGCAAGCGCTACTGCTGCGTATGTGGTCCTGGGTTCGATTCCCGGGTCGGGCTAAGTGTTATTGGGTTTTCCATCTGGAATTTCTCAGTAACAGCCCGGAGTCTGGATTTGTGCCCGGTTGATGGCAATAGGCTCGCCCCCTATTACATGGGACTTAAACATAACTGGCGAAATGTGGGTGTACTATAGGTACACCTCTGCCTAACCCTTCGGGGATTACAGGCGTGATGTTATGTTATGTTGTTGTTATACTAAACATTAATTTATTATAAAATAAATAATTATTAGCAATTTAAAGTTTGTGTTTAGTGCCCGGAAAATGCAAACAGCTGTACACACTGAGTGATATTTTACTTGCAAAGATCTGCAGTATAACATCTTTTTAACTGTTAGAGATTGGACCTGCTGATATAATAGAAGCTTTGAAGCGTATGCGTATCGAAATTATATTGAAAGAAAGATTTTTATTTTTTTGCTATTGTGTTGTGTTTCCATCCCGATAAATAAAGTCCTAAGACACGGTTATGTAAAGTCTTAGCTTTACTTTTTAATTCACAGGAAAATCAGCTGATGAAGATTACAGTCGAGTTACATCTTAAGACTAATACAAAGTAATCCTTCCTTGTAATAATCTATTCTGATGGCTTAAGATTTAAATGGCCCGCTCTTTGGTATACTTTGAATAATTCTGAGAGGTAAAGCGTCTCGAGTGAAGGCACTCGAACACCTACTAAGGGTATCAAGAAAGAGATTTGTGCGTAATCTTTCCTCAACAAGTCGGATTTTGTTGGGAGTGCCGGCTGTGACCACAAATTATTTTTAAAAGAGTGTTATCAACTAACTTGTGCCTGTGACCTCGTCTGCGTGGAAATCAACTACATCATTAAGTTGATTTATTCCATTCTAAAACCAACAACTGGTACCAACCACTGGGTATTTGTTTCAACTCATATTTATTTTCTATTCCGAACGGATACCTCTTTAAATAATTAAATTTAATGTGCATTGAATACCAACAACTTGAATTTGGTACAGCAGCTCAGTCAAACCTAATCAAATAAAAGGTTTTTAATATTTTTATGTAATCGTAATATAATGTTATTCAAATTCAAATTCAAAAATATATAAATATCATAAATATGGCGTCACATTCTTTCTTTAAAATGTGTTATTTTGTATATTATTATTTGTATTTTTCTTAATAATCATATAGTTACTTAGTTATCATTAAAAATTGTGCTAATTGGTAAAATGTGTTTTTTTTTTTCATTAACAAACAGCGAACAAACAGAAACTGATGATTAGGGCGCGTTCATGAAATGTAACAACCTGACTCAAAATAACCTGGTCTAGCATTTTCTTAACTTTGTTGGGGTCGGCTTCCAGTCTAACTAGATGCAGCTAAATACCAGTATTTTACATGGAGCGACTGCCTATCTGACCTCCACAACCCAATTACTGGGTAACACGAACACTATATCCCTAGTTAAGACTGGTTGTATGACTTTTGAGCTTCTGCCTACCCGTAACGACTGTCAAAGATCTACGAATGACAGCCGGGACCAACGGTTTAACGTGCTTTCCGAGGCACGGAGGAGTCTCGATATGTATTAATAATAACCTCACCGCCGTATCTCTACGTTGAAGTCGTGGTGGGGCTTGCGCGCCCCGCATTCTAGGGCGGTGCCGGTAGAGTTTACTTTGCTGGGCCGGGTCTGGGATGAGGAGTTAGACCAAAAGAGATACAAAACCCCCGGGGGTAGCATGTGGCGAGCTGTTGGGCTTTAGCGACCCCACGGACCCGATCTCCCGGGAGAAGTCTTGTTCCTCACCTCTGGCTTGCCTTTATTGGCCGGTTGGAGTAAGCACTGACGAGAAAAGAAGCACCCACCTCATTCTTGCCTTAATTGGCCGGCTTGAGTGGAGATTCGCAAGAGCAAATGTGCTCGGAGGAAGTAAGTAAGAGTATTCCAGTAAGTGCTCGTAGGGATCTTGACCATCTTCTGGGCTCTGGGATTGTTCTGAAAGCCGTGGAATACCTCTACATACATACATACATACCATTTATTTAAAAACGTCTAACAGGTCTCTGCGAGTTGGCTCTTCGGCCCCTCGTACGCCTTGCAAAGATCCGAGATCCCAGGGTCCCAAGAAATGTTAAAGACCCTTTCAATAATAATAATCATTTTATTATCAGGCAACTAAGGCCAGTAAATAGAATACACAAAATAATCTTATACAATAATAAACTAATACATATTAAAAACCTTATATAACTATGACTATACACGTAATGTTGACGGTGTCGTGTATCGCTGCGTGGTGTCGCGTGACCGTCCTCGGAAACATCGATATACGGCACCTTTCGGCCAAAAGTCCTCTTTCAGGCAGGTTTGTAGATGGTGGGTTGGAACTCGTACCACGAATGACTTAAAGTTGATGTTGTGGCGCGATTCCAACCTTTCAACCCTCAGAGTCCAGTTGGTCTTCACTTTCTCAGTTGTAGAGGAGTGATGCAGACCACCAAAATGTAATGAATCACCTATCCACGAACCGACCGTAGCAAGCGTAGCTTAACCTTTGATCGATCGAACGGCTGTTATCATGTAGCCACAAGCCCTACCCTACCTTACTTACCTATACTCTTGCAAATAAATATTTCATTCAGTCTTATTCGATTAATATAGAAGTTTAACTCAAGATAATAACATCGGCTAACATCGGTTTAGGTTATCATTATTAGGAAGTTTGGTAAGTTTGCGCCACGGTTTCTGAACGCGTCGTTCATTTAAAATTTATTATTAAAGCGAAACGTGGTTTATTATTTTGTCGGCCTTTATGTAACTATATTAATGAGGCAATTTAAAAGGCAATATTATTTTATTCCTTAATTGAGTCCTGCTATTAAGCAAAGCAAGTGGCTTCGTAAACACAGGTACTAATAACATAATGTTTTTAAAATTTTAATTTTAATTTTCTTAAATTATTATGAATATCCAGTTATTTTGAGTAAATATTCCAGTAACTTCTCTAAACTAAACAACGGTATTTCATTAGTTCATTTTAATGAAAGTAGCGCTCATTATTTTCCTGATTATTTCTGGAGTACAAGGTACCATCTAAGTATCCACTCAAATCTGTGTGGTTCTTTCCTCAAAAGACCATTTCAGACACTAATCTACATGGTCCTTATATGGCCTGACCAAGATTATGTCTGGACTTTAAAAGTGACCTTGAGTTTGTTTCGGCCTTTCTTCTCAGAGTAGTCAGATAGGAAACGCCGAACTCAACTAGCTTATTTTTATTTTTTTAATATGACGTGTAAAAGTGATTCCGATATCCTATTTACAGAATAAACAATTTCATTTCATTTCATTTTATTTCATTTCATATATTTCGTAATAGGTATAGTCGTTGCAAATCACGTTGCGAATGATGATGTTTAGCTTATGTCATTGACATAGTTTTGAATGGGTAAAAGATGCGCAAAAGACCGTGTCTGTAACTCAGAGATTCGACGAAGGACTACCGATAGCGGCTCTGAAATGGATGTGGGCAGGACACTTGACTAGACGTGGTGATGGCAGGTGAAGCAGAGCCCTAATGAGAAACGGTAGAAGGAGCGTTGTCAGACTAATAGCCAGGTGCGTAGACGACCTAAAGAAGATCGCAGGAAGACCTGGATGTGACTCGAATAGATCAGGGAAGCATGGTACAAAGGGAGGAGACCTATTCTCAGCACTGAGTGATACAAGGCTACCAGTGATGATGATAGTGATGACGAAATGACGCGCACTCGTGACATGCTTCTATAACAACTAATAGTCATCGAGAATAAACGGCAATATGAATTGCCATAATTAGACTCAGAGGACGAAATACATTTACCACAGAAAATCACTCCTCAAATTCACAAGCTATAAATTACGTGCCCTATCGTATCTGACTCCATTAAAGTCAAAATGGAGGTGAAAACTCACAAAACTGACGTGTTTAATTAATGAAAATTTTCGTCCCTTTCATTCGGATACTTTTGGACCTTATTCGGGAAATTAACTCAGTACCGATAGCCTAACGGCTACTACGGTAGGTAATATTTCCATCACTAACAACGTTGAAATATTTTTCCAATACCTTAAATCTTTGTTTAATTTGTCTGCCTAAGCCGTCTATGTTCTTATCGTAATCCTAAAATATGTAAATTCAACACTGGCGACGAATGTATGTAAATAAAAGTAATTTATTCAACCCTACATGCTGCCTTTTCAGCCCAAGATCGTATTTGCTTTTACTTCGAGGACCGCTGGCACATTTGTTTTAGAAGTTATTATTCGCTTTACAAGGGATTACATAAGTAGTTGGTGGAACTGCTGATATTCATGATTAGTGTGTAAAGTTGAATTGTAGAAAAGGTCTGATAACATTTTAATTTAACAATGGAATTCGTTGAAGCATTCACGTACGCGCGACGTAATCCTAACGTAAATTCGAACTATTTTATTTTACGTTAAGCGCAATTAGTACCTATCACTCATATATAGATAGAATATTTTTTATTAGGTATGTACGCATTAAAAATTACAGATAAAAATGTAGAAATTTTACATAGGGTGACACAATGGGCGATCTTTTACAGACAACCTTTGGATGGATTACAGGGAGGAGAGAAAATACAGGTAGTCAGTGGTGTACCATTTACATATACAATGCTTACGTGCTTACATAAAGCATATACTTATCTATACAATAAACAAGAAACAAGAGCAAGGAATTATATGTAATGATGATGTTTAAGGAGAGAAGAAGTGTTTTTTTACCGGAATGTTAAAAGTGATCAAAGATAGTGCACGCCTTATCGTCACGGGCAAGGCATTCCATAACTGTACTGCTGAAACTGTAAAAGACTTGTCATAAAAGCCGGTGGAAGGCATCTGTAAGTCTCGAGTTTTCCGATGACCTTGGATATAGATATAAAAAACTCTTAAGAATAAGTTAATGTTATGTGCAAAATGAGTAATTTCAGTTTTAAAATCGTTCAAATTTACATTACGTTTACTCCGTGCATTTATGTTAGAGGAGCCATAGATTATCAAGTATATATTTATATTTTTTAGGGTCATTGCGCCGCGGTTTGAATCAGTCATTCAAATCAGAACATTTCAATCAGTTTGCTGTAAAACTGAAAAAGGGCTTTTTACTAGCTGATAATCTATGCAGGTATCTTTCAAATATTCGCTTTTAAACATTTTGTTAAACGAAAGCCCAACTGAAACAGAACTTTAACATGAACGTAGAATTATGCAAACTTTGTGCTTTTATTTTGTTCCAGTAATGTTTTACGCACTTGATGAGCAGGCCTTCGTTTGAAAGTTCAATATTCTGGCAAAATGATAAATATGCTAATAAAGGGTCGGTATTTTTTGGGAAAATTTCAAAGGTCTAGCAACTCTATATCAATAAAAATACTATAACACTAGTTTCATTTCCGTCTGTGTAGAAGTCAACTTTACCAACTATCAAACATCACAAGAGTTTCAAAGATTGTCTGTAAGAAGTACCTACTTCGTACAAACAATGAAACAAACAAACAATTTTACCTCTTGATGATATTAATTTAGAGAATTACCTATTTATTGCTCAATATTGTTCATTTCCGTGAATTTGAAAACTAAGTTTAAAATCATCTGAGGCACATAAATGATCTGAAAATTAAGTTTAAAAATACAGATCTATTCCGATGTAAGTGTGATCTCAGATAATAAGGCCACCACACCAATTATGCGCCGTTCAAACATCGTTAACGAGAACCATCACTCGACTTCGCAGTCTAATGAAAAAATAACATCTCAGAATAATTAGAGAATTAAACATCTAATTTATTGGAGTGGATCGTGCTCGTCTGTACTTCGACAATGGCATGATGGCATCGGCAATATGGCGTATCGTCACGTACACCCATTCCCGTCGACATTCATATGATTTCTTAATAAAGTGCGACCCAGCCTCGAGCGCCAAGCGCCCATATCAATAAGAGCTGAGGGAATTTAATGAAATTCTCTTTAAGAATTCCTCGCCAGCTCTTAGGTGGGTACATTCCTTATTTCCGCGTCATATTATGTCCTTATTACTTTTAATTGGTTGATGATATTCCATATTATCTCTTTTTTAGGTTACAATAAGTTGAAAAAATTTCGAGTGAGTTTCAATGTGTTACGGAAGCCTCGAGAAATGGTACAATTTGTTGATTTTTTTATAGAGATTAACAATTTTCTAAATATACATAAGTCTAAAAGTTTTATTTATCATGAACACAATTTAAAAGTCAATCAGCAAAGCTTAAAACCTGCACTTCAATAGAAAACGATCCAGTAGCGATTTTGCTAATGAGCCGACAAGCAAATCTTGAAGAAAGTCAGATTCAGCGAAAATCCGAAGAATTGCGAACACGGAGAAGACATCCTTTAATTTAGAAGTTCAGATTAAAGCCAACAGATGTTTCTCAAAGCTCACTTGGAGATAATAAAACGGCTCCAAATAAAACGTCTTCATAATGTGCTGAACAGAATAAGATTCGATCTAACGAGATCTCGTTGACGCGACACGAGAGACGATTTGTATTGAGGCTGATGGAATCATGCGGTTACCATCTTCTATTTAGTTAAAGGATTATAAAGAGTGTTGACAAATTGTTAGTTATTTTGAAAGTTAGTGAAACGGGAGCTACTAATTCGTTTTTCTTTTTTCATGAATTGTTTTCAACAATTGAATCATGTACAGTAAAGAGCAATAGAGCATTTAATTAATTTAAAAGAGTTAGTAAATAAATAGTTAAGTAGGTATATTACCAAAAATCCATCATGAAATATTCAAGAACGTATAACTTCAACACTTGAAATGAAGCTAAAAGGTGGAACGTTTAAAACTAAACTAATTTCGTAATATTTTTGCACTAACAAGATCTGGGGCCAACGCAAAAAAATAACGTCTTAATTTTGCGTACAAACGTGCGTCGGCTTCGCCGGCGAGCACATTTACTGCTTGTTATTTTTAATTAAAAGAAACTTTCTTCGGGCCTCCTCGACATACGGAGTTCGTGAATGAATTCAAATTAGTTCCCAGTGTTCCCACGTAACAGATACAAATATTTTTTTAAATATTCATACAAGATCAAACTATGGAAGTAACTATGTAAGTCTAGTCTAAAAAAAACCTGGTCAAGTATGAGATGATGTTTTACGAGAGTGCCAAACCACATATGAAAAAATGCGGCCATCACAGGACGCTCGGCAGAAGAGAAAAATCGAAAAGAGCAACGGTGGAGAGGACGGCATAAGAGAGCGCCATGTTGTTTGCCGTCTCGGCTATGTTTGGGGTCTTACTTCCAAGGCCGCTAATAGATGTTCCACATCAAAAGAGGATTTTTGCTGGGAGCAAATAAATATTTGTTTATTTTTTCTCACTTGCCAGGCAAATTCGTTTACGCTTGGTAAATGGAAAAAAAGCACATCCATACATGAAATAAAAGAAAATCTGAGACCGTCTATAACAGCACTAATTGCCAAATTTCCGATCTGATAAAGCTTCCACCGCCTGAAATAAATAAAACACATAGAATGAATACAAAACTCGACTTCGCAATGAAGTTGGAACACAGAATCGATTCAATTTCACGCTACTTATTTTTTTATACGGGCAAAAACCGAAACCGTCTTTACTCAAATACTACGGCGAACGTTCGAAAAAGAATGAATTAATGTGTTTCACAGTCTAGGCTCAGGTTAGGGTCTAGCTACACGGAAATTTTTTACGCGCTGTATATTCAATTCAAAATATTTTTATTACACATAAACCTACATGGACACTTAGAAACGTCAGAAATTTAAACTATACGTGCTTAAAGCGCATCAAAAAGGAGTTGCAAACGCAACTTGAGCTCGTTTTTAACCGATTTCCAGAAAGGAGAAGGTTCAATGTTCGTAGCGTATGTATTTTTTATGTATAATTTATGCCGATTTTGAAATTTTTTTTTTTTTTTTAAATGGTTGAAGTGGTCCCAAAAAAAATCAACCGACTTAAAAAAAAAAAACATTATAAACCGAAAAATAACTATAATTTCAGAAGTCGGTGGCAAAAAAAAATAATTCAAAACCAAAGCCACCGACTTCCGAAATTAAAGTTATTTTTCATTTTGTAGTTTTTTTTCAAGTTTAGAAAGGCAGATAAAGCGTAGTTGACGCATAAATAAAGTCGTGTGTAAAGGCCTTTAAGTTCGTTTCGCAGTGCATTCCTCTGTTATTATATTTTCGTATTTGTTATGAAATTATGAGCACAGTGCGTCCACAAAATACAATTACAGTCGAAAGCTCTTTGCTTCAACTAAAGGCATCGTCCAAAATGCTGGTTATTTAATTAGGTTTTACATTCTAGACTGTTTTGTCACTGATGGTCCCTTTTTGGGGTTCCGTAACTAAATAATAAAATACGAGATTCAAATATTTTTATGTGAACAACAATGGCAGTGAAATTATGAATCATTTATGGGTAGCTATGACAGCTACCCATAAATGATTAGGAATAACAATTCGTTTAATATATTTCAAATAATGCGGGATCTTTTTGCGCATCTCATCGTCACAATTGATAGCTCTTTAAAAATTCAATAAAGTTTTTGAAATAGCTTTATATTTGAAGTGAATTTATGATCTTTAACAGTATGCGTCTCCTGAAGTATTTGCGGTGATCAAAGGCATGGTGAGGGGTAAATCCCTGGGTCACGACAGCCTTAGCATCGAGCACCCGCAGCACGCAGGTGTACACCTACCCACAGTGCTTTCTATGTTTTTTACGCTGTGTTTAGGCCACTCCCGATAATCTAATGCATACTATAGTTGTACCAATCATCAAAAATAATACTGGTGATACCTCAGATGTAAACATCTATATACCGATCTCTCCAGCCACAGTGGTCGCTAAAGTGCTGGACAGTCTGCTTGATTAGCACCTGGATAAACACGTCTCGGTAAACGACGCGCAGTTCGGCATCAGGCCCGGGCTTTCAACCGAGAGTGCTATCCTGGGCCTCAAGCAGACTGTACAGTATTACACAAGTAGAAGGACCCTAGTGTATGCATGTTACTTTGATCTATCGAAAGCGTTCGATCTTGTATAGTACGATATTTTATGGGGTAAATTAAGGGATGAAACTTGTTTACCTAGGGAAATTATGCTATTATTTATGCATTGGTATAAAAATCAAAAGAATTTTGTAAGATGGACAGGCGCTCTCTCGGAGGAGTACGGGCTGGAGTGTGGGGTGAGGAGGGGGGCTGACCTCTCCCACGCTCTTCAACCTGTATGTCAACCGACTGATCGGTGAGCTCAGCAGCATCGACATCGGGTGTCATATAGATGGAGTGTGTGTAAATAACTTCAGCTATGCAGACGATATGGTGCTGCTGAGTTCATTGATTGGTGCCTTACGAAGGCTCCTGAAAATTTGTTAGTCCTACACGGTGACTCATGGGCTCAAATACATCACGAAAAAGAGTGAAATATTGTTTTTCGGCCCGACAACAAGCGTTACACATTCGTTCCGAATTTCACTTTATGTGGTACAGCTCTAAACAAAGTCGAGCAATTTAAATATTTTGGGCATTGGGTCACCGAGGACCTTAATGACGGGGTGGATATTGAAAGGGAGCGCAGAGAGTTTTCTGTCCGATGCAACATGTTGGCTCGCAGGTTTTCGCGGTGCACGGGAACTGTCAAAGTTGCGCTTTTAAAGCGTACTGTCAGTCCTTTTACACCTGTAGCCTGTGGGTTAACTATACACAGCGGACATGGAGCGATCTGCGCGTTCAATACAATAACGCGTCCCGGGTGCTGATGGGGCTGCCGCGCCACTGCAGCGCCTCCGCGATGTTTGCAGCGGCTGACACAGACGGCTTAGCGCCTAACATGCGCAAGCGGTGCGTGTCTATCATGAGCCGCCCGCGCGATAGTCCCAACAGCATCCTGCGCGCGCTGCTGGACCAGTGGGACTCTCCGATGCTGGATACAGCTGCACGCAGTTGTATAGCGATTTATCACCACCATCGGGGAGTCCACTCAGACCTCTCACTTACTGTTTAATTAAATAAGATACAATAAATTTGCAATTATTGTTATATATCATTTAATTAAATTATTATTATTCTATGACAATCATTATTAATTATTACTAACACTAGTTTGTAAGCTCGCAATTGTACTAACAAATATTGATGTAATAGTAAGATGAATCTGAAATTAATGATTATTT
This sequence comes from Omphaloscelis lunosa, assembly GCA_916610215.1. Lineage (NCBI taxonomy): Eukaryota > Metazoa > Arthropoda > Insecta > Lepidoptera > Noctuidae > Omphaloscelis > Omphaloscelis lunosa. The sequence continues at coordinate 17,069,287 of OU744247.1, forward strand.
ATTTATTTATAGTCACGTTTTTCCGGCAGAACCCTGTTGATGCGTGTCTGACACGCAATGCACCTATTTTTTTGCTTTTGTTTAAGCATTTGGGACACACAGCAGCACTCTACTCTTTATTCATTTACATTATTTCTTGTAAAAATAGCATTGCACCTTCAAAGCACCACGAAAAATTTGATCCTAGAAAAAAACGTGTAGTAGCCGTGTTGGTCGAAGTTTGAAACATTTCTTACTGTATCTCATTTTATCCAGTTTAGGTACAAACAGCTATACATCAAGTTATACATTCAGTTTTTGCTGATCTCGCATTGTGTAGCATTTCCATACAATGCGAGTTCAGCTTCTACTGGAAATGTATAGCTTGATGTGTAGCCGTCTATACGTACAAAATCAAGGAGTTTATTTAAATCTATATAGTAGGTACAGGGTAGCATAAAAACATAATATATAATATATTATACATATAAGGTATTAAATAGGTATTAGATATTATGACGTCAAACGGTCGAGACGCAGACGGCTTTTCTCTACGATCCATGTCTGCACTTCGCAACTAACATTTTCATCTAATTAGCTCGCATTAATCAATAGACATAATACTGTGGTCCAAATAGGTCATTGTGTACAAGGTTCATAAAATTACCCTCATCATCATTAACCTGCTTAACGTCCCGTACAAGTTTTAAGCATTAGGTAAGGGAAGTGAGGGCGCTTAAGGTGTTATGCGACCTTCACCTGTCAAGGGTTGTATCGTTTAGTTTTGATTTCCTTATCGAGGGAAATATTTTGGGCGGTACCTATTACATTTTTGCTAACGAAATGTTTTGATCAAAGGTGAAATGTTATTCGTAAATAATTGTGGCGGTAAAGTAAGGCCGTGATATTTTTACCCGATTGCGCGACAGCAAAGACAGAGTTATGTTTTTAACGCGAACCTATGTATCTTTGTCTTTGGTATTTTTATACCCTCGAAGCATCCTAACGGTTGGATAGATTTTAATAAATTTAAGTACCGTAACAATGTCATAATTCAAATCTGAGCTTGAACTGAAATAACTGCCACGAACTGCACTAGACTGCTTGAAAAGTGAGCTTGTTTTGAACTTTTTATGTGCAGTCTGTATTTTTAATTTATTGTTCAGGGTACAGGGTCACATTATATTAGCCAGCGAAACTCCGCAGACGTGATGGATATTGATATCTAAACATGATAAAATAAAAAATAAATTAATTTAATAAACACGATCATCAAAAAAAAAAAAAAAAATTCAAATGTTTTTGAAGAGAAATCTTTTTTGTAATAGCACTACCAGCGGTCGTTGACCCCAAAAAAGCAACATCATATTTTTTTTTGTCGTGTTTGGATATAGAAAAAAAACAGAAAATAAACTCTAGAAAATAAACTCCGTAGATATGCTACGGAGTTTCGCTAGATATTTTAATTTGACCCTGTAGAGCATGAAACAAAATGATACCTACTACGATGCTAGACTTAAAGATAAATCCAAAAGATAAAATTATTTGTAGTAAAGTACAACTGTTCTCATAGGGAAATAAAAAACCAGTCCTTTTTAACCTTTTTCTGACGTTTCAGTAGTTAGTCAATTATAATTTTATGTAAGTATACGAAGTTTTACAGATCCCGTTCAGACGCAGTATCTACGCAGAAAACGAAAAGCAGCACATTTCAAAAACCCCCCTAACCCCCATCATAAACCACGGTACCACTCAACCGAGAAACAGTTTATTGGACGCTTCCATTTCGAAACCTCTTCATTTCAAATCACGCAAATTGCATCAGACTAAACACGAATTCCGTTCAAATGATTTCTGTGTAGGATTGCGACACTAATTCATATCCATGTTACCACATGGATTTGATGCTAATTAGTAAATCGAATCGGTATATTGGCTTTACGTGTAGGTAATTCTATTCATGTTTGAATGTTTCGTGTTTCAGTGAGCTTACTTATAGAAATATAGGGTTACCATATCACAAACAGGAATTTCGCATTACGAGCAAAGATTTAAATGGTTAGATTTATCCTCATCGTACACGCGAAAAAATGTACATACTGAAAAGAGCGAGCTCACAAGATAATATACAGCATTTCCATAGCGATCAAGTCAAGTCACTGCGTCGTTATGTGTGAGAGGTTTCAAAACGAAACAGAAATATATGACTATCTTTTGACACGGTTTTGAATCTAAACGATTTAAATCTTTGATTACGGGTAAAAGCTGTTTGCGGGTTGTGTTTATCGTATATTTTTATGTAACATAAATAAAATAATCCGTTGCTTTTCTCTGTATAGGTTTTATTTTTGCTTGAATTGAAAAATGTGCCAAGACGAATATTATTTTAATTGTTGAGAAAGTAAATTCTCAGTATACAGGGTGGCAAGGACATCGACGCGAACACTGTTACCATGGATTCGGTACATGATTCTGAACCTGAAATAAAAAAGAATCTGCTGTTCCATACATTTTGAAGGAGTTACCTACGCTAAAAATATATGCAACAGCAGATATTTAAAAAAAAATTACCAATGAAAATTTTCAGAATGGTTCAGAATCATGTACCGAATCCACGGTACATGATTCTGAACCATTCTGAAAATTTTCATTGGTAATTTTTTTTCGCGTCGATGTCCCTACTACCCTGTATTTGTCAGAGTAGAACTTTTTCAACATCCCTTTATCACATCGTTTAAGACAAAAGAATGTCACAGACGGACAATTTGTCTTCAATGTAAACCTCATTATGTATACTCGATCCTTTCTCCTTGAGACAATTTCCTCCGCCCCTGTTTGACTCTCGGAAACCTTTGGAATGTTCAACAGATATTAAGATTTAAAAAAATATCTATGTCTACCAAGATGTCTACTTTATGTTTCTGTTCGAGTCATCATGTTTCTGTTCAATTTAATCTGTTGTTGAAGTTCATGTCAACTTATAAGATTGGTTCTTGATATTTTGAGTAAATTCAAACAGGTAAATTATGAGATTTGACAGGAAACAAATTCTCATTTTTCTGTTTACTAATAATCCTATTCTCTGGAGTAGGCTCCTAAAAGTGTATGTTCCGTTTTATTTGACAGATATTCCGTATTTTTACTTCTATGTTTAATTCATTGATATGAACAAAATATTTTGAAATTCAGGTCGAGTTGATTGTTTTAATGTATGTTTCTGTCTGTGTAAAATGGTATTCTGTAATCGAATTCAGACACGATATACTTTATTCATAATCGATTGAAGACAGAAAATTTTAATATGTCAGTGTATAAATAACCCTATTATAAGAATAAACAATTTTCCATACAAATGTGAACATTTATATCAACGTCATTGTTGGAACATATATTTTGAAACACTTGAATAGGATTAAACACTATCCAGATCAAAGCATATTATTATTTTTTGAATTATCATATTGCGCACCACACACTGTAGTTCCTAAATAGATGCAAATACCCGATTATAATATACCTTTTTATTTACAGTTAAATGTACTTTACATTATACAAGCTAATACTAAAATATATAATATTATGACAAGTATGTAAAACAGGGGAAAATTTGTCCGCATCGCTGTCAATGCGAAAAGTGCTCAAAATATACCTTTTTAATTCACATATCCCTTCTTTAATAAAATATACATTGAAAAAAACTGTGGTGTCTTTGGAGCATGCTGAAAACGGATAGAGACTTTACCTAAACATTTTCCCCGTCACTTTTGATAGGGGACGAGGTAAACGCGGGAAGCGTAAGGAAATAACTTTACTCATACCAGTGGAAAAACCATGTCATTGGCTTAACCTAGCTAAGTATGCATTTTTGGTAGGAAAAAAAGATAAACAAAGCTACAATATTATTGGAAACATGACTTACAAAAACATTTGCCGACTACATTTATAGCAGTAGGAAATCGTGCTCGTTTAAAAGCATCTTTGCTTTAAATCCGAATATTATATCGCTGCCGATTCGATAACCAAGGGCCCAGCCCCTTCCCACTACGTCTAACCACCATTGTCCATCTAGTCACGTGCAAGTCCTAATGGGTAAGTACAATCGAACCACCTTTCCACCTGAAACGATAGCCTTACTACTAGCATTCCCGACGTGCTAACCATTCTCCGCACCATTACACATTTATATGCCGTATTACTAATGTAGTAAAGACGTGAGTCGCTTACAGGATCTTCCCTTAGATGGTATCATTAAGTGCGATTGTACAAATTGAGTGGAGTTATGACGCGGCATGAAGATTCGTGGAAGCCCCTCGCGGATCTTGAATTTGTGAGGGCAAGTTGGCAGTCATCGTTGTAATAAATGATCTTGTTGAAACGCTACGCCGCAATATAGGAGGTCGTTGGCTTACTGAATAATGGCCGCCAGTATAATTAACATAACCGCTTTGTACTTTTGCGTAAGTATATATAAGTCATGGGCCGAGATAATGTTGCGCTTTAAAACTGTCAACCACAGTCGGCTAGAATTCTGATCGCTTCGTTTTCCTTTTCACCCTTCTGATCCCTATCTTCCCGGTCCCCTAGGCCTGTTGCATCCCCCTTTTTGTTTAAGTCCCTAAAACATTCGCAGCCTTAAGAATTTATTACGATGAGCAGCTATAAAATTTTACAACTTCGTATTTTTCATAGTTGTAGAATTTATAGGATTTGTGGAAATTAAATTAAAATTTTGGTTTAGAACAGTCCTGGTTTATCTATAAGAAACCAAATCTGCGACTTCATCAGAATTGATACCTAAGTTTGCTTATGAAACTATTAAATTCTAAACGAAGTTAATCATTGTTATAGCCTTATCGGGAAAGGCTGACAAAGTGGACAAAAGCCTAGGCTAGCGAAATATATTTTGCTCATTATTAATAATAATAACCCTACCGTATTTCTACGTTGACGTCGTGGTGGGGCTTGCGCGCTTCGAACTCTAGGTCTGTGCCGGTAGAGTTTACTTTGCCGGGACGGGTCTGGGATGAGGAGCCGGACCAAAAGAGATACAAAAACCCGCAGGGCTGCATGTGGCAAGCTGTTGGGCAGTAGCGACTAAGGCTTTCAAAACCGATATTCCGGGATCCCGTAATATCGTGATCGCAGATTTTATACGTATTTTGGCCTTTTTCAATACCGGTATTGAAACCAAAATACCGTGAATACGGTATTACAATCATTAGATGTGATTCACATCGTTTCAACTGACTTTTTCTGCTGTTCCTTCTATCTCAATCGCCTCACCGCTAAATACTGACATTGAGTTTGAGACTGTCGCTGATCAGACTAATGAAGGCGAAGATGATGCTTTGAATTATGTTGAAACACAGTCGCTCGAAACAGAAAGACCTAAGTTTATTTACAAAAACCTCATAGATAAAGTGTTTACATTTTTTTTCAAATTTTTTCAGATTTTTTTAAAAACTCTTGATTTATTTTGTTACTCGTGTAATTTCAGTTTTTTTTTATTGCATAATTATAAGAATGTTACTAAAAATGAACACCAAATGATTGCTAGCTAATTAAGCTATACTTACCTACATTTCTACAAATAATTATTGTTGTATGATGTAAACCTATGTTGATTTTTACAAGAGACATGATGACATTTTGATTATAATAAGAAGTTTATATTTTTTTTGCTATTCTACTTTACAAAGTCTACGTGAAATGCCTTCCAACAAAAAAACTAGATTAAGTTTAGGTTTTGAATTCCTACTCCTACCTAAATAATCAACCAATACCAAATTGTTACGTATAAAAGGTTTTTATTTTATTATTTTCGATAAATAAGAACGATAAAGACTGATTTGAAAATAAAAACACGTATTTTAATGGTTTTATTAATGTCCTAATTGAACTTGCGATCAATACCGGATTACCGGTATTGAAAAAATCCGATATTTGAAAGCCCTAGTAGCGACCCCACGGGATCGGGAACTATCACCCGGGAGAAGTTTTGTTTCTGACCTCTGACTTGCCTTTATTGGTCGGCTGGAGTGAACACTGACCAGAAACGGAGTTCTCACCTTATTCTTGCCTTAATTGGCTGGCTTGATTGGAGATTCGCAGGAGCAAGCATGCTCGAAGGAAGGAAGTATTCCAGTAAATGTTCGTAGGGATCTTGACCATCTTCCGGGCTCTGGGATTGTTCTGAAAGCCGTGGAATACCTCTCCAGTCCTCAAGCCCCTCAGGACATGTTTCCCCCTTACCGCTACGTCACTATGTGCTAGCGACAGTTTTCAGGGGCCCATTATTGAGTGTGCAAGTCACCCCCTGCCATCTTATCTGTTTATATTATGTATCATTGGGCAGGCAGGGGTCATAGATCTACCATAATTCTTGGTAAGCAATCCACTATAACCAGCCAAACCCATAGTCCAATGTTTTGTTTCTATGTACTGCAATAGTCTTACACCAACTGGGGATTGTCCTTTTGTACACTTTCATAGTGCGTAGGGGGAAAATCGTCGGTTGGTGCCTCATTCCATTTAAATTTGTCTAAGGGACCTCTGCGAGTTGGCTTCGGCCCCTCGTACGCCTTTCAAAATACCGGGATACATACTCCCGAGATTGAAAAATTTAAAAATAATAATACAAAGTGAAAAATAACTTAAATTTCGGAAGTCGGTGGCAAATAACTAAAACCAAAGACACCGACTTCCGAAATTTAAGTTTTTTTTTCACTTTGTAGTGTTTTTTTGGAAGTCAGTTGTTTTTTTTTTAATAAAAGTTTTTATTCGAGTTATCTATCAATTATATTGCACCTGCCATGTTTTTTCTCTGCATCACCCTAAGGATGACTGGTAGAAAATGCCTCAGGCATTAAGTCCCCCTTTGTAGAGTATTTTTTTTACTTGTGCATAAAGTTTTAATAAATAAACTATAAGTTTTTTGGAACTCATTGTGTTTACGAGCAACGGTTATGGCCGCGTAACACGTGAATAAAATTCGTGTTGTGCACAGAGGAAGCACGTCCGTGTTTTCGTGTGCGCACCGCATTGCACTGATTAAATGGTAGACAAGCCGCCTAGCAGTTACAACTCGTTAGATATTCGTCTCATAGTGTAGATGAAAGGTTCAAAGGCTCAGGTGGCTTTGACGTGGATTTCGGGATCACCGACGGAATATTTTGTCAGTTCCGGTTTAAGACTCTACTCAAATCGACTTTGTGTTTGTTAGGCTGTTGAATGGACGTGCTGCTGCCATAATTGAGTCTTTAACCACTTTCTGTTGTTCGATGTTCAAAACGGAACGAAGTGTAATTTGAAAGTTTTGCAATTAAATGAATGAAACCATTTATTTTGAAGAACTTATTATAAATTTCAATGAATTATAAGTAAAAGGGATTTTTGTAAGTTACAGGTACATACTTACTTAATGGTAAGGCTCATGCAGACTGGTGCGACTTGTCGCGCGATGTATGGCGTGACGATTCTCGATATTATCGCCATGCAACACCTTTCACACTTGTACGCCGCGATATGGCTAGTGCGACAGGCAGCGTCAACCAAAGGACCATTTTCTATGGCGTCGCGTCGATATCGCCGCGATAACACAAGAGAGTATTTTCTGTGTCGCAGCGCGACAAGTTGCTTCTGTCTGTAGTGCCACGCGCGTTTTCAAAGAAATTGTTCTACAGGTACATATCGTAGAATCGCGTCGCGCGACAAATCGCGCCAGTCTGCACAAGCCTTTATTGTGGTACTTTACGCGAAAAAACATAAATATTTAATTTCTTATTCAAATACTACTTACTATTCGAGTTTTGCATAGTTTATGTAAGTATTACTTACTATCTAAGCGTACAAAATACACTTACACAATACTTTTGATATTGATTAGGCTGGTTTAACAGCTCTCCGGGATACCCGTACGGGCCGCCCGTTACGGAACGGAGACACACGTGAGGGCTATAATATTGTTTCACAGTGACGCGGATTGGTCCGTACGCGACCCGCTCCGGGTAGAGCCGTACAACGCCACTCATAGACGTTCTTATAGACGCTTTTCTACTCCCTCGTTTCAGAGCACTGCGGGCGTTACCCGTACGGGTCTTCCGTGTACGAACGGCCTGTACGGGTCTCCTGGACAGCTGTGAAATCAGTCTAATTATAAGTAAACAGCACTTATGTCTAATTTATCGAACTATTCAACTGTGAAAAAAGTTAGAGAAGAAAAGGAAGAATGATGTAATAGCGATAATAGCTTTGGCGATTTTAATAGCAATAGCTTTGGCTATTAGCTGTGTGTAACCTAGTTCTTCTTTAAATACTAACCAGTAAATACAAAAAAATAACATTACGCCTGTATTCCTCGAAGGGTTAGGCAGAGGTGCACCTATAGTACATCCACGTTTCGCCAGTTTTGTTTGAGTCCCATGTAATAGGAGCGAGTCTATTGCCATCAACCGGGCACATATCCGAGCTGCTACTGTGAAATTTCAGATGGAAAAACTCAATAACAATTTGCCCGATCCGGGAATCGAACCCAAGACCTGATACTCAGCAATAGCGCTTGCTACCACTAGACCAACGAGGCAGGCAACTAACCAGTAAATAAGTTCGATAAAAGCATTATCATGCCTATTCTAGCTGTGTAGTCTATTTCTAGCTGTGTGTAACACAGTTTTTGATACAGCTAGAAATATCCAGAATTATCCTCCTATTCAGCCCTCTGTGCCCCAAAACATGCACCGACGACGCCATGGAAGTGGCGAAGTTTTGGGCCAACAAAAAATGAATAACTGTCGTGCCAGAGACACAAAGAAGAACATATATTTCTACTGTCAATCTACTATAGGCTGGTGTGAAAAGTGCATCAGGCATTTCATCTCTGTCACATAATTATGCCTAAATTCCTGATTGACCAATGAATTACTTAAATAAAATCTTTAAAAAAATTGAATAATAATTTTTGTTTTATATAATAAAATTACGCTCGCATTTTGACAATATATTTTACATTTATTTGAAGATATAATATGTAATGAAAGATGAGCAACAAATAGCTCATTTTCGTTTCAAAACTCTCAAAAGATGATAGATGGATGAATATTAATATTATGTATAACGAACTAAATTGATATCTAAAGCGTAATATTTTTGATAAAGTGAATGTGTACATGACTTGTTATGTATGTAGTTGGAATTTGGTAATCGAAATGATTGATTACCGTGAGTGTACAATGGGGGTCGGATCCATCTCGTTAGAAGGGGAGCCAATGATCGATGCGAGTAGAGCACAGCCAGTTATCATAATCCACTGCTATCTATATAAGTACTTAGGATATGTGTTATCATAGTCATATATTGAATTAAATATTTTTTATCGACATAAAAGTTGAATTAATTAATCGTTATAATTCTTGTCTTCACCAAAAAAGAATCAAGAAAGTTATAATTACAACTTGTATTAAAAAAATCATAATCGTCTCGAGCCTTTATATACCCTAGTATGACCCCAATTTTCAATGAGAGATGGCTTTTGGTTCTTTCCACATTTTTCCTTCTCATTAGTAAAAAGGATTTTCTGATTGAAAAAGTATTTAAAGTAAAAATAGGCCCCTTGAGAGATTAATGAAATCCTCAGAATTCACTAATGCCGGCTTGATTTTGTTCGTAAATAATTTCATAACGAGAATTCTAATCCAATTGTAACAAAAAGTATCCGGGAAACAATTGAATTTTGGCAAAAACTTCGGCTTTTGGGATGTTATAAAGTACGTAATAAACTTATCGTATTTTTGCAAATGTGGGGTATTTGGCAACGTCCCGTATCGTTCGTATATTTGACCAGTCAGCACAAATGTCGTCGTATCCAGGATACGCAGTGCCCATCGATTTATTGGAACATGTATTTCACGGACACATGAAGAAGCTGCCGTCGAAAAAAGGATATAAATTTTATTGAATGTGTGTCCCATTCGCTTCAGAGACAATCTACTTACACGAGACTAAAAATATTTATAACTTCATCCCATTGCGTTTCTCTGGAGTCTTTAGTCTCGTATCTACGAGGCAATGAAGTTTATTGAACTACAAAAGTTCGTGATTCTGGCTTCCGTGTTACCTGCAGATACAGTAGAAGTAGAAGTAAAGTAGAACTTTCAGCTGAGCTTTGTATAAGATTTATAGTGAAGAAAGAACATTCTAGTCTACGAAGTTAAAGGTAAGGCTGTTTGTCTTAGAATGTGCTGTGGGCTGTTTGTTAATCATTTATTAGGAAAGGCGAAGTTAGGAGTCGATCAAAGGTTGCGGCCTTGCGGGTGAGACTTACCCTATTGAATTATTGTGGCCTATCAAGTATTTGGGTTAATCACAGAGGTTAACATGAAAATTGTTGATAAGGTTACGTGTTAGTGATTTAGTTACATGTATTGGGAAATGCTTTGATTCATATAAAGTTAACTGGAAACAGAACTACTTGCTTTATAGTTGTTTTTAAGTAAGTTCCAATATCGTTTTAAAGAAAGGCATTTTGCAGTAAAATAGAAAAAAAGGAAGATTGATAAAAACACATAGTTGACGTCGGCGTCCAATGTAATGGACTAGAATAATAAAATCTTAGTACCTACCTATACAAACAAACAATTACCACAATGACTAACAGCCACGTATCTCTGTTCGCAGATACCAATAGGGATTTGTGGATTTTACTTGAAAATTATTAGAGAAACTTAATAACTATTTTCAGTAAAGTTTTTAGTTTTGATTGAGTGGTGAGATAACACTTCTTCTCATGGGACAACAGGACCTGAATTTATTTGCCATCTTGAATTAGTTCAAGATTGTTAAACTAGTTGAGACACAAGTTCATGATGTCAAGACTCCATAGTTGAGGAACAAGTTCATGATGTTAAAACTACATAGTTGAGAAACTAACTCATGGTGGAAAAACTAGTTGAGAAACTAGTTCATGGTAGAAAACTAGTTGAGAAACTAGTTTATGGTGGTAAAACTTGAAACTAGTTCACTTCCTTTTAGGGTAATACAGGCTTGATGTTATGTAATGATTTCGCCAACACCAATTGATCCACAAACCACTCTATTGACCAACTCAGTTTGTTATTTATTTCATATTTACGTACTTTAAGTATTTCATATTAATTTCACTTTAGTCCGAAACGTCTCGTAGATACAAACCAGTGCTTCAAATACAGGAACAAAATGTTTCAATTAATGGAAATAATTGCAAAAGAATTAGAAATAAAATGAAAGAGAATACCTATGTAAAAAAGAACAACGAATGGGCATCGGATTAATAAACGATTGGTTCGTATTAAAAGAAAAAGTAACGGGTTTATCTGAATATCTGAAACTTAATGAGTTATTTCGGCAGAAAATTTTACTGTTTTAATAACTGAAAATATAGACTTCAAACCTGCCGTTTTATTCATGTATTCTCTAACAATAAAAGCTGTAAAGATTTGCGTAATAAATATAATAATGGATAGGGTTAAACGACTAATCCTGGAAATAGGAATTAAATGAACTAGTGTATTTGCTTGCTTCGTTGGTCTAGTGGTCACAAGCACTGCTGCTGAGCACGAGGTCGATTCCCAGGTCGGGCAAAGTGTTATTGGGTTCTTCTATGTGCAATTTTTCAGTAGCCGCCCGGAGTCTGGATTTGTGACCAGTTGATGGCAATAGGCTTGCCCCCTATTACATGGGGCTTAAACATATCTAGTGGAATGTGGGTGTTACTTTAGGTGCACCTCTACCTAACCCTTAGGAGATTAAAAGCATAAAATAACATAGGTTAGAAGCTTGAAATTATCACTTAGTTAGAAGGGGAAGTACATATTTCATATGGGTAAATATTGTAATAACAGTGTTGTATGCATTGTGTTTTACGTATTTAAATAATTCCTTTGATTGTTGTGTTATCAGTTAGAATCGTGCTACGGATCACTGGTTATTAAAACCTTTGTTATATAAGTTTAGCAAAGCGATTAGCTTTAGTGTGTGATAAGAGATCAGACGGAGTCAAAGTTAAAAGTTACTCCACTTAATTCTTGAGCAGCGCCAAGTCTGTTGCTAGGCAGAAAGTTGTCGACTTACGAAACTACGCTGAGTTGCGTAGACTATATGAATTTGGTTAGATAACCCTAAGTTAATTTTGTAAATGATGACTTGGAACCTAATGACTTTATTTTATTCTTCATCATCATTCATCATTTTAGGTAAAAGACGACCACTGTTGGACATAGATCTCCCGGAAGTATCGCCAGCTCAACCGGTTCTGTGCCCTTCCAAAGCTGCGTCTTCCGGTACGAGGTCGCCACTTCAGAACCTTTCAGCCCCATAGGCCATCTGTCTGCGAGCAATGTGCTCTGCTCACTGACACTTAATTTAGTTATCCAAAGAAATCCATTTAGCACATGCTTTACACCTACACGTTTTATTTTGCAAGCATTCAAATTTAATGGCACATCTATCCATTAATCAACAAAATCTAAATTATGAGTAGGTGTATTCAATAAACCATGCACAGCATGCAATAACATTTCGGCTCCAAAATGCTGTACTATGGCTAATTAATAACCATGCAAATATAATTTGTCAGGGATGTGGCAAGCCCGCGTGAGGACACATAAACAATAGGTATAATTTGTAACCCTCGCTCCCGAGGGATCACAAAGACTAAAGTTAAATGGACCTTCCAATGGAAAGGCCATTGGTATGGAATGTGATGGTTTTGTTGTAAGTATAAAATATGTGGCTAACGTGTATTGTTGAAGGAAAGGCTTTGACGCATGGTTCTAATACCCTGCGTTTTTCTTTAAGAAGGTAAGTTTTTGAGTAATATTATTTTACATAGAAGAAGTGGCAAGTGAACCATATAAACCAATTTAATTACAAGATAACTTTGGTATTATGCCGCGACTTACGAGGTGGCACTTTACTTTGTGTAATAATTATTTTCATCACCACTGCTCTAAGGAAAACATCGTGAGGAAACCGGGATGTCCTGGAACCAAATATTCGAAGACATGTGACGTCCACCAAGCCGCACAGGGCCCGCGTGGTGGATTATGACCCACTGCCTCTGACAGAGAGGAGCTCTGTGTCTCAGCAGTGGGTACATTATAAGCTGATTATGCTTAATGCTTAGTTATTATGAAAGTGCACTTGTAGTGCTAATTGTGCTACAAGCTTTAGTCGGTAGTTCTTAAGCCCGGTTCCGAATAACTTTATCCGAATATTGATACCCCACACGGGTCTCGGGTGTCAATTTTTTTATTTCGAAATGGCCAGCTCTTGAGCTGGATTTCGCCTGGTGGAAAGCGATGGCTTAGGTTTATAATGGAACTAGCAAGCCAAGAAGACATTATTCCTGAAGGGGGTCTATGGAGTTGGTCGACGAAGCTAGATGGCCGTGTCCAAAGATGGACTAACTGCAACGTGGATTTTGACTTAGTTAATCTATCAATCTGCCTAGCCTTTTTCCAACTATGTTGGGGTCAGTTTCCAGTCCAACCAGATGTAACCGAATAGCAATATTTTTCATGGAGTAAATGACTATCTGACTTCCACAACACAATCGGCTTCGGGCTTATGACTGCCCGTAACGACTGTCAAAGATCTACGAATGACAACCGGAACCAACGGCATATCGATCTGTGGATGGTCAAATAACCGAATGTGGATTAATGATAAAGAATATATTATAATGGTGCTAAGTAATCAGTACATATGTTTTTGAAGACAAAAAAATTAAGAAAGATTTTTCACGATTTATGTCATTTCATTACTGTGTTCGCTTTAAAACACCTATTCCGTTTTTGCGAAATCGGGAAACTCAGTTTAATTAATCCCTCATATATCTGTACGTTATTTATGAATACCAACTTGCTCAATCTTTTAGAAAATCTCGTGAAAAAAGGTTTTTTTTTGGGTGGGAAATGATCAAATAACTTCTCCCGCTCTGGGCGGACCGGGACGGCGTGTCAGACTCTTACTGACTAAAGCCTACCCGTGTTCCATCAGTTGCCATGTTGCCGGGGCCACGGTATCCCTTTCGGACTTCTTCGCAACCCCGGCAGGCATTGGCCCTAGCGGACTCCGTCAGATATGCTCCGTCATCTCTTTGAGGCGCGCGTGCAACACAACGCGCCGTCGACCTGGGCCTGGTCCATATCGAACGACGAACTACCCATTGATTACCGTCCGCAAGCCCGCACCTACGGTAGCCGGTAATCGGCCTGCGATTCCCGACGCCCAGGGCGTCTCCTGCAGTGGTTAGGGGCGTGAGGGCGCGAAATTTTCCTCTACCTCAGGCGCTTCGTCTCCTCCTTCGCGAGCATTACTGCTTTGTAGGAGGAGGTGACGGCCTCCAATGCCCTCTCGCTCGTCCAGGGCCGGACGCAAGAGATCACCGCCGCCAATCGCCTCCACGAGGACACGGCGATGCACCGCCCAAGCCGAGCAGACCTCCACCGTATGTTCCACCGTGCCCTCCGGGCGATCCATCCGCACGGACCTATGTCAGGCGGAAGGTAAGGACGCCGTGGCGCCTTTCTAGCCACTCTTCAAAGAGGGGACTTATCGCCGCAATTGTGGCGTGTCCAGCACTGGGTTACGATCCCGCCGGAGCTCTTTACGCTGTTTGATGTCTGTGTGTATCTCGCGGCAGCGGAGTTAAGCCCCGGCGTTTCGCCTCCTCGCGTCACTCCCAGATTTGCGCGAGGACTTTTGCCTCCAGATTCTTGAACACAGCCTTTTAGTTTAGTTTCGTTTCTTGCTAATTACGTCAATGTTTTCTTAAAAAGGTATAACTCAAGTTATTTATTTTCGTTGCCTCTGTAGTGTTTGTGACTATATTGGACATAAAACCCAATTTACTAGATCTAAAGCAGCCATCTTTTATATTTTATTACTTTTTTTCAGAATTGTTTTCCAAGTTTTCGTTCCAAATAATGTTGTTATCGGATCACTTAATTTATGATGTAAAGTTATTTTATATGCACCGTACTGTTTAGGTATGAACATATACTTTATTTTATTTATTCATTTATAAATTGATTCCAAAAGTAAATAAAAGGTAGGTTTGCTATACTACAAAAATATAATAGTAAATAACTGAATACGATTAAAGCTCAGGTAAATATAACTCAAAAAAATCCTTGTCAGAAAATAAAACTGCTACAAAAACATGAAACATTAAGATATATTACAACACAAACTTATATTAACACAGACTAACGCAATTTTCCTTCTTTTCCTGAAAATGCAAAATTTTTGCATAAGTTTCTACACTTAGTTTCGTAAGGCGTCATTCTGTGGAAGGAACTATTCAGGTCTGTCATTTGCATCCGAGGTACCTTATTACGTTCACATGATCGTCTAAACTGCTTTCGGTAAACACATTAACCTCCTTTCGGGTTATCTGCAGTTGGGTAAAAAATCCTCCTGAGCTCTTAGTTTTTTTTTTTGTTGATGACACCAGCTTTTGACCATTAAAAAGACATCAACGGCAACGCGTTGTTACCGCGTTGCGTGGAGTAAAAGACATCAACGCGTTGATTACCGCGGTGCCGATTTTTTTTCAAGTTTTCACTTCTCTCGGCACTCCCGGAGTGCCACTGTTTTTTATCGTGTATGCTATACAAATTATATTAACACATTTTGTGATAATCAGAAACGATGATCAGTGCCCTTAATTATTATTTATTCTTCAAGATTTTACATGCGGTTGGCACGCACTTTGCTCGCGTGGTGGATTAGGGCTCACTCCCTATCACAGACAGGAGGCCTATATCCCAGCATCCCAGCAGTGAGATGTTATAGGCTGCTATACTTATGCTTCAAGATTTTTAAGTTTATTTAGATAAGCCCCAATGTTAGGCTATTTCTCTGTCAGCAACTTTGGTTGATTTCTGGATAATGTTAATATAATAAATAAACAGTTATACTTAGTCTTTTAATAAGTTTTAGTGATTTAGCGAAAACCGTTTCTGGATTTTTTTATACGGAAAATAACAGTACATTTCACGCGCATACACTAGTGATGTCTACTACTAGTGAAATAAATGAATCAGATAAAGGTTGCCTTATTTATTCTTTAATATGTCACCAGATAGGCATCTGTCAGGATTTCGATCAGAAGTACCTACCTATACAATATTGAATCCGTCTCTAGGTATCTAGATGAACACCCACGACCGTTCGCGTTCACGACAAATGCTCATTTTAGTGTATCCTATATTGTGTGTGTGTTTCAAATCTACATCCCAGTATTATATAACAATAAAGACAAAGGTATTATTAATTTATTAAATTAACGTGTGTTATGAGAACCCACAAAAATACACATTCTGTAAATAGAAGTTTGAAGGTTATTTTTGGATGTTCAAAATTCAAATAAAAGTCGATAGATTTAATTATATATTTTTATTTTTATATTATTGTGCTTCCCCGCAAGAATCTAAATTTATTTAAATGACAATGATGATAAACTTTCCTTTGCGACAGTTTTAAGAACGCCTCTAAAATATCATATTACTATTAAAAGAACACGCCAAAATTCAGATAGGGACAACGAAAAAGCAATTACCATAAAAATATAAAAAAACACTACCTATACTTTGTTCGACTAGTTTAAGAGGGACCTTGAAGGAACTTTTACTCCTCAAATATCTAAGAAAAAAAAATTGCTCTGCCATATGGAATGAAAGAAAAACAAGAATCAGCTGGTTATTTTCACGTACAAGTCATAAAAATTCAGGGTACTCTTTCAACGTAGTAGCAAAAAATAATAGGTACCTACAGAATTTTGGCACTATACTAAAGCTCCATACAACGAGCGCAAGCTGGCACACCCACACAAACTCGTTAATACGGGGATCTCAGCCTTCATACGCACGGGCGATTATTAATGCGACGACTTTTTTCTGGATACTTATTTTCAACTCTCGGTACTGAAGCGAGCATTGAAAATTCAGTGCGCGATAAAATTCGTCCGTACTTTCGAAGGCTATCTCGGCCGTTCCTGTATGCCAGTTGCGCGACGCTTGTACTCGCTGTACGTTAAGCGTGTCTATATGTGCGTGCGTTTTCGCTCAGTGTATGAAGTCTACCTTCTGTAGGTACTATTCTGTTTAAGCATATGCGACTGAAGGGTTTTTATATCAGCAGGTATGTATTTTTATGACATACTTTGCATACCTATTCAGTATTCATATACTTAGTACCTACACAAATATATCTCCGTGTCAAAAACTAGACATTTAATAAAGCTATAACGGCTTACACATTTTGCAGAATTATGAATACAGCTGTTAAACCCTCGGGTTTCGTGAGGGTCTGGGGGTGCTCGCTCACCTTGCGAGCTGGTAAATACTGAACAGCGATAGGTCACGCGAACCCTCGGGCTTCGTGAAGGTCACAATGACACTATCAGGATGGTTCCCTACGTTTTCTCAGGCTGAATTACTGTTTACTGCACCTTAGTTGGTATACACTAATAAATGTACAAATTTGAACCTTATTAATTAATATATATGTAATCGGTGGAGAGTCTCGACACCGCGATCTACCTTTCCGACTCAAATAAAAAGTGCCATCTAATTCGTCATTCCCGCTCATAACTAAATTTACAATATCAAGGTAAACCACAGATTGATTGATTGATACATCTATGGGGTAAATACAGTTGCGAGTGCGACATTGATTTGCAGGCGATATTGCTTCTGACCGATAGATGGCTGCACGAGCAGGCAATCAATAGCTCTCATTCTAAATAGTTTTAAGACATGGGCTAGTTTTCATAAGTCTTTGCTGAACCCTTCCTTCTTAATTAGTTTAATTCAGGACTTTTCATTAGATCACCTACTCAAATTCGAAAATAGGTACTACTTATTTTATGCCTTCTTCTAGGAAACTTCACTTCAAACCGCTTTCAATATAAAAATTATTTTTGGTAGTTTTCTAGCAATCAATAATGACTCACATCAAACGCGTAGGTTCTCGAGCACATTCCAATTTTCTAAGGTACTTCGAAGTATTTCAATAGTTTATGGAAAGATTTCATAGAAAAATACCCTGATGGATACCATACCATAGTTATTATTTATTGAAACGAAGATCTTTGACGCGGTTTGTCAACTTTCAGAAATCGTCACGCTAAAAAGTGTTAATACTTGCGACTGTTTTCTTCTAATTCAAAGAGAAATAAAGGGACAGAGAGAGAGAACGCCGGCAGAAAAAACAAAAGAAAAGAGTAAAGTGATTATAGTGTCATGGGATAAAATTGAAGTATACATCGGCCTGAGTACACTGCATGCCGGAGAGAGAGAAAGAAATTGTGAAATTGGTCAAAATGAAAATCCAAGATTCGGCTCTGGAGATTTTCAAATTTTTCATCATGGGTATCGTTTTTATGGTTTTCGAGGATTTTAAAGCCAATAGTGGGGTCGAAATTTAAATCCGAGATGGCGCCTGAAAAATTATGATTTTGTTTTAAATCATACATGAGAAAGAACTTCGTTCCTGACCGGGGTCCGAACACACACGTTTTTTTATGTTTAAGTTGGTATTCGTTATATTCAATAAACATTTCACGAATAATTGTCAACCATTAATAAGTATGGAGTAACACGTTATAAGTAAGTACGAGCGGTCTCAGCTAGAGACTCACTTAAGAAAAAGAAATACGACTCATGCACCTAAGAAAAGGTAGTTGTGACTTTGGGAGATGGGCCTCATATAGAATAGTTGTTATAATAGGTAGGTAGGAATAGTTGTTATAATAATAGGTAAGGTACGATCAAAATTAGATTATAATATTAAATATTATTTTTTCCTTTGCGCCTTTTCACACAAAGACCTAACTACTTAAGCCTACGTCCTCTACGTAGGCTTAACCTTTGGGTGCGGTACCCTAAAAAACTTAAATGAGTTCTTCGGAAAGTGGCTGTAAACATAGCTCGCGCAATATTACTAGAAAATTCTGTTTTTAAATTTGGATAATTGGAGTCCCGTCGTTCTTAATGATCAATAATAATATACACCGAACAGACGGTGTGAAGTCGTTAAATATTAAAACTTTCCAATCGATCGACTCAATTACTAACTACTTTTAAGGTTTATTGTATTGCTTATGATTTTGAAAGGCATTTACCAACAAAAACAAAATTGAAATGAATACTTCTTTAGGCGCCCTTTGCGCTCTTTCTGAGCAGTGAACAAAACTGAACCGTTACGCTCGGGGCGGTGGCCCTTTTTGGCTGTGCTGTTGCCGGCCCTGCTTGGCTGTGTAGCAGTCGGCCCTCCTTGGCTGCGCGGCTACCGGCTCACTTCGGCTGCACTGTTGCCGGCCCTCCTTCGCTGCGCTGTTTCTGGCCCTCCTTGGCTACGCTTTTGCCGGCCCTCCTTTGCTGTGCTGTTGCCGGTCCTCATCCGCTGCGCTGCTGCCATTTGCTGCTCTGCTGCTGCGCCACTGCAATCGTTTCCAGCCATGCTCTGCTACCAGTCCTGCCGCTGCGCCGCTGCGACCGTCTCAAGCCACCGCTGCTTTTTCTACTACTCATGTTTTTCTTGTGTCCTTTTAATTTATTTTAATTGAAACTTACATTTACCTCCGAGGATGTAAACGTAACGTTACAATCTTTACAATTGAAACATCTTACAAATAATGATGATATTTTGGGGCTAAGTAACTACCACATTTATAATTATTAGCATGAGTTTTCACACCACAACCTGTGGAGCTTATACATTTTCTTAATAACCTATAACACAAAGCAGCATCAAATTAAAATGACTGCAAAGCCCGTCTCAAAACACAGGTTCCCTTTAGTTATGCTTTGAACAACCCGTACCTCTAGTTTATCTCTTTGACACGAACTCTAAAACACTGAGAAACTAAAATTAATCTGTTCACTAGAGGCAGACTATTGTAAAGGGAATTATTTGTAGGAACGGGTCATTAGTCACGTGCCGTTGGCCCTTCGCTTTATACAATACGATGAAGACACAATTCAATTTATTATCTACTAAAGAATATTTGAGGGGCCCACGGTTATGCTGAGGGACAAAATGTACAACGATTTGTTTTGCTGAATTAGATTTGTGATTTTTGTGATATTATTATTTGTATTGTTATGGAGAAAATTGATTTGGAGAATAAATTAGGTTTTTGAAACGTAAGATGTTTTGATCATTTTGTACTAGGCATGTATAAACTCTACTAGTAGGTAACAAAACAGGACGGAAAAGGTTAGGTTAGGTTTGACATGACTGATATAATTAAACACACAAATGGCATGAAACATGTTACATTATGACATGTTCGATGATGAACATGTAATAATATTTATAAGGGAGGGATAAATAAATAAATAAAATAAATGTTTCATGTCATTTGTGTGTTTACTCATGTTTTGGACAAATATAATGATCTTATCTTATTTTATCTTAACTCACTTTGATTTAAAGATATATTTCACCGATAGTTTTTATTTGACCATCTAATATTTCCACATTCGGGGCCTATACTCGTAACTTTTTCAAAACTCATTTGTAATGAAAACCTTGACTTTCAAAATAAATAAATATGCAGAGTTGTTTGCGGTTTTAATAACGGTTGCAAATATTTCTACACAACGAGTTTCCTATCTAATTACCAAAACTTGAGCACCTACTAACATAACAACCTAATTTTCACATATCGCAGGAAATTCCAAACTTTCTCTTTGTCATAACAAGGGTAGTTTTAATTAATGATAGACGCGATACAACCGCACTCCCTAACAGTTTAGAATGCATGTACACCCTGACAATGGGCCACCCCTAACTATTAGAGCTAGCTAATAATTACAGATCGCTGAACAGTAGACCGGGTAGGGTTGTCGCAAATTAATATTTAACGCACTAAGTGGTTATGGTTGAACAATTAACACTATTATGTTGTTATGGTTGTTCTCTCGTGGTTGATAGCTGAGAACAAGCAGTGCTTTGTGACTAGATTTACCTAATAGAAACGGTAGGCAAGTATCTACAGATTCCCTGTGCAGTATGCATTCATAAAGTTTTCAGATATCTTAAAAATAATTGAGCGTTAATAAGTGTGAGTTTCTGGGTTACTAAGATTGTTACTCAATCAAGATGCTGGCAATGGTAAAAAGCAGGGTTACAGCACAAATAGCGGGGAAATTCCGAAAAATAAAAAAAGGTTGAAAATTAAGGTACATTTTGGTACTTACAAGTTTTCGCGAAAATCTAAATTTGCTCATATCTTTTTACCAATAAAAATGATACTAATTTTATTATGGCGGTATAATGGATAGGTACGGAACCCTCGGTGCACGAGTCCGACTCACTCTTGACCGGTTTTTTATTGAAAAAGTGGAACTTATTCCCGTAAAGGGTTCATTATATTAAATGATAATGTTAATTAATATTGAAATTTTGTGTAAACCAACTATTTAATTCATTATGTTAATATTTCTTATTTTTCTTTTATAGTTGATAATTGACTACGCATGTTTCCTCTAAAAATATTTGTATGTCAAAATTGACAAGACATAGCGCACTATTTAGTTCTTAAGATCCATCTATCGTAAAACCTATGTTTCACAAATAAATTGATTTGATTTGATTTATAATACTCGCTTTGTAACACAGTAAATAAATGCGTTTAACAAGACAAGCAAGCTCAGGATTCGTGTTTTGAAACAAGCAAGACAGAATCGGATAAAGTTCTTTTTCCCTTGTGGGTTTAACAAAACTGCTGTGCACTGCTTTATCTATCAACAAAGTTTAGACCGAGTAATCGAGCTTTTAGAAAAGAAAGAGATGCCTGTATTGAAATGAGAGAGAAGAATTTACGTCTTTTGTACGTCACCGCTGCGATCTTCGATAACATAGCCATACTAAAAAAAAACAGAACTTCCGAGCACGACTGTATTTCTTGATGGGTTTAGCAGAGGTTTCAGGTACAGCCACATTTCACTCGTCGTAAGTAATTTGGGGCGATACTATTGCCATCAACCGGGCACAAATCTAGACTCCGGGCTGCTACTTAGAAATTCCTGATGCAAAAGCCTAGTAGTAACACATAGCCCAACTTGGGCATTGAACCCAAGTGCTCAGCAGTTACGCTTGATGAACAAGGCAGTTTGAGTAGAATTAAAATTAACCAAAAATTTTCGTATTTCGTTAGTGGTATTGCAGCGGTAAGCATCAGAGTGCAAACAAAGTAATGAACAAAATAATTATAAAACCACAGTCGTAAAAATCAGAGCAGTCGGCAATATGTCTGCGGTAGAGTGTGATACGGTTTTAAATACCATGATGTTAATGGTTAATGCAGTGGTTTTATCTTGCGTAAGAATGCATGGCTTATTAAATGGTTTGAAAGGAAGGATATAGGCGTGTTTGTCTGTGGTCTAGATGGCAAAAGTATTAAATGATTTTACAGAGATTTTTTGTCTTTAAAGATAATAAAGATAGTTAATTGATTTAGGCGTGACCTTGCGGAAATCCATTATAAAATACAATAGAAGTGGATATATTAAGTAACCTGTCGTAGACAGGTCTGCGCTCAGCACTTGGTGTGGCAAAACGCCATGTTCGAGTTCGCGACAAGTCAATCGTCATCCTGAGGATACCTAGTTGAGAGGTGAAACAAGTGTCTTTCAGGGTTTTTTTTAAGACTCTTTAGAAATAGCTAAGCGGAATAGGTTACTAAATATATCCACTTCTATTGTACTTTATAATAAAGATAAACAAAATGTATTTCTACCGTATCTTTTTGCTACCTGCTTATTAAACTGTAAGTAAAATAAAAACAAGTACCAAGCACTTATAAGTTAAAAACAAAAAAGACATTTAATAACACAGCCATTATAAAAGAAGAATACTCATAATAAAACTCAAGCAATTCAAATAAAGAACGCAATACTTCTTACGCAATGTTTTGCGCAATAATAACGCATTGTGAACCCACCATAGCTCAGAGTTAGAGATGGGTCGTCGACGTATTTGGCGTTAACGAAACTAGACCGTCCAATTTCGTTCATCGACTAGTCGATTAACTAGTTGAATTCGTCGACTAGTTTAGGCGTCAACTTGAAAAATCTTTGCGACGAAGTCTACGGTGACGACGCGCGACGTAGGCGGTAGACTAGTGTACCACGTGCTGTAGGTACCTATTAATTTGACCTTCCCTTTATACTTTTCCAGGCTCCTGAATACTGAATCACACACGGGATACCAAAAATTCTAAAATCAAAACAAGATGAACAACTTACTATCAAACAGAAACAAGTACAAACCAGTTTGTCTCGCGTCGTTCGATCAGTCCATCGTCTTTCTCTTTCGCATAAGCGAAATTACCATAACGGCATCCTTTTCATCAATTAACAATAATTTCATTCGACCCGTATAATTATCAATTCCCTAATACAAGATTTAGAGTTCAAATTTGTTTGCTTGATTATTTTATTTCAACGGACGAATGAATTTGTACTGCGGTTTCGCGTCGGTCGTCGCGTTGCGAGATTCAGTTTAGGCGTCTACGGATTCAACTAGTACATCGATTATAAAAATAATAATAATAATAAAATAGTTTATTGGTAGAACAAGTTTAAGTTTTTACAAAATTTTGTGATTGGATCCTCCTTTTAGGCAGATAGTGCCTGTGTTAGGAGAGTCCGCTCTTCCATAGCAGGTCGTATTATACAAAAAGCACAGCGTATTATTATTATACTAAGACTAATTAGGATTAAGATTAACTTACAAATTAAATGTGTGTATGAGTGGGTGTAAGTTTGTGAGTGAGTATATGTGAGAGAGAGAGAGAGTGAGCGTGAGTGTGTGTACCTATGTGTATGTGTCAAGGTTTCAGAAGTGTTTCGGTATCATTGTAGGTGAGCGTTTGTATCCATTCCATTATTACTTTTTTACTGTCATAGTAGTTTTTGGGATAAATGTAGATGTATTTATTGATTTTATTATATAGCGCTGCAGATCGTTTGCTAAGTTGCATACTGGCAAATAAAGTCCTTGTCCTGGGGACATTTAATATCATGTCTTTCCTTCTTTTTGACAGTATGCCAGCATCATAAGAAAGAGACTTATGTTTTTTTAAAGTAATTTGTGTTATATACAGTTTCCTGACTGAGAGCAAATTACTAAGTCGAAATAGGTCTTCAGTAGGATATCTCTTTTTTTTAAAATACATGCACTTGATAAGGGCGCGTTGTGCCCTTTCTAGCGTTAGAAATTTTGTTTTGGCTGCACCACCCCAGACAGGGATGCAATAGGATAGTACTGACTGGACTAGCGCAATATAAATCATTTTAAGGAAATCTTTTTGATGGCCTGAGTTATTACCGGCAGTCCTTGGGACGACGTATCTAAGAGTCCTGAAAATCCAGCTTAATTTCCTGATTCTATTGGCAACCTGGTCAATGTGCGGGTACCATGACAGTCTCTGATCCAAAATAACGCCTAGGTACTTAATATGAGGTACTTTGTTGATTGTTGAGCAGTCACAACTTTTGCGATTGCCGTTATTACAATTATGAATTCTTACATTAAAATCTTTACCTGGTTGTGTACGTTGCCCGACACTGAAGCAAATGTAATTTGTTTTTGTTACGTTCAATGTAAGCAAATTAATTGTTAACCACTTGGCAATTTTTTCCAAGCCTGACTCAGCACTAAGCCTAACACTCTGCCAAGTATCCCCGGTGAAGACTACAGCAGTATCATCCGCGTAACAGAATACTTGTGCGTTTGCAATATTAATGTTACAGAGTTCATTAACGTAGATAAGGAACAATGTAGGTCCCAATACGCTTCCCTGCGGGACGCCATAAGACGTGTGTGCGTCTTCACTAGTGTACTGACCCACTCTAACTCTCTGTTTCCTGTTTCTGAGATAATCCTTGAAGAGGCTAAGAGGTGTTCCACGAATTCCGATACATTCCAGTTTTCTTACAAGTATTGGGACAGAGACGGTATCAAAGGCTTTTTTTAGATCTAAGAATGCAGTTACACACTTTTTACCTTTATCAAGCTGTTCAGTTAAATGATTACTTAGTGCAGTAACTGCATCCTCAGTGGAAATCCCTCTACGAAAGCCAAATTGTGACTCAGATAATACGTTGAGATCTTTTAGGTAAGTTAAGAGCCTTAGATTCATAAGTTTTTCTAAAATTTTTGATATAGAGGTTAATACAGATATGGGCCTAAAGTTGGAGACATCGTCGCTGTCCCCACCCTTGTGCACTGGTGTAATAATGGCTAGCTTCAAAGAAGTCGGGAAGGTGCCCTCACCAAAGCAAAGATTAGCAAGGTGTGTAATTATAGGAACAACCTCCTTTCTTATATATTTTAGAAATGCAGTGGAAACATTATCCCAACCAGACGCACTGTCAGATTTAAGACTCATTAGGATATGATTCACTTCAACATCGTCAGTGTCTAACATTACGAAAGAATTGGGTTGAGTTCGTTGTAAACAGTGTGGTTCATTTTGATCATAGGCTAGAGTTGGCTGGATTTTTTGAGCAAGGCTCTTACCAGTGTTCGCGAAATATTCATTAATATAATTAACTGATTCTTGAGGAGTTGATTTTATATTAAGTAAGTCTGTATTGCAATGGTTAGGTTTATTTGTGAAAGTTATAGTTTTAATGTTCTTCCAAAGTAATTTATTATTAGTAACTGATTTTGTAATTAATTCTCTTTCATATTTTCCTCTTAGTTTTTTGATTAGTTTGTTACAGTGATTTCTATATCTAATGTATGTTATTTTTAATATGTCGTTGTGTGGATCTCTTTTGTTATCTTTTTGTAGCTTATTACGATTTTTAATACAACGTAAAATTCCTGGGGTTATCCATGGTTTAATAATGCGCTTACTGTTGGGGATTTTAGTGATAATAGTATTTTTATTGATGGACTCCGTTAGTTTGTTTATTAGTAGGTTAGTCAGGGTTTCAGGGTCATTACAAAAAAGTAAATCTGCTAGATTACTTTCTTGTATGTACTTAAGTGCTAGCTCAAAATCCACAGTTGATCTAGTTTTGTTAGCTAATGGGGTATTTTTTAACTTTGATAGGGATAGAAGTGTGGTGTAGTGATCAGTAATACTAGTGTGTAAGATAGCGATAGATGCCGAGGTTTTTTGTTTGTTTATTTTCAACATAAAATGGTCTAAACAGTTTTCATTCCTCGTAGGTAGAGTGTGCCCAGGTAATATTCCGTACAGGGATAGGGTGTTAAGGTAAGTAGTTCTATTTCTGTGTTCATAAGAAGATTCAGAATCTTTGGGTCTAATGTTTATATTAATGTCTCCCGCTATAATGATATTTTTCTGAGTTTGCAGAGTATCTAAATGGGAGCTTAAGGAACTGATAAAAGCCTCCGTGTTCTGATTTGAAGGGGATCTATAAATGCACAATACAATATTATTCAGTATGTCCAGCTGTAAACAAGAAGCCTGAGATAATTTTACTTCCTTAACTTTAGATTTTAAGTTATTTTTAATAAAGACAACTACCCCATCGTTTTGGTTCAACTGGTGGGACGTATTATAGGACGAGTAATTATTGAGTTGAGGGATAATTTTTCCAGGAGTTAGTCGACATTCAGTTAAAATAATTACATCGGTTTCAAACTTAAAATTCGAAAGATTAAGCATGAAATCGTCAAAGTTACAAGAAATACTCCTTATATTTTGAGCGACAACAGTAAAGTCATTTCTTTTTATGTTTATGTGTTTAGCTAACTCTGAACAGTCACATTCAATACTGCGAGCAATTTCAATGCTGTCTATCTCATTAAGGGTTTGCAATGAATCACCCATTAAATACATTTATCGATAGAAAGGACGTGTCATCTAGTTGTGTACTTGTTAATATAAAAGTATAGTGATTTTCCTCAGTTTTATACAGAATTTGAAACCGTTTTTTTGTAGTGTATTTAAGTGTGGAATGAATGTTGTCGGTATGTTTTTGAGTATGTAAAAGTAAGTGGATGTGTGTTGTGCGTGCAAGTGAGTTATAATTATTGTGATTATTATATACGCAGAATAAGTTTGTAGTAACGAAAGAACAAGCTAAGTATGTATATAAACAATATGTTTGTGAGTGGTTATTGTTTTTAAAATAATAAAAAGAGAATTTACAAACAAACACAAAAAGAAAAGTTCGAGAGCAATTAATTACATAGTAGCAAAATAGAGGTGATCTTAGAAAATAACTTACAGTAGGCAAATACATTAAAAAATACAATAATAAATCAATACATCTTAGTCATTTACTGATTTTTAGCTGATGAATCTGCTGCTCATTTCTCACAGTTATGGTCGGCGAATGTTCGTCTTTCTTTAATAAAACTTTCCCATAGGCGGTCCAGCAAAATTTAAATTCACCAGATTTGATTAAGTCCCGAGCAAGGAAATGCAAGCGGGAAGCCTTCGGAGTGAGATGCTCAGAGAGGAAGATAGGAGTATCTTCCTGCGATTTAAAGCCTAGATGCTTACAACATAACTTGGATTTAAATTTAATAATAAATGCCTTACCCATTTTCATAATTTCTGATTTAATTAGGGTCGAGCCGGTTTCAACAACTATCGGCGTGTTAATTATCTCACTGTTTTTTGCACGTGTTCTATATATGTCTTTTATGTCGTGTTTTGTGAAAGTGCAGTCTAGGTTTTTAGCGAGAGACATGGTCATTTCAATCAGGTCTTCCTTAGTTTCGTTAGCTCTTCTAGGTACATTCTTTATTACAAAATTGGTCTTCTGGTTGCTTATTTGCATCATTTCAATTTTATCCTCTAGAATTTTGATGTAATTTTTGTCTTCTTTAGACTGGCTTTCTAGTTGCTCAATTTTCTTTCTAAAATCTTCATTTTGAGCAGTAAGATAAGCAATTGAGCTCTCTATTTTGCTATTCGATTTATGGATTTCACTCAAAGTAGTACTAATGCGCTGAGTCTCTTTTTCATGTTTTTCGGAGAATAGGCCCAGCATCTTTCTAATCTCTTCCTTGAACGCCCCTAACTGCTTATCAATGGAGTCCTCCATGTCACCTCGGCCTCTCTTCACACGCTGGTACATGGATTAATCGGTGAATCGTCGATTCGTTCATAGTACATCGACGGTTGAATTAACTAGTTCGTTGATTCAACGCCCATCACTACTCAGAGTTCACACAACTAGGTTGCTGGCCCATTGCCTGGAACTGCCCTGAAGCCATTGTACTCCACATAATATTGTTTTTCATTCCGACACCACAATGAAAATGGCCGACCTATGGCTGCCAAAGAACCGTACTAGCCTTAAAGCCAAGTTTTGATTTATTACTACAGTATCTTCGCATTCGTCTTTGCCTGTAATTTACACTTGGTATAACGCTTCCTTTTTTTTAACCTGTTTTGAATAGCTAATATCGGGGATTTGATTACGTTTGTTCAGCGATCTGTGAAACCAAAATGAAGAGTTACAGTTGGATTTTGGTTGAGGTAATTTGAAAACTAGCGGTTACCCGGAACTTTGTTCGAATACAAACTTTAACCCATCACTTGACCCCTTGAGGAATAAAATTCCGAAAAACCCTTTCTTGTCGAAACCCAAAAAAAAAAAAAATAATTTGTACAGATTTGTATACTTATGTACCTAGTTCTTGAAATTTTGTGATGAAGTTCAGCGAGTGAATGGTTTGGACTGCCTTCATTATGATTTCATGATAGCCTGTCCATCTAAAAGATGTCTCTTAGATATCTCTTAATAGTACCACCATTGATTGAACCTTTATTTTGTTCTATTTTAGGCTAATCAAGACTTATTTAGTTTCATAGACGAATATCGAAGACTTAAAATTATTTTAATATGTAGAATGTAGTACTTTTAGCAAGCACGATTAATGCGTATATTCGGCTTTGAACGCGCTGTTGTTAATACAACAGCACCTTAAACACGGGTAAAACGGTTTGTTAATAATTTAACAAACCATTTTACCCGACTGCCTAAGAATGAGGGTTATGTTTTTGATAAGTCTTTTATATTCGGCAAAGTCGACGTTTATTGATGTGACTGAATAACACAAAACATCCCCAACTTCTTATTTGGGGACGAAAAATAAAATACGACTTTCTTCGTTTATTATTTTATTGTGTAAATGCATCTCTATCCCCTAGCTTCCTGACTACCCTCT
This sequence comes from Omphaloscelis lunosa, assembly GCA_916610215.1. Taxonomy (NCBI): domain Eukaryota; kingdom Metazoa; phylum Arthropoda; class Insecta; order Lepidoptera; family Noctuidae; genus Omphaloscelis; species Omphaloscelis lunosa. The sequence goes on from OU744247.1 coordinate 17,098,480, forward strand.
CCCTTCATCACAGCTGCCTTGATTATATCATCCGGCCATCTCGACGTAGCGGCCATTGCTCTCTGATCGTAAAATATTGAAGTACATACATTAGCATTGTATTAATAAAGAATTATTGCTATGGATTTTATTTCTCTACAGTTTTTGCCTTATCTTACAAACGAAAACAAAGGTTGGATGTCTCCACAACAACATATTTGGATAAGCTCCCATCTGATTTATAATCCCACACAATTTAGTTAGAATTCGTAAATTCGTACGAATGTGTTTTCATTCCGAGTTTCGCATAAAAATCCCGGTTGATTTTTTATTGACGTCATATCATACAAATCACAATATTAATTGCCATCGTAACCTGTTATACAACGACCGTGGTTTAAAAATCGATACCGTATGTTACCAAAAGTTGTGAAATGTTGGCAAAAAATAATAATAATTTAAAAATGGTCTTAGACGGGAGGACGATATTAAGAAAATAGCTGGTGTTGCTTGGAAAAGGATGCCCCTTAATTGGAAAGGGTGGCAAGGTTTAGGGAAGACCTTTGCGGAAACGCAAGATAATCGCGATACCGGTGTCAAATAATGATTATTTTAGTTTAATTTGTTACCATATACTGTAGTTTAGTTTACTGTCATTCATGTTTTATAAGATAAATTAATAAAGGCCATTATTATTACTACTTTAAAAATACTTTCTTATTAGATTTTTACAAAGGCCAAAAGGAAAGTTTATTGAAATCTAGATATGTTGCATAAAATAGTTAATTGATTCAGGCGTGACCTTGTGGAAATCCATTATAAAATACAATAGACGTTGTTATATTTAGTAACCTGTTCCGCTTAACTATTTCTAAAGAGTCATAAAAAACCCTGTAAGAAATCGACACGTGTTTCACCTTTCAACGAAGCACCCTAGACCACGCGTCGCATGACCAACACGCCGTGTTCGGGTTCGTGACAAGTCAATCGTCATCCTGAGGATTTCTTACAGGGTTTTTTATGTCTCTTTAGGAATAGTTAAGCGGAACAGGTTACTAAATATAACAACGTCTATTGTATTTTATGTTGCATAAAAACAAGGAAGAATTCATGAAGCTGTAAAGGTACAAAAATCAGGAAGCACAACTTTAATTGACAAGTATTTTCTATAATTAACAAATAAATATATGAGTCTTCCTATCAATGTTTTGACTGTTTTGATTGAATTCGAGATTTTTTTTCACATTTTCGTTTCGCGTCCACACTTTATTTTGAAATTTAGCAATTAATTCTTATTCAGACTCCGCTTTACTTTTGCAACCTACAACATGCCACGATCCCTAAGATTCCTCTCTGTGTAGAATGAGTACGAGAAGTCATAGTAAAGATCGTCACTTTGATCTAACTCACAATTTCAAGGAAACCTTCGTTATGACTAATGATAATTATGTCGGCTGCCAATAAAATTTTCACAGAAAAGGCGCATTGATGCAGCATGTCAATGGATTTAAATATTAATATTCGTGTCTTTTGCGTAAGTATTGGCATCAAAGAGCCTCATTTTTTATTGATTTCTATTAATACTCCGCCTCTGTACATTTCTGTGCTTGAAGTATTGAATAAATAAATAAATATTAGCAAATTGCCGGTTAGTCGTCATCTTTTTTACTTTACAAGAATTCTTAAACGTAGGTTAACTTTTCGAGGAAATAAACAATGGATTAATAATACTAAATAACCCACGGCAACGTACTACCCAGGGATTAAAAGTTCCCCATGTCCGAACCCAAGTCATGGATTATCAAATTTCATTCAAATTCGTACAGCCGATAAGGCGTGAATAGGTGATAGATATACAGGTACTTCCGCATCTATAATATATCAGTAACGAGCATATTTAATTGGCTGTTCAACTATATTAACAACTCAATCGAGTGTATATCTAACCTTTCTAATTTAACCTTTTGTTTTGTTCCAGGGTGGAAAATCCTCATGGATGTCCTCCGCCCTGGGGCGGGCGAAGAGGTCTGTCAGACTCCTACTGACTAAAAACCATCCCGGTGTTCCCTTCCCACACTTGGCCCGGGGATCATGAGATCTAGTGCGCCTTCCATCTAACTGAACTGTTTACGGGGGCTGGAAGAGGGCGCTGTCCGCTCTCCGCCGACGCCCGGTCCACTTGCTATGGATCCGGAGAGTGGTCTCAGTCCCGAAATATTGAAGGTGCATGTACATCTGATTAAAATGGAGTGTAATATACTGTCCTAGCAATCTAAAATTGTGTGGCTATGTAAATTTCACACTTAGTGAAAATGTAGTCCTCCAGACCGAATTTCGGCCATGGTGCCCGATCTCAGCGGAGACTAGCCTTCGGCGTAGGAGATATTATATTGCATAAGTGTGTGCGCAAAAACAGGTGCACTCTCTCTTCCCTCACTCTAATAGTCTGATGGGACGGCAATCCGACACGTTCGGAGAGAGATCACGCGCAGGACCAACGGATTAACGTGCTTTCCGAGGTACGGGGGTACCACTAATGGAAAAACTCAATAACACTTTGCCCGACCTTTTTTTTTGGGTGGGAAATTATCAAGTAACTTCTCTCGCTCTGGGTGGAGCAGGAGGATGTGTCAGACTCTTATTGACTAAAACCCACCCGTTGTTCCTTCAGTTGCCTATATTGTAAAGGGCCACGGTAAACCTTTCGGACAATAACCGCAACCCCGGCAGGCCCGACCTGGGAATCGAACCGAGAACCCCACCCGCTGCAGCTGCGCTTGGGACCATAAGACCAAGAGGGCAGTCAAAGTGAAAATACACATAGGTATCATTAGTATCAATTTCCTGATTTATTTTTCATGCTTGACCCTGTATAGTGGCCCAAACGTCAGTTGTAACAAAACCAGTATAAGCTGTTTTTTTCTATTGAAACTCCGTGCTACGCTAGACCAGTTCAAGGTCAAAGTGTTACCACCGACGTCCACTGTACATGGACGAGTAGAAATTCTATTGCGGCAACTTTAGGAATCCGTCCTAAAGTTGCCGCAATAGAATTTACATCGGTAGCAGATAATAACCCTAGAACGAACTTAGTCTTTATTTCATTGTAATATCTCAAAAGTTGCGAACGTATGGAAAACTGGATTCCCGGCAGGGGAATTGGTATCAAATGTGAGCTGTTTCTAGCATGTTCTAAAACTCAGGCTTTTTCTTGAACAAACGCAAACGTAGGACTGTAACTTGTTTTCGTCGAGTATGTGACCGAAATTATTAAATGAAATCGAAATGTAGTTTTAGTAACTCACTTTTTGAGTGACGTAAATTACGCCGTTTTATTCTTCTTTCCTATTTTTCAAAACAATTTACACTTCTTCTACTTATTGACACTCTTTTACACCTAAGTTCATTTACGCCTATAACTTGCATAGCTGTAGGTGACAATAAATGTTTGTTTAATCTGTGTACGCTATATGTTGCTTGAATAAAAACAGTTTTCTATTTCTTACCCTTTCGAAATAACAATTTCTTGATAGTAATATTGTACCAAACTACACATCTATGTTCATATTTGTCCCGATTTTAATATACGTCTTTGTCCCGAAATACAAAGAGCAGTCGCATATGCTCGCGACTAAATAAATAAAGGAACCAATAACGTTTTATGAGTCGTGTGTCTTATAAACGAGACCGGTGGTGGTTGCTAACACATCAAAACAAACCAACACAGATATATAAACCAACAGAAAAAAAATTGATGTGAATATTTTGGAGAAAATAACTAGCTAGAGGTTCTTTTTCCTCAATAAAATAAATGGTATTTGAATGTTTTTTTCGAACGAGCACTCATGTTAGAAGAAAACTAGCGGTAGCTGAAAAGTTTTGAAATCGAAATAAAAACGGTTATTAAAAAAAAAACTAAAAAAACAACATATTTTTATATGAAAACAAAAATCAAAAACCAGATTAGGAGAAGACAGTGGCTCCACACCGGTGTTTTACTTAGCGCAGATATCAGGGCTTCACTTTATTTGCACACATTTTTTATGTCAATAAGGAAATATTATTATAAAAACATAAAATTACACAAATGTGCAAATCCTAAACATTTAAAGAGTATTAAAACAGTAATCAACGGCTATTCCTCGAGAGTACCTCCGAAATGGAACATGCTACCCTCTTGGGCGGCTGTGAAAAGAGCCCCGTTAAAGATTCCATTTGAAAAGAACAAACAGATGAGTAACCTCGTTCATCAACCCGCGAGAGCCCCCGACGCTTAAGCGCGCCCTGTGTAATAGCCAGTCTCCTCGTAGACCCGCCGATAGCGCACGCTTGCTACGTGCCCCGTGGCTCTGCTACGAAGCTACGCGCTACGACAGTACGCAATGAATAAATACGCTACGGACAGTGCAGTGCAAAATAAAAAAGAATTGTAAATTAATATAAAGTGTTTAAAATTATTTCAATGTATATAAAGTGATAGTTGAGTCATTGTTATAGAAATTAAATTCGATATAGTTTGTAAAAATGTTTAACTTAAGGATTGCGATTAGAATATTTATATTTCTATTGATAACACAAGGTAAGTTGACATTTGTTTATCTATTATAATTAATATTATTTATTTTACTATGCGGCAAATTAATTTAAAAAATAAGTAGGTATCCTGAAATTAATTGAAACACTTATTAGTTTACAAACGATAACAAACTTAATAAGTACCTACATGCAATAATTATATATTATATTCAATGATTGTTGACTTTATTTAATAAAAACGTGGTTATTGATTGTGCTTTTGCATTTCAAGAGAAGATTATATTTTTATCTGTTCTTTCTAAAGAATTTTCAGTAGGCTCTTCTGTATTTACTAAAACTAGAATTTTCATTAAAATAAGTATCAATGTCTATATTTTCAATGCTTGGTTAACTGTGATTTTGCGTTTATTGTCTCCGTCTACGACCAAAAAAATCTAATTTTTTTTTTAATATCACAGATCCTACTTATCATTTAGGATTATATATTTTCTGAGAAAAACACTAATCAAAGGTAAGGTCTTTTAAAATGTAACACCTAGGCCTAATGGACAGGCGTCTTTGAAAATAAACACGAAAAATAATCAAAACATTTAACACACCCAAATTTAATTCTCCACTAATTACTTAATTATTTTCCGCTTATATTACGCTAAAGGTTGTTTGTGCAGAAATTCCGGAGACTTATTAAATAAATATTTTGTAATGGTTTTCTTAAAATTTACTTCGTTTCTTTGAAAATGTATTACCTTGTTTGAAGTAGACTGGTAGGCAATTAGCAAGCCTTGGTCGCGAAGCTTTTGGTGGTATGTAGAATTTGTACCAAAACCTTTGATGGTTTAAGCTAAGTATTTAGAATTCCTTACTCAAAAGGACGGATCTTTGAATAGTTGTCATATGTCATCATTAGTTTCGGGGGCGGAGGCAGTACGTATTTAGGTTAATATCTGGACTAAGAAATGATTTATGACTTAGGTTGTGTACTCATATTCAGTTTGCGGAGTATTTTGATATCTCTTTGTTTGGGAGAAGCGTATGTCCGGCAGTGGAGTCCGATTATGTCCGGTAGTAAATTACTAGTGATCGTATATACATAGCGTATACACATTTAATGGGTTTGTGACCTTTCATACCCTTTCCGTGGATAATACTCTAAATAATTAAGTCAAGATGGTCAGCAGTTCACTTTTTATTTATTTTATATTTCATGAACTGTTGTTAAATAAATGTTATTCTTTCTTTCATTTATGATACGAATACAACACCTACAAAGAGGGTAGTTATCAAAGTTCAATATTAAATTTTCAAAGGTTTAATCTGCGCCTTATACAAGCGTCGATAAGCATCACAACTTTCCTATACTGGTATGTATCATATGGAGATACATACATAGCTACGTAGATAAACTATATGAGATACGTACATACGTACGTACATTAACTATATGAGATACATAAATAGCTACGTATATAAACTATATGAGATACATACATACGTACGTACATTAACTATATGAGATACATAAAAAGCTACGTACGTAAACTATATGAAAAAACTATTGCCCTTCTAAAATAATCCTAAGCGATTTTTCAATATATTAGCCCGTCAATGTATGTCAAAGTGCGGCAAACTTTCGCCATTGTCTACAAGACCAGAGAATATGTTTTGAACGCGTGCCAGTGCAAAGATAGTTCTATTAGCAAGATGGCGGTTTTAGTCTTATGAATCACTAGTTTTGGAAACTAATTTACAGGTCTGGCTATAAAAATGGTGTATCAAATTGGGTAGGTATGTTATATTCTTTGTTTTGTTATGATGCTTTTCATTGGCACTTGGTATTCATAATAATACCAGCCTATTATTGACTGACTGCAGGGAAAAGCCCTCTTCTCATACAGAGAAGGCACGAGCATGAATCACTACACTTGCTCAAGGTGGATTGCTGAGATAAATTTATTCATCATTTATTTATTTACAAAGAGTGAACAGCTAGTCGTTAAATTAAAACTATGCCCTGATTTCAGATTTATATTAATGAAAAGACCAGGTTTCTTCACGAGGTTTTCCGTCACCGATGCCAGGGAGTAGAAAGTACATATGAATTGAAAATGTCACATTGATCTTCCCGGATTAGAACCCACAACCTCGTGCATGAGAGGCGAGGCTTTAATCACTGGATCATCATTTTGTATTAGCAGACAGTTGACAAATTTTTCAGCTTTTAACAAAAACAATAGTTGAGGCGATTTGGTTTTAAAATTAGATAGGTGTAACCCTACGATATACGGACGACCTAAATCGTAAGCCAAACCTTCTGAGGTCAGGGCTACGTGTTGTTAGATTTCAAATTCGAGACAAACATGAAATAGCGTTAATATTTATAGTTAATATATAATATTAAGTTAAATAACAGACTGAACAGATTGTGTTAAAGTATTTAATTCATAATACAGTAAGGAACATCGTCCAGGACGATCGCTACTCAAGTGAAATATTGTCTATCTGCATTCAATACCGCGAATGTGACATTTATGAGTCAAATCAGTTTTTTGTTTTATTTCATTCTACACGTTCAAATACGTGATCCTGCATTTAAAAAATATTTTCATCAAAAATGTCACATTCGCGGTATTGGATGCCGAGCGACGACATATAACGTGCTACAAACTCAAATCACCAATGAGTAGGTAGAATGTCACAGCACAAGAGTAACAGAATCGGGGCGATTCAACACCCGAGATAATGTGGCCTAAGCAAATACAGGACATATACTCTCATTTATCTCTCTCGGGCTTATGTTAGTCTAAATCACTTTGTGTTACAAAATTATTATAAATTATTACGAAGATTACGATCTGTCGTTTTCTTTTTAATTATTATTATTATTGGCGGAACACCTCTGCCTAATCCTTCGGGGAAAACAGGCGTGATGATGTGTGTGATTACGAAGGAAAATAAAAATAATTATTAAAATCCTCTTTGAGCAGTTCGTTCTCAAATTCATTCCAGTATTATTCTAATTGAATACCTAATATTATTTGAGGTAAAGCTATGGATACTACAGTCATTGCCCTTGTAACGTTTGTCACTTTCCGTTGTAATGCGTGCTACACATTAGTTCGGGTTGGTTTATTCGATTCGGCAGTATTTGTGGAACAACAAAGCCTACCCGAAGGAATTACTACCTATGTATATTCGGTGTCATTTGGCTTGTGCCGATCGGTAAACCCCGTTGTGCATCTAACTTAGTTGAATTAGCAGGCAGCAGTTTATTTTTGTAGCCTGTCTCGGCACACTGTGTATGTGCGGTTAAGCCACAGCCAGCCTTTTCCCAAACATAATAGGTAATATTATAAGGTCTTAACACCCATTCATATAAAAGAATGATAAGAAGTTTTCTTCGCTTCCTGTCATGCAATGAAACTGACCAAATAGTAAGTTTACACCAAAATCTACAAGCAATTCATTCACACAGTCATTCATTCGGTTCCTTCACACAAAAAACCACACCTTCAACACACACCTACAACACACGCGCTGTAAAATTATCTAGAATTATTTTATTTTGCTCAATTTATTTTTATTTCATCTTGATAGTTCCCTACCCTTATATAATTAAGTATTCTGTCTATTTTTAAACATCCTGAATTAAAATTTAAGTTAACGCAAACATGTCTCGAATAAAAATTTGAGATAACGCAACTCAAGCTCCCAAGATACAGAAGCTGCCTAGTTTGGGGATTACTGTTCAAATACTTACCTGTGATAAAAATTCTAGTGACAGTAAGCAAAAAATATGATTAGGTATTAATTTATAAAAAAAAAATATATATATTTATGTTAGAAATAACGCTAGTGAGTTGACTAATCGGGACGCCAGCGCCGCCTAGCGGCGTTCGACAGCGTCTATAACATAATTCTCAACCGGGGTTAAGCAGAGTTGATTGGTTGCTGGCTGGCAAGCAGTGAGCACGTTTAGAAACTGTCACGCATCTCGAATAGTTGTGTTGTGTACCTTCAGTGTGTGAATTGCTAGTGTGATTAATTTGATAGTAAATTATAATGTGATCTGAACTGCAAACGGTTTTTCTATTGTGCAATAACTAACACTACCCACAGTTCGCACACAGTAATCAAAATATGCCTGATAATAACGAAAGAGACATATACCCTCTCCGTCATAATATATATTTACTTTATGCGTACGTTATTATTGTTTGTGAAATTTATTTTGTAACCATCATTTATTTCACCACCACCACCAAGGTTACTGGGTAATAGTTAAAGCAATGGCACGTAAAATTTTATCGAAGAGGCAACCGGATGGCGAGTATTAATCTGGACCTTGAAGTCATACCAAACCCCCTGTACCGTCCGAATGGACCCCAAATGGACGGGGGTGGAGATATGGGGGATCGGGGCAAAACATATTTTTTTTCACAAGGCATTCAAAGTTTTATTTATTATGTGCAAGGAATTTGTGTGTGTCAATACCATCTGGTTGCCACCCCCGCAACATCGATATAATTGAAATAATGTATATCATTCTTGAAACTCCATACCGATGATTTATCACCGAAAATGAGGGTTAATTTTGTCAAAACCAGAGGGCATTGATACACACAAACTCCTTGCACATAATAGAGATTAAAGGTTGAATGCCATGTCAAAAAAAAAAATTAGGCCCCCATCCCCCATATATCCGCCCCCGTCCATTTGGGGTCCATTCGGACGGTACGGGGGAGTTCGGTATCACTTCAAGACCTAGCACTCGCCATCCGGTTGCCTCTCCGATGAAATTTTACGTGCCATTGCCTTGAATATAACGGTTTATACCACCTTTGTATACCATGTTTTACGCAAATAAATGTATTTTATCCTATTTTATTCTATTCATATTCTAATAATTATTCTATTTAACGCTCGGCTGTGCCTACCCAAAAAAGTATGAAGAACGCCTAAGTATTCCTAGTTGTTTTCTTAGGACAATATTATGGTACCTAAATCTTTATTGTATTTCGTGACGCGCTATTCTAGTTAAAAAGTTGGAAGAATTATTTAGAAAAAGAACGGAATGTAGGTCAGCCCATTACTTATTAAATGTTTTTTGTCAAAATTTTAATTAAAGAAATATTGCTCAGCTGCCGGTAGAATAAGCAGTCTTTTTTATTTTACGGCGAAGCAGAAATGATAGTAAAGGTGGAAGAATGCTGAATTTTTGAGGTATTGTTGTTTCATAAGCTTTATTATAATTTACTAAGTTCTGTACTAAAATATTCTATTTCGTCATGTGTGTGTGCTGTTGTATATCTTGTGTGAGAGTGAAGGTGTGTGTGTGTGTGTGTCTATGTGTTGTATGTATTATCCGTAAAGACTATGAATCACCTTTTTCGTCCCCATGGCAATTGGAGAAAAACCACGGGAGACTGCCCTCGTCCAATCTCACATTGAAACATAGTGGTCAATTTGCTACCGCTTTTAAAAATTTGGTCACTGTCTTTTGATGTGAAAGCATTTGTTTTGACCGAAAACTCTTCAGTCGAGAATCTTTTTGGTATGAGGTTTTAGTATTGGGTAACCGATGAACGGAAATTTTTAAAGAGATAATTGAGGCTTAAATGCTTACGTATAAGTATAGTTTGCACTCGTATAAGTGGCTAAGTGAACATTCACGATCATAAACGAGTTTCATCACTTATTTGCAGCACCTGTTAGAAACTTCTAGGAATATTAAAACTGTTCAACTCCAGCAACTTGTTCTTGATAACCGACCAGAAATTAATAGTAATAGTTCCTTTACTAGAACCCGAGACTGTCGTTAATCATTTTTATTAAACATTCAAACAAGTTTTCCTCTCATATCATATTATTATTTCTAACATAAAACGTAAATGAAGTGGCATCGTAAAGATTATCGTAGCCGCATTTTATGGCGAGACCTAATTATGTTATATATCATCAAATTTTTCCACATCATGGAGTAGAAGATTATGCAAAATGGTTGAATCTTTAATGTGGATAATTGCGTCTCTTCCCTAGGGTTTGCGGTACCAAGTTATTTTATTATGCGGAAATTCTTTCAAAAGTATATTGCAGTTCTCGAAATATTCTTGGTGTGGGTCCCAAGTGGCTACTCAACTCTTCCAAGGAGTTGTGCGAACACACTGTTCGTGTTTCGGGACTAAAGGTACCGTGGACGCATTATGCAGTTATGGTACTGTTTGTTTTAGAGTCCACATGAATGCGTTATTCACTCGCAGTGCCCGAATTTCGGTAGTTTAGTATTTATGCACACTGCGCAGTTTCGCGTTACAATTGCGGGCTTAGAACTAAATGTATTTAATGGTCAGACCGTTACAGGGTAACCATTTGTGCTCTGAATAGTCTTTAAATAAATGCTGTGTGTGTTTCTGGACGTAATAAAGTAAAATTACACGTCTTTAATCATAATATTTAGGGTTTCGGTTTCCAAAGGGAACCCACTGGGAACTGGAACCCTATTATTACCAGCCAACTTCGTTTGTTTGTTAGTTGTCTTATGTTTATTTTTCCACGTTAAGTTTCTACGTATTTTTATGTATAAATGAGTACCATGTATCTACATCTATATATAATTTTTTTATCATGAAGTAATTAGGTATCGACTACCCAGTATTGATTTTACAGATACAGGACACTGATGAATGACTATACTTATCAATAACTTATTAAAAACCCCATCGTTAGTGACGTGTTATTTGTGGAGGACGAGGCAAGATAGACATCGACATTTTTTTTATAAAAACTTATATTTTGATTACATTAACATTATTTTGACTACGAATGAATTGTGGAGTAAGACGTGGGTGCAGCGATTGGTTTTATTTTAGTAAAATTATTCGAATTAATTTATGAATTGTTAGAAATAAATAGAACGGGAAAATATATTAAGTAGTTGAGATCCTTGTTTAATAATAGTAATAATAGTTGACCTTATCCTGGGGAGTAATAAATAGTTGACCTTGTCCTCGTCTAGTGGGCTACCTCGTCTTTTCGTCATCAATTTTTTTAAAATCAGATTATATGAAAGTACTGACAACTAGGTCAGAAGTTAGTTTTAGCTTGAGGGGTAGATAAGAATACGTAGGTATTATATAGGCTATGTACAACCTATATTATAGAAATCTGTACGCGGCGGTACGCGGTCATTGATAAATATAAATCTTATTTTAGAAAAAAACGAATTTGTGGTTGCCACACGCGTCTCATTAAGTGGCAGACTCTTTTTAAAAGACTAAAAAAGGAGGAGGTTCTCAATAATTTGGATGTTAATATTTTTTTAAAATTAGTAAACGACTTCAAAAAAAGGAGGAGTTTCTCAATTTGGATGATTTTGTTTTTTTTTTTTTAAATATAGTTTCGTTCAGGCTTAACTCCGTCATATATAAACGGATTTGCAAAATTCTTTTTTTGTTTGAAAGGGTATGCTCTCGAAATGGTCCCATATAAATTTTATTAATTTTGCTTGGGTACTTTATAAATGATTTTATTTCTGTAAGTCAGTCAATTTTAAAAACTATATGAGGTCGGCCATTCCTATCTGACAACTCTAGAAGAAAGGCCGAAACTAACGCAGAGATCATGTGAAGACCATGAAGATTGGTGTCGGAAGTGGTCTTTTGAGGAAAGAACCACGCAGATTGAAAAGACATGTCCAGTCAGTGCACACATTTGTCAGTTATCGTGTAACTCAACTCAGAACTTAAAAGGAGCTCAACGACTCGACAAATGATTAAAACTAACTGAGAAAAATTAAAAACAAAACAAAAAGGAATGACGGGAGTTACCCTTGTTACATCACAAAAAAAATTACAAATGATCTCTTCCCAAACAATTTTCCGCATAATTCAATTTGCCAAATTATTACTCAGCAAATAAACTCTTCACAAATAATTGTAACGCAAATCTAATGTTTGGAAAGTGAACGTTTAAACAATAACTTGCTTACCAACTAGCACTTTTACCAACTTTAATGTAGTCAAATATTTCAGTTGGTATAACATATTTTACTTTATTTTTTTTTTGTCGTAATCATCATTTGTCCGAATCATCTTCGCCGGCCAGCCCCAGCCGCAGCGAACTTAAAACCGTTTTTTAAAAAACCTTTTTAAAAAAAATCTAAAGAGTCTGAAATAAAACCCTGAAAGAAATCGACACGTGTTTCACCTCTCAATGGCCTCATTGAGAGGTGAAACACGTGTCGATTTCTTTGAGGATGCCTATCCTCAGGATGACGATTGACTTGGCGCAAACTCTTACATGGCGTGGCTCGGTGTGGCAACACGGGTATCGAACCCAGGACCTCATACTCAGCAGTAGCACTTTGCGACCACTAGACCAACGAGGCAGTCTAATCATTTAATATTATTTATTATTGCTATTTCAAAATATTTATAGTTTGAAATAGTAAGTCAATCGTTATTAAATTTTTACTAACGTTATGCGAATCAAATTTATGCCAAAACAAATTAGTCTTTAAGATGATTATGCCAACATAAAACGTATGCCTAAAAAAATTACGCCGAAGTATTATTATGCCAAAACAAATTGTGCCGAAATCGTTATGCCGAAGTATATTAGGACAAAGAACATTATGCGAAAAGAAGGATCCCCACTGTCATATATATCTGCGTTTTAAGCACGGCAAGCGGTCTTGAAACCTCCAGGCTATTTAAACGTTGAATAACTTTTTGTAAATGTTAACCCTATTCACTAAAACAATAAATTAATTATAATAAAACGTTTTTGCAAAATACTAAAATCAACTTGGGCCTATCATGGATTTGAACGCATATGACTTTTGGGGGGTAACTACTTAATGGAGCTGTGTGTACCAAAACTAAAAAGTGAAGAATTAAAACTTTTTTTCACAAAAAATAAAAACCAACTTCCAAAAAGAAAACGGTTAAAAATAACTTTATTTCGGAAGTCGGGGGCAAAAACCTAAAATTTGAAACCAAAGACAAGACACAAGAAATAAAGTTATTTTTCACCAGTTTTTATTGGAAGTCGGTTGTTTTTTTTTTTGTTAAAAATTTAAAAAAACCACGCAACATATTCACTAATAAAAAAATTCAATGGAGACATTTACCTGAGTTTATAAGATTCACAAAACATCAGAAAAGATAGATAATAATAAAACAAAAATAATTTTAATAAAAGCAAAACTATTTTCGTGTTTACGACTGTCTTTACAAACTGTTGCAATACGTGCCCATCCATTAAAGTTTCGCAGAGCTTGGTAACTTTCTTAACCGCTTATATGCAGTCAGCGTTTTACATATTGTACTCCGTGCACCAGCTGCGCAATAAAAGTCGTTCAGATATATTATTGAAGTTATCAAAATGTTTTAAAATGGTTGCTGGAAGATTATTTTGATGAAAATTATTCTTTAGATATTTGTTAGAGTTTTACGCCACATATATCAAACTGCAAGTACCAATATTAAGTTTAGTTTGAAGGTTAATACGCAGACTGAAGTCTTTTGAAACCCATACATTGAACAATTTAGTTTGCAACCATTTCTGTAATATTTAGCTTAGTTCAAGGGTTTAACAAGAATAAGATCTTGTAGGTATTTTTATTGGCCATTGAAATCGCTTAGGATCATTTGAATTACTTCAGGATCACATTTCCGAAAGTATTTTGCGCACCTCACATACAACAACAAGCGTTAATAACAACCAATAAACTAAGTGTTTGTTAGCACTTCATAGCGGTTTAGCGAACAATGTGTTGTTAGTAATGAAATTACGCATGACGATAAATTAGGCTAACGAGACGAGAAGGTCAATTTTACTAATTAACGAAAACAATGAGATTATGAATGAACAAAAAATGGTTCAATGTATGCTGACAATATTGTGATACGTAGTGATACTTTAATTTTCAGCAAGCTTATTTTAAGATTTTGCTTGGTTAGGATCAGGCACTCCAAACACAATTTCCACGCAAATTCCGCCCCAATGCACCCACACTCATCAGTAATAAAGTTGAATATCGCGTGCGCTCTTTGGTCGTGTTCAAGCACGGAACTAAATGTCGTAGGGTCTCAATTCTTATTTCGTTTATAACTAAAGGAATAATTGAAACTATATTTTCTTTCTGTCAATAATTATTTCAGACATAAAAGCCGAATAATCTTGTTTTTGTATCAAATAATCTTTAAAAAAGTCGTGATCTTCGAATAAAAAATTATTCGAGCGAAAATGTTCCAATGACGTAACTGTCTTATATTTGGAAAGAAAAAGTTCCAATAAATCATATACTAAGTTCCATTTTGATTGTATGCGTGACTTTTTCAGAATATTAATGCAAATTAACATACAATTTAGGGAGCCTCCTCTTAAGTACATACTTATAGTATTTTCATTTCCCGTTTGTTACCCTTGAAAATACCAAATCATTAAAATAATAAATTGGATAGAAAGATAACTTGTAACGTATTGGTAATCACAACGCGCAAGCGCGACGCGGATGATTTAGGTTGTCAAAAGCGACGTCATTAAATTGAATGTCAAACTATAATTTTACGTCATTTTTATTTTATGTATTAAATAATTGATTTAAGGCTGAAAATACTCTAACGATTTATTGCACTATCACAGGAAGAAAGAGATTTCCCGAATAATAGTATGGTGCCTAGGCTACCTAGCCGTCAGAAAACATTTTCATGTAGTATAATGTACAGTTTTTTTTTTCTTATTGTCCATGAGAATAATTTAATGCCTTTGTCCATGAGGGATATCATCGTATTTCGATACAGAACTTGAGCATAGGATCCAGGATAAATACCTACTGTTGTAGTCGTTCTGGTGCGGCTCTAGTTGGGTAGCTGGATTAAGGGCTTGATTCAAAAAGCGGGACTCCTGATACTCCTACTACATGGCTCGCATTATTCGGAGGTTTATCTCTCTGGAGCCCTGACCGCAGCGCGCCGGTAGGTTGGACCTTGTTCCTGATACCGGTGGACTAAATTTTTTTTAATAATTTTAAATGTTTTTATTAAATGTAAATTATTTTGCATACTATTGTATAGAGTCAAGTTTTTTTTCTGAACAGACAACAGTGCTGCTACGGAGTTTGTTATGCCACTTCTTCTTCCCAGCTAATGCACTGAAAGTGGTGAAGGGCGGGCGTTTTGGGGGAGTATCTTATATAATTTTGACGTTCGAAAAGTGCTGATTCTTAGCCTTTTTTTTATGGTTGGGAAATCATCAAATAACTTCTCCCGCTCTGGGCGGCGCGGGAGGGCGTGTCAGACTCTTACTGACTAAAACCCACCCGTGTGCTTTCGGTTGCCCTGTTGCTGGGGGCCACGATCTCCCTTTCGGTTTTCTTCGCAACCCTGGCAGGACTGATTCTTAGCCTAATTTGCATAAATGTCTTTTGATTTTGAGTATCGGTGAGGTCTTCGCAGTTATTAAAATATTTTGATAGCTGCGAATCCAGAACCGTAACCAGCGCCCTATTTTTGTTATGCATGGGCAAACGTTATTTACGCTAGTACTAAAGTTAAATTAATAAGGATATGTACGTACATAATGATCCCAAAAAATTGCTTAATTTAAAGACAAGTTTAAAAGCATTTTCTAGCAATTTTTTGTCGCTATTGTGTGTTAATCTTAGAACATAGACATATAGCGTTGTTACAGTTTAAGATATATTTTTAGGAGGAATAATTCCGAAACACATTATTTTAATATAACTATTGGTTTACGCGGTGCACGCCAGTAAAGCTCCGAATCGGCATGATTTTTTCCTACATCTTTAACAATCATCGTCATATTTCAGCCAATTAACACAAAACCTTAAAGATTTTTACACTTAAACCTTCCTCATGAATCACTCCGTCTATTGGTAAAACCGTATGAAAATTCGTTCGGTAGTTCAGTTTAGTTAAAGTTATTTTTCATTTTGTAGTTTGGAAGTTGGTTGTATTTTTGGTAAAAAAATGTTGAAGTGAAAACTTCTTTAGGTGCGTTGGGCATTTTTGAGATGGGACTAAACCATTAATTTCGCGATACTATGACGACATCTTTTTTAATTTTTTTTTTTAAATTATTTGAAAACTGTTTGCTTAGATTATTAAGTAAATATTGAATAAATATTATAACTTTGTTTAAGATTCAAAATATAGTTCCAGATCATTATCTAAGTCCACACGTACAAAGTCATATGTGCCACTAAATGGTGTGGTACAGAATAATTACAGTCTGTACTACACATAACCAAAGTTTTGTACTTAGCAAAGTTGTCCAGGACGTGTCCCATCAAAGTATGGCGGAACGAATTATTATGGTAGGTGGTAATGGTACATGAAGGACGTAGTAACTATCGCAATGTATTTCAATTTATTTACTTACATAGATATAATACACTTTATTATGTACACCATAAAAGTTTCTTATATAAATGTAGATATTTTACTAGGGTGACACAA
Source organism: Omphaloscelis lunosa (assembly GCA_916610215.1). Classification (NCBI taxonomy): domain Eukaryota; kingdom Metazoa; phylum Arthropoda; class Insecta; order Lepidoptera; family Noctuidae; genus Omphaloscelis; species Omphaloscelis lunosa. Next base: position 17,115,474 of record OU744247.1, read on the forward strand.
TAAGCGGTCTTATCGTTAAAAGCGATGTTTTAAAGACAATTTTTAGGCCTGGGAGATGAAGAGCCAGTGCTGCTGGTAATCTGTGGTACCATTTACCTATAAATAAAACATATACTTATCTATATAAATATTATTTATACAATAATAATCTACTAAAGACTTCTACTGACCTTATTGCTGATATCCTTAAAAAAGGTCACGTACTTGGTATATGCGATCTCGTTATTGCTTTATCACTCTATGGCTGCGTCCATTTAAAACCGATCATCGCGTTTATACGTTACTTTTTGTTCTGGGAATCTAAACGCATGGTCGCGCCGACAGAGGGCGCTTTCCGGTTTTCAAACAAAAAGTGACATATGTAATATGCACGCGACGATCGGTTTTAAATAGATCACGGGTTAAAGTAGAACCCATTACTCTTGCACTTCATAAAATGTCAAGGTCCATTTTTGCTACATGAACAATGTGACAGATAGTTTCAACCTTAGTTAAATTTCAATAAATTGAAGTCATTGATATACGTTACAAAAAAAAAAAAAAAAAAACGTTTTGTATCCTCATATTGTTTAGTTAATATTAAAATTACCAAGAAAAACGTTTTATCGAGTGACAGTTTCTAAACGTTTCATTTCATAACTTTGACAAATATTCAATAGTCTTATAGTATTTTATAATTTTATAGGGTAAATATTTTTTTTTAGTTTGCGTAGTCGACGGAGCCCCGAGCAAGGCTCTTATTTCTATGTGGTTTAAAAAAATACACCGCCGGGGGGAGTCGGGATGTCCCCACGTCCTGAGCTCGGTCTGCTCGCTCTTGCAATCTAAGTCCTTAGAAGGGGATAGCGGGGTCTTACCCCTTCTAACCTAATCTATCCGAGTCGGGGTGCCCAAGTGCCGAGCTCGCTTCGCTCGCTCTTGCAGCCTAAGTTTTCATTCGACACTTAATTTTCGACGTTCAAATATGTACTTTTATAAAATTATGGATAGGATAACGTCTATTTTTACATTTTCGTTGAAATAAAATACAATGGAAAAATACACTAAAATAATATTCTTTAAAAAATAATTCTACTTTTTCATAAGTTTGTTAAATCAAAAAATGTGATAATAAAATTCATTGAATTGTGTTTCTGTGAAATATGTTTCATTCAAGTAAATAGTCATTAAAACAATAATATTCGTAATATTAATATAAAGACGAAATATTATAAGAAACATTTTCTGCGAAACGAAATTCCTGTCTACGAAATAAGGGGACACCATTTTTTTACCCAATACTAAGGGTATTAAAATTTATATAGACTGCCTCGTCGGTCTAGTGTTCGTAAGCGCTATTGCAGAACATGAGGTCCTGGGTTCGATTCCCGGGTCGGGCAAAGTGTTATTGGGTTTTTCCATCTCGAATTTCTCAGTAACAGCCCCGGGTTTGGATTTGTACCCGTTTGATGGCAATAGGCTCTCCCCCTGCTGCATGGGACTTAAAAATAACTGGCGAAATATGGGTGTACTATTTCAGCGCATTCCTTCGGGGAAACAAGGTGTGATGTTACTTTCAATCATACCGAACTAGAATTTACGGAAGTTACTTTTAAGCACCTACCTACTTAAATAATAAAATAAAAATAATAAATCGTTTATTTATAAAAATGTGCACATTTACAATAAGTGACTTAATAATTAAAATAGAGCACAATTTCTTAATTGCCTGAACTAGGTTGAACCTGTTTTTCAGGCTAGGAAGTGCACAAATACTTATGTAATAAATTAACCATGAGTATAAAGCACAAACTAAATTAAAATTAGCTAAATAAAAGTAAAATAGTATGTAAGCGGTTCTATTTGCAGACAACAAGTAGATCTTCTGTCTGAGCATAATCTATGGTTAGTAAATATATTTTTTTTACAGCTAAAGTAATTTAATTTATAAATACTAAGTTTTATATTTAATTGAACAGAAATGGGCCTAAGAATGTAAAAAATCTTTCTACAACGACATGTTTTGAGGTTGCATTAGATGTGCATACTACCTATATCATTTCGTCTCTTGTTAGTATAAAACCTTTCAGAAGTATTCAGAACTGCGACAACAGTTCACCGAACACTTCTTGTTTCTATGAGTTTTCTCGTTTCTTGCAAGGCAATTTTCGTTTATCATTCGCAATTGCAATAATCAACAATTTATCGTGCTGAACTACCCATACTTTTTACCCGACTAAGGTGAAGAAAAAGGAAGGTTATGTTTGACCGGTATGTATGTGGATATACGTATGTTCAATCTGTTCTCTCATGACTTCTAAAATACGTATTATTCATATCAAAATTCTCCCACATTTTCACACGGTCCACGAACAGAACAAATAACAACCCACTAAAGAATGTATGTTATTATTTCTTTCACGTCAAGAATTAAAGTTAGAAGTAAAGTGAAAAGTTTCTCCTCAACAATAACAAAGGAAATTTAAAATAATACTTGTACATTCTCCACTGCATTCATATTGGATTATTCGAAAATATTAAGGCAAATAATACCAGAGAGTTATTTAGGGAATTCAAGTCCTTTTCTTTATAATAGGAATCCTAGAAATTGTTGGATAAAGGTGGGATTAAGAAAGCTATATAGAAAACGGATTAAACGGATACTTTATAAACGGAAAAGGGGTGAAAAGAAGCTATCAATTTCCGATAATTATCAGTACGTATTCCTGGGTTTTAAAATTAATTCTGATCTTTTTTCGAGAAACTTTATAGAAAATTCGTTCTTAGCACCAATTATTAAAAAGCTTGGAATTAGGGCAGATACGGGTCATATACTGGGTATATAAGACGGTATAGCCAGCCTCTCAAGTCCCAAGGGGATGGTAAGAGCTTAAGTGATTGTGTCATGTCGACATACAGTTTAGTCTCACAATCTAGTTGATTAAGTTACCTGTGTAATACCAGTGACTCTAGAATTACACAACAAAAAGTTAAAATTTACAATATATTACTTATACTCGAGAAATCCCAAATCTGTATCGTCTTTTCATTGATTGAATAATAAGCATTAAGATTATTATCATAATATTTCAAACATACTCTCATGCCTTTTTTCCCGTGGGGCAAAAACAAAACCTAAGAACGCTTCGTGCCACGAAATGCTCCTTTTACTTCGCAAACGTTCATACAGCTTGTCATACCCACGGCCACGCGCTGTTAGCAAGCCGACCGTTTTTAAAGATGTCTCCAGAAACTTCGGTTTTCACAATGACGTCATTGTATAGTATCCCCTTGTTAGTATTTAAACTGGCATCCGGCTTATTCCCTTTTTATTAATTCTCTAAACATAGCCAAACACAAGCTTACCAAAGCTAATTTATTTAAGCATCTACCACAAAAATGACTAAAACATTCCGGAGCCTGAAAGATCTTAATCTCAAAAGATTCCAAAGTAAGGGTAGGTTAGAAGAAATGTATAAATATAATACAGTTCCAAAAAAATATATTGCGGTTACATCTCAAAGGGATTATTTATTGAGGCCCACAGATGTTGAGCTAGTTTGAAGACTATTGATTGGTCCCCGGGCCCGTAATAAGGGGTCAGACCAATTAGAAATACAGAATTAGGATTATACGGATCGGGGGAGATAACGAAAAAATTTTAATTCCCTATGAAGAACATTCCTTAGAACCCAAATAATTCTCCTTTTCCATTCCTTAATTTCTTTGGAATTTAAAAGAAAAATGTGGCGAACATATAAATCTTTATGAGCCATTCTATTTTATTATTCTGAGCAATTGAAAAAAGCAGTAATGTGCTTACTTCGCTCGTTCTGAGTGCGGTTAATACTTTCAAGTGTTAATGGCTTCTTTAAATCATTTACGTAAATGGCAGTTATTATTATTTAGGTCTAGATCTAGATAATGTTCAAATTTGCCTAAAGCATGGAAATTTTTCTGTTGTAGCAAGTTGATGTCGCCTCTAAATATTTTTGACCACAGTATAAAAATCGACATATAAATATATTTTTTTAACAACCCTTTTCGTCTAGTTGTCTAGCAACATTATAGGCAGCCCAAATCATTGCTTATGACGTAGGTACTGACGAGAAAAGGGTGGATGTGTCAGATTATCTTCAAATATAATGAAGTGAAGTTATAAATAATAATAATAATGGTATATAACTTGTTTTAAAAAATATAAAAAAAAAAAAATATCTTTATTTCAGACCTAAGCAGTCCATACGTAGTTAGTGGTAGTAAAACAAACTGTGCTTACATGCTATGTTATTGTTGTTAGTACTTAATTCTATTTAACATAAACCTATACCTAATTCTACCCAGTGCCTTTGGATGGGGCAGTCCACTCTGCTAACAATCATTTTCAGGATGCCGTTCCGAGTGCTACGCAAACGTTGCAGTAGGGAAGCCGCTTTCTTACGCATGATGGCGTGAAAGCCATCCGTACGTGCTTCAGCAAACATTCCCGACGCATTGCAACGTCGCGGCAACCGCAACAGCATCCTGAAGGCATTGTTGTATTGCACGCGCAGGACGTTGTAGGCTCGGCTCGTATATGACACCCATAGGCCGCTCGTGTAGAAGGACTGACAGAACGCTTTAAATAAACTGACTTTGACGTCTGCCGTGCAGCGAGCAAACCTACGGGCGAGCATATTGCCCCTCACCGCCAACGCCCTGCGCTCGCGTTCTATGTCCCCATCATCACGTAGGTCACTGGTAACAACATGACCCAAGTATTTAAATTGAGTTACCACACTCAGTTCAACGCCGTTGAGATATACTGGAGGTACACGACGGGGCTGTTGTTTAGGTGCCTTAAACACTAACACCTCACTTTTTTTTTAATTGTATTTAAGGCCGTGCACCTCCGCATACGTCTCGCAGATCGTAAGTTTTGTGGTAACTAAATCAACAAAAAATCGCTGAAAAATACTCTAGGCATTATTGATGACCTACTTTCTTTACTGTTGACTTTACACCTACACCTACCAAGGTAAACGGTGGAAAACTTACCAAATAGTATCATCAATAATTTATCACGTTTCGGAAGACACAATTCGAAAACTGAACAATTAAGTAGGTAATTAACAATTGAAAATTATACTCACCTATAGCTTTGAAACACAGTATGGTACATGATATTCGTTAGATACAAGTAGAAATTGAGTTGTTGAGGTTCAAATCCGAGGACTTTTTCAATTCATATTTATTTTCTTCATCTTGGAATTAGTTTATCTTGGATCCAGGTATCCTTTTTCGTTTTTTAGAAACCTGGACATATAGATATTATAAATCTGAAATCGACAACCCACCTTGAGCAAGAGTAGTGATAAATGCTCGTTCCTTCTCTGTATGAGACGATAGAAGGTATGTATGACCTTTGGCCTGTAGTGGGACAATCAATTATTATTAATAAAATAAAACAATTTCAAATGAGTTGTGGGTGAATAGTCCTGTTTTAAATAAGAAAAATAAATCATAAACATTATATGTATTTACTTAAGCCCAGATTCAAGATATAAAGTTCACTCACAATCATACACGTACGAAACTTCAAAAGAAAATTAGTTTTTCTACTTCTGCAATTTGTCTGAAAACTTCATTATAACATTGCTTTTGTGATAAAAGATATGGCGAAACCAATTTATGGCTCCAACTTAGAGTAATTCGAAGTATGGTCACAAATAAATTTCATGTTAATTTTTTCGGTGGAAGGCAAAAAAGGGTACAGTCATAAAAAAAAGGAAAAGTTTGTTAAGAACATTAGGTTTTTTTAGAGCACTTTAGTAATGAAGTTTAATTAAGTAAAGACGGAGAGATATCTGTTTTGTTACTCTGTATTGTATTAAGCTGTATCGTTTATGTTTATTGCTGTGTACCGTACAAACGTTGGCAGTAGGTACCTTTGCGTACAAGGTAAGTATTTGAAAATATTATTTTATTGCAACGCGATGTCGTAATAGATTTAGCGGGGTACCTAGCATTTTCGTTATTTTGATTTATGAACCATTATAGCCAGCTCCAGTTTAAAACCATTTTTTATTTTATTAAAAGTAATAAAATTGGTTTCTAAAATTCCATAATTCTACGTCCGCCGAACAGCATTACTGTATTGCCGATAAAATAGCAGACACTTAAGACATTTAAAATATATCACATTGGGTCTTTTGTAATTCGGGCGTCTTTTGTTGATTTTAGTACACCTACCGTTTACGAAAATGAGCACATTGGAAAAACTTCGGTACAATAATAATATGCTGATGTTTATCAGTCATTATTGTTTTTTTTTTATTCGCAATAGCTTGATAATACAATATACAAACAATTCAAAAAGTATTAAGTCGAAAATAGTATCTACCTATTCATCTAGGGATTCCTGAAATTCCCAGACTATAGCAAAAAATGTGTAATCATAAAATTATTTACATACGTGAAAGTATTACGTATGTAACGAGTTCCAGAAAAGTGTCGTGGACTTAAAGAAAATTGTGGAACACCTTTTCTTTTTACTCATGTAGATACGAAAATTTCTTTTTATTTTATAACCATTACTAAAGATAAGTCTTTATTTTAGATGTGAATACGTAGCCTGTGTTACGTACAATGGAATATTCAAATTTGGGGCAAAGCCAAAGAGCTTTGAACGTTTCATGGTGGAGTAATCGTGAAATATAAGAGCTGTTTAGACGCATCAGGAAATTTCAACGCAACCTCACTCTAGCGGGCGTTGTACGAAAATTATTGTTAATTTAGTCGGACTACAGTTTGTCGATATGTAGTGGTCGTAAAAGCACGAAGTTTGCAACCACCAAGCATCTAGAATACTGTTTTATCTTACTATAACAGCAAACTTGCGCATATAAATATAACCTGCTTCCCAAACTAAATTTTCACTACGTTTAGTGAAGCAGAAACAGTACAGTATTTATTCTACAGATCCCTTCTGAAAAAAAAGTTTGCTAACTAACTCTAGTATTTCCCTTGTGTCGCCGGTGCATTTGCGAGCGTAAATCAAGCTTACACAAACACAGATGGAAAAACTATCAGTAGACAAAACAAATATTTGTAACACTGAAGCTACTACTGCGCCAATCCAGGCTGTTAGTGTGGAAGATTCACTAATTTAAACGTATTTATCACCACCCCGTTGTAACTGTAAAAGGTTTGATTGCTAGTTTGCCACAGTGCCAGCTCGTTTACGTCACATGCGGTCTGAACAGGCCTTTATCAGCAGCCAGATTCTATGATACAACCGCTTTATTCGCTCGATTTCGAATAATTCGTGATTCAAGCATTGTGATTGGTTAGGCTCTCTGACTGTCTGAATCTGGGTGGAATAGATGTGTGCAAATCAATGCTATACGTAAGACGGGCTTGCCGCACGAACGATCGTCTCTGCCGCTGATAGATTCGTAATGGATTATGGAAAGTTATGGTAAAAAGAGTCTGTGTACATTTGGGTGAAATGAAATTTGTTACCATGAAATTCGAGGGACAAATAGATATTGTTCTGTTGTGAGATGAAAAGGGTTTAGGGATTGTCAGGAGCTGAAATGGTGGCAAATAGTGAAATGACGTCAGTGTGGTTATTACGTGTTGGGATATGGACCTTATGGTTTTATTTTCAGTGAGACTTAACTAACTTTTAATAGTAGTATCGGTTGGCAAACGGGGTAGGTCGACCTTACTGATGAAGAAAATACTTACTGGCAACTACGTTATGACGTTACGTTATTTTTTACATAGTAGAGCAGTCGGTCTTATCTGTAAAAAATCCCACCGTGAAAATTTAGGTGAAGTGAGCTTGAGGTGATCTGTCATTCCACCTGATGCTTGGCATTGCCACTATTAAGATTTTCAACCGACTTCAAAAAAAAAGGAGGAGGTTCTCAGTTCGCCGGATTTCTTTTTTCCCCAATTACTCGAAGACGGATGAACCGATTTGAATTTTTTTTTTTTTGAAAGGGTATCCTTCCAAGTTGGTCCCATTGTCATTTGGTCACGATTTGATGATGGAATCTTGGAAAAATCGAGGGATCTCTTCAAATATTATAAAGTGGAACTGATGAATTACAAACCAACTCACAAAGAAGAGAAAAAAAAAAACTAAAAGTAAACTTTAATTTCGGAAGTCGGTAGCAAAACAAATTAAATACTGATCGATTCAAAGACACCGACTTCCGAAATTGAAGTTATAATTCACTTTGTCATTTGGAAGTCGGTTGTATTTTTGGTAAAAAAAAAAAACTAAATAGATCGGTTGGACTACACCTACACCCATACTAAAACAAAACAACGCTGATTTTAAGTCGAACTATAAATAATAATTGCTTTAAAGTAAACTATGTAACTGAACCATTTCCTTGCCACCAATTTCTAAAGTCCTTTGTCTAAAGCAAACACTTGATAAGATAAAGGAATGGATTGTGCATTTGCTAAAGAGCGTCATGTTCGGTTGAATAAACTTATCCAAAGCGTGATAATGCAGCACACGGATTCTAGCTTGCCTGAAATATGTTTTGTTATCCGTTCCTATACCATTAAAATAACCTCAACCATTGGCGATACTTTAATGGCAGCCCGGCGCACCTTGGTCATTCAGTTAGTCTACCGCCATGCGGACTGACTATTTTTGACACCATGAGCTATTATCATATAAAATATTCTCGTTTTTTGTGCCAACAGTAGAGGGTAACTAGGAGAATGGAAGTTTGAAGATAGATGTTTAGAAGCATCATGACAATATGCTACAATCCCCAATTTGTTTATCTAACCTGGTGAATATGGAACGTTTTCCTAAGTTTTAACGTTGGTAGTTGGAACATAATTATTTATGTCCGATGTTTCTAAAATGGTGTAATTCTATAAATCAGGTAAGTTTTTACTAAAGTAAAATTCTTCAAAGTTTCGTAACAGATTCATGTTGTACCAGTAAAATTCTTGATTGCGCCCAACACAATAGTTCTCATAACTCACAACGCACGATTTTATAAGCTCTAGCCGAAGCTATTTATTTCTTTTATGACTAGCCTAGTCGTTTCTGAGATAATCAGGTGTAACCCATAAATAATGGAGTGGCAATAAAGCCGTTTCTATGTACGTGAAATATTACCTTCTTATTTGCTTTAGCATTATATCATCGCAACTGTAAAATACTGATTTTGTGATTAATGCTGAAGGATGTTTTGCATGTCGGGATGCTCGTTTGTTTCAGTTGCAAGAACTGCCATAGCAGAAAAAATAACAGCGTTTTTATTTTTATTTTTAAGATCCATATTTTGAAGCGTTGAAGGCACCGTGCCGTTGCGAAAAAGAATGGTGCTATTGGTTCTCTACGGCTTCATCTCTCACTAGTAGTGAAACAAAATAGTGATGGCTTAACATACTTATCATAATGTGGCTTTGGGGAGGAATCTATAGAAGTATATCTGTATAAACCTTCAACTGTCATTAACGAGAAACAATAGATTATTTTTTTGTTATGGCCTTCTAAAAGTCAATCGACAGATGATCGGATAATAAGTAATCTATATCTGTGAATGTGTGTGTGTCGAAAAGTGCAATAACTACGCGGTCAAAATGTATGGAACAGCTGATTTTTTTAAAATTAACCGACGAAAAATTTCAACGCAGGTGGGTTCAAAATCATGTACTGAATCCATAGTAATAGTTTTCGCGTCGATGTTCGTGCCACCCTTTTTTTTTGGGTCGGAAATCATCAAATAACTTCTCCCGCTCTGGGCGGAGCGGGAGGGCGTGTCAGACTCTTACTGACTAAAACCCACCCGTGTTCCTTCGGTTGCCCTGTTGCCGGGGGCCACGATCTCCCTTTCGGTTTTCTTCGCAACCCCGGCAGGCATCGGCCCTAGCGGACCCCGTCAAAACAGCAGATTTTTTTAAAATTAACCGACGAAAAATTTCAACACCCGTGGGTTCAGAATCATGTACTGAATCCATAGTAATATTTTTCGCGTCGATGTTCGTGCCACCCTGAATTCTATGAAGAGATTTTCCTACGATCTTATTTTTTTAAATTATTTCGGGCGTGGTTAATATTCTTCCTTTAATGTATAATCAGTGGGTGTAAAGTAACTAAATTACAAAACCAAAGATATTTAAGACCTAAATTCGACATAATCTTAGATATAAATGTATAACTTAAATAAACTACTACTATTTTCATAGCCGTATATAGCTCGTACATTTAAGGTAAAATATGGACGATTTCTATCATATTATTACCGCCGGGTTGTACAAAGTAGATTTAGGGAGAGCGCACCCACCGCTGGCTATACACAATACATAAATAACCCCGCGTGAAACTTCAATCGGATACTATTTTATTGTTAACTGATGTATGTTGGGTATTTCTGTAGAGCAGAAAATAGATAGACGAATGAAGTAACGTGTTTTTCTTTAATTTGAATATTTTTTCGTGAATAACGTATAGAAACTATTCGAATACCTACCTACGAGCGGAGAATTATCTAGAGCTTGAATATTATTAGCTGTAGACTAAACTTGTTTATTATTTACTTATTTTAAGTGCTACTGAACCGATTGACGTCAACGGCATCAATACCACAGTAGGTAAGTAAAATGTGTGGAAATAATATTATGAAGATAATTTCAAATTACCGTCCACGATAACGTTATAACATGCACGTATGTCCATATATTATATGGACGTGAACGTTGACGTCCACGATAATATCGTCACGTTAGAAATTATAAAAGCGCACACTGAATGACAACCATTCACTGATCGTCAAATACAGAAGACGAATGATGAAGTAACTGTAGGAAGTAGTATTAATAAAAGCGAATCCTTATAAGTGGGGGGAGGTCATTTCACAAAGAAAAATAACAATGAATAGGTTTATCAAACTGTATTTATTTATATATACTTTATTGTACACCACAAAAATACATAACAAAAAATAATCAAACACTACAAAATATACAATGGGCGGCCTTATCGCTTTCCGCGATCTCTTCCAGGCAACCTTGGAATGGACAGTGATTTGCCTGGACATAAAATGGGGCTGTCGTCGGTGCAAATAAGTATACAATTAAACTAGAATAAATACACAGATATATACATATCCTAAATAATAGATACATAAATACATACATACTTACAAAATATATAAGCAACAAAAATAAATGAAAACTAAAGATAATTACAGTTACGAGAACAAGATCACAACGACAAGTAATGTTCCTTCACGAGTCTCTTAAATACAGGTAACGATTGCGTGCGTTTTATTTGAACTGGCAATGCATTCCACAAACGAGCGGCCTGGACAGTAAAGGACTTGTCGAGGAAAGTTGTGGAATGCATAGGCATTTTAAGCTTTAAGTTATCTGATGACCTTAAAAATTTCGTGTGGGAGTCGCAAAGAAACTGGAAACGTTTCTTGAGATAAAGAGGGGTGGAAGGGGAAAAAGCACGTTATACAAAAGCGAAAGAATGTGAACATTCCGGCGAAGGCGAATTGGTAACCACTTGAGTTTCACGCGAAATTCGGAAACATGGTCATATTTGCGCAAACCGAATATGAACCTTATACAAACGTTTTGAAGCCGCTCAAGTTTATCGAGTTGGTCTTGGGTAAGATCAAGATAGCTGGCATCAGCATAGTCAAGGATGGGTAGAAGTAGCGATTGTGCAAGCGCAATCTTGGTGGCAGTCGGTAGAAAATTACGTAATCTCTTCAAAGATGCAGCGGATGCAAATAGTTTACGGCTAACTTCCTGTAGCTGGGTAGTCCAAGAAAAGTTTTTATCGATGAAGATCCCCAAGTTTTTAACTTTCTCACTGAAGGGAACAACTGAATTGTCAAAAGAAACTTGGGGAAGAGTCGTCCAGTCGATCCTTGAGACCGTCCTAGAACTGCCTACCACCACAACCTGCGTCTTTATGGGATTGACCATAAGTCCATATCTCTTACTCCAGTCGCAGATACGAGCCAGATCACGATTAATCGTTAAGATAGCCTCGGATAGATTTCCAAGAGGAGCTTGCGAGTAAATTTGTAAATCATCTGCATAAAGATGGTGGAAAGAAATTAGTTCGTCGGAGATTGAGTTAATAAAAACTGCGAAAAGTAAAGGAGATAGAACACCACCCTGAGGTACACCGGCAGAAGTATTACTCCAGGAAGAGAAGGTCTCTCCAATGCAAATACGTTGCCGGCGGCCGAATAGGTAAGTACGAAACCAGTCAATTACTGATGGAGATATGTTAAGAGAGCATAAAATGCCAAGCAAAACATCAAAATCAACGGTATTAAAAGCATTACTGAAATCTAGCAAAGCTAAGACCGTTAGATTACCGTTTTCCATGGCTGACCTTATATCATCCGTAATGTTCAGAAGCGCTGTTGTGGTGCTATGACCAGGACGGAAGCCAGACTGGAAGGGGTTGAGGAGATTATTTTTAGAGAGGAAAGTGCTAATTTGATTGTGAATTAACCGTTCAAGGACTTTGGATAGGAATGGTAGGACGGAAATTGGACGGTATTCAGAAAAAGATGAGGGATTAGACTTTTTAGGTAAAGGAATTATTTGAGCATCTTTCCATGAGCATGGAAAGACACCACTAGATGCAGAAAAATTGAGAATGTGACAAATGACGGGAAGGATAAAATCCAGCACAGGTACTAACATATTACGACTGATACAGTCACTTCCTACTGCATTGGAAGTAATCGATAGTATGCTCTTCTTAACATCACATGCAGAGAACTGACTAAAAACAAATGGAGAATAACTGGGAGTCGGAAGTGAAGAAAGATAATTTAGTGTATTTAATTTGATTGTCCTATTATAATTAGACGAGGCAGTAAAATGAGTATTCATTGCATCAATGTCTATGTCTTTGGGAATTGTGTCTTGTCGTGTTTTACCGACCCCCAATGATCTAAGAAATTTCCAAACTTTGGATGCGTCCCCATTTTGGACAGAAGTATGAATGTGGTGACGATTAGCATTCCTACACACCTTATTACAGTGATTACGTATGGAGAGGTATCTTTCCCAGTTAGCGTCATTAGCCCTGTATATTATTATTAAGACCAGGCACTCCAAACACAATTTCCACGCAAACTCCGCCCGGGTGCATTAGGGCATACACACCACTCTACCATGTACTAAACGCTAACATCTCAGTAATAAAGTTAAATATCGCGTGCGCTCTGTGGTCGTGTTCAAGCACGGAACTAAATGTCGTAAGTCTCAATTCTAATTTCGTTTATAACTAAAGTAATAATTGATCTAGAGAAAAACGATCTTATATTTAGATGATAAACTATATTTTCTCACTGTCAATAATTATTTTAGATATAAAAACCGAGTAATCTTGTATTTGTTTCAAATCATCTTTAAAAAAGACATAGTTTTCGAATAAAAATGAATCGAGCGAAAATGTTCCAATTACGTAACGGTCTTATATTTGGAAAGAAAAATATCCAATAAATCATATACTTAAGTTCCATTTTGATTGTATGCGTAACTTTTTCAGAATATTAATGCAAATAAACATACAATTTAGGGAGCTTCCTCTTAAGCCCATCATCACTGAGCCGGCTGCCAAAAGAGAAACGCTACAACCCGAGAGCCTTCAATGCAAAAAAGCGATTTTTAGCACAACAAAAAACAAATATTTCTTTTGTTCGTCATGAATTGCTAAAACCATAATCCTTCCTCTCAAGATTCTGAGTAAAACACGGCCTTTTAACGTTCTTAAGATGCAAATAAGATGCAAAACGTCAACATCTATTGTGTTGATTTGTATAGAAGACGGTTATACTTCATCCAGCTTCCGACAGCTATGTCCTTGTCCAAGATACATTAAAATTAAATGAGCCATTCCTCGTAGGACCACTTAAGACACATCGCGAACGGCGACTTTATTTTAAGAGTTGCTTTTCACGTTTACTATATTCTAAATGTGAAGTGTCAAAAGAGCTACGAAAGTGTTCATAATAGGCGAGGAAATCTTATGAAGGGGCCAGCTATTCCGAAAATGCAACAGCGAAGATATTATGTGTTTGAGTTGTCATTTTACAAAATGCTGGCAGTAAAAAATAGAGGTACAGTTATAAGCATATTTTTTAATCATAGCTGCGTCGTTTCAGTAGAATAAGAATGTGCACCACAATATGAACGTCTTCGTGTAATAATAAACTGTTATAAGTTAGGTAGCATATAAGCATGGCATAATCATCCTATAATCTCCACTGCTGGGACACAGGCCTCCTCTCTGTGGAAGTGGGCCGTAATCCACCACGCGGGTCCAGTGCGGATTGATAAATGTCACGTGTCTTCGAATTTTTGTCTAGGATAGGCCGGTTTCCTCACGAGGTTTCTTTCAGCGTTTTGAGAGCAGTAGTGATGCAATAATTAACACAAAGTAAAGCGCCTGTCGGGGTTCGAACCTACGACCTACAACTTGTAAGTCACGGCCGTTACCATTAAGTTACCACTGCTCTAGAAACTCTGTTTTACAAACCAGTTATGTAAAAGAAAACCTGAGCTTACTTCGTCTGCAATCGCTATCAATGCTTGTTGTGTCTTTGTTTAAGAAGGCACTTTAACCTACAATGAAATAATTCGCAAGTTATGGCTGATAAAAATATTGGCAAAGTCGGCTTATAAACATATTGAGGAACGTTGGTTGGTCATCAACTCATCATAGTTCATCCTTTTCAGACTCATTCGAATGAATGTAAAAGACCCTGTAGCATAACATAATTGACAATTCGCGCCACATTATCGAGTTTTAAACCAGTCCACACCCAATTTGAGCAAACGCCGTCTTAACGATGTAGTTACAACACCTTAAGCTTCCATTTAAAATCGCATTAATCTGTGTAAGGCGACGTCACTCGTTTTGCTCGCATTGTCTAACTTCACGCAGTGATCGCCTGATTTTGTTCAGAACGGCGGAGAATGGGCTCCCGACCGCTTGTCGCCCTGTATCTACTCCAAGGCGCGCTTGTATCAACCCTGGCAATCTGCCAACACCGACTCACACCACTTCCCCAGCAATCACAACTTTACATGAAATTTCAATTTTTATGCTGGTTGGCACTCGAGATAAAATATCCTCGCTTTAATTTTGTGCGTCAGAAAACATGTAAGTGATGTAAAGAGCGTGTTTTGTACGTTCATTTTTCGTTATTTTTAATGAATGGAGATTTTGGTCCTTTTTGTAACTTTGACTATTCAAAACGAAAATGTGGAGCTTGGTGTTCTATTATATTTTATGCGCAAAATTATTTTTTTTTTATTCCTCATGTCTGTGATCTCATGTTATGTGAAAACATAATATACGATTCCTTCATCGATAACTGTAAAACTTTTAGTACGCAAGTGCTGTCAGACAATTTACATAATCCACCCGTAGAAACGTTTGAGACGACCGGAATGATTCGTCAAACTAGATTCAACATGACCGAATCACGACAATTGCGTTCTGTAACGAACTCACGACTCACTGAGGTGACTAGATTACCGGAGCGCCATACAAATGACGTTAGTCGTGACCATCTCTCTCGTGACATATCGGAAATATTGAGAGAAATTTCCTCCACGCCGAACTTGATTTATGGATACGCAAAATGCGTTGATTAGACATAATCGAATCTCAAAAAAGAAAATATGAAAGAAAATATGGTAAAACCTGTTCCTGATAGCCTGTATTACCCCACTGCTGGGCAAAATCGTCTCCCTATGATTTCCAGTGCTTGTGATCCGGGGCTTATGTGGACCTACTTAGTCTTAAATCGCCGCCATGCATAGAGCTAAGATGGTGATCAATTCTAAGAAATGTCGCTGAATGAAATAAGAAACTGTGTACTCTGAAATGGGAAAGTCATCAACTGATACAATATAAATATGATCAAGATATTAGCTTGCAAAAATTATGATAGGAGACAATTATTTTAATCACGTAGCTTAATTTTTAATTCTTGGTGGTCATCCATTAATCACGTAAACTTCGAAAGGTTAGGAGGGGGGGTGTAGTGAGATATCACGTGTGAGTATTTAGCTTTTCGTTGAACGCGCGATTTCTAAACCGAAAAGCGGCGCGTTGCCAGGCAACGATTATACTTGTATTTAAAGATAAATTATTCTGAATTTTTTTAAGATACCTTAATAATACACGTGATTTTGGCGGGGTTGGTCAAAACTTCACCACGCATCACTAGGGGGGAGGGGGCGGAATAAAAATTTGCTAAAAACATCACGTGATTCATTAATCACGTGATGTTTTTGACAATTGTTTTACCTACAAAGGGTCGTCCATTGACGACCCATTGTAGGTAAAACATATTTACAATTTTTATAAACCAAGAATATTGACGACTTCATCGTGAACCAATATTGAAATGCCAAAACATCCATCGATTTTCGCTGTTGACATCCATATTTTGGCTATGACCGACTATTTTTTTTGACACAGCCGAGATCCGTCGTGCGGAAAACTTATGAATATAAAGCTCACAAAGCTTCGCGTCAAGGACACGAGCGGAAATCATTCTATCCAGGAAGGGACACACCATTATGAGGCCTCAAGTTCAATGGCCGACTAAACACTGACATTATTTTTGCAGAGGCTGTATCAAAGTCCCATTCAAAGGCGTTAATTAGGTAGCGAGTGATTTAGGACGGCGCAATGCGTTCTTTAATGCTGTGGTGTTTTTTTCAATTTGGCACGAACTTCCTCACTATTTGAAGAAAAAAAAAAAATTGGTACCATTCATAAATAATGCTTAGCCAGTCACTAGGTACTTAGTAGGCAGCTAAAAAAATCACTCATGTGTGGAGACTTTTAACGCTTTCGATTCTTCTATTCTCGTGAAGGATGAAAGCAAAATTATGTAATATGCCCAAGATTCGAAAGCTATTCTTCTTTTATTTGCTTCTTGTACGTAAATTAGTTTGTTCGGAAATTACTTCCACCATGCTTATTCTTGGAGTCAATCAGCATTCCTGTGTTCTATATAGTTAAAAACACAGACGTCAATTTAAAAACCGACTTTTAATGTTTGTGTGTAATGATTTATTCATGCAGGCTTCAGGTATGTAGACGGTAGCATAGCATCTACTTTCTGTTAGGCAGTCAGCTTGTTTATCTGTAGCTTATATAAACAGTGGTCAGCGTGGCACAAAATGATGTTATTTCTAGCCATGTGACACGGTCGACGCCTGTCACACATGATAACTGATATATATACAAATATATATATGTATGTATATATATATATATACATATATGTATATTTTTATATTCACCCGTCATCAAAGGGCGTTGCGTGATTCCTCTGACGTGAATTAATCAGAGACCTTTTTTACATTTTATTTATAAATATTACAGGGTACAGATTTTCTTAACTTATAGTATCCTAATTTTACATTTATTTTAGTAGTTAATTCCTTAAATTCTTATTTTAGTTCAAATACAAAGATAGCTTCTTTTACTTCCTAACATGTGTGTAATTTTACTCTACGTACATTGATTACTTACCAATATATTCTAACGATACTTGAAAGTACATCTTTTATACTTTGTTCCTATTAACAACTTTGGCAGCTATTTCCCTGCAATATAATAAAATAAAATAAACTTTTGTTTAATTTGTTTGTTTTTCATTATTTTTGTATATTTTCTAAATTGATTATTACTTCAGTTTCTCTCAAAATTATATTTCTCTTGTAGTTGTCTTGTCTAGATAGGATGAGGAGGAGGACTGGAAGAGGAGGAAAACATGCCACACATTAGTGTGGCATGCTTTCTTCCTCTACGGGGTTGCAGGGATATGCCGGACTCTCCTTGCACTTGAAACGGTTCAAATACTCGGAGAACCCACCATGCCTCGTTAGCACTTGTGTTACTAGAGGATCAACTTTTAATTTACGTACTATTTTATAGGCCGTGGTTACGTCAGGAGAGAAGAATTTGGTGGTTGATGCAGTTTCCCCCGACCGGTATCTCGTGTTCCATTCGTCGAGCGAGTACATTCGGATTTGTCGCTTGACGTATGAAACCGGGCACAGATCGTAGTCTGGTCTTGACTTTTTACCCAATGCTCCCTCCTTTGCCAATTCGCCAGCTGTTTCATTCCCCTCCAATCCTGCATGAGCCTTGATCCTGAACAATTCAAAGGTTTTACCGCAGTTTGTTAGTTTCTGGACGTTCTTCCGGATATTAAAAGTGAGTGGATGGAGGCAAACGCAGTCGCAGTTTACTTCGACAACTGGAGATGTGTGTTTCAAAGCCAGCTCGGAAGCTTTATACAGAGCTGATATCTCAGCCTGATAAACGGTGCAGAACTGGTCCAACTTGAACTTTTCGGCTTTGATGTAAATCCCATTTTCCCAGAGGCACAGTGCCTCGCCGACTTTGCCCTCTTATCTGATATTGTAGACATGAACGTGGAATTACGTTCATATCGGTGGAGACCTAAAGTTGAGTAATATGAACTTCGTTTATGTTATTAAGAGCAGTGTTGGCTCCGACTTACGAGTTGTAGGTCGTAGCCAGGCAGGCGCTTTACTTTGTGTAAACAATTTCATCACCACTGCTCTCAAAACGGTGAAGGAAAACATCATGAGGCAACTGGTATGTCCTAGAACCAAAAAATCGAACACATATGCGACATCCACCAATCCGCACTGGACCTGAGTTGTAGATTACAGGCCACTAGGACTGTGTTCTAGCAGTGGCAACATTATAAGCTGATTATGCTATGCTAACGCTATATTATTAAACTCTTAAAAAATTACTCAAACTAGGTATTAATCGTTTTACTAAAAGTAATAATTACGTTAATACAGTATAATTGGTATAATTATCTGAAGCTAAATAATTAAAATAAACACACCACATGTATTATTGTATAATGAGGATAAGTTTATTGCTTTTTCTTCGAACCTCCGAATTGGGTCCGTTTAGGAAAGTTTTCTAACAGAAAAAGCCAATTAAACTTTTCTCCGACCTTTAAATTGACTATGAATGAACTCAACGCCACGTGTTAGCCCCCAATTTGCTTACGTTCGTAGAATAACGTAGGGTATATAAACTGATTATTTATTCATCAGACTTTCAACCTAAAAGCAGTTTGGTGATGAGTGCTGGAGAAAAGGCAAATGAATACCTTTTCTGCCTTAGAATAGAATTTATTATGGCTTAGATATTTAGAAATTATTAGTGGTATGGCCAAAGTTTTCACACTAGTTCGATTTTATCTGAAGTGAAATACTTATTTTCGTGTTACTGCTAGGGTATAATCTGTATAATCCTGTATAATCCTATTGCCTGTATAATCGTATTGCTGCGTAAAGGTTTCTCCCCCTTTCACTTACTCATTAAAAATGAATAAAAAAACTTCTCGTTTTTGGGTCTCGCTGGCTACTCAATCTTTGCTGAGGGGTTTGTTGCGCCGCTTCTTCTTCCCAGCTAAAGCACTAGGAAGTGGTGTGGCGGCTGCGGTGGTGACGGTGGTAGCGGAGGGCTTTCCCCTACCTCTGGCCTTGGCGGGTGGAGCGCAGGCCTTGCTCCCAGCCCGGTGATCGGCCGGCTTGCCACCCGCCGCACATACGACTCAGTGCGGCGGGGCGTTACACGAGCCGGCCTTGAGACCGGGTTGACCACAGTGAAAGCAGTGGCCGCTGAGGTCCACCTCCGAGGTGCATTCAACCCCTGTTGGGCTCCAGCTGTTTGACCTGCGCGGAAACCCAGCCCACCAAGAGCCTTCGGCCCTCCCTGGCTATTTGTTTGGTCGCTGATGTAGCGCTCGCCGGCTGCTTCTGCGTCACTGCTCGCTTCGCCCGCGTAGCTCAAATGCTGTTGGTCACAGTTCTAAACTTACCCGTTTGATCGGGGTACCCTAGCCTGCGGTAGTGGGGCGTGTCATTTCAGATTGAACAAGCTATAACTGCAAACAACTTGGATGTAGCGCTCGCCGGCTGCTTCTGCGTCACTGCTCGCTTCGTCCGCGCAGATCGAACGCTGTTGGTCACAGTTCTAAACTTACCCGTTTGATCTGAGTGCCCTAGCCTCGATCAGATGAGATCGGGAAGCTTAATTACTGCGATAAACTGAGAAAAGTCCAAAAAGTAAAAAATAAGCTCATTTGTTTAAAAAGGTGTGTATCATTGGAAGCCCTAAATGTTTTTAGAGGATGATTGTTTTTATAAAACCGTACAACTTACTGTTCTTCTATTGCGAAGAACAATCATTTTTGTGAGGATCAGTTAAATATTTGCCCTATTATCCCGGTAGTACGTTCCAGTGGGATAACTTCCGACCTCCATGCGGGCAAAGCCACGGAGACATCCTAGTTATGTATAAAATGAAAATAATAAAAAATTACAGACCGTTAACAATTTTACCCTCATCCACCTCTGTAAAAAATACGCAAAAATTTAGGGTATTTTAACATAATTCCACATGTCCTAACAAGTTAGCAATTGGCATGCCTGTAATAATAAGCAGCTGTGATAACATTTTATTACTTTAAAAAATCCTTTTTATTTGTTGTAGAGGATAAAGAGACCCTAAAAAAGGAAGTGTTTTTTATTTAAAGGGAATAAAATATAAAGCAGTGGACTGCAATTTTATTTTGATATTTATACAGATTATTATAATAAAATCGTAGCGAACTCAAAACCGTACATGCAATATTTTTGAAAAAAAAGTAATTGCTACGAGGTCTGGGAATGATTCTAATGCCGAAAATATAGTTTTTAGATTTTTTGTCTGTTTCTCTGAATGTATGTTCCAGCATTACTACCGGTTAGATTTTCTTCAAAATTTGCTTGGATATTTCTTATGAATCTGGTCAGTCTGTAGTCTATAAATTATCACGCGATTTACCATAGGGGATGACCAATATTGCATTTTTTTCGTATTTTTCTATAGTTAACCGCAAATTGTACTAATTAGAAGAGCCAAAAGGTAGAATATTGCAGATAGTTACAGATTTAACCTTTTATATGATTATCATCACGCTATACATATATGGAGCTAAGCAGTCAATCGTGATATATACATATATATACTGGGTGGGTTTTTGGGATGGGAAAATAAAGGTACCTTAACCGTTGTCGCTACAAGAAAACGGTCTTAGGAGACTGTCCTTGGGCACGCCACAATTGCGGCGATAAGACCCCTCTTTGAGGAGTGGCTAGAGAGGCGCCACGGCGTCCTCGCCTTCCGCCTGACGCAGGTCCTCACCGGACACGGCTGTTTCGGGAGGTTCCTGCACAGGATAAGGCGGGAGGAAACGCCCGGGTGTCGCCATTGTGTGGATCACCCGGAGGACACGGTGGAGCATACGGTGGAAGTCTGCCCAGCTTGGGCGGAGCATCGCCGTGTCCTCGTGGAGGCGATCGGCGGTGGTGATCTCTCGCGTCCGTCCCTGGTTCAGGCCATGGTACGCAGCGAGAGGAAATGGGAGGCCGTCACCTCCTTCTGCGAAGCTGTAATGCTCGCGAAGGAGGAGGCGGAACGCGTGAGGGAGAGGCAAATTTCGCGCCCTCACGCCCCTAACCGCCGCAGGAGGAGACGCCCAGGGCGTCGGGAATCGCGGGGCGATTTCCGTCCACCGTAGGCGCGGGCTTGCGGACGGTGAGCAATGGGTGGCTCACCGTCCGATAAGGACCAGGCCCGGGTCGACGGCGCGTTGTGTTCCACGCGCGCCTCAAAGAGATGTCAGCAGATTTGAAGGGGTCCACTAGGGCCGATGCCTGCCGGGGTTGCGAAGAAAACCGAAAGGGAGATCGTGGCCCCCGGTAACAGGGCAACCGAAGGAACACGGGTGGGTTTTAGTCAGTAAGAGTCTGACACGCCCTCCCGCTCCGCCCAGAGCGGGAGAAGTTATTTGATGATTTTCCACCCACAAAAAAAAAAGGAGACTGTCCTGAACTTTTTGATCTGCATTTTTTTTTTGTCCTTAACTTTTTGATCTAAAGCAAGCAATTCCGAAATAAATTTTATTATTATTATTTATTTGTCTTTGACACATCTCGGGACCCTGGGGTCCCGGACCTTTAGAAGGCGTACGAGGGGCCGAAGCCAACTCGCAGAGGCCCGTTATACGTTTTGAATGAAATGAGGCACCAACCGACGATTATCCCTGTTCGCGCTATGCAAGTGCACCCAAGGACAACCCCCGGTTGGTGCAAGACTATTGTAGGATATGGAAACAAAGATATTGGATTATGGGTTTGGGTGGCTAAGTGAACTGGTTATCTAGAGCTATGGAAAGACTATGGCCCCTGCCTGACCAATATTTTATATAAAATACACAGGTAAAATGGCAGGGGGTGACTTGCACACTCAATAATGGGCCCCCGAAAACGGTCGCTAGCACAAAGTGTCGAAGCGACAAGGGGGCAACATGTCCTGAGGTGCTTATGAGGAGTGGAGAGGTATTCCACGGCTATCAGGACAACCCCGGATGTACGGTCAAGATCCCTACCAGCATCTTATTGGAATACTTCCTTCCTCCGAGCACGTTTGCTCTTGCGAATCTCCACTCAAGCCAGCCAATTACGGCAAGAATGAGGTGGGAGCTCCGTTCCTCATCAGTGTTCACTCCAGCCGGCCAATAAAGGCAAGCCAGAGATGAGAAACAAGACTTCTCCCGGGAGATAGGGTCCGTGGAGTCGCTACTGCCCAACAGCTCGCCACATGCTGCCCTGCGGGTTTTTGTATCTCTCTTGGTCTGGCTCCTCATCCCAGACCCGTTCCGGCAAAGTAAACTCTACCGGCACAGACCTAAAGTTCGGAGCGCGCAAGCCCCACCACGACGTCAACGTAGAGATACGGCGGTGGGGTTATTATTATTATTATTATTGATTTTGAAAAAAGAAATACAGTTAGCAAGAAAATGGGCAATTAACATAAAAACTTTTTATGAAGTCAGTCGATCCTGTTTCATAAATGGATCAAAAAACTCTATCGGACCAACTGAGGTTTGAGTACAGAAATCATCGCAAAAAAACTTCCCGTACATTTCGAAGGAAATGAGAATGAAATGAGAACGAACACCAGTGCATGGCAACAGTCGAATTATTCCATCACTTCACTGGGCTGAATAGGGAACGAATATTATAGCACATAGTTACAGATTTAATCTTCTAAATTATTATCATCCCGCTAACCTTTAAGGAGCTAAGCAGTCAATCATGACATACTAAATAAGAACGGTTATTTTAGTCAACTTTCAACAAAGCAATTAGTTTAAAGGTTCGACGACTGATATTGTGCTTCTGTTTATAAATTTCGTTATAATATTATTTCATAGTGCGTATAACGTACAATGGGCCAAATTTCCGCATACTCACCTTTAAGGTGATAATCGCATAGCACGGCTCACGACTCGATCGCCCGATGCATGCATTTTGATCAATAGGATGCTCGAAGCGTATTTTAGTCGTGTTCGTATTCATATAATGATGTATAGAAGTATGACACTCACACTGGGCACGTACCATACTCACTTGTTTGTGAGATGATACATTTTAATGGGCACGGCCAGCGTAAGCTCTTTAAGGATTATGATTGTTGACAAGAAGTAATTTCGTACTCATATCTTCTGTTTGGTTTAGAAAATGTATTATTAGTATTGCAATATGAAATTAGGATCAACTTGTTATGATTTGGAGTTTCATTAGAGGGAATGTACAATGAAACAAACGTGTTCGACTGCTAAAACGGAAGGAAGGATATTTAATCATCTACTAAAACATTGGATCAAATTTAACGGACTATGGAAGTAACTCATACAGCCTACAATTGACACTGCACATTGTAAGTGGCATTAATAACTACTTAACCTAACACATGGTATTTTGAGTAATTTCCAACACCCCCACTCTCAAAATACAGATATCTTACATCTTAAAATACTACAGCAACAATGCCTAACATTTTTACAAATTTATTATGTTTCACTAAAGGTAAACTTTTAGTAAGCATGTCTGCTGGCATATCTTCTGATGGCAAATAATAAATCTTAACAATTTTATTATCAATTATTTCTCTACAATAATGATAGCGCACATCAATATGTTTTGATCTGTTATGAAATACAGGATTTCCAGATAACTTTTGAGCGCTTTGATTATCATTATTTAACTTAATAGTATAGGTTCGTTCAGTAATCTCATTCTGTAAATTCATAAGGTACACAGCTTCTCTGCAACCTTCTGTAATTGCCATATATTCAGCCTCAGTACTTGAAAGCGCTACAGTTCTTTGTTTTTTACAACCCCATGAGATGACTGAACCTGATAACATGAAACAGAAACCTGAATAGGATCTTCTATCAATAGAATTATTTGCCCAATCAGCATCAACATAACCCATAATATAAAAATTTCCATCTTTACAATACTTTAAACCTAGACATCTTGTCCTTTTTAAGTATTTTAATATTCTTTTAGCATATAACCAGTGTTCATTATTATGACAATTATTAAATTGACTCAGATATCCTACAGCATAGGCTATATCTGGCCTAGTCAGTACAGCTAAGTACATTAGACTCCCTATCAGCTGTTGATAAGGATTTTGACTTTTTACATCTTGATTTTTAACAATATTCAATTTAGCCTCCATGGGTGTATCAACAGTCTTACACTCAGTCATACTAAATTTATACAATAACTGATCAATATAGTTTTCTTGACTCAAAGTAATGACTCTATTCTCTTTATCAGTATTGACATTTATACCAAGACATTTTCTAATTTGTCCTAAATCTTTAATTTTGAATTGACTACTTAAAGTTTCTTTTAACAATTCCATTTCCCTTGTATTGTTAGAGAAAATAAAAAAATCATCGACATACAGAGTCACTATTGTTCTGAGATTATTCTCACATTTTGTATACAAACAGGGTTCCAATTTAGATTTTTTATAACCATTAACTAACATTACATTATCAACTTTCTTATGCCATGCCCTTGAGGATTGTTTGAGACCATATATAGCTTTATTCAGCTTAAGAACTTTATTTTTATTATTATTAGAACACTCAAAACAATCTGGTAACTGCATATATATGGTTTCTTCCAATTCTCCATTGAGAAATGCCGTCTTAACATCTAAATGGGCAGTTTCTAGATTTAGTTGCACAGCTAAAGCAAATAATAACCTTAAAGTAGTATGCCGGACTACAGGGGAGAAAGTCTCACTATAATCAATACCACATTTCTGATCATAACCTTTTGCAACTAATCTGGCACGATAACAAATGTTATTTTCCCTATCACACTTTTTCTTCAGGACCCACTTACACTTAACAATTGTTCCACTTTTTGGGGCATCTACGAGCTCCCATGCATTGTTGTCTTTAAAGCACTGTAACTCCTCTTTGACTGCGCATAACCAATGATCTTTCTCTGCACCTTGTAGAACTTCCTCCAATGACAACTCACAGACATCTACATTAGAACTTTCTATGCACATATTTGAAAAACCATACCTTTCTGGTTTACGCCTTTGTCTCTTAGATGTCTGTACAACACTGCCTGTACTATCTGTAGAGTTGTCCGAGTCTTCAATTCCACTTGGCACATATGTAACGTCATTGCTGTTATCTGCGGAGATAAATGAATCATCAGACTGATTATCCCCCACTGAATCCAAACTCTTATCTTTATTTTCTATTTGAGTTTCTGAATCCTTATTTTCTTCAGTGACAGTCATATGTCTTATATCCAAATCTTTCTCAATAATGACTACATCCCGACTAGTTGTAATCAACTTGGACTTGGGATTATATATCCTATATCCCTTTATATCCTCAGAATAACCCACTAGGATACACTTGTCAGATTTCTTATCCCATTTCAACCTTTTCTGTTTGGGTACATGTGCCATTACAATACTTCCAAACACTCTAAGATTACTAATATTGGGTTTAGTATTATTCCACAATTCATACGGGGTTTTATTATTTAAACAAGCTGATACTGTTCGGTTCTGTAAGTAAACAGCTGTATTAGTCGCCTCTGCCCAGAACTCCTTTTTCAACTCAGCATCAAATAATAAACAACGAGCCTTTTCAATAATAGTACGGTTCATCCGCTCACTTAAACCATTTTGCTCAGGTGTGTATGGGTTTGACTTTTGATGAATTATACCCTTTAATCTCAGGAAACAGTCAAATTCACCATTGCAAAATTCACAGCCATTATCACTACGCAATACTTTAATTTTTCTATTAAGTGAGTTCTCTACTTTGGCTGTATAATCTTTAAAACATTGAAAAGATTCACTCTTATTTTTCATGAAATAAATATGAGTCATACGGCTATAATCATCAACAAATATGACAAAATACCTTGATCCTCCTAGAGAGACATGTTCCATTGGTCCGCACACGTCAGTATGCACCACATCTAGAAGTTGGGTACTTCTGTTCCCACTGCTTGGGAAAGGTCGACGACTCTGCTTCCCTTCACAACAGGTTACACATGAAGTTGTACTTATCTCTGCCTTCTTGTCAATGGAAAAACCTTCAACAGCATTCTGCATTCCATTCAGGTAGGTACTATTGACATGACCAAGTCTTCGATGCCATATCTCATTGGTTACCACCGCTGCAGCTGACAGGTGTACTGGTGTATTAAGTTTATACACCCCATTAACTAATGTGGCTGTAGCCACCAAGACTCCTTTTCTATTGTAGATATCACAACCACTGTCTCTAAAGGTCACTCTGTTGCCTTTCTTTATAAGTTGACTCACTGATAGAAGATTTGTTGTGAGACTAGGAACACACATAACCTCTTCTATTGTCACGTCAAAATTGAACTTTTCTGTACAAGTAGTAATTTGCACGTTACCAGAACATTTTACGGGCACTTTGTTCTCGTTTGCAACAATAATCTCTTTCGTACATTGTTCATAAGACGCATTTACGATCCAGTGTTCATTTGTTGTCAAATGGACACTCGCTCCGGAGTCAACATACCAATCAGATTTACTATAAGAGCCACTAAGGAACACAGCACTAAAAGCATTAGTTTGTTTCCTGTCCATTTCTTTGGAATTTATTGTACTTGTGCACTGATTCCGGTAATGTCCCATTTCTTTACATTTAAAACATTTTACGTTTAATTTTGACTGCTGCCCGCCGTTATCTTTTTCACGACTTTTGTCTGTCTCTAATGACTTGACCTTTTTCTTATGTTGGCCCCATTGGTTTTTCTTTTGAAAACTTCCAAACGCAGCACTGTCGTTTCCACTGACTTCCGACTCCATATCTAATAATTTAGATTTTATGGCATCCGTCGTGATAGACATCCCCGAATGCTCAATGGCCATAATCATTGGGGAAAATTTTTCCGTTAGACCAGCTAGCAATAGTGAACCGATCCATTGATCATCAATGTTGAATCCAGTTCCCGCCAATTTCTGACCCGTCTCCACTAACTGAGTAACGTAGGTATTCATAGAATTACAATTTTCAAGTCTTATTGATATGAGATTTCTCAACAGACTTATTTTTCTGGTAAATCCCGAGTCATCATAAAGAGATTTTAATTTATCCCAAAGTTCCTTTGTAGTTTTGACTACTTTGATATCTACGTAAATGGAGGGATCTATTGTCAATATTAACTTGGCTCTGGTCTTAGCATCTTCTGCAGCTGGAACTGCTGCTTCCTTTGGATTGATGCATCCAAGCGTGCCTTCTAATACCAAGAAGTTTTCTGCCGCAAAGCACCACTCGCTATAATTTTCGCGCCCCTTGAGTTTAGGTACGCTCACGACATAGTTAGACGCCATATTTTTTTTACACAGCACGACTACACGAAAATTCACGAAACACAACACAACTGAACTGTTCTCTTTCTGCAACTTAATATCATTGTCCAGATATCACACTGTCACGTAGAAACTAGTTGTTCGAACCAGGAATTGCCCTGAGCCCATAACCTGTTATGATTTGGAGTTTCATTAGAGGGAATGTACAATGAAACAAACGTGTTCGACTGCTAAAACGGAAGGAAGGATATTTAATCATCTACTAAAACATTGGATCAAATTTAACGGACTATGGAAGTAACTCATACAGCCTACAATTGACACTGCACATTGTAAGTGGCATTAATAACTACTTAACCTAACACATGGTATTTTGAGTAATTTCCAACACAACTTTCCACAAAAATATAATAATGTGGATTAAGAAATGTCTAACAATAATTTATATCTATTCTATCCACTTTAATATTTTTCGCTCTCCGACACATAGATATGCTCTGTCGGGTCTATAAATTTAGTTATTTATTCATGGTTTCACTGCCTCCCCAATTTTCACGATGTCCTATGCCATGCCACCATACAAATCCCAGCGAACGCGCTAGCCGCGTTGACCGGCTCTGCGTAAAGGTATAAACTGTTTATATTGCCATTTTTTGTGTGTTTATCGGCGTGAGGGGGACTTAAATTTTAACTTAGATGTCAGCAGAACTGACGGGGTCCGCTAGGGCCGATGCCTGCCGAGGTTACTAAGAAGTCCGAAAGGGAGATCGTGGACCCCGGCAACATGGCAACTGAAGCAACACGGGTGGGTTTTAGTCAGTAAGAGTCTGACACGCCCTTCCGCTCCGCCCAGAGCGGGAGATTTGTAGTGTGTTATTTGTAGTGTATATAGTTTTAAATTTAATTTGTGCAGTTATACGTTCTTGAAAATTAAATAACTACATTTCAATGTCCATGTCAATAATCCAACTATGAAATATTTAAAAAATCAACATGACACGTAATTTTGTTAGAAATTGACAACATTTGGTACTTTTTTTATTGCGCTATGTTTTGATTGAAATAGCACAATTACAGTACCTAGTATTTGAACCAATACTTGGCGCAGTTCACACAATGTTATCAGAGTTTTTTTGTTTAAGTATTGCTTTTGTCCACTGTACACAGAAAAACACATCAGTTTAGGCCTCTTCTGTCATTTTTGCTTATAATAAAAATAAATAACTATGGTTACGTGACTGTTAGTGAGAAATCCCGTGTGTTTACAATCTACTGCTATATTATTTTAGTGATACCTAGCTGTGTTGCGGTAGCTGTTTTTGCTGTTTTGACACAGGCGTTCATAAATTCACTAAAAACGAAAAACTTCGCAAGCAATAAGAAATTGCTACTGAAGGATGTGGGGTCCACCTCCGGACGAGCTGCTTCTCACACGTACACATGTTGCGTCGCTAACTCTCGCGTCACCAGTCCTGAGTCTTTTCTTATTTTGTCTGCTGAGACCAAAACTACAAACGTAGTCAGGGAAGTTTTATAATAATGTGACTGTTAATTTAGTATATTGTGTTGTCTTACGATTTGCACGCCAACGAAGACGTGGGCAGAGGCTAGAAATGAAATAACTCCATGATACCACAAAGTGCCTTCTTTCCAGGGAAGGGTTAAAAATAATGTAAAGTATTTTTGAGTGGCTTTGTAGTCTAACCGGATGAGCTATTTTATAAAAGGAAGCTCATAATATTTCCATGATAAAGATTTTAAATGACTTAAAAATTACCTTATCTTTAATGGAACCTTTTATACTTCTTGAGCTCTCAATCATCTTACTTAAAGTGGTATCGAATTTTTATTCATTCTGACAGTGTAATTAGAATTTATTGGAATTCAAACTTACTAAAATTGTGTACAAATAAAGAGATTGTCTCCAGCATCGACTAAGATCGATAATTCATAACCAACTTAAAAAAAAAAAAAACGAGGAGGTTATATGCATTCGATGAGATTTTATTGTCTCATAATTTTTGCCGAGTATTTTTTCACGAACCAAAGAGCAAAATAATTAAATAATACAATAAAATTGTCGTTTCTTAAGATATCACTGAAATACGATTGTTAATTTGACCTAACATGACATTTTAATGACTTGATAAACTTATCAATACTAAAGGTCAGGTTTTTAATGATTGAAAAGGCGACTACGTGACTATACATAAATGGGCTATCTGAAACATAATAAGCGATTTAATCACTTTATACCTATACCTGTTAAAAAAATATTTTCGTCACACGGTCCAGTAGTTTTCCAATTGCTGAACAATACAGGCCCACTAATCGGATCGTTTGGGCGGTAGTCTAAAAATATCGTGAAATTTAATGAATATAACGTCTCTTTTTTGTTTGTTACGCTTTTTTTGGGTTGTGGTACTTGATAAATAAATCTGTGCACTTGTATAAAAATATGATTGGAAAAATGACATTTGTATTTTTTATGCCCAGCACAAAATGTTTGAAACCAATGTTTTGAATGTGGTAAACAAGCTTTGTTCGTGATTTTATTGATATTTTTGGGATGGACTGAATTTAAACATATAAAGGCTCCCGCAGACAGGCGCGACGCAACACCGCACAGGTAGAACAATTTTCGTGAAATTTTCATAGAAATTGTAGCAGAGTTACGTCGCGCCTGTCTGCGGGAGCCTTATCGCTATTGCTTCAAATATACTATTATATTTGCTATCACTTCCTAGCGGGTAAAGAAGAATGAGACAGAAGTAATGCAGAGCTGTCAAATAATGTATAATAACTAGTCAAAAAAATAAACAAATTCTGACGTGCCATCTGCACCTGTGCGGAAGATTTAGTTGAAAGTAATTTGACAGCTACTATTTCCTCTTCTTGACAAATCTGTAAGAAAAATAATTTTGTTGTATATAAAATTGAAAAACAAAGTCATATTTTTCGATTACGCCTAAATTAGAATACAATTATTACGAATCCACAAATCCACGTAACACAATGCAAGCGATCGCTAAACTTTATTGGTCATACAATACGCAATTGCGATAGCATAATGCCATTATCCAAATGGTTCGGCGAGCAATGGATATAGAATACAAATGGACGCTTGGATGATGTAGGCTTAGGACGTGAATCATGGTAGCGGCTCACGGATTGAATTAGTGCTGCGTTTTTGTTTCATTCATCAGCCCCGAATATTTTTATCCCAAATATTTATAGCAGGGTTTGCAACATAAACTGGCAAGTTTTTTTTTGTATTATCGAATAAAACGCAAATAACGCAATATATTTATTTGAGTATCAACATATTTTATTGAAATAGGTGTTTCAGTGTGCTGGATTTTAGTATTCAATTAATTAGACTATTTGAAATAGAAAATCTTCATGTGAGCATATAAAACCGAAAAGAATTTAATTTAATTATTCAGGACAGAAACTATACCTACAAGTAGGTATTATACTATTATGCAATAAATTGTTTAATGTTAGAATGGTATAGACTCTATACTATTCTAACATTAAACAATTTATTGCAAACTTTTATTAAATGAAAAGAGCTTCACGCAACGCCTATTAATTTGCTAGAGTTAATACAAGCAGCTTATAAACACAATGTTGTTAATGCAAAGCATGTATTACAAAAATGGACTGTATTTTAGTGATAGTCTACTTATGAATACTGAAATAACTAGTCAGTAGAAATAACTATTATCTACTTTAGTATAAATTATTAGTTTTTGTCAAATGCAATCCTGTAAAATTGTGTAAAAATACAAATTTTAAGCGAGATTATTTAGTTTTTGTGTTTAAAACGCTTTGAACGACATTCATAAAGTTCGTTCATTAGCTACTATTGGATACCAAGTGCATTTCAATATCACGTTTGATAAAGTACATTAATTAACATTATGGAATAAAATACACTACGTAGATAACCCGCTTATATATTTGTGTGTCGGTTAATGATATTATAAGCCGATAATCCCGTTCCTTTTGTTACTTTTAACAAGGTAACAAGAAAAAATAATGATGATGTGGATATATTGTCGTGAACTCGAACACGGCGTCTTGCCACACCAAGCACCGAGCACCCGCGCCTGCGCTCGGTGCTTGGTGTGGCAAGACGCCGTGTTCGAGTTCACGACAAGTTAATCGTCATCCTGAGGATTCCTCGTTGAGAGGTGAAACACGTGTCGATTTCTTCCAGGGTCTTTTCAAGACTCTTCAGAAATAGCTAAGCGGAAAAGGTTACTAAATATATCCACATCATCATTTTATAATGGATTTCCGCAAGGTCACGCCTGAATCAATTAACTAAGGTAACAAGGTTAACGCTAGCTGCATGAACCTTGTTAAAAGTGGAAATTAGTGCTTCTGATGGCGAAGGAACATTGCAGCTTCAGTGATACAATTTTACATTGACAGCGCCTTTAAGTCGAAGCAGTTAAGCCAATTTTCGTTGTGCTGTTCTTTGGCCCGGGCTCGGGATAGTGAAGTATAGTGGTAAAAAACCTTCTGAAAAACTTGATTCTGTTGATCTGTGATCTTGCTTTAGCATTATTTTGACAAGCTTATTGTAACTTGGTGCATAAATATGTCTGCGCAAGCCCACACTTAAACTCTTCCTTCAATCAAAGATCTGATCAAAATATTGATATCAAATCTCGATTCGTTATGGACTTCCCAAGTTATTAATGTCTAATGAAAACAGAAAGATATGGAGTCGTTAAATAATAATAACTTCAGGATTGCTAAAGTTACTTGGGGAATTTCTTTATACGTTCGAAGAAACTTACTGCATAGCAAGTAATATATATGTGCGCTTAGAATTTTACGATCTGGGAAATTACTTCGCGAATATTGTTCACGTCATTCCGCGATATTAGAACTCTCGCAGTTGACACCCGGGCATATAATATCTCACTCATTTACATCAAATGTAATAACGTTAGATTTTATGGTTGAGTTCTATGGTACGCCTTTTACAATTCTATGTTATCGGGAATGTGTCCCAATACCAACCTAGTGTTTTCAAACGACTACTAAAATTTAGGAGCATAGTTATACTAGACATTAGGCTGTACTATGATATAGCCATTATATGTAGAGCCCACATAATAGATAAAGGGGGAATTGGGTGATTTTGAGGCTATAAAGTGTGGCCGTTTCTTTGCAGCAATACATTTTAGGTGTAATTTTCAGTGTGCGTGAGGTTGAATGGATCGTTGGCTTGTTTTGTTACATCATGATATCCAAATTGTGGCAATCTATTCTGTAACTATAGGCACTATAGGCACTAGTAGTTAAATATACCTACTAATTGCGAGGTCACTCGTTTTTGGAATAATGTCTGGTTCCATCATTCCGTACGCGTTAGGAGAAACAAAACGACTAAGGATGAATTTCATCAATGGAACTGAACGTGATCAACACATCTATACCGCGTTCCAGAGCTGTCAATGTAATCATTGTTGTAGCATAATGACACCAACAACTCTTGAATGCAGTTGAGTAATGCTGATCGTGTGCAGTTTCATTGGTGAAATTCACTTTAAATTGGTAAGCACCACCAATTCATTCAATGACACCATCACACGTCACGCCTACAAAGTGACGGAATGCTAATGTAACACAATAAAATCGTTTATTTTAACGACCAATGGTGGTTCGTGTTCATGACGGTAGCTTGAAATGTATGCCTAACATCTCATATTCGGTGGGGTATAAAAATTGCTGTGAATGAGTTCTAAACGAGCCGGTTGGTCGTATTTCCTATGCGCGTAATGGTCGTTTCACGCATAATATGAACGAGCCAATCATTCACGGATGACCTACTTCCATATCCAATAATAATAAGAATGTTAGGGCCGTGTTGATGAAATGCTCATTTTCTTAACTGGTTATGTAAAATTTGACGACGAGGGTAATGTGTTCGGGTCTGAGGGCTTTGCTGAATTATTATTTTACTCTCGGGTCCAAATCTGTAATAAGGTTCTTAGTCCGCGTGCACATCTGGGAGTGGCGTGAGGAGGCTTAACTCCGCTGTCGCGAGAAATCACGGCACAGCGGACAGAGCTCCGGCAGGATCTTATGGCGTCATGGAGAGTGGGATTGTCGCAACCTAGCGCTGGGCACGCCACAATTGCGGCGATAAGTCCCCTCTTTGAGGAGTGGCTAGAGAGGCGCCTCACCTTCCGCCTGACGCAGGTCCGCACCGGGCACGACTGTTTTGGGAGGTTCCTGTACAGAATAAGGCGGGAGGAAACGCCCGGGTGTTATAATTGTGTGGATCGCCCGGAGGACACGGTGGAGCATACGGTGGAGGTCTGCCCAGCTTGGGCGGAGCATTACCGTGTCCTCGTGGAAGCGATCGGCGGCGGTGATCTCTCGCGTCCGGCTTTGTTTCAGGCCATGGTACGGAGCGTGCTTAGTGAAGTAATTTATTTAAAATTTTAACCTTCATAATGTTTGTTAAATTTTTCATAAATACTTAACTTAAAAGTTGTTAAAGTAACATAACGACGATATGGCCATGACATGCCATACGCTGCGATTGAAATTTCAATAACGGTTACGGGATTTCAGATACTTTTAAACTAATTGTTGCAAATGTATTATGGATTTTTTATAAAATACTAGCTGCGCCCCGCGGTTTCACCCGCATAAGTCTCGATCCCGTAAAAATATCGGGATAAAAAGTATCCTATGTCCTTCTCCGGGTCAAGGTCTATCCATATCCCAAATTTCATCCAAATCCGTTCAGCCGTTTTAGTGTGATGTCGTGACCAAGGGAAATAGGGATTCATTTTTATATATAAAAGGTGGCTAAAAATATTTCGCTTGTTGTTAACTTTTTTATAGTTGAGCATCCATAAGGGAACATGTGGGGAATCAACATGTTAATGACATGTTCTTTTAAAAATCAAAAGTATGTATATTTCAAAATTAAAAAGGTACCTAAATGACAGATTTGCAGCCATAACTTGAATAAAATTTTAATAGGCAATAATGAACTAATAACTAATTAAGATCTTACAGATCATGAGATCACTATTTAGCATGAACAATATATGAATACAATATACGAATCTATGTTCTTCATTCTATTAATAATTATGAATCACATAGACACCTATGGCGATATATATGGCGGGTCATTAATATTGATTAAAAATTCTATTAAATCGAAAGAAAGAAAAGACATCATCGGACTGTCTGTTGAACACAACATTGAATTGTTCTATGTTGAGCTTGATAAGCATGTTATAGTATGCGTATACAGACCTCCAAGTTACCAGAATCTATCCATGTTTGATTCTAGTAGTAGTAAGTCTATAATCATATGTGGTGATTTTAATATTAACTTATTAGAAAATAACTCGAATACTGTCAGATTATTATGTCTTTTTAGGTCATTTGATTTATCAAATATTTTTATTGAACCAACCCGAGTAGCAGCTTCTTTTGCCACTGGTATAGATATTTTTTTTTTGTAATTGTGATTACTTACACAAACAATTGTTAGTAAGTTGTCATCAGATCACAGTGGGCAAACAATAACATTTTGCTCCTACATACCTTTACAAAAAATTCAAATAAGGTTTAGGCCAATTACATGTAAAAGTTTAGAGAAATTAAATAATTCTTTGGCCAATAAATTATTTGTTCAGAGTTTTAATAAGTGACCCAAATGAGTTCTACGTCGAGTTCTTTTCACTATTAAACACGCAATTTAATGACACTTTTCCAATAAAAGTATTTACACAAAGTTCTTATTTAGTGATTGGGCGACTCCAGGTAATCGTAAAAGCAGAGAAAAACTATTTGAAATTTATGGCTTAGAGCAACATATGAATAATATAAGCTTTAATTTTTTTTCTTTGTTTTCTTTCAAGTTTGTTGCAAAATATTCAAAAACTTTTAAAAGTGTGTGTAAAATAGCCAAAGCCCTTTATATTAGCAATAAAATAAAATCAGCTGATGATAAAATAAAAACTACCTGGCAAATAATAAATAATTAAATAGGTAGGAAAAACAGCGAATTACTGAATTTAATTTAGAGACTGCACATGGCCCCATTAACTCAGATATAGAAATAGCTTAAGAATTTGAATTTTTTTTTGCTAATATTCGCCTTAAAACTACTGAAGCTTTAAACTCTTCACCCGCGCTTTCTGCTACCTTACTTAAACAGAATGTGAAGGCTTTGGAGTTTAGGTTTCAATTACAAACCTCCAGGCTGTTATAAAAGCTTGTAAAGATCTTAAAATTAAATTAACAGAAGATCTCTGGGGAATGTCAGTAAAAGTCTGTATATCTATTATCCAAACCATTGCGCCCTATTTAGCTTACATATTTGACACCAGTGTAACCAGAGTCTTTCCGGATCTCATGAAACACAGTAAAGTAGTTCCATTTAATATCCAGGTAATAGTAAAGAACTCAACAATTATAGGCCTGTGTCAATTCTGCCAGTTCTCAGTAAGGTGTTTGAAAAGTTGATGCGCAATCAAATGTTACGTCACTTTAATAAAGAATCCATCTTTCATGAACAACAGTACGGTTTCAACAAAGGGCGTTGTACTACTGACGCCAGTGTCACCCTAATAAAGAAAATTTTAATGCCTGGAAAGTAGCACAAGATGCCATTGGAATCTTTTGCAACGTCTCGAAGGCGTTTGTTTGTGTAGACCATGAGACACTTCTGCTGAAATTAGAGCACTGTGGGATTAGGAATACAGCTCTTGATTTACTTAGATTCTACCTGAAAAATAGAAAGGTTAGTGTTAAAGTAAACGACGTAAACTCATTAGAGTCTGAAATGGCAATGAGCGTTCCTCAGGGTTCGATAATGGGTCCATTCCTCTTTTTAGTTTACATTAATTATTTTCCCCAATTACTTTAAAATCAACCGAAGATGATATTATTTGCAGACAAAGGAATAAACCGATGCGGACGGTCACACAATGTTGAAGACGTGAATAGCTCTATTCGGCAAGTCCAAGATTGGTTTACGGTAAATAATTTGGTACTAAATAAAAATAAAAACAAATGCATTAGATTTAAATGACCTACTGATAGAAGTAGCAAATGTGACATCATAATGAATGGAGAAAAACAGGAATTTGTTAATCAAACAGTTTTCCTAGGAAAACTGTTTGATTAACAATTGATTTCGCTAGGCGAGAAATTACAATGGGGACCTCATATAATATCTCTTGTGGGGCGGCTAAGCTCGGCTGTTTATGCTGTTAGAAAGATAAGACAGTTAACAGATGTAGAAACCACGCGTTTGGTCTATTTTAGCTACTTCCACAGCATTATGTCGTATGGTATTTTACTGTGGGGTCGGGCTGCTGACATTGAATCCATCTTTATTTTGCAAAAGAGAGCTGTCAGACTATTTAAAAGGATTAATATTATAACGGTACCTTGCCAATTCATCTATGAAAATATTAAGGAAAAATCCAAACCTTTTTAATAAAATAAGTGATAGACATAATTTTAATACTAGAAATAAAGATAAACTAGATCAACCATTTTTTAGATTATCTAAAGTACATACATCTTTTATGGGGTACTGTGTTAAATATTACAACAAAATATCTTGTGATATATTACAATTAACTGAAACAAAATTTAAACTCATATTAAAAGTACACGTTGTTAACAAGTATATTAAAAATTAGAGGATTATATCCAAGATAAGAGTGCTTAGGAACATGCTGGCCCTACTCCATAGGACAATTTAGAATTAAGAAAAAATCAAACTAGTTGCTAATTTAATAGTACAAATTTATTATTTTTTGTTACATGACATTGATTTTACATTCTGTGATTACTTCCTCATTTACTGACTTATTCATTATGAAATTATCGGAAAATCTTCTACTTTTACAATGTTTGTAAATATGTGAGCATCTTGTATCTATCACATAATTATCTGCCGTTGCTTCATTTTCAATTCTTTTTATCTATTGTGTGGTACTTGTTACCTATAGTAAGTTTATTCTAGGTGCATCGTCTTCACATATTATTATTAAACTAATGTAGGTACCTATACAAACTATTGTAAAACATTTTAAAAGAGTAACGATGGAGTTTCTTGCCCATTCTTGTTCATACGAAACCTACCTTTTGGAAGGGGCGACTAGAATTAATTATATTATTTTGTAAATGTTGACGTTCAAAAGTGCCATACAAGGGCCTATTTGAAATAAATGATTTGACTTTGACTTTAACTTTTTCATTTATTCAGCTACATAACGAGGTATAAAAGATAAAAATAATTTTAGAGGGCCCGATGAAACAGTCGATAATGCTGGCAAAAGTCGAATTTGCAAATTACCGATGTATTCAAAAATTGTGTAATAATCGAATTAATTAACCTGTTTATACCATCCCACTACTTTCCAACCTCCCGGCAGTCCATCACAAATTAGGCACCCAGATCGTCATGACCAGGTCAAAAGTTGCGGAGCTGTTTTGAGTTTTTAACATGACTCACGGTCTACTCGCTGGTCTAGGTTCACTTGTCGCTTAATTCGCGTGTGTTTAAACATAATGCTCGTGTACCTTCAGCAGAGGTACTAAGGCAAAGAATAAAACATGCAGTAGAACACATTAGAATACATTTCACTTCATAAGTTACCAACACAGAAGCTATAAGAATAATAAGGTCTTGTATATATAAGGCACCGAGGTGCCCATTTTGTACAAAACTTTTGAAATAGCAATCAGGTTCAGGTTTTATATTATTTCAACAATGGCCAATTCTATCTTTTTGTTCAAGTAAGCTATAAGTGAAGGTAGGTACTACAAGTATTTATAATAACTTCCTTTATTCTATTTCTTCCAGCCTACATA
Source organism: Omphaloscelis lunosa (assembly GCA_916610215.1). Taxonomy (NCBI): domain Eukaryota; kingdom Metazoa; phylum Arthropoda; class Insecta; order Lepidoptera; family Noctuidae; genus Omphaloscelis; species Omphaloscelis lunosa. Next base: position 17,154,154 of record OU744247.1, read on the forward strand.
ATAATACAAACAAATGTTAGAAAGGACATGTTTAAGCTAGCCAGGCGACCGAATTACGTCAGTTGTCTCAATATGATCCCGTCCATATTCCGGCTCATTATTTATTTGGTACACAACTTTCGGACTGTCTTCTTTGAAGGATACTGCTTATTCCATATGGACATGGATATATCTCAAATAATAATATACAGTCTTATTTATAAACGCTTCTTAAATTTTAATCAATTGCTAGGCAATTGATTAGCAAAATTCTTATTTATAAACGCTATTTAGTGCTAAGCAATTGATTAGTAGCTGTCAAAATTAAACACCACCGGTCCACTGTTAACAGGATGCTAAAAGGCAAGATGGCGCATTTTATTTGAATCAGATGATCGATTCAATGGAATTATTGTATGCTTCGAGGTAATTTTGTTCCTAATATCGAGTTGTGCCTTAGTAAATATAGATTTCGACAATCTTTTACGGAATTTCAGAACGACCTAGACGAATTAAATCATTTTGAAACACCGATGCGAAGTAGACGGAGGAAGACCTACAAAGCTCATTTATATCCGCGACAAGGGTGATTACCTATTAGATTTACCTATTAGATTTACCTATTAGATTACCTATTAGATTACCTATTAGATTCTTCTTTCGAAGTACACATGATACAACGACTTGTAAGGAAAGCTCAATCAGGAGGATGCTCAATAGGTGATTAGATGGTTCGAAGAGAATGAGTTTGTGAGGAAGCTCTTCGGAGAAAGTAATTATCCCATGTGCCCCTTATCTTATGGCGCCAGCTGTAAGGCCCAGAACTAAGGAAAAGCCAATTTGTGGCAGTCACACACAAATAACAAGAGACAATTTATAGAAAACATTTTATTTTGATACATTTATAAAGCTACATTTGTGTTACAAATTCATTATTTTTGATTTCCAATATTCTTTCTCCAAAGACATGGGTGCCATTATTTTCTCATCTTTTCCACGTAGTATGGTCTCCTCCTTCATCTTTGCGAGGTTCAATAGTAATTGTGCTAGGTGCTAATGGCTTTTATAGCAGCAGTCAAACTTGTACCTGTAAACAAGCATATGTTATTAAAAGATACTAAAACCCTGGTACAAAAGCAATAGGAAGTAATATAAAACAGACACAAGTATCTGCATACATTTTTAAAATAGGATAGGCAAGCATAGGACATGAAAATATGTAGCTATTATCGGCTGCCTCTGTAAAGCAGTATTCACTTGGTCAGTTTATATTGGTTTATTTTAGTAAGTAGTTATAAATTCAGAAATAATTACCTTTTCCTGTTTACTTCAGTTATTGGAACATATCATTTTCATGGCTACCATCGCAAGCATAAAAATATTATTTAAATTTTATTCAAATACAAATTTTCCGATTACATTTTTGACTTTTGTTTATCAAAATCACGACAGATAAAGAATTTTAAGAATAAAGTTGTCAAAACTTTATTCTTAAAATTCTGTTAATTAGTCGACTATTTTGATTATAATTTGTGCCGAACGTATAATATCACCTAATCAATTGCGAATTAGCATTTATAAATAAAGAAAAGTTAATGATTGATTAAGAGCTAACTAATTGCTTAGCTAAACAGTCGCTGATCAGTGATTAGCGAATTTTTTAGAAGTAAGACTGTTTTTTATGCCTGATTTGACCACGTGTACTGGTGTACACGTGTACACCAAACTACCCACTAAAGCGAGAAATAAAAACTTTTTTACAAAAAAAAAAACAAAACACTACAAAGTGAAAAATAACTTTAATTTTGGAAGTCTGTGGCAAAAAAAAAAATACAAAATTCAATTCAATTCACGCCAACAGTCACCATATTTATTTTCTGTCGTAAACTATTTTTTTTTTTAAAGTAAAAAAGCTCTTATTCCTCGCTTTTTAGTGGGTAGTTTGCAATTTATTTAAGTTACAATAGCCTAATCTCAACTGCTCATCACCTTTTATAAAATATTGCTTTTCCTGATGCAGGAACGTTAATCGTTGAGGAGTTCTCCTGGTACTTCGCCATCAGCTCCGCTTCTCCATTTACATTGTGACGAGAATATATTGCATTACAACCATGTTAAAGTAATCGAATCGCAACCCGTGAAATACTTATTATTGAGTAATTCCGGTGGCCATTTGTGCTCTTCATCATCAGTTCCACTTCACCAAATGATGCTTTCCAAGAGCAACTGTATGAGTTACTATAAAAAATACCCAAATCGCTATAGGTTTGCTTATAATATTTGAAGAGTTTCCTCGATTTCTCCAGGATTCCATCATCAGATTCTGGTTTCCTTATCATGATATTTTTGAAATATCTCCTTACCAAAAAAAAAGAATCATCAAAATCGGTTCATAAACGACGAAGTTATCCGCGAACACACAAAAAAAAATATATACGGTTGAATTGAGAAACCTCGTAACCTCCTTTTTTAAAGTCGGTTAAAAATTAAGAAATAGGGGGCCGTAAGAGCTGTCAGTTTTAGACCATTTTTGTACGAGCTCTATCTCAATAACTAAACAAGTTAGGAATTTGAAACTTTTGTATATCACGTACCATATATTTTTATATAATAAACAAATACTAAAACGCCGACTCATAAGGTATTTTATTTAAATATGGGTGAGTTTGTGCAAAAAATAGCTTTCTAATTCATAGTATCATGATGCAATACAAATTTATCTTTGCGATTTTTGAAAATTTTAGATTAAATATTATAATAATATTCTTCGTTTAGTATTTTCATTTATTTGCTAAATATTGTACGGAACCCCTCGTGTGCGAATTCAACTCGCACTTGGTCGGCTTTTAAGTCTTCAACTAGTTAAATTATTTTAATACGGTTATTTTTATAATCGTTCTTTTTCTCCGAGGTTAGAACTTTGAGTGATATTAACTTTAAGTACGTTGGCTCCATGCCATATGCAACAGTAGCCGCTTGAGGTTAAATACTGCATATTGCACGACTGCTGTCAGTACTGTGTTAGAAAAATTGGTATTCTTGAACACTAAGTTAGCTGATATAAAGTCAGGAAAATTACTACCAACTTAAGTTGTCAGTATAATTAAATCACAACTATCGTTAGACAATTGTATGAAATGGCTATGACATGGCAAAATTGACATAGGGTGAGAATTTGCTTAACAATTAATTTCCTTGATTGTCAAACTCAAACCATTTATTTAAATTAAACTATTTACAGGCACTTTAACTTGTCAAGGAATCGATCAGTCAGAAATATGAAGCTAGATGCCCATTCTAAAGCGTAGTAGGTAGGTACCTACATACTATGGAGAAGAAAGTTGTTGAAAAATTGTTACAAAATATTGGTTACATCATTCATGTTGAAATTATACATGTGAGAGCAATGTAGAAAGACGTGCACATTAGAAGCGTCCGTAATAAAAAGATAAAACAAAGAATAATTCAAAAACTAAAATATATTAAAAATAAGCCATGGCAGCTAAGAGATGACCAGTCTCAACTGACGGCGCCCGTTCACGAATATGACGCATGGATTAGCACCATTCAGCTCAACCATTTTGAAGGGAGCTAAATGATCCATTTTTTTTTTTTTTTTTTTTGAGGGTGGGAAATCATCAAATAACTTCTCCCGCTCTGGGCGGAGCGGGAGGGCGTGTCAGACTCTTACTGACTAAAACCCACCCGTGTTCCTTCGGCTGCCCTGTTGCCGGGGGCCACGATCTCCCTTTCGGTTTTCTTCGCAACCCCGGCAGGCATCGGCCCTAGTGGACCCCTTCGAATCTGCTGACATCTCTTTGAGGCGCGCGTGGAACACAACGCGCCGTCGACCCGGGCCTGGTCCTTATCGGACGGTGAGCCACCCATTGCTCACCGCCCGCAAGCCCGCGCCTACGGTGGCCGGAAATCGCCTCGCGATTCCCGACGCCCTGGGCGTCTCCTCCTGCGGCGGTTAGGGGCATGAGGGCGCGAAATTTGCCTCTCCCTCACGCGTTCCGCCTCCTCCTTCGCGAGCATTACCGCTTCGCAGAAGGAGGTGACGGCCTCCCATTTCCTCTCGCTCCGTACCATGGCCTGAACCAGGGCCGGACGCGAGAGATCACCGCCGCCGATCGCCTCCACGAGGACACGGCGATGCTCCGCCCAAGCTGGGCAGACCTCCACCGTATGCTCCACCGTGTCCTCCGGGCGATCCACACAATGGTGACACCCGGGCGTTTCCTCCCGCCTTATCCTGTGCAGGAACCTCCCGAAACTGCCGTGTCCGGTGAGGACCTGCGTCAGGCGGAAGGTGAGGACGCCGTGGCGCCTCTCAAGCCACTCCTCAAAGAGGGGTCTTATCGCCGCAATTGTGGCGTGCCCAGCGCTGGGTTGCGACAATCGCACTCTCCATGACGCCATGAGATCCCGCCGGAGCTCTGTCCGCCGTGCCGCGATTTCTCGCGGCAGCGGAGTTAAGCCCCGGCGTTTCGCCTCCTCGCGCCACTCCCAAATGTGCGCGAGGACCTTTGCCTCCAGATCCCATGGCGGTAATCCGGCAAGGAGGCTCGCCGCCTCGCAGGAGACCGTGCGGTATCCTCGGGCCAGCCGGATGGCCATGACCCTCTGGGACGCGCGATCCATCACACGCGCCACCATCAGCGACACATTTGAGTGAGCATGACATACTCACAGTCGCCAGGGTACATTCAAGTCAATGCAAGACATATTACCCGGTAAAGGTTAACTTTTTAGTATATAGTGCTCACACCTGTGCTATGCAATTATAGAATACAAAAGAGATTGAGTTTATACAATGCAAATATGTCCTAAACAACTTTTTTTGGTCTTGTCATAATTTGCACCATCTGTCTACATTATAACTAAAATAAACGAAACATTTTTCTTTTACAAAATCATTTGTATCAATTTTGACATTTAATTTAGCCCCCAATCTATCTACGTGAAAAGTTGTTTGAGTAAATCCTGTCACATTTGACGTCGATATTCGGTCGACCGATTCGTTGCTTGCCCAGATCAGACGGACGTACATACTCTGGCATTTATACAAATATTATTTTGTATACAGGGCAATTTCTTTGTATACAATTCTGCCGATATTTTGGGCACTTTTCCTGTTGACTGCTGCGATGCGGACGAATTCTTTGATTCTTTCGCCTCTCTTTTTTATATACTTGTGCATATTATTATTATTATTTTAAGACTGTTAGATTTAAAATTTTGTTAATTTTATTTTGGAAATATCTCTATTGTTAATACAGCGACAGAAAATCCTAAATCATTTAATTGTTTCAAAATTGTGTGCCTTAATATAGCAATATTATAAACCAATTTCTTGTTTGTTCATTTTATTTGAACAAATAAGTTGCTGAGGTAGCAATCAGCTAACTATAGGAACACGGAATTGTGTTAAGAGCGTTTATTCTGTAACTGGGCAAGGTTGCAAATAGCTGTCAAATATTTACCAATTTTGATTACTTTGGCAATATTACTGTATGGAAATAAGAAATGTGGCTAACTAGCGAACTAGAATATTAAAAATGAATTGCAATTATAACTTTAAATTTGATATCCTAACCGTTTTAAGTGTAAAAAGGGCATTTGGAAAGCTTCCAAATACTTTTTTTACATCTAAATCTAAATATTCAGTGTTCCGATATTAATTATTGCATTTCATTATTAATTTTCTAGTTCGCTAGTTAGCGACATTTCTTATTTACCTACAGTAATATTACCAAATTAATCTAAAAAGCGAAATATTTGATATCTATTTGCGACGTTGCCCACGTTCAGAATAAATGCTCTTAAGTATAGAAAATGTAAGCAAACCTGAATATTAACAAAAGGTTTTATATTAAAATGAAGACCACCGACCGCTCCTTATAACGTCAGGCAGAAAAAGACAGTCTACTTACCTAAATTAAAAAAAGACGGCTGCCCTACTTGGTAAGCTAAATTTCGTAGTGCCACTTATGTTTTTTCTCTCTCTTAGGACACCAAAAGGTATACGAAAATGTTTAAGCTGAAAGACTTAACGATTAAAAAGCTTTGATAAAGAAACCTTTTTTTGACTAACTATTTTGCTCTCGAACTAGCTACTGAGAGGTCCCTTTAAACTGCAGCCAAGTTTTTTTGCTTTTTTTTGCTAGGAAAAAGTGTATTAAGTCTAATTATAAAACCTAATATTATTTTTCGGATACTAACATTAGCTTTAAGTTTTTTACTAACATTATTGTATGGATTCTCTGTGGTCTGAAATGAAGGTTTATTATTTTCTTTATTTCATTTTATAAATACAAATTATATTAAAAAAAATAAGCATATAAAAACATAAAAAAAATGTAGCCCGCTGCTATCGGAAACAGGGTGTAAGCTACTAGTTAGCGATCAGGGCCCCATTATTTTTATTAATAAACATTTCTAATTATAAATCCCGGAAAACCACATCTCGATTCAATCCTGTTCCATTAATACATTTATCAACCCTCGTTGGAAATAAATCAAAGTCCAATATTGACCTGAAATATCTATAACCGAGATACATATTTAATCAGGCATCGAATGTTTAAATTTAGCGGTGGTCTTATTGAACAATTCAACATCTGGCTTCCGCCCCTGTCACCCTTTGTTTATGACGCAGCTGGTTAATAGGCTAATGATATCTCAAGTATTGACTTATTGAGAACAGAAACGTATGTACTTACCTAGTTGTTTTGATAAATATGGGTAATTAACATTGACAGGCTTATCAGACAGTAACCTCAATAATATAAAATCTAACCTGTATACCGAAGGAGTAGTCTTGTTTATAACTCCGCGTACCCTTTTCGCTGCTGGCGAGAAAAATACTATACCTTCATAGTGCACCCACATCCCACCAGTTACGTTCAAGTCCCATGTAACAAAGAGCCAGTCTTCGGAGCTCCAATCCAGACTCCGTATTGCTACAAAAAATTCATAATCTAACATATCACTTTGCCTAACCTGAGGATCGTACTCAGGCCCAGTAGAGTCAGTAGTACACCAACAAGACAAAAATAAACGTCGCGGTCGGTGAAATTTGTATAGGAACTGATCTCAGGCTGCAAAGTTCGTATATAAGTAGAGAATATACGGATTTGCTAAGTTTTTTACTTAGTTTTTCAACATGAGGTTTCCATGTAAGTTGGCTATCAATTATAAAGCCTAAGAACTTAGCCTTATTAGGTTCTTCAATATTACAGCCCTTGTAAGAAATATTAACGTTTGTGTTTATTCTAACCATAAATATAAAATATAAACCTATAGTCATGAATTTTATTTAGCGTGAGGTTAGTGTCAAAGAGATACCATGAGTCTATGAATCTAATTTTCTAAATCTAATTTTCTCTAATTATGGTAAAACATCATTTTTCCCTTATACCCTTCATTTACCATTCTTTTTTTTAAATTTGACCTATACCCTCACGTCAATGTCAGACATATGACATTGACCTTGAAAATGTTTCTCCTATGAACTGGTGGGTGGGGTGATGACTTGCCCTCTTCCTCTCTCCCCCCTTCCACCTCCCTCTATATCTCATTTATCAACCTTTTTATATGAGATTTACGTCATAAAAAAAAATCGTTTAAAAAATAAAACTATTTATCTCCGGCTTCCTATCGAGGCGGAGTGTTTCTAAACTTTAACCAAAGGATTTTTTAAAGCCAATGTTGCAGAAACTAGCGCGTTCAAACAAACAAAAAAAAAGTCATAGATTCTTAGTAACAAAGACCTTTTTTGTGTTGAAAATTATCAAATAACTTCTCCCTCTCCCGGCGGAACGGGAGGACGTGTCAGACTGACTCTTACTGAATAAAACCCAACCGTGTTCCTTCAGTTGCCTGTATTGCTAGGGGGCACGGTATCTCTTTCGGAATTTCCCGCGACCTCGGCAGGCATCGGCCCTAGTAGACCCCGTCAGTTCTGCTTACATTTCGTTGAGGCGCACGTGGAACACAACGCGCTGTTGACCCGGCCTGGTCCTTATCGGATAGCGAGCTACCCATTGCTCACCGTCCGCAAGCCCGCGCCTACAGTGGCCGGAAATTGGCCTGCGACTCCGGACGCCCAGGGCGTCTCCTGCGGCGGTTAGGGGCGTGTGGGAGCGAAATTTGCCTTTCCCTCACGCGTTCCGTTTCCTACTTCGTGAGCATTACTGCATCGCAGGAGGAGGTGCCGGCCTCCCATGCCCTCTCGCTCCGTACCATGGCCTGGACCAGGACCGGTCGCGAGAGATCACGGCCGCTGATCGCCTCCACGAGGACACGGCGGTAATCCGCCTAAGTCGGGCCGACCTCCACCGTATGCTCCATCGTGTCCTCAACATAGAAGACCTATCGAATGTACTTAAAAAACATACACCCACTGTTTTTATAATAAAATTCATGAGAAGTTCCTATCAATGTTTGTGATTCAGAATGTGCACAGAATAAAAATAAAAGTTGTAGCACTCCGGGAGTGCCGACAGAAGTGAAAACTTGAACAAGATCGCTTTTGTGGAAGAAAAATACTTGTACAGAACATTGGTCCGTAACTAACCTTATCTAAATAAAGAGCACAATCGTTAACAAAAAAAAAAAACTTCCGATACCTTTAAAGTAAAAATACTTGCATAAAACTTTGATCCGTAACGTAATATAAATAAAGAGCACGATCGCGCTTACAAATCTTTAAAGTAAAAATACTTGCATAGAACATTGATCCGTAACTTCATATAAATAGAGAGCACAATCGCGTTTACAAAACCTTTAAATTAAAAATACTTGCATAAAACATCGATCCATAACATAATATAAATAAAAAGCACAATCGCGTTTACAAAGATGGGGTGTCGTCATGGTGTCGCGAAATCGATGGTTTAGTCCCATCTCAAAAATGCCCAATGCACCTAAAGAAGTTTTCACTTCAATAAACGGAGTGTTGACTTTTAATTTATAAAAGTATTAACGAAGCTATCTTTTTACAAGCCCTATTTATAGTTTTTACTTTAAAGAAAGAAAACGATTAATTTTATGTATGTACCTCATTCAGTCTTCACAATATTGATAACTAACTTTTACTCGCGGCTTTGCCCACGGGCGGAGGTCGGAAGTTATCCCACAGCAAGGTATTTCAGGTTTTAAGGCGTGAAAAGGTAACAGACAGACAGACAGAATTACTTTCTTAATCTTCTTCTTCGAATTCATGGTGTTTTTAAAATTAGATATGCCCAGAGGTGGCCACGTCAATAGCACCGACAGTTCAATAAATCTTCAGAAGTGCAGTTGTATGGATATTCCAGTAAGGGGTTGGTATCTTCTGGACAGCACTGCATGGATTTAATCATTTACAGCAAAAAAAAAAAAAAAAAACTGTGGCTATTGACATCCACATCTTAACTCTCTTTTCTCTTTTCTCCAGGTTCACTATGCCTCCGCAATGTCCACGTGGTGGTCCCAGAAGCGGTGGAGCGAGGTTCCAAAGTGGAGATGAAGTGCCTCTACGACCTCGAACAGGAGGTCTTATACTCCGTCAAATGGTACCGAGGTGACCGCGAGTTCTGCCGGTACTCCCCCAGAGACGTTCCCCCGCTCAAGATATTCCGGATACCTGGCATAGAAGTTGACGTAAGTTTAAAACTTCGGGGTCTAAGATTTAAGGACTATTCAAACTAAGGCGGGTCCCGCGCGGGAAACTGGAAGAAATTGTCAACGAGTCTGTCAACTAACTTGTATGCAGGTGTTCAAACTGGCGCGAACTTCCTAATTTTTAAATACAACAGCCGCGCATAGTCATGTCCAGAACGTCCACCGTGGGTTGCGCCTCATTTTGACCAGAACCTTAAAATCCGTGTTCCACTATTCTGTATTCGTGAGTAAAGTTTTTGGTTCACCGAACGGCGAATGGAGTTTATACTTGGGGCGTTTTTAGTTTCATGTGGATTTGCTCCCACACGTGGAATTTAACCACTAATATATTATGTCAAAAGGTGCATTGGCGCATCGGTCATGCAAAGGCCCCGCATGCGGGCACACCCCCCGTGCTTGAGAAAATCCGCTCGGAATTTAAAACCTCTTGTTCTTTAATGTATTATTTTTTACATTTACACTTTTTTAGACTGACTAAAGCTTTCATGATAAATATAATTCATGCAATTAAATTATAACTCATGCAAAATATAATTGGTGTAGGCTAACGGCAGTTTAAAGCAATAATCACACATTTAAATTACGTAAAAAATCTGCGTATATTCAGTTTACTGCAGCGAAGACATAATTAATTACTAAGGTAATTAATTAGCAGTGCTCACACTGAAAAGGAAATACGAGTAACCCTGGGTTTTGTTGTTCATAAAAGACGTAGGAAACCTTTGTTCAGTTTATTATCTTGTTGTGTAATTTTGCATGTACCTGTGATTATCTATGATTATGGTCATTCAATCTGCTCAGTTATTTATTTCAGTGTGTGATAGTTACGTGACAATCGTCACTCTTATAGTCAATTGTTTCTGAGGAACAAGTGAGGAAATAAAAAAAACTGGTTAATACTTTTTGAAAACTGCGTTTATTGATCAACATCTAAATTTATAGTAATTAATAATGCGTTTAATGAAGTTTTAGTTTTATTGTACCTTTTGTATGAATGATAATTTGTACTTAACTAATTTGTAAAACTTTTCTCACATAATAAAAACTCTTTGCGTCAGTGTTAAAATTTAATAAAAAATAATTGAAAAGTAAAAAAAGTCACTAGTATCAAAAAGTGACACTTTCCACACAATTTGGCTGCTTGTAAAAAGCTCGTTTCGAGCAGCACATGCATTGTGAAATAATGAATGACACGTCAGTACTCACTTTCTCTATGTTTTCGGCATGCTGCTTATATGTTAAATTTGGACATATCAAAGCGACATTCTTCCAGTTATTTAGCCCAACCATCCTTGTTCACCTGACCTCAAGTTTAAAGTTCGCAGCAATTAAAGTTCCGCGCTTAGATACTGATCCAACTTGTGTTGATAAGCTGCGTTTCCGCACCGGACTTTAATGGAGTTCGTAACAAAGTTCCAATTTCTTAGAAAGGTAACCCTTAAACTTGCGATGCATTGAAAATTTCGGAGTATTTCAGCTGGTTGTTAATTATCAATTTGCAGTGTTATCGTAGGATTTCGTGTTTCAATAGGAAACTTTACTTTAACTATACCTACGTTGTGTTGACGTGAACCCAATTTAAGTTGGGCAGGTGATTGGATTTCTGATTTTGAACTTGCAATGTCTTTGTCAAGACTCTTGACCTGGATTGATTTGGATTTAGTCTGTCTCGCGACGTTAAATTGTTTTTGTTTGGTTTGAACTTCATTGGTTTGCAATCCGTTAAAAGGATGTAGGAGTGGTCATTTGCAACCAAACGTCCCCTCATGATCTCTAGTTCAATGTCAACCATTTTTGAGAAATTTGATATTTAAAAATGAATGAAATAAAACTAAAAATGTCAAATGACTTGAAAATTGTTGACATTTCCATAGGAGTTAAAAGGAGTCATTTGGTTGTAAATGACATCTCCTTTTTTTTTGGGTGGGAAATTATCAAATAATTTCTACCGCTCTGGTCGGAGCGGGAGGGCGTGTCAGACTCTAACTGACTAAAACCCACCCGTGTTCCTTCGGTTGCCCTGTTGCCGAAGGCCATGATCTCCCTTTCGGTTTTTTTCGCAACCCCGCCAGGCATCGGCCCTAGCGGACCCCGTCAGTTCTGCTGACATCTCTCTGAGGCGCGCATGGAACACAACGCGCCGTCGACCCAGGTCTGGTCCTTGTCGGACGACGAGAAATGACCGCTCCTAAGGTGATAATATGAAAAAAAAAAAGGCTTTTTCTTTATCGTGTACCAAGTTAAGTATATGGAATAGGGATGTAACATTTTGTTGTATGTTTTTTGACTATATTTATGATCTAGTATCCTGAAAAAGGAATACACGATACAATGAAATTCTCTCGATACAAAAAAAATTGCAAAGGTTTATCTATTTTTACCTGTTTTTGAGTATTATGGCGCAACAGTTATGACTTATTCAATGGAATTTACTTTAAACAGAGAGTAATCGTATCAAGTTTTAAGAAAAGTAGTTTTAATTTTAATAATACTTTTCATTTAAAAAAGATGGCATTTCGTTTTGGCACATACGTTGTTTTATTCCGAGCGAACACACATTATCGTCATCTCTTCTTTCGCCTATCAAAAATATTGTCATCACTCTCGTTCATTCCATAAATCAGTCTCCCGGTGGGGCTCATCGACGATGAATCTGTCTTTTTTTTTGCAAGTCGGTGCGATCATATTTACGTGATTTCAAGAATTTTGTTAACAGTAAAGTTAGTACTTTAGCAAGTTAAAGTAATTATTTAATGCAATTAGTGTTGAATAGGTATTTAGACTGTGTGTATTCTTGTGAGACCTATCAACGATATAACATACTTTTTCTATTATGATTTCGTGGTGACATTTAAATTATTTATAAAAATGGGAAGAAATATAAAACCTAAACTGAACAGTATCTGCAACGTTTGAAGTTCACAGGGCAATCATTGAATTCATTTTACAGGAATTTAATAACAATAAGATGATGATAATAATACTGAGTCGAATTCACCACCTTTACTAAACATAACCATCAACAATCTATTCTCGCTTTGTTAAGTAATATTGTGTAAGCATTTTATTTGCTAAGAACACTATTTTTATACTTACAACTTATAATAATAGTTTATCTAAAGAAATAGGCTAAATTATATGATTCGTTTTTAGGTTTGAAATACGTCAACAGTACATCAATATGTCAAGAACTGTCATAACGCATGATAGAGCACAAAAAAGAAATGGAGTCGCATTTGAATTGTGAAAAAAGGACAGTTTATACCCGACTACGGCAAACCAAAGGTCAATGGGTCAATGCTGTCGTTCGTGATGCGAAAAATAATTTCATACATTGCAAATCGTTGTAAGAAATTGCACTTGACGAAAATGGAATTCTATTCAATGTTGGATAAGTTTCGTTCTTTAACCGTTTTCGTCCGTTAAAAATTCGACAACGACTCACCACTACTGTCTAGTGCAATGGTTCCCAAACTATGGGTCGCGACCCACTGGTGGGTCTTGGGCCTTGAAAAATTGATTTTGAGGAGCTCGTGGCTAAGTACTAACAGCCGCACAGGTCGATCCATCAGGTTAAGTTACGCTTGCCGGGGTTGTTCCGTGGATGAGTGATTATTTCTACATTTCGAGACTCCTCACTGCCTCGGAAAACCGTTGGTCCCGGCTGTCATTCATGGATCTTTGACAGTCGTTACGGGTCGTCAGAAGCCCGAAAGTCTGGCAATCAGTCTTACCAAGGGGTATCGTATTACCTAATTACTGGGTTATGGAGGTCAGATAGGCAATCGTTCCATGTAAAATACTGGTATTCAGCTGCATCCGGTTAGACTGGAAGCCGACCCCAACATAGTTGGGAAAAGGCTAGGTAGATTGATTTTATAATTATGCCCTTTTTTTCTCCATGATTGCCAAGAGGTGAGTCCCGAATTTGGAAACTTTTGTTAGGTGGGTCGTGGTCAAGTCAACTGTGGGAGCCACTGGTCTAGTGTCAATGTCCGTCAGCTCATATCAGTGCAGAACATGACAGTGACATAGACTAAAAATATAAGACTGATTTCATCGAATGGATTTGAAATCGATAATCATTATTTTCGTTTTTCAGTAATTAATCGACGTTTTTTTATTAATATGACTGAAATTAAATCCACTATATTGTATATAAGTATATATAGCGCATTTAATTACTTTGAGTTAATTATCTAGTGCTACCACAAATAATATAATACTAGTTGCTACCTAGTGCGAAGGTTTTTTTTTGTAATTGTGTAATCGATTACTCAATTAATCGATAATCTCACAAAAACCATCTTTATCATAATTCTTCGCTTCCAGATTGAGAATTGAGCAGATTTTTGATATTCAAGGTTAAAAAAATATGAAAAATTTTCACCGTTTCCTATCTCCTTTGTATGTAGAGGTAATCTCCAGAACTACCTGGATTTGAAAAATTATTTTTCCATTGGTTTCTTGAGGAAGGTTATAGGTTCGGTTCGGTTCGGTTATAGGTTAAGGTTATAAGTCGCTATTAAGTCAGGCGGCGTCTCCGATTATTAAGTTGTTTTGTAGTATTAAAACAGAAATAATATATTATAGGTACCTATTGTTCCTAATGTAAAGTCAAAGTAAAGGAAATTAAATGTTTATCAAATTGAGTGCCAGCTAAAATTGTCCGTTTATTCGATTTACAAATGTCATTCTTTGACAGTTGTATGGAATGGCTATAACACGGAAATTGACGTAGAGTGTCAATTTGATAAACAATTGATTTCCCTGACTGTGCAATGAAATATTGCTGTAGAGGGAATGCCGGTTTTAATCACATGAGGCTTACCAACTTTGTCTCTGAATGATAAACGTACCTACCTAATGCAATTTTTACATGTAAAACTCGTCCTAGGAACTTAGGAAGACCAAAAAAGTTATGCATTTGTCAGTCAATTACAAATAGTTATTATAATAATAAACGTGTGTGGTTGGGGTACTCCCGTCAGGAACGAAGTTCTTTCTCACGTATGATATAAAACAAAAACAATATTTTTACAGCTGCCATCTTGGATTTATATTTTAACCTCACTATCGGCTTTAACACCCTCGAAAACCATGAAAACGATACCCATGATGAAAAATTTTAGAGCCGCCATTTTGGATTTTAATTTTGACGAAATTCACATTTTCTCTCTCTCTCCGGTAAGCTGTGTACTTGGGCCGATGTGTACAATTTTATCCCATGACACTGTGATCATTTTATTCTTTTCTTTTATTTTTCCTGCCGGCGTTCTCTCTCTCTTTCTCTTAGTTTCTTTCTCTTTGAATTAGAAGAAGACAGTTGCAAGTATTAACACTTTTTAGCGTGACGATCTCTGAAAGTTTACAAGCCTCGTTAAAGAACTTCGTTGCAATAAAATAACATAACATCACACCTTGTTTCCCCAAAGGGTTGGGCAGAGGTATACCTATAGTCCAACCACATTTGGCCAGTTAGTTTAAGTTTCTATATAAGAAGGGAGGGAGCATATTGCCATCAACCGGGCACAAATCCATACTCCGGGCTGATACTGAAAAATTCTAGATAGAAAAACCCAATAACACTTAGACCGACCTGGGAATCGAAACCAAGACCTCATGCTCAACAGTAGCGGTTACGACCTCTAGACCAACGAGGCAGTAATAATGTTCTCTAAAATGAACTAAACAAAACATAATTAAGTTGTGATAGAAAATGTGCCTAATAAAAATTACAATTAGCAGCAACCCTTTATCCACATTACGTACCTCTGTGGTCGCACAGAATTACACATTAGGTTAACCCTTTAAAACAAACGAGAATCTCTTTATTTATTTAGTACCAACATCCAGCAGAATAACTTTGTGTCACATAAAGTAAAGATTTTCAATACGTGCGAAAACAACTTAAACTATGGATAAACAATACTGAAAACGAAATGGTGTTCAACAAGAATATGAGCTGTTGACACTTTACAAATTGCTTTTGCATTGATCAGCATGGAGCCTGCCGTTTTCAATACAAATATTTATACTTCACAATATGTATTTCATATTCTTGGCAAAACGAATTATTTAAAATGCGGCACATTTGTTCCAAACTGTCGTTTCCCTGAAACATTTTGCCGCATAACGTCAAACAATACGAATAAAATTATTTCAAAATGGCGGCTACAAAACATTGGCTTCAGCTACTGTTCGGACTCATACACCGTTGGACGACCCATTAATGTCTAGACTATTGACAAATACAATGCCCGTTTATTCTCGCTTTTGTCTTTAAGGATATTTTTTTCATAATTTTAATTGAAAAGATAGACTTCAATAAATACAAAATTAACTCAAGTACCTGCTTATTTGCGCTCTTAAAAGTCAAGTAAATAAATCAAAATGTTTTATGTATTTTTTAAAGGGATTTATTTTTTATTTGATATTTTTTTAATATAATATATATACAATGTTACATAAAAATATTTAAATTATGTCCAAGTGTATAAATCAAAAAGAAAATAGAAGAGCTCACTGGGCATCAAAAATTCTTCCGCATTGCATGTCAGTGGGAAAAGTGCTATAGTTATATTTATATGTCAAAATGTTATAGTTAAAATATATTTTAAAGCAAATTTATTTTACGTCGCGGATCAGATAATCATGCTGTCAACATCAGTCGAACCAACAACACAACTTTTTTCACAATTTATTTGTAAAGGCATGTAAGATTAAAAATGTATCCCTTTTTTGCCGCGTTGAAGACCGCAACAAATACACGAAGCGAACCGTTCCCATAGACGTGGTAGTATCTACTATGTGTACTTAGGTACAAGTCCGTAATGAAGCAAGTTGTATTAAAAACACGTGGGCACCATGTAACTGCCACACACAATTCAGTTGCCATTAAATAAAATTTCAGCAGCCATTTCTCGTTCGTTATACTTCAACACGACAAAATTATAAAGTATGAAATTAAGTTTTGTAACTGTCTTCTGAGCTATTCAAGTCCCCAGCTGAGTTCTCAAACATTCCGCGGGATGTAATTATAATTTTAAGTAAAGCCGCATACAACATTTTCGTATTAATGTAATTCATTACTTCCCTGTCTGCGCGGCAGACGCATAATTTTTTCACTCAAACGTACTCGAGCAGCCGTAATATGAAGGGATGTGTAACTGCAAAAAGATTCGACGAAAATTAAATTATAATAACCATTCCATTTTGGTCAAATTAATAATTTCCCTTTAAATTAAAACCTCAAAGGGCTCGTTTGAGCTTTTAATTCCTTAATACTCTGGTTCTTGACCGTACAACGTGTTCTGGGAAAAGAGCTTTCATGTTAGAAAAATGCCGTGAAATTGTGTGTCAAGGGAAATCTTTTAATATTTCATCCGCAAACACATAATTAACGATAATTGTGTGGCTAAATAAAAATCTCATAAATTGCGGAAAACACATCAAAAAAATATAAAAGATAACGTTTTGCCAGTGAAAAAAAAAAAAATTGTTTCAGTGGTTGCGTTTGGATAACGTGAGTTAGCACAAATTGAACATTACGTGGTGCTGTATTCAGCATTTAAATACATCATGTCTGCATAATTGCGTGTCCGTAACGTTCACGGTGTGATAATGTGCACGTAACGCTTACGGTGTAATAACGGAGCAAACGTTTATAATTATATTTTATCGCCGCTTTTCACGTCAAGAAACTCGCGTTACCATTATTACAACTTCAATCGTTTTTAGAGGGGCCTATCGGGAGTGTGGAATAGCTAAGCCATTATCATCTTTATCTGTACGATACTACCCGTGGTGTCGTTTTATATGGCCGATTGTTATGACAACTGTATTCGAGTATCAACTCATTTTATGTCCGCACGGGCCACTTAAATTTTATCGCAGAGACGTAACATGGCTTCATTACTGAAAACTGTCTAGCAGCCTCATTAATGCCTACAATACATACGTTCAGTGCGGGCATTAATAAAGTTTTTATCGTGGAAGGCTATCGTTCGCTAAGGGATCGCTTCGGCGACTGACGATTAAATAAGGGATAACGAGCTGGAGGTTTTTGTACAAGGGATAATTGTGTTAATGTTTTTACTCGAATTTATGGATGTTAAATATTAAAATGTATAATTTCGACAATGTTGTGTCTGTTTTTGTCAGTTTGGTAATGCTCAATATCAAACGTGATTCGGTGGCGAAAACTCGTTTCGTTACAAAATAATTTCTTTTCGTTACAGGAGCGAGGGTTTTCCCCGGTTTCGCCACACCTGATGGCCCCTACGTGATATAACAGTAATTTGTAATTACACATAGTTATGCTAAGCATTGTTATATTGCATTAATTAACAAGGACGTGCTTGACATATTGTTTCACCAGACACCCGGAATTAATTGTGTGATGAGCCATTATGCTACAATAATAATATGAATATTATAGTAATTGTAGCTTTTGTAATACTGCTTGCGTTATACGATTAATCAATATGATGGTACCACTTAATAATTATCATTTTCACGATCAAATGAAACCAAAAAAATGACTCATGCATTAATCAGATGAATAATAAATGATGCGATGAAAAATGATCCACAAAAGCCTGATTCTAGTAGATCGCGATAAAAGGTCCCAAAATAGTCATGTTTTTTTAGGCTTTGCTTTTAGGGTTCCGTACCTCAAGAGGAAAAAACGGAACCCTTATAGGATCACTTCGTTGTCCGTCTGTCCGTCAGTCTGTCTGTCTATCGGTCTGTCAAGAGACTTTTTTCTCAGGAACGCGTGGAGGTATCACGTTGAAATTAATATCAAATACGTAGGTCTGTTGGAGCTCTAAAAATTTTTATTTTTGCGATTACAAACTTACATTTGCAGTTGGAGAATTGGCCGTGACATATATCGATGTACAGTCACGAGCACTAATATGTGTACAATTATCAACTTTCTTAGAGTTATTTTCTCCTACTGTATTGATTGTAATTATTGTGTGCTGTTAGGAATATATTATTTTGAAATTCACAGTCCCACACTACATAGGGCTTATGTCGAGTTGCAATCGTTATTCCACGAGAAAATCATTTTGAATTTTGTATGCATATTTTTGCTCGTGACTGTACGAGAGAACATGTTTTTCAACCATAATGTTATGTTTGTTTTTGATTTTTGGGATAAATTCATCCCAACTACGGAACCCTTCATTGTGCGTGGTCCGACACGCAGCAGACCGGTTTTTTTTTACTTTCTTTCTTGTGCTTTCAATAGAAACCTCAGACAACATATTAAGATAGGTATAAATAGGTATAAAATAATTAAACGTAGAAATAACTCAAGAGTAATTTTATAATAGAAGTATCAATTATTGATTGCGTGTCATATTAAAAGCAAACATTAAGATGACAAAGTTAACTAAGAAGGGAAATAATCGTAAATAAACCTAAAAAGTATTTGATTCTAAATTCTATTGTAACTCAAGGCTGATTTTGCAACAGAAGTGCCAATTATGAGTTGTGGGTCATGTTAAAAAAAATAAAATTAAGATGACAAAGTTTACTAAAAAGAGAAATGATCCTAAATAAACCTAAAAAGTATTTTTTTCTAAATTGTTTTTTTTTTTTCTAAAATGACTAAAAACAAAGAAGTTATATTTTTATCATGTTATTAAACTCTCTACTGATTTTAATCGAATTTTTTATTTTGACGTCAAAATCAAAAATTCACCACCACCGGACCTACGGATCCTATGCACCAACGCACCTACACCACCTACGGATCAGTACGTACTAACGTACTGATCCGTAGGTGCCATTTGAGTAATAAAATGTTAAATAACAAATTATTCCACTAATGGCACCTGCGAAAAATATCGGTAGGTGCCGTATGTGGAATATCTCAGGTGCTATTTAAGCGGGTGCCCAATGTGGAATACGTCTTCTAAGAACCCATACAACTATCATAACATTTTATTAAGCTTCTATAAAGCCCCGTCAGACAGATACGCCCATAATACACGCGTATTGCGTAGGATCAGGTGTGCACGCTGCCACTGATTAAAAGCCTAACTATTAGTTTCCGCGAACGTCCAACTACTTAGGCGAATAATGGGCGAAGATGGAAAATAAACGTGGGATGGCTATGGGAAATGTGCGCTATATTTTATGTGGAATTGAATTAATTAGTATCGTACAGTGAAACCAAAAAAGGTATCCGCTTCGGTAATCTTTGTGTTTTCGAATTAGTATTATTTTGTAATCATGGTACTATAAAATAGGCAAGTACCGACTTCAATAGTTGTAACAGTTCTATATTAGATCTCATCATCATACGTTCATATTTCCGGAGATAGACGATGATTCCCGAAGCGCTTACATTTTTTTTTCTGTAGGGCATCTCATAGCCGACCTATGAGGTCATGAGTATTTAACCGGTCAATCCTGTGGTTGCCTTAAGCTGCTAAACTCAAAGTCTCCAGCCAGGGGCATACAAACTAACCCCAAAAAGCTAGGTGAACGCTCGCTAAGGGGACCCCCTGTGGGGTACGAGCCTCGGCTTAGGGCGTCACCGGAGGAAAGACATCAAGGATGGGACGGGCTGGATCAAAGTTTTGATCATGATTATTAGCGAAGCGCATACATTTCGCCCTTCGCTTCTTAACTTCTCGCACATAATAAGATACAAAGGTGGACTTAATGAATTGCTGCTAACGTTATTTAAAACAAAAAGGGCTTCAAAGCTTCTTGACTGTCAAAGCATACTATAGTGTAACGGAATTCTTAATTGAAAAAATAAATAAATAAAAATAACTTAGACTGTTTGTAATGTTTAACGCATTGACTAACAATACATGGGTATTAAGCACCTCTTCCATTAATACAGGTAACAATGCAAAGGCATTGCAATTACTAGGTGCCGTTACAGAATTACAGTAGGGATCAAATGTCACAAAGTACCTCTGTAATGAAACGAACATATTTCCAAGCTTCACTATTAATATGAAGAGATAAGTTGTGTCATACAAAGTTCTCTCTGTTGAGAAGTCTGTAGTTTGTTCTTGAGTAAAAGTGTCTTAGGCAAAGTGAACATTCTTGATCATAACTTGTTTAGACAAAGCAAGCTTCTAAAGCAGTCTGGAAATTGGATTTATGTTGAACTAACGTGCACAGTTATGAAGAAATATATCATAATATATTTTCGTATCTGCGAGTTACCTACAGACAGCCTCAAAAAGATGTACACATGCACACAGATATGAATTCATTTAACTGTCTACATTTATCTCATTCATCGCTTTCCATCAGGCGAGATTGAGGACAAGAGCAGACCCATTCTACCAATGTAGAATGGGCCAAAAAAATATGTTCCATAATACTGTATCAATCAATTTGTAGCTACGAGACATATTACAAATTGGTTACTTAATTGTAGCTACGCATTGATACAGTATCATGGAACGCAAATAATTGTAGAAATGTTCATGGATTTTTGACGCCGATTGTTCCTCACGTTTGGCGACCCTCAGGCTAACGGGAAGGTAAATCCCGAGAGCTCCCGTGAGACCAAGTGGTCCCTCCAACTATTGCAGTGCCTCTTATTCTACGTTGCCACTACGTTCTCAGGTCATTCTCTAAATCGTCTGTCTTATCGGGAATGGATGCTTCGATTCCTATGCTTACTTACTACGTGTTTGAAACTTTGAATACGCCAGGAATAGAGAAGCTTAATCCTCTCGCTACATAAAATTCGCGAAAACTAAGAATTACCAGAACTTCAACACACTTATAATGACAATGCGAAGGATTTTGAAGAAAATTCATAATCCATTGCCTCATTAAGTCATAATTATGTTGGGAAAAATCGTCTGATCGAGAACGTAGGTAGTTATTTGTTATATAAGAGTGCAAAGTTGCTTTTAACCGCGTGCTCAATTGTGATGACCGAGCAAGCAAAGGATTCTAAAATTGAATCACGAGCGCAGCGAGTGAATCAAAAATTAGAATCCTGAGCGTTAGCGAGGGATTCAAAAGAGCACGAGGTTAAAGTAAGAAATTTTGCACTCGAGTTCAACATATAACTTTTCATCCCACCTCAGCGAGGAAATGACTAAATGCAAAAAAAAAAAAAAACATTTACAATCACAAGATACTTTTATTTCAGTTTACGTATTAACTACTACATTTTGTTAGGTAAGTATTACAGAATAATCTTTAAATTATAACAAATAATAATTAAGTATAATTAAGAAAAATTGAAAGTAACGTTGCTACAGTTACTTAAGTTGAGTGTAATATTTTTGTTAGGTACTGTAATGTTGGTGTTAGTGACTTGTGTACTGTTTTTCGGTAAACTATCTATCATACTTAATAGTTGTACCGATTCACCGGATTCCCTTGGCGTAAATGTTGGCGAGACAGAGCGATGGTTAGGTGTTTCGTAACGGCTCATTTTTGATGTAGAAGGGCCAGTCCAAGGATCTGACTGAGGCTCTTTCAGTGTAATGGCTCGATGCCTTTACATATTTTAGACTTATTTTGGATGGAATCCTCTATATATCCCTCTAAAACCGCATTGAACTTCCGGCCTCAAGGCCGCTTATGGCGCTTGGCGATATATGGCGCTTAAGGGACAGAAGATCAGCTCCTGACTCGGCCAAAAGTGTGGCTGAAGTTCGTCGGAAACAATGACCCGTGTACAACGGGAGTTCTGGAAGTTCAAGAAATGTTGCTATTTCTCGTGGGATACTGCCAATTTTATCAGGCTGTCTAACACACTTTCCGTCGCGATATTGTAGAAAAAATCGATAGATTGGAGTGTTAGGCAGGTGTAAGGCTTGATATTTCTCAACAATTGTTACGTATTCCTTGCAAATGACGAAGTTGCGGTCTCGTTTGTCTTTGTATTAGGTAAATTAATCAGACATTCAGTCATCTGAATGTTTCTCAATGTTTTTGATATTGAAGTTGTGTTAGTTCATTCAACCTGTAACGTAAAGAGTATTGTAGTAGGTAAATTAATAAAATTGATATGCATGCATAGTTATGCCTATGAACATCTACTAAGTACGTATTAGATTATGTTAAGAAGTTGATTAACATACTTAAGTAGATACTGAATGTGCAACTGACTTACTATTGTCGCCAAATATACGGAATCAGGTGCTTCGTTAAGAAACTTTTCAATTTCGGATGCTGTGAAAACCTTCGATTTTTTGGTTGATGACCAGAGGCTCTTTTTAAAAATGCCACTAATTTAGGATAGATGTCGATATTTATGTCTTTTTTCATCTTTGTTGTTGCTTTTAGCATTGAATACGTACTCCATAGAGTGCTTGATTTCTTGGTCTCGGATAATTAAATAAAATATGCCAGCAAAACGTTTTCTGAGAAAGTTTTGGCTCCTTAAGCTAGTCGCCACGTATTAAACATATCGTACTGTTTCAAATACTTCTCGCGTGATTGTTGAAGGAGAAAACTCATTTGCGCATTATGAACAGTTTAAGTCAATTCTGTTGGCGTCAAATAAACCTCGCCGCCAGAACCACTCTTTTTAGGTTTTTCACTAGTTTTCAAGTTTCTTGTTTTTAACCTAAAGTTTTAACAATATGACGTGAAAACAAAATGGCGCGCGCAAAGCAAATTAAAAAAAGTACAAAAAGGTTCATAGTTTTGAGTTTTTAACAAATTAAAAAAGGTTGTATGATAAATTCGGCACCATGCATGGAGAAGTAAATAGGTTTAATGATGTTTTGAATTCACAAAGTTAGTGCACACGATGTTCTAAATTCAATTTACTTTATCCTCTAGCGGATCACCTCAGATATCGAAGAGCAAAAATACTTTTTCCGAGATGGGGGGATGAAAAGAATATTATTTGTCAATATTAAAAGAATTGTCACTATTGTCACTTAAAGATGTGATTAAAAAAACTGTATAAAAGATCGGAAATCTCAATTGCTTTTCCTGTAGGTATGTTAAATTCCTCATCTATCTACCGCTGTACTAATAACTTCCTCATATTGTTATCAATCTATCTTCCCAATATGACATACTAGTTCCCCATTCCCCCATTATGTCATAGTTCCCCCAGGACTAATAAGCCGACAATATAAACCAATGTAGGTAGTGATTCAACTGGCCCGTTACTGAACTAGATTTCTGCGCAATCATGATGGATGATGTACGGTACCTACATATTCAATTTATTCTCGTTTAAAGCGAGGTAGTGGTTAAATGACGAATATATAGTCGTAAAGCGAGCACATCATCTTCATCATTTCAGCCGACAGACGTCCACTGCTGGAAATAGGCCTCCGTTCAAAGTGGCGGTGCTTGGGACCGCCACTTTGAACAGTTCTGGGCATGCTTCCCGCCTCTAGCGGATTCCTACGGCCTTCACAAGGTCATCGGTCCACCTTGTGTGAGGCTTTTCAACGCCACGTCTTTCAGTACGCGGTCGCCACTCCAGAACCATTCGGCCCCATCGGCCATCTGTTCTGCGAGCAATGAGCCAGAAAAAAAGCAAAGGGAGCACAAAACAATTAGAAATATAAAAAATAAGATAACATAATGAAGAGTTAGATGGTAATGGACACTAACAAAGTACGCAGCAAAGGCCTATGAAGAAGAGTAGAAATGTATAAAAGTAATACTTTCCAACCATAACAGCTTCAGTTATGGTTCTAAAGAATAAAATTACAATTGTGAACCTTCCTTTTCATTACTGGCGAACATAATTATAGGAATATCTACCTAGTAAATGTATGTAAAATATTTCATAAATTCAGTTGGGAATAAATTTAAGTAGGTTCTTGAATTTTGACATGAGTAACATACACATTTCTGCTCTTGTCGGCACGTTTATTCAAAGTTATGTCAAGTTTGTACTATGTTTGCTTACCATTGGCAAAGTGACTCTTATAAATTAGTGTATCAAAACTAATTGGTCGAAAAATGATTTGGTGAAAAAAAAAATTTTTTTTAAAGAAACTAACAAACTCTTATTACACGCACTAAAAATAAAATTGGCTTGTATTAATAACGATGTACCAATGCAGTTTGTTACTTCGTTCATATCCAATGATTAAATCAAAAACCGTGGAGCACTTTTTAGCTGTGTGTACTTTTAATTAATTTAAAAAAGCGCTCCATGCTTTAAAAAAACGCACGTAAAACGCGTGTTTTTTTATTTTTAGCTCTTTAGTCTAGTATATTCTTCATTTAGTTAATAAGTCTAAAGTCAACGAACTTATGACTTGACCGGTTTACTAGAAGCCACTAAAGAAGTCTACTACCTCCTGGCTCCATCATCAGACCCTCAACAACAAGTGCAATCTCTTGGACTCATCAAAACGAATCATATGTCCCGAAATTCGAGCCACTTTTACCGAATTATACCGAAGTTTACTGGTAGCCACTGAAAAATTCTACTATTCAACTCCTGGCTCCATCATCAGACCCTCGTTACTAAGCCCAGTCTATTGGTCTCATCGAACCGAATCAAATGAGCCCAAACTCGACGGGTTTACACCCGACACCCGACCCGTTTGGGACATGTGGAACGCCTACTATCAACCGGTTTCAAGATCAACGGCCAAAAACAAATGATAATGTCATCGATCCTGGATACGCGTGTAAAGAGGTTAATCGAAGGTCTTGAAGTTGGTGATAACTACGTTGAAAGATTCCGTTACGTAAATGGATAGATACAGTTCAAGCTAATAAAAGCGTGTTAAAATAACAATAACCCTGTGATCTTACATTCTTAGAAATACTCCCCAAAAATTTTATTTTCAGTCTTCGTCACTTTTGCCTATTTGTAAATGCTGTTGATTGCAAACTCTGTCTTCTTCAATGAAGCAAAAGTCGAGCCATTGAATTTCATCAATGACATTTTGCCGGTGACAGCCCGCCCGGCCCCAGTCTCCATTGAAACATGAGATCCATTCGCTTTGTTTGCTTATTTCAGTATCACAACGCATTGTCTACATTCAGTTCCAATTTCTATTCACAAAACCATATTTGTCGACGATAAGGCGATAGGTACAATTTATTATTCAATTGTCTACTTTAGGTATAGAAGAAAAATTGCTGTCTGACAATAGAAGGAAATTCTGAATGGTTTTGATTTATATTCTCGTGCCAGCTACGTAGAATCGATTAGGATGAGGGTACTTGTTACCTATGTGGAGATGAGATAGAAAATCAACCAAAGGAATTGGCTTGGCGTTTAAATTGGTATTTTTTGTTCACGAGCACATTGTAGGTCTGAAATCAATCGGTCTCCGCTTTCAGACGTTACTTATGTTTTGATGTATGTTAGAAGAAATAACAGACAGTGGATCTCTTACTGGCTGGCTGGCTGGTCATTAAAATGTATTTTGAAAATGTATGCATGGCGGAGTACGGTAGTGTGAATCACTGGCTCGCTGGTGCAAAAGGGGTGATCTGCAGTAACCGACGACTCAGTATACGAATTTAGAGGACAAGCTTGTTAAGTGGAACTTATTGAGCCGAATGTGAATTGAGATTATTAATAGTCGCAAAAACACAGTGTAACTGAGAAAAATATTTTATAAGACATTTTAAGAAGCTTTCAACATTTATTTTATAAACATAACATAACATCACGACTTGTTTCCCCGAAGGGTTAGGCAGAGGTGTCCCTGTAGCAGGCACACCCACATTTCGCCAGTTATGTTTAAGTCCCATGTAATAGGGGGCGAGCCTATTGCCATCAACCGGGCACAAATCCAGACTTATAAGTCTTTAAATCAATAAAGATAAAAACTA
Source organism: Omphaloscelis lunosa (assembly GCA_916610215.1). Classification (NCBI taxonomy): domain Eukaryota; kingdom Metazoa; phylum Arthropoda; class Insecta; order Lepidoptera; family Noctuidae; genus Omphaloscelis; species Omphaloscelis lunosa. The sequence continues at coordinate 17,180,581 of OU744247.1, forward strand.
TATCATTTTATTATTTCATACTTCTTTAGAATTCGTTGTTATATACGAGGGAATTATATATAGTTGTGACTAAAAGGAATTTTATAATTTTTATTCATTAATAGTAGTTATTTAAGTTATGACAAAACTAAAAAATAATATCCTAACCTAACTAAAACTATAAGACTAAAACTAAACTGAAATTAAACTAAAATATGGCGTCGAAAAATTCCTCCGCGTCGCTGTCGACTGGTAATGTACCCAAGAGACTGGCGACATTGCCACGTTGTATGGCAATGCTTAGCCGCTGGCCAAGGTAAAAGCCAGCCGGGTCACGGGAAGTGTCAACCAGTCGTTTGGAGATTTCATTGAACAGACCTTGAGCACTGTATCTTTAGGTTCCTATTTAGTAAGATTATAAACCTACGTAAGTATACGACTGAGTGACCAAAAGTTCAAAGCGTAGAACAATATACCTAAAAGAAAATGGAATTCGGAAATTAATATTATTGCCTTGCCATTCTTCCCTGTTTTGTGGCTCGTGTCCAGGTACAACAACGAAAGGAATTTTGAAGGACATGATTAAACCATTGCTTCATTTGTTTGAAAATTTGTCTTCTTGACAATGTAAATAACGCAATGAATGTTGTAGAATCATAAAAATTAATGGCATTGTCATTGTTAATGTGCTAAGCAATTATCCTGCAGGTAATTCATGAACATAAAAGGTGAAAGCAATAAAATTGGCTATGACTTCAGCTAAATTAAAATTTCTGCATCAGAAGATAAAATAATGAAGATTTTTAAATGAGACCAAGACGTAATCATTAGGAATCAATATTAACAATCAGGATTGCTTTCAAGTATTAAGTATCCACTTCAAAACTTTTATTACAGATTTTTTTTTTAAAGAAGAGAATATATTGCTGTGGACGGCGGCGGGAAGAGGTACTCTGTCTACCAATGTACTAGTGAAGTTATTACGTCACTAGTTCTCGTTGACAGATAAAAAAACCTTTCAACCACTAGGTACTTTTACCCGACTGCGCGACTGCAAAGACAGGGTTATAGTTTCTTACTCTTGAAGATGAATAAAGTTCCATTTAATACCTAATCTTTGATCTACAATCCTAAAGTTCGACAGTGAACGACAAAAACAACCGACTTCCAAAAAAAATCACTACAACGTGAAAAATAACTTTAATTTCGGAAGTCTTTGGTTTTGAATTTTTGTTTTTGCCACCGACTTCCGAAATTAAAGTTATTTTACACGTTGTACTGATTTTTTTGGAAGTCAGTTGTTTTTTTTTTGTAAAACGTTTTTATTGTTCACTTTTTAGTTCTGATACCTACTCGACACAAATTCGAATACTACTGCCTGCTATGGAAATAATAGTGACAGGAACTTATCATCCACATACTAAGTGGGAAAAAATACGTATTATTGAAGGTAACTAAAAAACTACCCAAGCAAAGTTAATAAAAATTTATATGGGACCGCCTCTGAAATATGACCAATGCACATGATCACGGAAAACACGTCATAGAAAAATCGTAATAAAATTGTAATTATTCGAAAAAAGTGGGCAAAGTTGGCATGTTTCACGGTAATTAAAAATCGGAGTCCCACGTGTTACGGCATAAATCGAATACATTACGTGCAACTCCGGATTTTTAATTAGTCTGTCTGTGATGTCTTGTTTATACCTTTATATCTGACTTTTTTTGTCGTAGTTGGGTTTTAGTTTTTAGAACTTTTATTTTTATTTAAATTATTTTGGAGTTTATGTGTTCTTCAAGCCCTTTCATTTGATATCCAACTTCTTTTTTGTTCATGTTCTCTAGAGGCCATATTTGTTTAATGTGATATCTATAAAAGGAAAGGGTGACTGAATGACTGATCTTTCAACGCACAGCTCAAACCACTGAACAGATTGGGCTGAAATTTGACACACAGGTAGTTATTATGACGTAGGCATCGACCAATAAATGATTTTTGGAAATTCGGCCTTTAAGGGGGTGAAAAGGGGGGATTTAGTTTGTATGAAAAATCTTATTCCTTGAAATAATAAACTTGAAACTTGGCACGAATATCTATGTAAATAGTAAAGGTTGCCATTTTTTGTTTTTTTAAACTACCCCCTAAAAGAGAATTGGGGTGCGTCAAAGTTTGTATGGAAGAATTTTAACGTGCGGTCTGATTAATTTGAAACTGAGTATTTATACTAAAAACTGAAAATGAATAAAAACGTACATAAGGGTTTTTTGAAAATTTACCCCTAACGGAGTGAAACGGGTTATTCATTTTTACAGCGGATAATTTAACAGTGTGGCTTAATTAACTTGAAAATTGGTATAATTGATCTATAAGTAAGTCAAATAATGGAAACGTTACAATAGACTTTTCAAAAATTATTATCACGCTATTTGCTATGGGGGATGAGTAATATTGCATTATGTTTGTATTCTTCTATAGTTTACCGCAAATTGTAAAAAAAAAACTAGCCGAAAACGTTAGAATATTGCAGATAGTTACGGATTTAACCTATTAAAAGATTATCATCACCTTTATGGAGATAAGCAGTCAATTATAACATATACAAGGTGGATTTTGAGAAGGGACAATAAGCTCAGGTACCCTCACCGTTGTCGCTACAATAAACGGTCTTAGGAGATTGTCCATAAGTTTTGGAAACATTTTAATCTGCATTCACAAATTTTGAAAAAAATTGTACAGTAAGCAAGAAAAAGGGCAAATTTCAGAAAAACTTTTTTGATGCCAGTCGATTCTATTTCTTATTACTAGGGTCATAAAACTATATCGGGCCATCTGCGGTTTGAGTTCGAGAAAAGTCAGAAATTGCAAAAAACTTCCTATACATTTCGTAGGAAATGAGCCTGAGAAGAGATAGAACACAATATACTTTTGTATGACGAAATAACTTTTTATTGAGGTACTTACTGTTATTTAAATAATCATAATATTATATACAACTATACAACAGTTAAATTAATACTTCATTGTTTCAATACTTCACGGGGCTGAATAGGGAACGAATGTAGCAGACAGTTACAGATTTCACCTTTTAAATGATTATCATCCCACTACACTTTTATGGAGCTAATCAGTCAATCATGAATTCATAAAATATGTAAAAACGGGTATTTTATTCAACTTTCAACAAATCAAATATTTTAGCGGTTCCACGACTGCTTTGCAAACTTATGTTTGATTCCCAACGATAGATATTTTTTGTGTTTCTTTTTTCCATTTTGATATACTATCCATAGTATCCACACTTATATACCTATTGCATAAGTACTTATATTTACTTATCCATACTGATATTATACATTCAAAAGTAATTATCTGTCTGTTTGTATTTTACCTTTTCACGGCTAGCTACTGAACGTATTTCGATAAAATTTGGCAAGGAGATAGATGGCATCCTGTAAAAGGACATAGGGTTCTTTTGTCTCAAAAATAATCCTAAAGGGGTGTTAATATAGGGGATGAACGTTTGTACGGGAAACCCAGCATTTCTTAAGCTAGGGATATTAAATTTGAAATTTATGTTTTTGGTAAATAAAAAATTTATGTTGAAGCATTATTGTAAAATCGTCTCCCAAAGCGGAAAATAGGGAATGATTTTAAAATTCAATTTTTTTTGAGTCTTCTTCAAGAGATTTAAGGGATTGGAAATATAGTCCTAAGTCCTTAAAATCGGCCCATTCTGCCAAAAGTTATTACAATTTAAAGTCATAAACTAACCTTTCTAACATGTAGGTATTAACGTGGTCAATAGCAGCACTAGAGTAGGTATTACAAATTAATGGTAGATAATACAATAATAATAGTAAAAAAAATGAATAATTAGTAATTTAAGGCATTTATAATCATATAAAAAAACCGATCAAGTGTGAGTAAGACTTGCGCCTTGAGGATTCCGTCTCAAAACTGTGCTTGCTCGGCTGGCCGAATTTCCAAATCCGGAGTGAAGGACAACCTTAACTTTTAATAGAGCTGACAGTACCGATTTGAATGAAATACAGACTAAATGTTCAAGTTCAAGACACGGCCTAAGAAATTTTGATCCCAGATTGAAGAACAAACTTAACTTTGCAGTTCATATATAACTATAAATTACTAATTCTCGGATTTTGCTCTGTACCTGACCTTGCTTCTCGCCAAACTTCATGCCCCAGCAGCATGAAGTTTCAGGGGAAAGTACTAGGCTTTGGTTTATTTGCGAGTGTCAAAATATGCGGCATAAATGGCCGTATTTTTTTATTGCGTTGACTTGGGAGTTATATTTTCGTTACAGATCCAAGAGAACGTAGATCTTCGCCAATCTGTGAATTATATCACTAACTAGAGTCCGCCCTCTGCCAAAAGAAATCGTTTGCGAATGCGCGTAGGAATTATTTTCTTTTACGATTTTTTATTTCGCAGTTTAATATAGCAATGAGCAAAATTCGTAGTGCGCGCTTAGCCTTAGTTTTTGATATCTATTTTAACTTGATGCCTCTACGCGTTCCTGAGAAAATGGGTCTTGTCTCCATATTTCATTTTGAGGTAGGGAACCCTGAAACAGATTTATTATCTGTCTGTTACCTTTTCATACCGTAACGGCTGAACAGATTTAGATGAATGGTATACGGATAGGATAGGATATATACCTGGGTTAGGACATTATGATAAGTACTCTGAATCCCGCTAGTATGTTCCTGTGGGATATTTTCCGATCTTAACGCGTGCAAAGCCGCGGGTAAAAGCTAGTTATCAAATAAACTTCTCCCGCTCTGGGCGGAGCGGGAGGGCATGCCAGACTCTTACTGACTAAAACCCACCCGTGTTCCTTCAGTTGCCTGTATATTATCAGGGACCACGGTAACCCTTTCGGACTTCCCGCAACCTCGGCAGGCATCGGCCATAGCGGATCCCTTCAGTTGTGCTGGAATCTCTTCCCGCCTTATCCGGAACAGGAACCTCCCAAAACAACCGTATTCGGTGAGGAATTGCGTCAGACGGAAGGTGAGAACGCCGTGCGCCTCTCTGGCCACTTTTCAAAGAGGGGACTTATCGCCACAATTGTGGCGTGCCCAGCACTGGATTGTGACAATCGCACTCTCCATGACGCCATGAGCTCTGTCCGTTGCGCCGTGATTTCTCGCGGCAGCGGAGTTACGCCCCGGTGTTTCACCTCCTCGCGCCATTCCCTAATGTGCGCGAGGACTTTTGCCTCCAAATTCCATGGCATGGAGGCTCGCCGCCTCGCTGGAGACCGTGTGTGTTTTGTTTTTCTTGTCCTCTAGAGTGTGCCATATTGATTTATTGTGATGTCACATGCCTCACGTCACAGCTTATAACCAGCGGACGATCAAGACGCTTCCAACGATACCTCATTTGTCAAATTATGATTAGAAGTTTAGAATGTAGAGGTAACCGATGAAGATATATACATACCGGTCAAAATCATAACCCTTCTTTTTGCTTCGCCGTAATCGGGTAAAAAGTAACCACTCGTGTACTTGTAAATGAGGTCTTTAGGTAAAGTAACACACATGATCATAATAATATGCTTTTGAGCGAGCCGACACAATGAGGTACGGGGCACCATATGCAACCATTTAACGCGAAGCACTCTTACCCCATAATTTTATAAGTAGGCAACATGAGTTAAACACACAGTGTTGCCTACAATCGTGATGTCAAAGGGTTGCCAGCTCTTTGTTTCTTTTTTATATTAGATTAAGTAGCGTCTGCGAATTTCAGAATTTCAGAGTAAGTTTTTTCGTCACGAAATAAGTTTGAATTGTTCAACGGCTTATTGTAGAATTGTACAAAGTTTTTGGTCCAAACAGTTTAAATTGTTCCTAAATCTAGTTTAGTTTAGATAAATCGTTAACTCTGTAGAGTTTTTCTGGAAACTCGACGCATTCTGGGATTTTTTGTTTGTACTTTTTTTATTTAAAAACTGAACTCACTTTAAAATGTCAGTTCTACAGTTGAAATAAAACCTAACATGTACATTGCGTTGCCAAATATCTAAGAACTAGAATGTTTAAATTAGTAAATGGTTTCATAGATTCTCCCGAGCTTTTAGAAAAAGTAAATATTTGTATCCCGCGTAGTAGCATCCGCCTAATTAACCGAAGAACTTTCGTCCTGCCTCATAGTCGAACTAACATAGGTAATTTTTCACCCATTTGCCGCATACTTTCTCTTGCCAACTCCATTCGTGGCGAAATAGATGTCTTTGCTGGTTCCATAGCTTCAGTAAGGACTAAACTGATTGATTTAATTGTATATTTTTTAATATTATATTTTTATAATTTATTTTCCCGAAACTTTTCCATTTCTTCAATTTGAGATTTGTATAACTTTTATTTTAATTTTTTAAATAGTAAGTGTCTTTTGTAAGTGTTACTTAAAATATGCATGCTAGATTCACATCTAGTAGATGTCAATCAGACATATTGTTTTGTAGCTATTCTACTGCATTTTGTGATTATACATAAGTTTTGTGAATAAAATAAAATAAAAAAATCAATCTTTCTTGTTTTCTACAGTAAACAAAATCTTTAGCAAAAAATCTGGGACCGATTCCAATAATTGTGAAGAACCACATAAAATTGTCATATTTGATACGTACATAAGCACATTTACTATTTACCTTTTATCGTAATGACAAAGTCAACCTTACAGATTAAATCCTCTAAGTTTAACAACCCTAAAGATATCAGATGGTGCCATATCCATATCACAGACTCATGTGGCCATAATTTGGAGTACTTGTATACACGCACGGTCATAACATCTCTGTGTTGTGTGCTCGCCGAGGGGTGCGCAGAAGGGTACCTATTTTAGACGCACTTTCTGCCAGTTATGTTTCCTTTAAAACCCCATCTTCTTTCTTTGTTTTTCGTTTGGTTGGTGACAAACGTAATGTCAGAGTTTTTATGCCGCCCATGGGCAAATCCCATGTAATAAGGGGTACCTAAGCCCATTAACTGGTCAACCGGTACTACCGACAATTTTCTAATGGAAAAACACAATACCAATTTGTCCGAGCCAGGGTTCACACTCTGCAATACTGTGACTTGGTCGCGCCTGCATGCATACTACCTTTATAATCATTAACATACATGTATAAACTCATGCTTAATTCCCAAGGGCGTATGTAGAAACTACAGAACGCTACTTGCTACGATCCTTACATACTCCGTTTCTTCGTTTATGTTCATATTCATACATATGGTCATAAACGCACGCTGGTTGCCAGTTCTATGCACCTGACTTTTCTGAAGAACATCACCAAAAATATCACTAAATGTGCTTCTAGGGCGTTCTCTTCTGGCAATTCCAGTCACATCTGCCTTGTAAATACCTTTTATCATTTACCTTTCATTCATCCTCTCAACATAGCCGAACCATCTAAGCATGTACACTTTTCATTATTAAAAGCAAACATTATAAGATTATGTTATAGCTACTTTAAAATGGTGTAGTTTATACCATTTTAAAGTAGCTATAACATAATCTCATTGTCTCACCGTCTCGTTTATAACCCGTTCGTGCTAAAAGGGTACGTAACGCAAGTATATTTAGCTAAATATTTGATCGCTCTTTCAAGTGGAAAATGTGGTTCAGTGAAGTCTTAATGATTAAAGTTACAATCAATGAAGATTAATTTTGTTAGGAGTTTCTTTATCCGCGGTAAACTTAAACATAATTATATTATCTATCGCATAAATAACGTTTAAAACAACATAAAATTTATTTTATTTATTTATATTACAACTGACTATAAAAGTATTAACAAGTGACTATAAAAAAAAGTAGTGTCGCGGAGCTGTTATCTACTAATAAGGCTTTGGGCTGTAATATGTCGTTAAAAATACATTTTTTTATTCACTTTTAGACTTCTATCCTCAAAATTTGGGCACCGTCAACGATGAACCTGGTGAAAGATAGCACCAAGACATTTCTACCATATAAAAACGATATCAGGGCAAGTGGAGTCCACGTATGCTAGCGAATTACTGTTAGGTATTACAAAGAGACGTCCCTGAAGCAAAATATTGCCGAAAATTATAAAGGTACATTTATATTACAGTTGCAATATAACGGAATAACTTCTTTTTGTTGATAAAAACTGAATATTTCTGAAATTTTATAAAATTAGTTACAAAGAAACTATTCGTATTTCAAGCATTCTAATTTTATTTCTATTATAAATATCGTTGTCCTTAACATAACTGATAAAAGTTTTTATGTTACTTGGGTGGCTGGTGCGGGTGGGGCCAGATTTAGCGGAGAGCCAGTTTGGTTTCCGCAGGGAGCGCTCTACGGTGTATGCCATCATGCACTTCCGGGATATGCTGTGGCCCGGCGTGGGGTCGTCTTGGCGGTGTCTCTAAACATCGCCAATGCCTTCAATACCCTGCCCTGGAGTTGCGTCAGGGAGGCACTCCGTTATCATCGGATGCCAACCTACGTCTGTCGTGTGTCGCGGGGTTGTGACAATCATCGACAGGATATGGCAGTTAGGAATCGAGGTGGCCTTGCACAAGTCCGAGGCCATGTGTTTTCATGGTCCGAGGACCGGAAAGCACCAGCGTCGGGTTCCCAGGTAATGGCGGGAGGGGTTCATAAGTGCACACTACTAAGGCACTGGAGGCAAAGGTCCTCGCGCACATCTGGGAGTGGCACGAGGAGGCGAAACGCGTGCTTAATTCTGCTACCGCGAGGAATCACGGCACAGCGGACAGAGCTCCGGCGGGATCTCATAGCGTCATGGAGAGTGCGATTGTCGCAACCCAACGCTGTGCACGCCACAATTGTGATGATAAGTCCCCTCTTTGAGGAGTGGCTAGAGAGGCGCCATGGCGTTCTCACCTTCCGCCTGACGCAGGTCCGCACTCAACTTTACTGGCATGACTTGTTCTCTTCATTGAGGACAGAGACTACGTTATTTTAATTAAATTGAACGACGTAGCAGGTGGCGTTCTATAGTTTCTGCCTACGCCCATGGGAAGAAGTCGTGAGTTTATGTATTACATAGTTACGTACTATGAATTGAAAAAACATATTACATATATATTATTATTTAACCATTTATGCACACATATATAAACAGACAAGAAGAAAGGAACAGAAAAATACGTAAAAAGGCAATGATTATTTCTAAAGAAATTACTTCGAAGCATTCCTGTGATAGGAAAGTAGATAAAAAGAGATATAGTCAAGGTGTGTAACAGTAAAAGAAAAAACAAAACGCATAAATCAAGGAAGAAAAAATAGAATTCACTATTTTAAATATAAACAATATGAGAATATACTTACTATTTACTTTTTTAATGAAAAAAACAGTATTGTTGCATGACTATGCTGTTTTCGGAAATAGATTTTTGTATTGCAGCTATTAATAACAAAGATAATAGACACGCCAACATAAAAGTCGGATTTCTCAAAAATAACAATAAATTGTTTCGTTGAGGGTCCATCGTTTATCATAATTATCCAGCTGAGCCGCGATCACGAAAAGGAGTAGCTAAGGTCCCATGAGAGCCTTATGGTTCAACCAAGGAAAAGGAGTACGTTTAGAGGGAAACATTCATTAATAATCATTCTTGTCAATAGTAAATGCGGAATTGGAGGAATTTTACTCCAAATTGAATTGACTGTTTAATTTATTCGTTTTCTTTTACCGAAATTATTATTATGTGGCTTTTTAACTTTAAAACTCAAATCATCAAATAGGTAGTGCATTAGTGGGTATTTCAATGGAAGTGCGTATACGACGCAACCAATCACAAACTAGTGAATAACGTTGAAATACTGTGACATTCTATCTGGCTATTTATTGGTGATTAGAATTTGTAACTGTTTGCTGTTGGTCGGGGATGATAGGGCTGAGTCTATTTAAGAATTAATACATTTAACAATATTTTCACTTCAATTTTTTATATGTTCGAATCATGTATATATTGTACCTACTCTTTTGTAACTCCGCCTCATGATAATTAGTTAACTTTATTGTATCTAGATCCTTAAGACAACATTAATTTGTTCCATTTTCAGTTCTAACAAAATAAATATTAGCCAGACTAACGGATTATTTTTTTTGGAAAAGTAATATAACTGCAGGTATTCTATGTATATAAATGTAGGAAACTAATTGCCATACAACGTGGCAATGCTGCCAGCCTTTTGGGTACTTTTCCTATTGAAAGCGATGCGGACGAATTTTTTGATGCCCTATGATTATTTACCCCCCTTTTTATATACTTGTACATAAAAAGGGCGTATACCATGTGGGTGCCAGGAAAACCTACAAAATTATAATGCCATGCGACGACGGCTACCTTGACCATTTTTGTACTTATGTCTTATGTCTATGCATATTTAAGACCTTTTGATACCAAATATGTCATGATATTTTTTTTTTTTGTTGAAATTGTACGTGTAAGGTCCACTGTATTAAATTTATTAAATTCATTCATCTAAATCGGTTCAGTAGTTTAGGCGCTACAGTGGAACACACGTAAATACATACATCCATACGTAGACTGCTAAAATTATAACCCTTCCTTTTGGCTGTGCCGTAGTCGGGTAATCTTTTTAAAGTGTTCTTCTATTTCAGTAATTTTTATGAATTTTTAAAGGGTTCTTTCTGGCTGTAACAGATATGAAGTTATGAAGGATAACTGCATACAAATGTACGTTTTGTGCCAGTGACTTTATTCACAACAGTGAACCGACTCGGAGTCTCGAGGGTGCTAGAAACAAGCTTATGAGCTTAATAGTTTTAAAGCAAACTAAAGCTTCTCTGAAAAATTCGTATTAACTGGAATGCAAATACTAAAGGGGAAATCCAGGATATATTCTACACCTTTGTACATTATTTTCTAAATCTGTGACAGTAAACATAGAAACGTACACATACAACACGCACATACACGAACGCCGCCAGTTGCGAGTAATACCTACCAAACATTTTGTAAATAATAGTCAGTTATATGATTGAGAGCAGTGGTGGCCCAGTGGTAACGGCCCCGACTTGTAAGTTGTAGGTCGTGGGTTCGAACCCAGGCAGGTGCTTTACTTTGTGTAAACAATTTCATCACCACTGCTCTCAAAACGGTGAAGGAAAACATCGTGAGGAAACCGGCATGTCCTAGAACCAAAAATTAGTAGACATGTGACATCTACCCGCACTAGGCCCACGTGGTGGATTACAGCCTACTCCTGTGGGGCCAGTGGGGCCTGTGTCCCAGCAGTGGGAACATTATAGGCTGATTATGATAATGAGTAACCATAAACTAGAAGGTATTACTTGCACTCCAGAGCCTTAGGATAACCAATACCAAAACCAATATTGCAATACCTAGATTGTGGCTAACTATACATTATATAGGTACTTGTGGCAAAATTTGTAAATTTACTTTAGTTAAACAAAATATACACTACATCGAACACAAACATTTTCAAAAAAATATTTTAATTTTCATTGTTTCTGACTGCCAAGTCTTTACTCTACGTGACCAGTTTACAGAATACCTTTTTATTCGTGTCACACTATATTCTCAGGGATGAATTAATTACGAAATGTGTCAGGTCACATCCACAGATGACATAACGAAGAGAGACAAAATTCAGTTTTATAACCGGCACGTGTCGTCATTAAAAGATGCATTCGTTTGTTTCAACAATTTGTTACAACAGAATGTCATTTTTAGGGTTCCGTACCCAAAGAGTGCCAAACGGAATTTTGTTACTAAGCCCTCGCTGTCCGTCTGTCTGTCTGTGCGTCTGCCTGTCAGCGAGCTGTATTTTAAATTACACAGATTATGTATTTCTATTGCTACTGTAACAACAAATAATAAAAATGTAATAAAGTTATAAAGTAAAGGGGTCTCCATACAATACACTTTTGATTTTGAAAAATAAAAATTCTAAACTTTTTTTTTGGGTGGGAAATTATCAAATAAATTCTCCCGCTCTGGGCGGAGCGGGAGGGCGTATCAGACTTTTACTGACTAAAACCCACTGTAGCTGTTCTAACTTGGCATGGTTATCATTGTATTAGAGCTCATCGAGTAGAGAACAATATTTTTTTTAATCTTTGAAAATGAAGAAATAGGGGGCCGTAAAATTTGTCAGTTTTAGACCATTTTTGTACGACCTTTATCTCAACAAATAAAAAAGTTCAGGATTTGAAACTTCTGCACATAATGAACCATAATATACTGTGTCTAATCATCAAATACTAAAAACGCCGATTCATAAGGTATTTTATATAAATATGGGTGATTTTCTGCAACTGCAAAAAATAACTTTATGATTCATAGTATCATCATCAAATACAAATTTATCTCTGCGATTTATAAAACTTAGATTATAAATAATAATATTCTTCGTTTAGTATTTTCATTTATTTGCTAAATGTTGAATGAATGGTGGTACGGAACCCTTACTCGCACTTAGCCGGTTTTTTAGTATCTAATAAAGAACTGGGAATTAGAGTGCTACAAGGATTTTGGTAAACATTATTTGTGAAAAGACTAGTAAGATAATGATATTTTCATTACCGTTTCGAGAGCAGTAGTGATGAAATAATTTACACAAAGTAGGTAAAGGGCAGTAACTCGCGGCCATTACCATCGGGCTTATTTTTTTTTTTTTGGGTGCGAAATCATCAAATAACTTCTCCCGCTCTGGGTGGAGCGGGAGGGCGTGTCTGACTCTTACTGACTAAAACCCACCCGTGTTCCTTCGGTTGCCCTGTTGCCGGGGGCCACGATCTCCCTTTCGGTTTTCTTCGGAACCCCGGCAGGCATCGGCCCTAGCGGACCCCGTCAATTCTGCTGACATCTCTTTGAGGCGCGCGTGGAACACAACGCGCCGTCGACCCGGGCCTGGTCCTTATCGGACGGTGAGCTACCCATTGCTCACAGTCCGCAAGCCCGCGCCTACGGTGGCCGGAAATCGGCTTGCGACTCCCGACGCCCTGGGCGTCTCCTCCTGCGGCGGTTAGGGGCGTGAGGGCGCGAAATTTGCCTCTCCCTCACGCGTTCCGCCTCCTCCTTCGCGAGCATTACCGCTTCGCAGAAGGAGGTGACGGCCTCCCATTTCCTCTCGCTCCGTACCATGGCCTGAACCAGGGCCGGACGCGAGAGATCACCGCCGCCGATCGCCTCCACGAGGACACGGCGATGCTCCGCCCAAGCTGGGCAGACCTCCACCGTATGCTCCACCGTGTTACCATTGGGCTACCACTGCTAAATTGTAATTTTTAATTGTTGAAATAAATATGAACACAGATTAATACAACAATTAAAAGATTAGGTTTATTATAACTTTGTTGCGTACTTTACGGTACCTAAAAGTTCTAGATTACCCTTTTACTAGTTGTTTACGTAGTTGTTCGTTAAAGCTCTTTATAATTACAGCTGCGTTATTAATGTTATGCTCCCTAACTTGATCGAGAAGTCATTAACCTCGCAACAATGGCGAAACATAAATCCAATTCGGTTTAATGCCGTAAAATCACACTTGATATAGAGGCGCGTATTACCAATAATACGGTAAGTAGGCCAGGCAATATTCCGAATACCCGGATCTCAATCAGGAGTGTCACATTTAGAGCTTTTGTATATAACTGTACCCTCAGTGAAAAGTGTTACAAGTCAGAAATGCACGTTTTGACAAATTTAAATAAAAAGTTTTGCATTTTTTAAATGGCTATAACTTTTTTATTACTGAGCTTTTTTGACGTTTTGACTTTTATCAATTGGAAATTGTTATTATTGTATCAGACATGCGTTGGTGGTGTTAAAAATAATTAGAATCTGAGATAAATAATAAAAAATAAAAAAACTAGACTTATACCATGAGCCACATTTAAGTTTTTATATGTATAATGTTACGCGCTACTGCTAAGTATGAGGTCCTGGGTTCGATTCCCGGGTCGAGCAAAATGTTATTGGGTTTTTCTATCTGAAATTTCTCAGTAGCAGCTCGGAGTCTGGATTTGTGCCCGGTTGATGGCAATAGGCTCGCCCCCTATTACATGGGACTTAAACATAACTGGCGAAATGTGGGTGTGCCTGCTACAGGGACACCTCTGCCAAACCCTTCGGGGAAACAAGGCGTGATGTTATGTTATGTTATGTATAATGTTATAATTTCAATTATATAATTTAACATAATAAAATGCACTGGTTTTGAATGTTACAAGTATTTTTAAACATCTTTTTGATAGCAATAGAGTTAGTTAATTGATTCAGGCGTGACCTCGCGGAAATCCATTATAAAATACAATACAACGGTTCATAATGATGTGTTTAACAATTCAGCAAATTATCTCGTTGGTATGAAACCATTTGTTTCATATTCATACCTTATTTGACGTCGCTGCTCCTTGATAATAAGCCTCTTCCTCATATCTCTTAATCCTCACAGTATTTCTCGGGTACAAAGAATAACATTGTTTTTATTATACATAATAATTATTTATCATTCACTAATAGAATTAAACCTCATAATGAATTTAAAACTTTAAAGGCCTTCTGTCATAACAATACCTCTGTTCTATAAACAATACCTTTGATTTAGATTTATGTTCAGTAACATATGAAATATTTAAATGATAACACTCACACTTAGTCCGAATTCATTAGATATTTGTGTAAATAACATTCACTTATACGCAGCGCAATAATATTTGATCTCGTTTCAATATTTATATTTGACTGAATTTTGAAAGTCACCACAACACCGCTCGTCACTAACAATAACCACGAACTAACAAAGTTCTATTAAGTGAATACTCGTAACGAACTCAGCATTTGTCTACCGCACAGAAATCGAAATAATTTACTTAGTTTTCTGTGGTCTACCTACTAAACTTTATTATTAATGTGAGCAAGATGAAGACCGTGCCCCGTGGGCCATGGACCGCACGGACTTGGCTATCCCTAACATTGACTTTGCGCCACTTTTCGCAATGACTGACGTAAATGATGCCACTTTTACTGGTTCTCTTAATACTGCAATGAAATCATGCACAAAAACTTTATCTATACCAACACGTAAAATAATTTTAAAGCCATGAATAACTCCAGGGCTTTTGAAATGTATGAGAAATAGGGATAACCTCCACCTCAAGTCAAATAAATCCCCTAAACATATGACTCTCAAGCTAACCTATGCTAGGTACAGGAATTTTTGTAACGGATTATTGAGAAAACTGAAAAGTGAATATAAAAGGAAGGAAATTGATAACGCAGGAAATAATTCTAAACTACTCAACATTACTCGTTCCGTTGACGCTATAAATGCTTTCTTTATCGTGTTCCGACTAAGAAAAATACTTGCAGAGAAACATTTATTCCATAAATCTTCGCCAATTTCTTCACTACCCCTTGAGCCTATCTGTCCTAATTCTTTCGTAATTAAACAACTTAGTTCCTAATCTAAAACTAAATTGTGCTGCTGGACGTGACAATATTTCTGCAAATCTTCTTTCCCGTTATAGATCTATACTAATTTCCCCACTAACTTTTATTTGTAACTTGGCATATACATCTGGATTTTTCCACAAGCTTTCAAAATCTCACAAATCCTACCTATATTTAAGACTAGTGACAGGGACTGTGTTAATAATTATAGACAAATTTCAATATTACCTACTTTGTCAAAGATTTTGGAAAAACTTATGAATAAAAGACTCATAGTAGTAGTAGTTAGAGAAAAACAAGCTACTTTCTGCTTCTCAATATGTGTTTAGATGTAATAAAAGTACTAGTGGTGCAGTTCGAGAAGTCACGGACTTTGTTGTCAATTATATTAACAATAAAAATAAAGTTCTGGCAATTTTTCTCGATCTGGCAAAGGCTTTTGACACAATCTCTGTCTCCAGGTTGCTAGTCTAACTTGACCGAATGGGCATTAGGGGGTTGTAGCTTGAACTCTTCACAGACTACGTTATTAGTCAACGATACGATTTCAATGTATCAGAGTTGGCGAGTGGATAAATGACGACCGTCCCATTACTTATGGAGTTTCTCAAGGTAGCGTCCTTTGACCTACTTTATTTCTTATTTATATTAATGACCCTTGTGACCTTGAACTCCAAAATGGGAATAAAATGGGGTTTTGTATCTCTCTTGGTCTGGCTCCTCATCCCAGACCCGTCCCGGCAAAGAAAACTCTACCGGCATAGACCTAGAGTTCGGAGCGCGCAAGCCCCACCACGACGTCAACGTAGAGATACGGTGGTGTGGGGTTATTATTATTAATATTACTACAGACATATTAGCATACACAAAAATTATCATGAAAATTAACCAAGAATGCAACTTGTATCCTTCAACACGAAACTTATTTCCCGTTCTATAATAGATAGAAAAAAAAAAAAAACAAGCTTCAAGAATGTATACACAACTCAAAATCGCTACAAGTCGAGTTATATCACTTTTCACTGAGGGTACCAATACGCTTTAGAGTGCATAGTAGTGTATTCGTTGCCGCTTTCATAGATTTACAGCAGATTTATAGGTTAACGGGTTCCTGCACCTAAAATTAATTAATAGACTAACCAATCAGTCCGTAGAACAATCAGATTATGCAATGTAAAAAAAAAAAGTTAAACTAGCTTTGGGATTATTTTTAAAAGAAGATAAGTAACTGCTGTACCTAGACATCCAAACTCAGCAAGACTGAGTAAAAGCCTCAGGGATCAAGGGATTACACCAAAATTGCAAGAAAAACAGTAACTTTAGTTTTCCGAAAAACTAGTTGCTTAATAATTCTAGCTTTTACGTTCCAAGGACGAAAGTAATCCATTTGCGAAGACCTAGCTATCAAATATATTTGATGGATGTGTGTTACTGAAACCTTTGTACACACATTTCAACCTGTTTTATATCCGACACGCAGAACCCCAAAAAGGACGGTATGTTTTTATTTAGTTTTGAGTTTACCATCAATATAGGTCGGTATTTATTTGCAGTTTCCTTCGATATCTTAAGAATAAAGCGAACTAAAAGAAAGTTTTAACAGAAACTAAATAGGTATGTTAATCTTATACCGTTTGAAACTGCGATAGCAGTCATGTACTAAGTTAGAACTTCGCTATTGTTCGCAACTAGTCTCAAGAGATATACATACAAAGGTCACGTCTTAAAGAGTTGTGTGATTGACTTTTGAACTTAACCGCTCAATTGTTCTTTTTTGCCTTTAGTGCGAGAATACCATCAAAATTAATAACGCCCTAGTTATAACAGGCACCCGAGGCGTGTGTTAGAAAGTGGATGAAAACTACATTTATAGCCATTGATATCCAATTAATTATCGAGCTTTGAGTGTCAGAATGGTTACTAGTTAAATATTATGTATGTAAGTGTCTTTGAATATTGTGTGTAGGGAAAGGATTTTATGAAGAAAAGCACATAAAGACAAGACTAGGCATTTATTTCAATTAGGCTTGTCAATAAATAGATAGGTATAGTTAATGAGAAAGCTAGTTATCCGTTTCAAACATAGGTCTTCATGGAGAAGAAGGATAAGAAACTTCATGGTAGCTTGTTTTAAAGTATTTTATCAACACATTTTTAAATTAGAATATATTATTGCTATCTCTTTAATTAATCTCTTGGGAATTTGAGAAATAGGTCTCTCAAAGATATAGCAAGAATTACACATAAGACATAATACGTATTATAAAGCATACAGTAAAATAGTTATCAGCAATAATAAAGAAATATGATCAATTAACTTACGTGAACCTTATAAGGTAGTCCATCTTTCACCACAGTTAAATCAAAGAGTCTTTGAATTGGCGGCACACATATTTTTATGGTCTCCCAATATTACTCAAGTACATTAAGATTGCCGTAATTTTAGACGAACCATAGATGTTCATATATGAATACTAAATAACTTCTCACCTAAGTCATCGTAGAACTATCTTAAAACAATAAGATTATATAGAAATTTAGTATGTAATCTCGAAGTAAAATATCATACTATAATTATATCAACTGGATGTTCCAGAAATCGTTTGAAACACCAATTTAACACCATGTTACTTTAAATTGAACTTTAAATCGTGATGAATATGATTAGTATCTTATATTAATTATTACATAATCATTTATTGTACTGCTAAGATAGCAAACATTTGTTTTGATCTATCCTATACCACAAATCATGACTTGTTCGAAAACTCAAGAATCGTTGTTTGTGAAGCAGCCTTTTAAGTCACATTATTAACTATTTATTTATATTAAATCAGTTTATGAAATATCAATTAAAAAAATGCAAATCAAATAATACAACCTTTTCTATTCACAAAACATTAATTTACATTTCTATTCTATTTTTCTTTATGGTAATGGTGCCGATGTCGACAATTCTGCCAATGTCAGTTTTGTTATGAGAAAACCTGCGGAGGGAAACAAGAAAAAAAAATTGATGAATCTACTAATTTAAATATTGTTGAAATGAAACGTTTCCATACGTCAATGTCATCTATCATTCTGACAGCTGACATTCATACTGTGATATATTGTTGTAAATAATCAATATTATGATCAATACAATTAGATATTCTCCTAAAATCTCCTATGTATAATGAGTAATCTGATACGCGCGTCTTGTACGCTGCGTCTATTTTATGAATTTCTATGTAATGAATTACATCAAGAGCTGCCGTCCAAGAGCGCGCGTAATATGCGCGTCGAATGCGCTATTGAAACGCGCCCATTCCGGGCGAACACTATATCTTCATAATCATTGCATTTTCACTATTTTTCCTTGTCGTTTTCTATGCGTCAGTAATTAAAGAAACAAAGTTATACTGAGCTATTGAGCATGTTGGGGATTCAAAATGTGAACATCTTGTTGCGTTTGACGACCATCCAAAGCGGAAAACACAACATTGAGAGATTTACCATGTTATTTTAAGACCATAGACTTCTTATAAGTTTTCCTGTAATCTATGAGTAAAGAACCATTCTTTGTATTTATTTCAAAATTTTAAGCTCAGTAGTTTCGGTGATAATGGGGGAAATGGTCAATTTTCATCTATTTTCTTAAATATCTTTAAAAGTATTTATTTAAAAAAATAAATTGATCCTCACAACACTTTCTCTTTCTCTTATATTTCACACGGTACAGTTTGCAAAACTTTTTTCTTAAATTTTTCAATTTGTCCCCAAAAGTGACCCCCATATTCAAAATTCATTTATTTACGTTACACGTCCGTGTTTGGGTCACAGAAATTCATATTGTGTACCAAACAACTGAATTGGTCTAGTAGATTCAGAACAAATTGGCTGTTAAAGACGGACAGCCAGCGAGAAACACGAGTGATCCTATAAAGGTTCCATTTTTTAGAGGTACGGAACCCTAAAAACGTGCTGCAGTGCTATTTATTTAAATGAAAAATATTCTTACAAAATGGATACCTAGTCGCTTACAGTGAATCTTCTTGAGTGACGTTTCCTAATTTGGTTACCAGGATCGCAGACGTACTAAGGCAATCGCTCATCCCTTTGCAATAGAGAGGAGCAAAACCAATTTTCTGAGAAATACTCTACGGTTTCAACCCACATCTACTTAAAACTTATTGATAGTCATAGCAAAGGAAAGTTTTCTCCGAGAAACAAGGATTGAAATGAAAAAGGGAATTTATTAACATCTGCTGACTTAGGTGTGGCAATAGGTGCTTTGCTTTTTATAGTATTTCAGTGCAATATGTTAATTATTTTACAGTTAATATAATTTTATATTATATTACTAAATTTGCCAATAATTACACAACTAACTATTTACACTAACTAGTCTGGCCATAAGTTCTGTTACAAAAGAAAATGTATTTTTTTAAAGTAGTAATGTAATCTTAATAAAACTTTTATATACACACTAGCTGACCCGGCAAACGTTGTTTTGCCATATAAATATTTGGGGTGGACCACCCTTATCATTTAGGGATATGAAAAATAGATTACAGCCGATTCTCAGACCTACCAAATATACATATAAAATTTCATAAAAGCCGATCAAGTCGTTTCGGAGGAGTATGGCAACTAACGTTGTGACACGAGAATTTTATATACAAGATACTGAGACTTCAATAAATCTATCTATCTTAGATAGATTTATTGAAGTCTCAGTAAAAGAATAAAAATAATTCTATTCGAAATGGCCACCTTTGGCTTTGATACAGGCCTTTATCTATCTGGCCACGATTCTATGGATTTACGCACTGTTTCCAGTTTCCATGGGAATTTTTTAATGGCAATGCTAATTCGTAAATAAGTAAGTACTTAGCTGTAGACGTGATCTAAATTAAAAATATAAAATAAAGCAAAACTTATATTAGTTAACTTTCTCCATTATACGTCGGAATGCTGCCAGTTTTAGATAATTATTAAGTTGCAATTACTAACATATACCTACCGTAGCTGCATCATCATTATCTGCTTAGCCTTTTCTTAACTATATTGGAAATTTCCAGTCTAACCGGATGCAGCTGAATACCAGTGCATTTTTTTTTATATACTGTAGGTACATGTAGAACATAAGTAAGTAAAGCTAAATGTTCCTACAACGAGAGATAACCTACTTTTCACTTTTCTTTCATAGGAGAATCAATAGGTTTTCAATGTTAAACACAACGGGTTGAATTAATAGGAATGTCTGAACATATAACCAACCACCTTTCCTGGTTCAATTTTTCACTACCATCACCAATACTCTCTCACAGGATCGGAAGACCATTTCAGACACAAATCTACATGGTCCTCAAATGAAATGCTCTGACCAAGATTATTTCCTGGTTTTTATATACACATTGACATTAATGAATTTTATATACTTTTAAAGTATTATATTATTTAAATTATTGTGAATGTGAAGACTATGTGGGTCATTCCTTTTTCTTATTGTTTTAATTTTTTCTCACTTAGTTCTAATTATAGTCTGACAGTTTGAGTAATTTATGCGGCCTACCCAAATGTCCTTTCTTTGGTATTGTTTGTCGAATCGTTGTGCTCCTTAATTCTGAGTTGAGCTGCACGATAACTGAGAAATGCGTGCACTGACTGGACAGGCCCTCTCAATCTGTGTGATCCTTTCCTCAAAAGACCACTTCAGACACCAATCTACATGGTCTTCACATGATCCGACCAAGATTATGTCTGGACTTTAAAAGAGACTGTGACCTCTGAGTTTGTTTCGGCCTTTCTTCTCAGAGTAGTCAGATAGGAAACGCCGACCTCATCTAGTTTTTAAAATATGATTGACGTGTAAAAGTGTTTGTACAAACCTATTTACAGAAATAAAATCATTTATCATTTAACAGATAAAAGAGAAGGAAAAGGCACCACATTTCATACAGTCATCCACCATACGAATAATTAGACAGCTCCGATTCAAAATGGCACTGAAAGGTCTAATCTGTCCCGGATCTGATGTTTGCAGGTTCCCGTTATTACTCACGTTTCCCGGGACATAAATGGCATTTTCCTCATCTGACATAATCTCGTGACAAGTTGAAATTTCGTTTGTTTCCGAGTATGCGTATGTTGTAACCGTTTTCCTTTTACGGAGTCGGTAAATTCCAATAGGGTTGGAGGTAATGTATTGTTACTATTACGCCCTTTCTATCCTCTCGTGGGTGCTGATAGTGGTGAATCAGGGATTATTTTCAGTTGGGTGGATTGCTGTCCGCTGGTTTACTAGTGACACATATCAAATTAGGACGGTTGGTTTTTTTCTTATGTAAATTGTGTTTAATGTTGCGAATGTATGCTTTTATAATTTAAGTTGAAACGCAACGTGGACGTCCGCGTCCATAAAATGTATGAAAATACGTGCACTTTATAACGTTATAGAATAGAATAGAATATTTTTATTTCAGACGGAGTCCATAGGGTTAGTAACAATTTTACTTAACATCTAGTGTTAGTAGGTACAACACGGATTATAAAAAAAAAAAAGACAACGTGGAGCTGCATTTCATGGCCGGAAATTTAAAAGCGTCTTCATATATTTCCATACATTTAACTTCTCTGTGTTGTCGTGATGCCGTGACGTAGACGTGAACATCCACGATAATATTGTCACATTATAAACTGTAAAAGCGCACAATAGGTCACACTGTCATGTCCTGGAAGGAATACGGTACCTAAATCAAAAATCTCCTGTATGTCATTAAAGCACAGGTATGATTAACTGGCCAATCAGTCTGCCTAGCCATTCCCAACTGTATTGGGGTCAGCTTCCAGTTTAACCGGATGCAGCTGAATACTAGTATTTTACATGTAGCGACTGCCTATCTGACCTCCACAACCCAGTAACTGGGCAATAAGATACCCGTCGGTAAGACTGGTTGTCAGACTTTCGGGCTTCTGACGACCTGTAACAACTGTCAATGATCCGCGAAAGACAGCTGGGCCCAACGGCTTTGCGAGGTACGGAGGAGTCTCAGTATATAAAGTTGGTCACCCATCCACGGACCAACCCCGGCAAGCATAGCTTAACCTGATAGATCGACCCGTGCGGCTGTTATTACTTAACCATGAGCTCCTCGCTCGAGCTCGATAATGATAAACTGGTAAATTTGTTATTAAAATTGCTGTCTAGTTACATAATAGGTATCCAATCCTGTTATTACCAAAACAATTTTAGTTAACTAACGTCAACTGTATCTGTCATATTTGAATTTTATGACAGTTGACACACAGTCAAGCTCAGTTGTCTAGTTATTTGGCCTAAGCTATTTACTTAATTGCCTATTGTTAGCCAGATTGAATATGGATGCTCTGATACATATTCAAGTTGGTATTTGCACAATCACTTGTTTTGTGCTTCTACTGGAAACTGAGGACAAATAATCAACAGTCAGTTGCAAGCTATATTGCCTGTATTTTGTAAGAGCCTGTCTGTATATCTTGATATTCGTAATAAAGTCTATCTATCTAACCATATCCGAAATAATAATTTGAATTTCAAAGAATATAGCATGATCATAGCATCCCATGTGCATGAAAAATAAATAAAATTGAATTGACTGTTTGTAATGTCAAAAAAAAATTGCTACATGGTGTTGGAACTAGACTGTTGCCGAAAATGTAGTTTTTAATAGTTTTGTCCCTTTGTCTGTTTGTCTGGATGTGTGTTCGGAAAAACGGCTAAACAAATTTGGATGAAATTTAGCAAAGATAGTTTATAACCTAGATTAACACAAAGGGTAATTTTAATCATGTAGGTAGGTAGTACGTTCCCGTGGGATATTTTCCGGCATCCATGCGGGCGAAGCCGTGGACAAAAGCTAGTAGAATAATACATTATATTTGCTATTAAACTAGAGAAAAGAATTTCTAAAATGTGCTCATGCTACGAATGGGATTTTCATAGAAATAAGTCTTCGTAGCTGTCTCCACCATTTGTCAAGGTGCAACAACTAGCCACTCCTCAAAGAGGGGTCTTATCGCCGCAATTGTGGCGTGCCCAAAGTGTTGTCCTCCCTGCCAGCTAAACGGTTGTTTTTCGATATGTGAAAAAATCACAGCAGTAGTATATTATATATAGCAAAGTTATAAGGAAAACTATCCCAACTAAGTATGCTTTACAAGTTAACGAGTAATAATCGACCAACTTACATTGGCAGTTGGAATGCATGGGAGAACATGTTTTTCAACTACAATGTTAAAGTTTGTTTTTGGTACAAATTGATCCTAACTACGGAACCCTTAATTGTGCGTGGCCCACGCGCTTAGCCGGCTTAGCCAATTTGAATTTGACGTATTGAATGATGTCATGGTTTTTTGAGAGAAAAAAAAATTGCTCATCGCTGTCAAATCATAGAAGTGCGTTGGTAGCATAAAATATTTTCGAACGCTAAAACTACAACCTATCTATCGTTCATGATTTCTTCCTGCAGGTTTACTCCCTATACACAACATCTGAAAATTCAGCCGAAATTACGTGCGGATTAGTTTGGGGCCCAATCTAAGCATGAATGACAACACAATTTGACAGTCTGTTGTCCTTGCACCCAGTGTATTTTTGCCCGTTCAAAAAAGTTAATTATTCGGGTGTACTCGCTGGATTAGGGCAAGAAAGGCCGATCACGGCGCACCCACAACAAACACCGTACCACTCCTGCAAGCGAAGAATTTTGAGCTGCAGTGCTCATCATCCTCATGCATTTCGCGGTTGGACCCATAGACATCAAGAGAAAAGGAGCTAAGGTTTAATCAGTGCCGAAGGAAGAGCGTTACAGTCGAGCAGGACTATTTATTTACTATACATTTTAATTCCCATATCCTCCAGGTTCCTGCGCTGTAAAAGCCCTCAGCCCAAAATTTTGGCTCTACAATAAGGTTACCAGATGGCGCTACTGTACATCGCTAGTTCGCGTTGTCGTTGCCACTCGTCAAATGGTTAGGTCCCGTCGAAGATTTTATGTGACTGAGTTTTGTTTGATGTAAAGTAGTTTCAAAAGTCTCGGGTTTAACATACAATAGTTGGTTGGTTTTGAGTTAGTGTATTTCTGTTTTATTATCGTCTTGACACTACATGCTTTTTAGTAACTTACTGCTACAGTCGGGCTTTTTTTTTAAGTTGGATAGGTATATTAATAATAGGATTTTAAACTGACATGGTTATTGTCACTACTAAAGTTTTTTTAAACGGGATATTTATCATGTTTTTTGTTTAAAACAGGATTTTCTGTTAAAAAAAAAAAAAAACATGATAAATACACTCGAGAGCAATGAATCCGGGTCACTTAAAGAATCCTAAAAATCTCGGATACTAAAAATGCTAGGTTAATGCAATAAATTGTATTTAATAGACAATGTAATACTCCTTAAATGAAAGTAAAAAAAATATGAGTCACCATACATTTTATTAACACAAAATTACATAAAGAAAAAAACTGCTGATCTCTCCTTAAAACAAAAATAGGAAACATGAAATTTTTGAACTTTATTACGATTTTCTTGAATTTTAATACTTCGTATTGCCTCCTCGTGCTTCCATTACTGCGTTTACGCGGTTTGGCATGCTGTACACCAAGTTCCTTATACGATTTTGGGGAATATTCTCCCATTCCTCTGTGAGAGCAATTTTGAGCTCACGAAGCGTGATTGGGGGAGGGTTTCGTTGTTTTACGCATCTGCCTAGCTCGTCCCAAGCATGCTCGATCGGGTTGATATCCGGGCTGCGCGCTGGCCACTCCATACTAGTAATGTTCATCTCTTGAAGGTAGTCATTCACAATCCTACCTGTATGAGGTCGGGCATTGTCATGCATAAATATAGCATCCTCACCTAAATTGACCATAAATGGACCAACGTGATCATTGAGGATTTCTTCCACATATCTTACGCTAGTTAAAGAGCCGTTTTCTATGATTACCAGCTCGGTGCGACTTTCAGAAGAAATTCCGGCCCACACAAGTACAGACCCACCACCGTAGGCTACTTTTTCTTCGATGCATGCTTGCTTGAATCTTTCCCCTGGTCTTCGATACACTCTGTGTCTTCCATCGTGCTTGTAGAGCATAAATTTTGATTCGTCGGAGAACATAACTTTTGACCAATCTTCAATACTCCAATTTACGTGGCTCTGGGCATATCTTAGTCTTGAAATACGATGCCCACGCTCCAGTTTAGGGCCGTTTGCAGGTCTAAGGGGTTTTAAGTTAGATTCAGCAAGCCGACGTCTTACTGTCCATGCACTTGGGTTACTTCCTCCGAGGCGTCGAAACTGATTTGTGAGTTCAGTTCCTGTGAGAAAGCGATTTCGAAGCATGGTGTTCACCAAGTATCGGTCTTCTCGTGCTGTGGTACACCTGGTTCTGCCCGTTCCTGGTCTGCGTAGGTTAGAACCAGTTTCTTCGTAACGTCGGAGAACTCTTTGTACTGTTGACAGCGACACACCGACAGTCCTGGCTGTATCGCGCTGACTCCGGCCGGTTTCCAGCATTGTAAGTATTCTGGTGCATTCTTCAGGCGACATAATTTCAGCTTGAATAATGAATATAGAGCACTATCAACATGGTTTATGTACCCACATAAATGACAGATTACAAACAAAAGCAAAACCAAATGCTGTAATTTCGTAGTTCCATCTTCGAAAGTGGCCCTTTTTCAAATTTGATTTTTTTATGATATAACTTTACAATAACTAAGAAGTTTTAATACCTTCATTTAAGGAGTATTACATTGTCTATTAAACACAATTTATTGCATTAACCTACCATTTTTAGTTTCCGAGATTTTTAGGATTCTTTAAGTGACCCGGATTCATTGCTCTCAAGTGTATCTCGTTTTAAAGAACTTAGTGGTATATTAATTCTTGTAAAAAAGTTTTTGCTCTCGAGGTCTACTGTTCGTAGAACTACTAGTCATAATCTACCGCCATAGTCTACATTGACGACGTGGTGGGACTTGCGCGATCCTGAATTTAAAATCTGTGCCGGTAAGGTTGACTTTGCCGAAACATGGATAGGGTGCGGAGCCAGGCAAAGAGAGATATGTACGCAAACCTGCAGGGCAGCATGTGGCGAGCTGTTGGGCAGTGGCGACGGACCCTATTTCCTGGGAGACGTATTGTTCCTCACCTCTGGATTGCCTTTATTGGCCGGCTGGAGTGTACACTGACGAGGAACGGAGCACCCACTTTTTTCTTGCCTTTATTGAGTTGAGATTCGCTGGAGCAAACGTGCTCGGAAGAAGGAAGTATTCCAGTAAGATGCTGGTAGAGATCTCGACCGTACTTTCAGGGTTATCCTGATACCCGTGGAATACCTCTCCACTCTTCAAACACCTCAAGCCATGTTGCCCCCTTGTCGCTACGTCAGTATGTGCTAGCGACAGTGCCTATTAGTGTGCAAGTCACCCCTTGCCATTTTATCCGTGTATATTATGTAACATTGGCCAGGTAGGGGTATAGGCCTTCCATAGTTCAGGGTAATCGATCCATTATAATAGCCATCCAAATCCATAGCCCAATTGGTTGTACTTACATAGTGCATACAGAGATACTCGTCTGTTGGTGCCTCATTACTTTAAACGTGTCTAACGGGCCTCTGCGAGCTGGCTTCGGCCCCTCGTACGCCTTCCAAAGGTTCGGGACCCCAGAGTACATATCAAAGATAAATAAAATAAAATACTGGTTGTATTATCCTACTGCAGGGCAAAACCCTCCCTTTCCTTTTTCCACTCAACTCGATCCTGAGCCAATATGGACCAATCTCTCCAGTGTCAAGTTCGTCCCGTGAACTTCTACGCCTTCAATTTTAAGTGCTTAAAACTTATTCTAACAAATAGTTAGAGCCTGTCAGTAGGCTACTAAACTAACTAACGCGATGTTTTCCTATACCTTAATCTACCACGGATTAAGCGATTACAATTAGTGTTAAGCATTTGAAACTATGTTCGGGATAAGTGGAGGGCTTAACTTAGATAAAATTACATTAATGGTTGGTGTTTTAAAAGCTAATTAAAGAGATATCAAGAAGATGAGTAGCCCGACCACGGGTTATTAAAGGTTGCTTAAGGTTTGAAAAATTCTATTATTGCACTTGTACCTTACTCAATAAGAATTCCGTAATATTGCCGTACGAAAACGACTTGCCATTATATATGTTGATTAAATAGCAGCAGCCTAAATTGCATAACACATTTCTAATTGCATTTCGACAATTCAATAATTATAGTTAATTCAATTATTATAATTGCGTTTATTTAGGTGTCGAGCAGACGCATTTTTCAAACCCACGAATTTCCTTTAAAGTCGTTTGATTTTTAAGTTAATGTAACGCAGTTGGGGTGCAGGATAAGCATGCGTGTATTTTATCATTGTCATAGTTAAACGTAAAACCATATCCGTATATTTATTTATTTTTCTTCTTTTTTTATTTTAATTATTTTTCTTTTTTTTACCGTATTCATGTGACGACAAATATAAAAAAAAACCACTTACTTATCATGACATATTTCCGAAACCACGCATCATAGCTTCCTGAAGTAAAAAACGACGTTCAAGTGTATTTAATAACGCATAAAAAAACACCAATAAAACTGTTTTCAATATTGTTTTACTATATGTAGCTAACTTGTGTGGTTTAAGAGATATTTAGATGTTTTTGGCACTTTGTAAGTGGCTTATTTTATATTGCTCGTGAGTGTATGAACCTCTTTCGTTTAAACTATTTATTATTAATGTAAATCCTTTCTGTACAGAGAGAAGGAAGCGACGCAGAGAAGTTAACAATCCAGGCGGCCACACAGACCGCTAGCGGTCGATACACGTGCGAAGTGTCTGCGGACGCGCCGTCCTTTCAGACCGCGCAAGTGCATACGCACATGTATGTTGTGGGTGAGTCTATTCTCCTTAGATTGTACTTTTTTTTTTAAATTGAAGCGGTCACACAGACCCCTAGCGGTGGTTACACGCGCGAAGTGTCATGTACTGCACTTTTCTTGACCGGTAAGCCAAAGATTAATGTGAACGCCTCTATCACAAATCTGTCTCGGTCCCCGGCAACAGCGCTGGCAATAAACAAACAAATTAAAAAGCTGCAAATGGCTGAGTTGATTGACGCATGTGTAGGGTCAATTTAGGTCATAATTATACTAAATCAAAGTCATACAGTCAAAAATCTCGACACGTGTGATATCTAACCCGAGTATTTATAAAAACGAAACACAAAAAAAAGCTTTATAAACAACCAGTAGTCCATATTATTTTTATGAGAATACAGAGAACATGTAACTAGATTTTCGTGAATAAAAGGGTAAGACCATATCATAGATAGCTTGAAATAGGGTTAAATATACAGACCTTATCATCAAACAGTGGTGAACCCATCCTGAAAGGTAAAGTACTCAATATATTTTTCCTTTCTTCGACCTTACCTTTATAGATACACAAGGAGATAAAACTGTCTTCCAATCAGCCCTTTCAAAAGTGACACACTTTATAGACTACAGTCTAACACCCTTATAGGGCACTAAAATACCTTAAGGTTGACACTCTTTTACGCAAGCAATGCGTTCAGAACGTGAGGGTTCAGTATTATAGCCTGATGGATATAATTTCACCTAGAAAATCGGGGAAAATGGTTTCGTAATAGATTTACGGTTTCGCTTTTCTAGGATAAGATATGGCACATAAATGTTTATTTACTGCCTTTGGAAACAGTTTTAGATTTTATTTGTGTGGTGGTATTTTTAATTTTGAAGTCTTTCAAAACAGTGAGTTGGAGTTTCAAAGGTTAAAAATCAAAATCAAAGTCAAATAATTTATTTCAAATAGAAAGGCAATTTTAAATGTCAAGATTTACAAATAAAATAGATTTTTTTTTTTCAATTCAATTGCCCATTACAAAATGTAGTTTTCGATTGGAGAAGAATGGGCAAGAAACTCCACCGGTACTCTTTTAAAATGTTTTGTATAAATTAATTATATGTGAACACGATGCACCTAGAATAAGCTTACTATACCCAATAGGTAAAAAGAATTAAAAATGAAGCAATGACAGATGAAGTAACTATGTGATAGATACATGGTGCTCACATATTTACAAAGATTGTAAAAGTATACGATATTCCAACATTTTGAACAAGTAATACTAATAAGTCCGTGTGTGAGTTCAAGTAATCACAGAATTTACAATGAATGTCATAAAATAATAAAATATCTTGCAAAGTCTTAGAAAACTTAACAAGTTTTATTTTTATTCATTTTATTCTGCTTTTATTTATTCTAGTTTACATTAAAAGTTATATTTGCTTACGCACTTAATTTGATCTACTCGTACAAGAACACAGCCAAACACCTTTATTATTATTATTATTATTTATTTTTTTTTTTTTTTAGCCAAACACCTGATAATTAATTTGTGAAAGCATCATAAAGATATTCGGAAAATGTCCTTCCTGCCTTGCATAATAGTTTCAATGCTTAACAATCTCAAATCGTGAACTTTTCTCAAAACGAAACAGCATTCATTGAAGCTTAGTTATCTGATGTCACAGTAGTTTTCATATACCTCCCTACCTACATACTGTATATCGAACAGCACGACCGAATATATAGGGTGTGTGCTTTTGTTTAACTTTATGAATAAATCTAAACTAGTGCCCTTGTTTAATTTTATCGTTCCAAAGAATCTTACTCAAATTTGCATAATAAAGGGATAGAATATGGGCACCTATCAGCGATGAACAATATCCATTTTATATGTAAGCTTAAATCCGACCCCTGTTCACGATAATCCGGAAATTATCCGTAGGTACTTGAAAATGAGTGAGATAGATCCTTTTTGCTGTTACGGCCGTACGTTATTAACTTTTGGGTGAAACGTTCGTTAAAGTTGAATTTAATTTATTTGAATGACAGTTTTGGTTGCTTTTTGCATGTTTTATGATTTTAAAAGCAGTTTGTTGGTAAAGCAAAACGAGTTGGGTAAGGTCGCCAAAAACGGTACTATAATGCGCTGGAAGATATAACATACAATAACGCACTGGAATAATGTAAACCCTCACTTTTCCCTTGGGAATAGGTCAAATAAGATCCATTTTAAAATATAAAGAATTATTTACTTACATGAAATTAAAATTCTTGAATAAAAAACGAATCTTAGACAGTTTTCTTTATAAAATTCCAGTGTATGACATAACAAACACCATAACACACATAACGCACTAAAACAAACACACTCGAAAATACCAACTTCAAAAATTAATACCGGTCACACATCAAGCGCGATTTCCTTAATAAAACTTGCCATACTCTGGTACTAGCTATAAATTTCAAATTAGGAACTTAGTTAACGATATCTTTGTAATTACCTCGTAGAATTCACAGATAGACTGCCCGAAATATGCGCACAAGATTATGGAATTTACAATCGTTTACTATCGCAACCGCAAATAAAAAAAAATATGGCAAAACTGACATTTGACAGTTACATTAAGGTGTTGTCACATCAAAAGTAGCTGAATAATGTGACCTACAGTTGAAAACAAAAAATATATCCCGTATCGAATCGGAATAATACACTGGATAATTAAGATTTTTTTGCACTAGCATTGTATTATTACAATAATTTGTACAGTATAAGTAAACAACAACCTTAAAACTATAATGCAAATATTTTTTTGAATGAAATTCATCATCTGGGTGGATAGCAGACAAATAGATTATGTGCAGCTTTAATTTGTTGAATCCAAAATATTTTTGATTTTTTAAGTTTAGGTCTCTCGAATATTCTGTTTAATCAATATATTGCGCATGGTATTCACAATCAAACATGGGCTCACCTCAAAACTTTGAAAAGTACTTTTTTTTTACGACCTTACCCCGTTGTGTCCCTAATTTTTTATTATAACATTGAAATTGCACTGACGAGCAATATAAAAAGGCCACTTGCAAAGTGCCAAAAAATCGAAATATCTCCTAAACCACACAACACGAAGTATTTTTTTTATTGAAAACAATTTTATAGGTATTTTTATGCACTATTGAATGTTGATATTTACTTCAAGAGCGGGTCTACTATCACTACTACTACTATCTTACGTGGTGTCGGAAATATTTCATGATAAGTGGCTTTTTATATTGCTCGTCAGAGTATCTAAATTTTATTTGCATTTTGATTTTTTAACTTTTTAACAAATTAGTCCAGAAAACGATGTTGCACTAATAATAAACGCAATAAATTCTCAATAGTGTCCGGAACTATTTTTCAAAAAAATATTCCTTTCTATCGCACTATAAGAAGGAAGTCTATGAGTTTCCAATTTGGCGTACCACAAAGCATATTCTATCTATCTATCTAGAGAGAAGAGTAGCAGCTTTCTTTTTACAGCGTTAGCAGAAGCGGTTCAAAACCGGGACTAATTGCAGAAGCACATAACTACTAGCATGGTTCAAGTGCTGCAATTATAAGCTCTTGTTATTTGCATTTAGAACTAACCGAAGTGTTGAGCGACGTCGCAATTACTGTTGGTTTAATATTTGACTTATAGGGCAATATTTAAAAAAAATAATGTAAGACATAATATACTACCTTTATTTCATCTAAGCCAAAAAGCTCTAAGTATTAGACGAGCAAAAATGAAATAGACGTTTGCGTTGTTTTGGTATAATGCATTACATAGATGGCTGATCCACGATTTAATGTAGGTACAGTGCTTAACAGACAACACAGTAATACTTTTATGCCCAACGCAAGATTGCACAGTTTAGTTTAGCGCGTGCAGAAACGTCAAAATAACTCTAGGACGTTTGGATACACAATATATTGTCGATGCGTAACGTCAGCGGCATCATGACGCGCGACAGTTCTAAAATTTGTGTCTGCGATAGATAATCGTGAAACCTTTGACTATATGAAATACATACAATTCTGGCAGTCGCGGGTGTTTTATATTTTACTTCTGTCCCCAGTTCTGCCTAAATCTGGGCCGTCGATGCACGGCCTAAAGCGCCGGTACAGGCCCGGCATGAAGTTAAAAGTGGAGTGCATCAGTCGCCACTCGCTGCCAGCTGCCAACCTGTCTTTTTTCATCAACAACGATGCGGTAAGTAGTACCATGAAAACGTGGGTGTGTACAATATTATGTGTTACATGGATCGTTTGCAACTTTATTTACTGAAACATTGACTTGCTTTTACATTGACAGAGACCACTGAAAAGGTTTCTTTAACCATTTCAGTACAAAATATAGTTAAGTATAAATTAGTATACTACTTCAAGACTGCTGATGTTTTTTCGATATATCCTTATTTCTTACTACTGGAGTTTGATTAGCATTAAAGTTAAAATAAGTGCCAGGCAGAACCCTGCCTGCAGTTTTGACACAATCAAAATCTGGCAATCGCCAGTGGCAAAACTGCCACATTTACTAATAAAAACATTTTCTGAACATAGTTTTTTAACTTGATTTTCAACGCCTAAGCGACTCCAGTTTTAGCGCAAAAGTGAACTGAGCACAATGGACTGAAAGTTCCATTTACCAAAGCAAGTTGATACTGTAGTGTCGGTTAAAAGTATATTTGGAACTAGCAGCGCCCCGCGGTTTCACCCGCATAAATATCGATCCCGTGGGAATATCGGAATCAAAGGTCAGGTTGAGGCGCCGGGGCTTAGCTCCGCTGCCGCGAGAAGTCGCGGCTCAGCGGACAGAGCTCCGGCGGGATCTCATGGCATCATGGAGAGTGCGATTGTCGCAACCCAGCGCTGGGCACGCCACAATTGCGGCGATAAGACCCCTCTTTGAGGAGTGGCTAGAGAGGCGCCACGGCGTCCTCACCTTCCGCCTGACGCAGGTCCTCACCGGACACGGCTGTTTCGGGAGGTTCCTGCACAGGATAAGGCGGGAGGAAACGCCCGGGTGTCACCATTGTGTTGATCGCCCGGAGGACACGGTGGAGCATACGGTGGAGGTCTGCCCAGCTTGGGCGGAGCATCGCCGTGTCCTCGTGGAGGCGATCGGCGGCGGTGATCTCTCGCGTCCGGCCCTGGTTCAGGCCATGGTACGGAGCGAGAGGAAATGGGAGGCCGTCACCTCCTTCTGCGAAGCGGTAATGCTCGCGAAGGAGGAGGCGGAACGCGTGAGGGAGAGGCAAATTTCGCGCCCTCGCGCCCCTAACCGCCGCAGGAGGAGACGCCCAGAGCGTCGGGAAGCGCGAGGCGATTTCCGGCCACCGTAGGCGCGGGCTTGCGGGTGGTGAGCAATGGGTGGCTCACCGTCCGATAAGGACCAGGCCCGGGTCGACGGCGCGTTGTGTTCCACGCGCGCCTCAAAGAGATGTCAGCAGAATTGAAGGGGTCCACTAGGGCCGATGCCTGCCGGGGTTGCGAAGAAAACCGAAAGGGAGATCGTGGCCCCCGGCGACCGGGCAACCGAAGGAACACGGGTGGGTTTTAGTCAGTAAGAGTCTGACAAGCCCTCCCGCTCCGCCCAGAGCGGGAGAAGTTATTTGATGATTTCCCACCCACAAAAAAAAAAAAAAATTATAAACCATTTGTGTACCTCATCCAAATCTGTTAAGCAATTTTTGCATAAAAGAGTGCCAAACATCTATCCATCCATCCATCCTCACAAACTTTCGCGTTTAAAACGTAGGGTTTTCGAAGTGGCGGTAGGACTTATAGTCGAATTCGAACTTACAACTAAAACGGTCATTATGAGAATATTGTTTAAAGTTAGACATTATAGCTCATGTCTCAGTTAACTTATCAGTCATGGTCAGCAAGCTGACTTGAGCATGTTTATAATGTTTGATAGCGTTGAAATATTCTAATAAAAATAATAATACGCGCGCACGGCGCGTATTGTTAGGAGCTTACTTTCGCAGGAGCCCTGACCATCGGGAACAGGGTTCCAACCCTGTTCCCGACACTGGTGGGGTACTATTTTTTTATATCTTTTAATGTATTTTTTTGTTTTATAAGAATATTTAAAAATGGAAATAATATGTTTAAAAATGAAATAAAGGAAATAATAATAAAAATCTTCATTGCAGACCACATGATCCATAAAAAACACAATAAACAAATTACATCTTTTTTTCCTTTTTTTCTTTTGCATTAATGTTACAATGTTATTTAAATAATGGAGGTATGTGCCAACTTTAGGTACTAAAATTACAACATCAATTTCTTTGTCTTTTATATTAATAATAAAACCATGACCTTTAATAACTGTTAAATAAAAAGGAGAATTCGACAAAATAAAATTAAAAATTTATCTTGAAAAAGAAAAAAAAAAGGCTTTAAGTGAAGCAAAGCTTGCTAATTTATTAAACATTTAATCAACGCAAGCTCATTAAGCGCTCTTTAACCAGTAATGTATGTATTTAATGTATTTAATCTTGGTTTGTTTCCCAAAATGAAATTTATAAGCGCATCATCAAAGATTTATATTGAAAATTGATAAATTAAATATGGCATTTATCTAATAGATTCTCGTGTCAACGATTGATATATAATTTTCGTATCACACGGTTTTTTCGTTGATTTATTAATTTTTTTATACTTTATTCTACAACACAAAAATACATATAAAAAATAAATCAAATACTTTAAAATATACAATGGGCGGCCATATCGGTTTCTGCGATCTTTTCCAGGCAACTTTGGAATGGACAGTGATTTTCCGGGACATCAAATGGGCTTGTCGTTGGTGCAAATAATAAGTGTATAGATAAAATATAGTATAATAGATACATAGATATATAATATCGTAGTAAGATGGTTATAGCCGCGATATAGTTATATCCCTAGGGATATAGCTATATACCGTAATATAGTTAAATGAAAGCGTTTCATAACAGTCGGAGTGCGCTAATTTAGTTACTGTGACCAATTTCGACGTAGTTGGTCACAGTTCTAATCTAACCTAACCCATTTGGTCGGAGCGCCCTAATATTTATATTACTAGATCGTGCTCGTATCATAGTTATATTTCTAGTAAGACAGTTATGAACCGCTTTCATACTTACCTACCCAACCTTTTTTTTTTTTTTTTTTTGTCACTGAGAAATGCATTACGCATCCCCGCTCGTGGGGGACGAGTCGGGGTATGTGGGACTCCCTGTCACTAATCACAGTATACCCACTAAAACTCAGCGGTGTTCCCACATCGCCGTGATGGGAGGGTCATGGGAAACCGGCTCAGCCTTGACTTCCACAGCCTTCCCGGCGCATGCCCGCCTAACTGGCCGGCCCCACATGCCCCCCAGGCTGAGGGGCTACGGGAATGGCCGGGAACACCTGGCCATTCCCGTCCGGCACTGGTGGAAGCCTGTGCAATACAGGTAAGGGTGCCCCCGCACCCATTGCCTGCTGGCCTCCACCTGGGAGGAGTCGGAGATGACTTTCGAACTGACGTCTTCTTCGACCCCTCCTCCGCCTTCGGAGCGGCGCCGCGGCAGGATCGTCCTCCCGCGTGCGCTCCGCCGCCTCCTTCTGGACATGACGTGTTCGCAGAAGGAGGCGACTGCCGCCCAGGACCTCTCATCACTCAGCATGGCGTTAACCAAGCCGGGGAGTGAGAGGTCCGGTCCGATCACCGCGATGAGATTGCGGCGCGGCTCGGACCACGATGGGCACACCTCGAGGGTGTGCTGCGCCGCATCCTCCGCCGCGCCACAGTGGTGGCACGACGGCGTCTCCTCCCGTCCAATTCGGTGCAGGTAAGATCCGAAACAACCATGTCCGGACAGCACCTGCACCAAACGGAAAGAGAGGAATCCATGCGACCGCTCGAGCCACTCTCGCAGGACCGGCCCAATTGCGTCGAGGGCTCGGCGGTACCTACCCACCCTTTTTTTTTTTTTTTTTGTCGCTGAGAAATGCATTACGCATCCCCGCTCGTGGGGGACGAGTCGGGGTATGTGGGACTCCCTGTCACTAATCACAGTATACCCACTAAAACTCAGCGGTGTTCCCACATCGCCGTGATGGGAGGGTCATGGGAAACCGGCTCAGCCTTGACTTCCACAGCCTTCCCGGCGCATGCCCGCCTAACTGGCCGGCCCCACATGCCCCCCAGGCTGAGGGGCTACGGGAATGGCCGGGAACACCTGGCCATTCCCGTCCGGCACTGGTGGAAGCCTGTGCAATACAGGTAAGGGTGCCCCCGCACCCATTGCCTGCTGGCCTCCACCTGGGAGGAGTCGGAGATGACTTTCGAACTGACGTCTTCTTCGACCCCTCCTCCGCCTTCGGAGCGGCGCCGCGGCAGGATCGTCCTCCCGCGTGCGCTCCGCCGCCTCCTTCTGGGACATGACGTGTTCGCAGAAGGAGGCGACTGCCGCCCAGGACCTCTCATCCCTCAGCATGGCGTTAACCAAGCCGGGGAGTGAGAGGTCGGGTCCGATCACCGCGATGAGATTGCGGCGCGGCTCGGACCACGATGGGCACACCTCGAGGGTGTGCTGCGCCGCATCCTCCACCGCACCACAGTGGTGGCACGACGGCGTCTCCTCCCGTCCAATTCGGTGCAGGTAAGATCCGAAACAACCATGTCCGGACAGCACCTGCACCAAACGGAAAGAGAGGAATCCATGCGACCGCTCGAGCCACTCTCGCAGGACCGGCCCAATTGCGTCGAGGGCTCGGCGGCCGAAGACTGCGGCGGCAAGGTCCTCCGTCCAATGGACGACGATGGCGTCCCTCGCCTCCCGCCGAACGGCCTCCCGCTCTTCCGGGAGTGGGCGTTCTCCTCTCGCCCTCCGTCCCGCCGTCCATTCATATACTCTGGCGAGCACCCATGCCTCGAGTTCCCAAGGAGGGGTGCCGGCCAGAGCACATGCCGCCGCAAAGCTCACCGTGCGGTGGGCCCGCGCCACCCGCTGGGCTATGGCCCTTTGGGGTGCCCTCAAGGCGGCGGCGTTCTCCCTTCTTTACCCACCCTTTTTTTTTTTTTTTTTTTTTTTTTTTTTTTTTTTTTTTTTTTTTTTTTTTTTCCGGGGTGGAAAATCCTCATGGATGTCCTTCGCCCTGGGGCGGGCGAAGGGGTCTGTCAGACTCCTACTGACTAAAAACCACCCCGGTGTTCCCTTCCCACACTTGGACCGGGGATCATGGGATCTAGTGCGCCTTCCATGATCCCCGACTGGTGTCGGCCCGCTTTTGCGGACCACTTCATGCCCGCGAGTGGAGTGAGGTGTTACACTCCCCCCGCGACGTCAAATAGGGGCGCGCGTGGAACACTACGCGCCGCCACCTCGGGTGCTGCTGGATGGGGGGTGACGGACGTCCCCGAGTCCGCCATCCCTCCGGATCCGTTTACGGGGGCTGGAAGAGGGCATTGTCTGCCCTCCGCCGACGCCCAGTCCGCCTGCTACGGATCAGGAGAGTGGTCTCGATCTCCCTCTCCCTTTCCGCAGCCTCCTTCTGTGAAACTACAGTTTCACAGAAGGAGATCACTGCATCCCACGACTCGGCACTCCCGACCATCGAACGAGCTCTTTACCCACCCTAACCTAACCTAAACCTAACCTTTTTTTTTTGTTCCGGATTTGAAAATCCTCATGGATGTGCTCCGCCTTCACATCCGACCTAACCAACCTAACCTAACCAAAAAGGGTACCTACCTAACCTACCTACTTAAATACATACATGTCTACCTATCTACATACCTACCTACCTACCCTAATCTAACCTAACCTAACCTTTTTTGGATGATCCAAAACAGTATATTCGTGCTCGATTTCGACTTAACTGCCGTAGTATAAATTAAATAATACCTCAAAAGCTTTCTAATCTACTCCTAAACCTACTTGAAATACGTCAGAAATTAAGCACAGCCTAAACAAACATTGCAAACAAAAGTGAAGTCCCGATACCGTTTCAATTTAATTTAATTAATCTGCTAACAAACTTAACAAATGTTTTAAGCTATTTTATACGGCCAAAAAACTTGACCTGTAATATCTGTTTGCCTGACGGTCGAATTATTAATTTAGACTAAGTAAAGACACAAATTAGATATTGTTTTGAGTGGATGGGCAGTAGTGTCTTCCTGTCTGCTAATCACCATGTTTTGCGAACACTAATTCGGCTGCTAAGCATGGGGATTATTGAATGTATCAGTGAACCATTAGCCTTGGGAAGATAGCTAATAATAGAAAGGTTACACAATATACAGGTCTTCGATCATGACCCTTTGATCAACAGGCTGGTGTGTTGATAGAGTTCTCTTTCTTTCAAATTGTCCTTTAGGATTGTGATTTTGCTCTCTTCTAGCCATTTATGGCTATGCACATTGGCCCATTGTACAGTGTCTGAGAAGGTTCATACTTGTACCTTTTCATAACGGTAGTATCAGGTAAGTATGTCAGCCAAAAAGTCATAAATTAGAAAGATAAAATTATTTTACTGATATATTTTCCTGATGCTATCGTTTGCAACAAAAAGTTTTTAATATTTTGTGCAATCAGAGAATCAAAAATAATCGAATAAAAACTACTTGCTTAAAAAATGATTGAAAAACCGAGATCTATTTAAAACGTGGCTTTCTAATGCGAGCAAACAGTTGGCCGGATAAAAAGGTTGGATTACAAATTCCCACAACCTCAAACATACAGAATCGTTATGAAAATGTTTGACTTTTAACGAGCTTCCTAAATGAACTTTTTGAAACTAGTTGCGAAGTACGAGTTGATAAACGGTTGCGGCTCAAATTTTGGATCACCTCTTAAATATATGTACGTTTCGGAACAAGTTGCCAAAAATGAACTCTTTGTACTGGAAAATAATATTCGCATTTATGAAATAATTTGTACGTTCTTTATCTGCTCGACAAAGCTTATAATTTTGTTCATAATTTACTGTAGTTACCTATGTCCCAGGGGCGACAGCTTCAAACAACTATTGGCTTCCCTTCAGAAATTTGGAACATAACCACTCTATCGTCATTCAATAATTGTGATTATTGAATGACGATAGAGTGGTTATGTTGTGTGTTATCACACTATAAGTATTTGAGACACCATAAAATTTAAACATTACAAAACGCCTACATAGATTAATTTTTTTGTCTTAATATGCCAACAACAAAACATTTTGCGCTACAAGAACTCGTAGGCACGTCCAGCTTATCGTGCATTTAATTTTTTTTTGTGAACAAAGTTCATCATGGCGTCACTTCGGTCACGTGACACCGCGGTTTCTTAGCAGCCGGGTAAGCCGATCTGCAACGAGTTACGATAGGGATAGTAATAGAAAACGTGCGCGCGAAAACGAGAAAGAACTATTGCTATTGTCTATCTCGGTTGTTTTCGTTGAATTTTGTAATACGTTCAGCTTAGAGTTCGGTTCGGACTGTCAGACATCATAAC
Source organism: Omphaloscelis lunosa (assembly GCA_916610215.1). Classification (NCBI taxonomy): domain Eukaryota; kingdom Metazoa; phylum Arthropoda; class Insecta; order Lepidoptera; family Noctuidae; genus Omphaloscelis; species Omphaloscelis lunosa. The sequence goes on from OU744247.1 coordinate 17,220,449, forward strand.
ATATCATTATTTTTTATAGATTATTGTATTGATTCTTTTCTATTTCGGGAATGTGAGAATGCTGTAGGCTTAGTGGACTGTAGATTTGTTGACCATTTTCTAATTTCTTAAGTACATGGTACTTATTGAAAGACCTACACTGTCCTCCCATACCTGGTCACACTGTTACTTGAAAGAATTGTAAAAGCCAATTATTTTTAAAAGAGTAACCGTGGAGTTTCTTGCCGGCTCTTCTCCATAGGAAACGATCAATTGGACCGTGCTTCTGACGTTTCATAATATACTTTTTAATGTAATCATATTAAAACCATATAATTTGTTTGTCATTGAATTCATTAGTTTATCATTACTAGAAGTAGTAATATTTGATTGTAGGCATAGAACAGTGATTATGATAGTGTTTAAGTATTTTGAATTTAGTGAACGTAAAGTACGTGAATTAGGTATTTGGGGTAAGTAGATAGTTTATTATGTTGAAATTACTTATTTAGAGTAGATATGAAAAGTAATTAGTACGATCATTAGGATTAGTATGGCGGCATTAATAGTTTTAGATTGTTTATTGACGGATTATTTACTTTGTAAATAAACATGCTTTTCAAGGTTTCGTTCTGAAAATATGAAACACAAAGTTAGGCCGTGCTCGCCCAGATATGACGATAAATTACAAACGACTTGATGGTTTTTCAAACATTTTAATGTTTCCCTTTACGATAAATATCAATGACTGACTGGCAGTCGTAAATGAAATAAAATGTATTGTTCTCGTGTTTACTTTTCTCAGATTGTAGTAGTTTATGGAATAAAGGATTGACAAATTCATCAAAACATGTGCAGACTGAAAAACATATTCGTAGTTGTTTTATGAGTTCGGGACTGGTAGGAATAGAATTATTTTCACAAATTTACATGAAGCGCATACATAATAGAAAAGTAGATCGAAATAGGAATTTAACAAGAAATAACTTTTCGCGGCCACAATGAAAGTCTGAAGTAACGTCATATTATTTTTTTTTCTTTGTTTTACCACGCTTCGCAACTGCTATGTCCTATATTATGTATTGCTATTTATAAATAATTGTTTTTGTATGATAAACAAGTAGGTTTGATATCAAATAATCGATAATAATATTATAAATGCGAAACAAACTCTGTTGGTCTGAAGAGATTTGGATGAAATTCACAAACAGACGGATAGACCATGACCTGGATTAGGGCATACAATACGATGCCGTAGAAAAATTTCAGATCACCATGCGGGCGAAGTCGAGGGTAAAAGATAGTGTTGTAATAATAACAATAAAATTCTGTATTCATGTTCATTCAATTTTTTTATACATCCTGAGATAGCTCGTTCAAACACACGCCATACTTAAAATTATAATTACAAGAGAATACACAACTAAACCAACCTATTTGTAATACCTACGTTGAGATTTATTTGTTCAATTTAATCGAGATAATTTGTTTTCTGTTCTTACATAACTTTAAATTATTATAAACTAACAATACAAACTACTTCAAATAATTATGAAGCACACAATTACTCAATCGCAGTATCCTCTCGAAATCTAACTTAATTAGAAACTCCGAGCATTTCAGAAACAAACACACACGCGAACTTACAAAAGATAATCAAGCAGTTTGCTTGTAAATAAAATAAATTATTTTGGTCTTTGATTTTTTCCCAGGTCCGGCAAAGTAATATGTACCTATTTGGTTTTACCATCAGAAATTTCTCAGTAGCAGCCAGCTAGCTTTGTGCCCGGTTGATGGCAATAGGCTTTTCTACTATTGCATGGAACTTAAATATTCTTTAAATGGGGAAATGCGGGTGCACTACTAACCACCTCTACCTAACCATGCAGCCGTGATTATGTGTGAGATGTAAATTATTTTCCTAGTAGATTCATTTCAATTTGTTCAGCAGTTTTCCCTTTTGTCTCGGGCAAGAATACCAGGCTGACAAGAGCCCCGCAGAGGTTGATTCCAGCGTAACAATACACTACAGTGTGCATTCCGAGAAAGTTCGCTACGGCTGTAAAAGAGGCCAGCTGGACGAACGACATGAACCACGCTAGTGTTACTAAACATCCCATTACCTTTGCTCGTATCTGAAATAAATAATAAAAATAATATTAGGTTATTTAATAATTACATACTTATGGTACGTGAAAAAATGTTAAGTGATGGTGGAGTATAATAACATGGCTCAAATAATGAAATAATTAATAGGTTTTATGACTAGGGTGACATTAGGGTTGACATTGTAGGAAAAACAGCCGTTAAGACCTCTGGGACACAGGTCTCCTCTCGGTGAGTACCATTGTAAGCGGTAGTCCCTCTACCGCTTACAATGGTAAAAACTTTTAAGAAACGGTAAGCAACGGGAGTTACAGGTATAGTAATTGTAGGTACCTTTTAAGGTAGAAACAGTTACTTAATGTATTTTAGAGCGAGATCGCATGGGAGGTCGTCATCTTCTTCTGCGAAGCAAGTAATGCTCGTAAAAGAGAAGGCAGAATGCATGAGGGAGAGGCAAATTTCGCGCCCTCACGCCCCTAACCGCTGCAGGAGACGCCCTGGGCGTCGGAACGCCGCGGTCTTGCAATGGGTAGCTCGCCGTCCGCGATAAGGACCAGGCCCGGGTCGACGGCGCGTAGTGTTCCACGCGCGCCTTAAAGTGACGTCAGCTTAATTGACGGGGTCCGTTCGGGCCGATGTCTGGTTGTGGGGCTGCGGGGTTGCGGGGATGTCCGAAAGGGTTAACGTGGCCCCTGGCAATTTAGGCAAGTGAACGAACACGGGTAGGTTTTAGTCAGTAAAAGTCTGACACGCCTGGGTGGGTGTGTCAGACTTTGGGAAAGCTCCACCTAGAGCGGGAGAAGTTATTTGATAATGTCTTAACCAAAAAAAAAAAAAAGAAAAAAGGGGTTTACGGGGGCGAAAAATCGATCTAGCTAGGTCTCATATCTGGGAAAATTCGTTTTCTCTTTTTTCACAGCCTCGGGAATGTCAAAAACTTTGGTATACCTGGAAGATTTGTTAACCTATTTTCACCCGAGCAAATTTGTTTAACCAGGATCATAATGATAGGTACCTATGGAATTGCCGTTTTTATTTAAATAAGTCAACGCTCTTGTTTTTTTATTTTTATTTTTATTAACCAAAGTAATTCAGGCATTAAGTCGGCCTTTGTACAGTCTTTTTTTTTACTTGTGCATAAAGTTTTAATAAATAAATGATTACCCATGCAATCAAGCTTATTGATGCCGTTTTAGAAAAAGTCTGCTGGACGGGAGGCGACAACTGAACTGCCTCTCGGTTATTGAATTTTTTCCCGGTCAAAAAGTTATCCAAATTCTGGAAAAAGTAGAAGTCTGTAGGGGCAAGGTCTGGTCAGTACAATGGATGACGAAGAACTTCCAACCCCAGCTCTTGTTACTTGGAGACCGTCTGCTGTGCAGTATGAGGTCGCGCGTTGTCGTGCAGGAGCAGCGGAGCCGAACGATTAACCAAAGGTGGTTGGAGATGTGTGAGCTTTTCCATCATTATGTTCAGTTCTTCACAGTACACATCTGCAGTAATGCTCATCCCGTTTGGTAAGAAGCTGTGATGAATGACACCGGCGCTAGACCACCAAACAGTGACCAACACTTTTTTAGGGGTCAGTTTTCGTTTGGGGCATTGTTTAGGTGCTGAACCAGGATCTAACCAACTCGCTGAGCGCTTGCAATTGTCGAACAGAATCCATTTTTCGTCGCAAATAACAATGCGATTCAATATGCCTGTTGAGCAGTGCAAGGCTCAACTCCACGCGTGCTTCGTGCTGGCGATCATTCAATTCGTGGGGCACCCATTTGTCAAGCTTTTTTACCTTGCCAATTCGACGCAATTGGACCAATATAACATCGAAAGCTGCTGCTAATTCAGCTGTAGATTGAGAATCATCAGCTTCCACAATGGCCTTTAATTCGTCATTGTCGACTAAAGTTTTCGGTCGACCACGGGGTTCATTTCTTAGGTCGAAACTTAGGTCGGAAGCAGGCAAACCAATAACGGGTGGTGCGATCGTTAATAGTGTTCGCTCCGTAAACGTCGTTGATGTTGCGTGCCGCTTCTGCCGCTTTGCTGCCACGTCGGTATTCGATGACGTACAAATGCGATGAAAACAGAACGCTAACCATTAAACAAATGACTAATTTTCAAAAAAGAATTCCATATTTTAAAAATAAAAATAATTTGATCTTAGAATTCTTAGTGAAACAAGAAAAAATTGGACTTGAAATAGCCAGTACGGCAGAACGGCAATTTCATAGGTAAAGACCTAATATTAAATTAACATATAATCATAAAGAAATCTCGAAATTATGTCCAGACGTAAAAACCGTGTGAAAAAAGGGCGAGTTGCTACTTTGATATAAAAAGTATGTAGGCAGGGTACATAAATATTATATTAGGTACATTAATATTTCGCTTGCACTAATAAGGATATTAATAATATTGATATCCAAATATTATTTTCGAAACCCTTTTTTTGAACATTTGTATATTATAAAATGATGATGTGGATATCAACACACGTCGAGTTCGCGACAAGTCAATCGTCATCCTAAGGATGCCTCGTTGAGAGGTGAAACATGTGTCGATTTTTTCCAGGGTCTTTTTAAAACTCTTTAGAAATAGCTAAGCGGAACAGGTTACTAAATATATCCACATCATCATTTTATAATGGATTTCCGCAAGGTCACGCCTGAATAAATTAATTATCTTTTGTATATTATAGCAATTAGCGATTTCCGTTTTGTATTTACGTAGTTTGTAATTAGAGTAAGGTGGCACCGATTTCTTTTACACAAGAATGGACGCAGTAATCTGCTGATAAGTACACACGTAAGTAAGTCGAGTTTACCCTCATAAGACGTACCTACCCTAAATTAATTACGTCGTATCACTACAGACATAATAAAATTCACTCAGTCATCTAATTTGTTAGCATATTCCACGCCTACGATTTGAATGACCCTAATCGTCGTGGTAGCCTAAATACTCGGTCAAAGTAATGAGCCTACAGGGATCCAGCGCATGTTTGCCTTGATTTCAATGAATATTTCAGGATTTTCAAAGGTATATTATATTGGTCTGTAGCCCCATTAGCCCCATTTATATGAAGCACGTTTCATGCCTGGCATACAAGAAAATTGTAGCAACAAATGACTTACATCGTCTTCTAAACACTGTTAAGACGGTGCAATTTTTATTGTTGCTTCAACTTACGGTTTGTCACAGGCAATTTATCGCATCGAGGCTTTAGGTGTACATTCATGCGTGGTAATCAGGTTGGTTTATGAACGCTGTTTTTCTTATAAGAGTATTTACTGTCTATCTTTTAGGCATAATTTTTTTTGGGGGTGCGAAGAAAACCGAATGAGAGATCGGGGCCCCCGGCAACAGAGCAACTGAAGGAACTCTTACTTACTAAAACCCACCCGGGTTTTAGTCAGTAAGAGTCTGACACGCCCTCCCGCTCCGTCCAGAGCGGGAGAAGTTATTTGATAATTACCCAACCATTAAAAAAATGCATCATTTTTTAGATTTTAGGTCCGGTTTCCACTGAAGTGGAGATTAGAGGAGATGTCTCAAAGAACCAATAGGCTTGCGTTATTTTCACATCTCTCCACAAAGATTCAACACATTAACCAAAAAATAATCAACTTTATTTTGTGCGATCTGTTCCCACAAACAAACCGTTAAAACGGTTTTGTGGGGCATATTTTTGACACTTTCGACTCAACCCACATTTCATAGAACTCATACGCCATGCCGCCATACATATTAGAAGCGAACCGAAAAGTGGTATTCCACACCTGAACAAAATTGTTTTTGAATATAAAAATGCTTGTATTTTAAAACCAACGCATATACTAATAAATCTTGTTAAAATATGCAACTGATCTTATTTTCACAGTGTGTAATGCTGTATTCGCTAAGAAAAACTTTCTTTAAGCTGATGATCTTCAATTATAATATACAGTTGAGCGGATTGAATGTTTGTCAGACGCTATAGCAGATGTAAACCGAGATTTAGATGCCATAAAAAAGTGATCTGATAGTTTTGGGGTGTAAGTAAACCGCATGATGACTTTCTTCCTCCTCTTATTTTCAATGGTACCGTCATACCCATTAACTCTACTGTGAACGATCTCGGTTTGCATCTTAACTCGATACTTAGCTGGAAACGCAAGGTCTCTAGTGTTAGTCAAAGGGTCAACGGTACTCTGCGATTCCTGTATCGTCAGAGAAATTTGTTACCCGCTAAGACGAAAACTATGCTTGTGCAGACTTAGATTTTTCTTACCATCGACTGTCACGTGTGCTACTTTGACTTGAATTCGGTTTTGCTGGATAAGCTCGACATACTGCTTAACAATTGTATCTGGTTCATATTCAACCTCAGGAAATATGATCATTTGTCGAGCTATAGGCCTGAGCTTAAATGGATGTGCATTCGCCAAAGAAGAATTTTACGAGTTTAGTTTACTCAACTCTCCCACTCCTTTTTATCTTGTGTCTCACTTCCAATATATATGTTCTTCACACACTAAGAATCGTTCTTCTAACAATCTTCTCCTACTTTGTCGTTTTCATGCTTCTAACTTGGTTCATTCTTCTTTTCATATTCAATCCATTCTTCTATGGAATGCGCTTCCTCTTGATATCAGGACGGCCACCAGTCGGTATGCAATTTAAGCGGAAATTGCAGAGTTTTTATCAAAATAAATAGAGTAAAGACATCTCAACACCTCTCTCCCTTCAATTTGTATTAATATAGGTATATATTATATTAAATATGTATGTGTGTGTGTATTATACTTTATAACCTATTTATGTACAGTTGTTCCTAATTGTTTTATTTCTAATGATAAATTAAAAAAAAAATCTTTGTTCCTCTCAAACAGAGCACCTGCCATCTAATCTCTTCACCACCCTTGGTTGACTGGTGGACAATGCCTAAAGCATTAAGTCCGCCTTTGTACCTTTTTGAGTGTGAAAAGTTTAAATAAAAACCTACATTTAAAATGAGCCCTCCGCGAGGGCTCCCGGCATCCTATATGCGACTAGAGTGAACCCTCCAGGAGGGCTCCCGGCACTAAACGTGTAAATTATTAAGATTGCTGTAAGCTTTTATAAATATCTAATAATATAATGGTTGTAAAAAAACCGTTAACGAAGCCGGGAGACTCATGTTCTTCCTCTTATTATGATATTTTTTTTGGTACTGGACCGTTCCTGGGAACCTTCTGGTTACGGATATTGAAGGTCAAAGTTACAACTTTTTTAATGTTTTGACGAAAATAAATTTTAAATGTTATAATAACTTAACTCTTAATATTCCTACAAACTCTGTACCGTTGCATACATCCATAAGCACATGTTTTGCGTGCTTCACGTTACGCACTACCATAAACAGCGAATTTTCATACCAAAAAAGTCGTGCCCCAGCAATTATTTTGGCACTAAGTTACTTAGTTTGATGTATATTATGCGTAGGTGACGACTTCGTGCATGGTCTTGTTACACCCTGTATACACTGTCAAATTAAATTAACTAGGGAAACTTCGCAGACGAGATAGGTATCGATATCGATTCACGAAAAAAAATAAAAAAATACTCGATTTTTTTTTGGATCAATGAGCCCTGGTTGTGTTGTTACTAAAGTTATATATTCGCATCACCGACACGCCTTAGTTCGTCACCATAGAATATAGATGGCGCTAATACCAGTTTCAACTTTACTTCTGTCGGCAGTTCCCATGTCTGTCATTTTTTTTGTTTTATCTTGTTAGGATATTGATACCCATCACGTCTGTGAAGTTAACACAAAAACAGTGATTTTTCAGAATTTATATTTCAAATAACTAATTCAGTTGATGACCCCACAAAGAACTTATCTAATTAACTTTTTTTTTTTAATTTTCTTATATTCGATACCAATACCCGTTGTTTGTTTTGGTGGAAGCCGAGACAAGGTATTTTACGACAGCCAACGAATAAAACAGAGGTATAAAGGACGGCTCATAGTTTTCCAATACAAATCAAGGCAGTGAGTGGTACGTAGTTAGGTATTTGAAATCTGGATGAAAATAGACGGTAAAAAAACCCACTTGGCAAAAAAAGGAACGGTGAAGAGGCTTACCTAGTCAGTTAAAAAATTCGTTCAAAACGAACAACGCTTTTTATGGATATCCCGATACGTAACCAAACCCCTTTTGTGGGCTAAAAACATTAAGCCGACGTATATTGATGACGTGTTCGAGGCTGCCGAGTTCCGAGCTGCCCACTTTGGAAAGTGGGCAGCTTTAGTTATACATATATTTTTTTTTAAATATTGAATATTAAAGTGGGAAAGTCAGTTATCTAAGGCAACAAACTCATTTTCATTGTACCTTTACTGTGTTTTATAGATGGTCGAGACAGCATTTAAAAGGCCTTTGATTCATTAAAGTAAGTCCAATCAATTGTTTTTTGAGTGATTTTTCACTAAGTTAAATATAAAACATTTTTCCTTGATTTCCTTACGGGGGTAATTATGTCTTAAGTTATCAAGAACTTACGAGTTTACGTAATATTTCGATGCCATTATTTATGTACATTTTTAAACATCAAAAATTTGATAATGATGTAATCGTCATTGTTTCCGATTAAAAAAAAAATCACTCAAATCAAAGTGATTAAGGTAATCGGTCCATTAATAATAATTTGTACTAAGTAATTTGTTTTTGTAGAATGATATTGAAGATAAATACGAAAATCATTACGATTAGTGTTGGTGTCGTATTCCCAAAAGTACATTTTTTTAAATCTTCAAACCATCCTCATTTAATTGCTTTGATTAATTAGAGTCCACTTAATGAAAGGTGAGAGTGATTTTTTCACGTTTTCAGAAATTGACAACACTGCTGCAAAATGTCTTTTGTTATTTTTATAACGAAAACAAATTTGTGTGATTTTTTTCGTATTTCAAGTAAAACAATGTTTAAAACTTTAAGAGGCAATGCGAGAAAGTTGTTATACACTATGATAAATAATTACAATCAAATGAAAAGCGAACGCGGGGCTATATTCAACGAAAAAGTACAATTGTTTACAATAATTTCAGAAATTACTGGTAAACTATTGAATTGGTTTTGATACTAAGTAAATAAGATTTATATTTATTAAACCTGTAGCCTAATTGCGTAATACAACACAATCACAATCTGTTTCGATTTGAAACAGATTGCTAATCCATTGCTTCAGAAGTTTGAAAAAAAAAAAAAAAAAAAACTGCTCCACAACGTAAATAACGCGATGAATGTTGTTGAACTGTCAAAATGAAACAAATGAGGCAAAATTGTTTACGAAAATAAGTACAGTAATATAACAGTTTTAAATGTAGAATCATAATTGAATTTAGCGATGAGAAATCGCGTGGCATCAATATACAAATCCGAGTTATTATTTATTTAATCCTGTTTAAAATCCTAGATTTTTTGCTATGGGAACCTTCAAAAAAGCAAACATAGTATTAATGCATATAATCAGGATAATAATCAGTTTATAATGTTCCTACAGCTGGGACACATGCCTCCTCTCTGTGAGAGAGAGTAGGCAGTAATCCACCACGGGGGCCCAGTGCGGGTTTTCCTTCACCGTTTTGAGAGCAGTGGTGATGAAATAATTTACACAAAGTAAAGTGTCTGTCAGGGTTCGAACCTACGACCTACAAACTCATAAGTCGCAGCCGTTAACACTGGGCCTCCACTGCTCTGAATCAGGATAACTTACCAAATATTAAAAATATATGACCTACATAATATTTAACATACATTTTTTTGTAATATTTATTTCTATGTGACTTTCAACCTTATGATCATAAAAACTTATCCACAATTTTTTTTGCTTTATGCATTCCTGTTATTCTGTAATAAACAAAAATTAATTAATTATACTGCATAAAAATATTCAAGTATTAAATACGTTTTTTCCTAATTAACCCCACGTATTTTTTTTTAATATGTCGCCCTTTTTTTCACTCTCAACTTTCAATAGACAGACTCTTAACTTGTCATGGAGTCATCACAATTAATTAGTTAGCGTGGATATTTTATTACGGCAACGATTTTCGTGTTATTTTCGTGAAACGTCAATGATTAATGAGTTTTTACTGGACATACGACCTGATCCAGATTGGCAAACGGATGGCATGCGGTCGTGAATTTCCTAATAAATTCAAATTTATGGATCAGTAAATTCTATACAAATATTTCCTTACGCGATTCAATTGAATTTAGATTGACAGCTTATTTGACAACGACACAATATGGCAACGACACAATACGGCAACAAAGTCAATCCTATTCTTGGGTATATTGATTGCGTAGGTGAACCAATTTAGTGTGGAAATAACACTTAAATTGAGTAGAAAGTAGGCAGCTGTCACACGATTTACTCATAAGTTAAGTCCAATCTTGTACTACGTGAGCCCGAAAAATCTAGAAGGCACCGAAAGCATGTAATTTGAAATTCGGCTTCACGTCGCCGTCGCCATTTTAAGGCAGATAGAAGAAGCGTTCCAACTAGCGCAGTTCTAAATTCAAATTCCCGGGAGCAGACATGTAAATCGCCTAGAACTCTACCGGTGTAGTTCTGAAATCTAATTAGGTACAAACTTTGCCTTGCCCGATTATAGCAATGTGTTTAGGTTTAGACGAGTTTTTCATAGCTATTGCTTTACGGCTCGTGCAGATCAGCGCAATATCGCGGGCGCTACAAGGGTCGCGCTGCCTGTAGCGCCCGCGATATCGCGCCAGATTGCACGAGCCCTTATGGGGCTTGATTATATTTGTGTATAATTCGCTTAAGGCGAGCATCAGGACGCGATGCATAGTTACGCCTTTATAATTTTCCCGTTCAGCGAATTACGTCCATCACTCCATTATTAACTGCAACACGTAAACGGACGTAATTCTGCAGAAAACAGTCTGGCCTGACCTAACATGATAATACTCACGCATCACAGTAATTAGCTGAGTGTTAACGTAATGCTTGGGTTGGTTAGAATCTAATTTAGAATCTAGAATGTCTAATCATTAGACAGTTGACACTTTAACATTCTGTAAATAGATATTACTTCGAAATTATCGGGTTGCATTCAAATAGTTTCCTTGAGTGATACTGAAATGTACGTCTGAAATGCACTAGGCGGGCATCTTTGCTACCACCTACCTGATTAGTAAATATTTGTTGACTGTCGTTTGAGCCGATACGACAGGAGAAGAAGACTTCGTGTGTTAGTAAGTCGAGAATTTGTTTTTGAATCGAGAGAAGTTCGTGTTGAACTTGACAGAATACCATCACTGAGCTCAGCTTAAGATGAACATCAGATTATTGAACGCCATTGTAGGCATAGGTCTACTCAAATTGTGTCTTCAAAAGGCCATTCAAGATATTGTCAAATCAAATCAAACTATATTTGAAAAAAAATCATATAAACCTACATGGGCACTTGTCGAAACGTCAGAAGCTGGGTGCACAGTTACACGGTCGTTTCTTAAAATGGAAAATCTTTTTAAAATAATTGGATTTTACAATATTTTTAAATAACAATGTTAATAGGTATGGGAGGACAGTAGGTATATTTTTCGAACTTATGGTAAGTTCGAAAAATATTTGACCGAATTTCATTTAACCTATAAGTTTTCAACTATCATCGTTTCGTTTTTTTTTTTACTTTATTGAAGTCACGTCTACTTCGACGTTTCATTTGGTCGAAAAACTTTTTACCGAAGTTACACTTAGCCGAAATAACTACTATTATGTTTAATTCATTATTTAAATGTAATGGCACTTAATAAAACAGTTGAGTATGAACAAAAGTGGTTTTAAGTGCAAACAAGGATGCTTGTTTCAAGCATGCGGCATGCAAGAAGGCATGAAGCGTGCAAGCAGGCATGCATCATACAAGCAGGCATGCAGCATGTAAGCATATATGCAACATGCAGTAAGCATTGTTTCTGTCATGGCTCCGGCGCTGTGGGGTTTGGGCGGACCCAATTCGACCTTATTGTCGCAGATGCTTTTAACGCTCACCGGGGGCTGACCCACCCCTCCTCGCCTACGTGGGCTTAAATTACACTCTAGGGGTGGAGCAGACAAGACTGCGTGAAGTCAGTTCAGCAGCAAATCCTTTCTATCACTAAATTTTGTAGCACGACTCTTTATAATAATAATAATAAATTCATTTATTTCAGACATAATCACAAAATTGTCCATATAGTGTTAGTAACAGAGGTCTTAAAAACTATGTTAGTATACTAGTATAAATTCACATTATAAAAATTCAAATAGACATTAAAACACAACATAAAAATACAACAAAAATAACATTACATATATTAATTATGTCACGTGTAGCCGAATAAGCCTCCCCAGCACTGCAGACTCCGGCCTATCAGATATCATCCTCAGAATTCCGTTGGGGCTCCCACGGATCCTAAACATCAAAGATGCTGCTTTTTTACGCATTATGGCATAAAAATCATCGATCCTAGCGTCAGCAAACATGCCTGATGCGCTACAGAAACGTGGGAGTCCCACCAGAACTCTGAAGGCGTTGTTGTATTGTACGCGAAGAGCGTTGTAGGCCCGTTGCGTGTAGCTGGTCCATAGAGCACTGGTGTAAAAGCTTTGGCAGTAGGCCCTGAACAGTGTCACTTTTACATCTACTGTACACCTTGCAAATCTATGCACCAACATATTCGCACGAACCGACAACGCCCTTCGCTCCCTCTCGATATCTGCATCGTCATTTAGGGTCTCAGTCACTATGTGTCCTAGATATCTAAACTGAGAGACACGTTTCAGAGGTACTTCGTTTAAAAAGACCGGGGGTTCATGCTCCGGTGACTTATTCTTACCTCTAATCACCATGAACTTTATGATACTATTTTAATTTAATATTGAAATTGCTACCAAGTAACCCATTTAATATTTGTGACCAAATAATATTACATAAAATGTTGTTTCGGTGTGGTGAAAATATGGCAAATAAATCATTTGGTAAATGAAAAAAATACAAAAGAGGCTTCGGCCAATAGCAAAAAAATATTTTGTAAATCGGCGAAATATAGTTCGGTAAAATAATACCCATGACTTCGATGTTCTCAAAATATGTCAAATAATGCATATAGCAAAAAAAGATGTCGGTCGGTCAATAGTTTTCGGTAAAATGAAAATCGAACAAAAAAAAAAATCGGGAAAGTGATCGGTTCCCCAGTGTAGGTCTTTCAAAAAGCACCACGTACTTAACAAAATAGAAAATGGTCAGTAAATCTACAGTCTCCTAGGTGTTCTCACATTCACAAAATAGAAAAGAATCTTTATAGAAGATAAATTAATAAAAATAAAAACTTATTTACAATTGTAACTATCATGTCCACAAAACCACAAATATAGAGTTGAAATTAAACTGTCGGTATATATTGTCAAATAATAAGATGATGACAAGAAAGAATGTAAAAAAATAATTTGCCGTCGTAATTTATGAGCAGTTAATAGACACTTAAATAATAATGCCGTTTATGAGGTACCAGGGAAGCTACATGTGCAGAACGAATTATTGCCAAACTTCCTTTTCTTCAGCGTAGTCTTTCATTTTAGAATATGCTTTTTTGAAAGAAAGAAAGAAAAAATTTCCTCAATTCCCTCAATTTAACAAAACAATCAATAGTGAAATAACTTAAGTTATACTCGTAAATGCAATCAAAAACCCATTAACCTAATAAATTGGTGAAGTTCTTCAGGTCAAGTACGTTATTTAGAAGTATCAGTGTTAGAAGTACGTTAACCCGTTGGTCCCCGCTGTCATTTGTAAATCTATAACAGTCGTTACGGGTAGTTAGAAGCCCAAAAGTCTGACAACCAGTCTTACCAAGGGGTATCATGTTACCTACTTATTAGGTTGTGGAGGTCAGATAGGCAGTCGCTCCATGTAAAATACTGGTATTCAGCTGCATCCGGTTAGACTGGAAGCCAATCCCAACATAGTTGGGAAAAGGATGATGAGTGTTAGTTAGTAGAAATAGTAGTACCTTTGTTCGCGTATCATATAATAGGACTAATGGACAGTTTTTATAGAGATTTCGCGATGAAAAAACTTGGATACCTACCTCCAGAGCAATAAAATTACGAATGTCGTAAAGTAAGGCTTTCAACTCTGTATTTTAATAGGGGTATTTGAGGTTTTTCATTTATTCTATTTCTTGTCGTATATTTCGAGTAATGTAAAGTAAGTAAGTAAAGCTTTTCAACGATTATGGTCATTTTAGTCTCCTGCGGATTGCGACTGTGGGCACTGAAATATACTCGGTGAATGCAAATTAAAGTGCACCACGATATAATCTAGGGGAGCAAGTTGCTTATAATTTAGTGTTTAAGTAACTTACTGGAACAACGCTTGGGAAAAGAAAAAGTACCCACTTAAAACGAAATTGTTTGTTTTAAGAAATTGGCTTTAGTTTCTGCAGAACATGGAAAAGTCAATAGTGAACGAGAAGCAGTACGAAGTTATACTAGAATTAGCTATGAGCAGTCAGCCTCAAAAACATGTGTGTATACATCTTATTGAGATTGCTTTTATTGCGGACAAGCGACTTTATTGTCTACAATCATTCTCTCATAGGTACTATTATATCAATGCAGAAATACCTTAAATTGAGTGGCAAGTGGCTAATTAATTATATGCCTCAGAAAATACGTTGAGCCGGTGATCCCGTCTGACATACGATCTGATTTGTAACAGTCGTACAGTTAGAAGCCCAAAACTCTGACAACCAGTCTTACCAAGGGGTAGGTATCGTGTTACCCAGTAATTGGGTTGTGGTGGTCTGATATGCAGTCACTCCATGTAAAATATTGGTATTCAGCTGCATCAGGTTAAGTCTAATCGTATGTAGCTGAAAACCAGTCGGAAGCCGACCCAAGATACTTTGAAAAAGGCTAGGCAGATGGTGATTTATGTATCACCTACATTAAATTAAGTATACAATATGAATTAAGCTTTGTAGGTAACCAACGATTAAGTATACTTATTATGGAACAAAGCTTGTGAACAATAAAAACATTTTACAAAAAAAATTGCCGATGAAAAAATAAACTGAAAAGCGAAAAATAAAAAATATTACCTTTAGTGTAACTAAGCTCCTAAACTAATTTAAGTAACAAATTTTGAGGCGGCACCAAACTAACAAATTAATCACTTAAAGTGTAAAATGGGAGCTTGATGGATCTTCGTTGAATACGTGTTTGGCACTACCTCAAAATTTGTTACTTAAATTAGTTGAGGAGCTTAGTTACACTAAAGGTTATTTTTTATCTTTCGCTTTTCAGTTTATTTTTTCGCATGTTTAATTTTTTGTAAAAAGTTTTTTATTTTTCGCTTTTGAGTTACCGTTTATTGTTTTCTTCACCAACCTTCCGTCTCCATCGTCAGACCTTCAATGACAGTTATACCCAGCTAGGTCTAAAGTTCTCATCAAGGTGAATAAAATAAGCCCAAACATCGTGTTTGGGCTTAGCTGCTATAAACTGCTGAGAAGCTCTCGTGACTGTCTTTCGTCTCCATCGTCAGATCAACTCCAGGTCTTTATTATGTGGTTGTGTCATCAGAACTACATATTGTGTGTGCGAAATTACAATTGAATTGATTTACAGTTGAAAATTCGGTAGGTGAAAAATCCATCAACCCCAATTTTTTTGCCCTTCGGGGTGGATTTTGGTTTCAATTTTACATGGGACCAACTTTGAGGTAATAAAATAAAAATCGTTTAAATCGGACTGCTCAGTAAAAAAAAAGGGTGGTCATACATAAAAAAAAACAAATCCTCCTTTTTTTCCTCGGTTAAAAATGAATCCTTGTCCACGTCCTTGTCTTATCTTATTGAGGCTGGCTGTATGTATTACCTTTGTTTTCATAGTTCTCAACTTAGGCACTGAGTGTCAATCTAACTTTATATTAATTAGTTTGCAGTACACTTCTGAGTTTATTGCAAGTTTTGAACTTTCTTCGAGAGTCCTACGACTATGATGAATGAACACGAATTACCTAGCTTATTAATTTGATGAAAAATAATAATCATGTTAGGTACCTACTACATTTTTCGCCTTTTAAGACGTGAGATTGGATTGAGTTTAATAATACCCTAAGTCGTAATAAACCACTAGAATAACGGACTGCCTCGTTGGTCTAGTGGTCACAAGCGCTACTGCTGAGTATGAGGCCTAGGTTCCATTTCCAGGTCAGGAAATGTGTTATTGGGTTTTTCCATTAGGAATTTCTCAGAAGCAGCTCGGAGTCTGGATTTGTGCCCGGTTGATGGCAATGGGCTCGCCCCTTATTACGTGGGACTTTATCATAACTGGCGTAATGTTGGTATACTAGGTTAGGTCGACCTCTGCCTAACCGTTCGGTGATTTATAGGCGTGTATATATATTGTAATAAACCATTTAAACCTCTCGAATTGGCAAGAGTAAACCACTATTGTTAGTAACTTAAAACTAAAGACGAATTTATGAGAAGACCACCCAGCACCTAGACAAAATGAGAAATGGTAATGGTCTAACTATGGTAAAAGTCTTCGCACAAATTGCCTTATTATGGCGGAGAAAGTATCAGCCGCCACAGCCTTCAGGATACTATTGTGAGGCCGTTTTTTTGCGGATGGTGGCATGAAATTCATCGGTATGGGGGACTGCGAACATTTCTGATGCACCGCAAAAACGAGGCAGTCGCAACAGCATCCTAAAAACATTGTTGTATTGGATGCGTAGAACATCCAGCCACCTTTTCGAGTAGTTGACCCAAAGATTACCGGTGTAAAAACTGTGACAATGTGCTTTAAAAAGCGTAATCTTAACTTGGTCAGTACACCGAGCAAATGTCGTAGTAAATAGATTACCTAAACCACAAGGATGGTAGCGGAGCTGACTTCCAGGGTGTGCCAGATATTTAGATAGATAAAAATACGTAGATACGTAGAATACTTTTTATTATTATGTACACCATAAAATAAAAAATATTGTATAATATGAAGTAGAGATATAACTGTAGAAATTTTACGAATCTTATCGTAAAAAGCGATCTCTTAAAGACAACATTTGGGTATTATTTAATGGAGAAAGGGGAGACAATACTACAGATAGTCATATGTACCAAGTGCCTACTAACGTACGTTGGTGTTTTTAATTTACCTAAAAATAAATTAAAGTTTTTTTTTTTTATATAACGGCCGAAGCCAGTTACACTACTTAAAAATATAATTTATTTAACACAGTCATGCATTCTTCTCACAAAAATTCAATCATTCTGACAGTATCATCTTCCATTCATTCAGAAACATATTTATTTATTGTTTTAAACTTTTCACACTCAAAAAAGTACAAAGGCGGACTTAATGCCTTAGGCATTCTCTACCAGTCAACCAAGAGTGGTGAAGAGATGGCAGGTGCTTTGTTTGAGAGGAACAAAGAAAAAACATATCAAGATCTATGTTTGGGTTCAGGGGAGCGTTAATAGCGACTAATGTCCAAGGGAAAAATAGGTGTAATTTCGTAGACAATTATTAAAAATCAATTATGAATTTTGAATATGGTAGTCACTTTTGGTGGGTAAACAAGAAAGTTAAAAAAAGAAGTTTTGCTAACAGTACCGTGTGACATATCAAATGAAAGGAATTGTTGCGAGGATCTTAAACATATTTTTATATAATTTTAAAATAAATACTTTTAAAGATATTTAAGAAATTCGATGAAAATTGACCTTCCCCCCTTATCTCTGGACCTAAAATTTCGAAAAAATACATAGTATGGCTCTTTACTCCTAGATTACAGGAACTCTGTAAGAAGTATATGGTCTTAAAATAATACGGTAAATCTGTCAATATTGTGCGCACAAACTTACATTTGCAGTTGGAATGTATGAAAGAATATATTGTATTTCAACTACAATGTTAAGTTAGTATTTGGAATAAATTCATCCCAACTACGGAACCCTTCATTGTGCGTAGTCCGACACGCACTTGGCCGGTTTTTTTTTAAGTTTAAAGCCACGCTATGTTTCAATTGAAAGTTGCTATGAGTTAAGAAAAATAACGAAGAAATATCGATTGAAGAGTAATAATGGTTGCCAAATTGTAATTAAATAAATAGTTAGTGTCTTTAAAAGATACTCTATGTTCTATGTTACGGGGTTTTGTTTCCATACTTAGTCAGTCAAGTGGACCATTGTGTGTGGGCCATTGCGACCGTTTGGTGGTTATGCCAACCACCCTACCTCCCTCCAGAAGCTAATTAAAACTCCTGGTCTGTTCAGAACATCAGTGAAAGATCTGGGTGATCCGAGGGTTTCTGCTCTTATCTGGGTGACGCCTGTGCATTCAAAGAGAACGTGCGCGGCGGTTTCCTCAACCTCAATGCACGCCCTGCACAGAGGACTGTCCGTTATGCCTATGGTGTGGAAGTATTTGTTTAGCGAGCAGTGCCCCGTGATGGTCCCCGTTACCAGGCGCAGGCCGTTCCTGTCCAGTCGTAATAAACGCCTGGTTAGCCTGCAATCCAAGGATGGCATAGCTTCCTTGGACTGCCTACAACCCGGTGTTGAGGTCCACCAGTTCTCTGCTTGTGTGTAGCTACCTGCGTATTTGGTTGAAGAAGATTGGCACGATAGGCTCGGGTCCACAGACTTCCCAGCTAGATCCTCTTCTAGTAAGCTGCGTCGTTACCTAGCGATCCCCTATGTCCTTTTATCCATTGCAATATCACCGTGTTGCGGCTAGATACCGTTACTTGTTCTAGTGCATTGTGACATTTTAGTGTCAACTTTGAAGTAATACTCGTATATTTTACTTTTATTTTAAGGATTGGAGAACTGAGGCACTATCGAAGTGTATGCGTATGTGGGTGTCCGTAACTCTCCTGGTTTCTATGGCATGGGCCGCTTGTATGATGCTTACATACTCCGCCTAATACACGGTGTTGAACATTCCCAGCGGGCGGGATATATTTATATTGAGATCATGTGGGAAGACTCCAACTCCGGTACCGGGGTCGGTCTTCGATCCATCGTTGTAAACTCTCAGCTCTTTCGGGCCTGAGTAGTCACATTGTTCTTCTGTAAGTGTTATGTTATAGAGCCGTTGAAAGTGGTATGATTTCGGGGCTTTGTGGCAGGGTGATGCCATAAATGATCGTCGTTTGATTGCATCTTCCTTTATACGTATGTGCTTATCTCTGGAGTCTTTGCTTAGGGTTCCTGATAGATAGAGCCTAAAGGCGGCCAGGGCCGCCTTCTCCCGCACGATGAGGTGCAGAGGTGGCAGTCCAAGTGTTGCTTGTAGGGCGGCAGTGGGTGTAGTTCTCATACTGCTAGTGATTGCAACACAAGCAAACCGCTGCAGTTTTTCGAGATCTCTTTGGGCTGTACTCAAGTCTGTCCTGGGCCACCAGACCAGTGAGGCGTATGTGATAATTGGTCAGATGACTGTGGTGTATAGCCAGTGGGTGACCGTGGGGCTAATGCCCCAATTCCTGCCAAGCAGTCGTTTGCACTGCTACAGGGATATGCTGGCTTTCATGGTGATGTAGTTCGTGTGTTTTGCCCAGTTCAATTGTTTGGCCAAAAAGATGCCCAGGTATTTGGTTTCAGTTCAGAGGCTTAGGGTTGTTCCAAATTTTGGCCCCCTTTATAAAACCCATAAACCCTCAAATCTCAACATGTCAGTTTTTTTTTTTTTTCGTATTTTCCATACAAAAAGTGAAAAATTCCTTAATTGCACGTCGATGCAGCCCCCGCCTACGGCTCTAAAAAAAATTCACTGGGTAGGGCAAACAAATACCTACCATGTGGATTCGCGATTGTCAAATTCGATTTAGTTGTGTCAAAATTTATAGAATTTATTTTGCAGAATAGTTTTAAAATTCTCATAGCCAAAAGTAAGGAATTTTAGTGATAGTTTATTTCGGTGTACAAGAGAATCGACACCATTGGCTCCGGCTAAATAAAATGTGGATTTTGATGACCTCCGCTTTTTTTTAAATACCTAGAATTTTCACTAAAAATATGATTGTAGTTAGTTACAAACTTTTATAATTACGACGAAAAAGTCTGGACCCGCATCAAAACTTATAACTGTTCTATTTTTTTTTAACTTGTGTGGTAACGAAATAAAATAGGTCGCAAGTAGGTAACATTCGTTGAATGAATAAACAGGTCCAAGAAAATACAGAAAAACCGTTAAATCATGATTTGGCTTCAATTTTAATACGCAGCGCTTGGCAGTATATGGTTAGGTATAAATGAGACCAAAGATGTAGTATAGTCTCCGCACGGTCTCCATTCGCCATTTTTCTTTTTTACCATATGCAATGGCTTGCCCATGGGCTATCTGACGGTGGGCAAATTCCGAGTTCTATCATACTTTGAAATTCCTTTTTGGCTATGTCGTATTTTTCTGGAGGTAATGGTCTTGCCCGAGCTGCGACGGGTGGTCCTATAGTGATAATGTGGTGTTCAATCTTATGTTTGGGCGCATTGCGTAGAGAGGACTCTTTCGTGATGTCTTCGTACTTGTTTAAAAGTTGCGTAATACGTGGATTCGTTCCCACTGCGATAGTACGAATTGCTTGTTGTGCCGCTTTTTCTGAAGTTACATGCGTTGTCAGCTCTGTAACTTTGTCGATAAGTTTGCGACCAGCTATGTCGACTAATAGTTTATAGTGCTCTAGAAAATCTGCTCCAATTATTGGTTGTGTAACATCGGCGATTATAAAATTCCATTTATAACATCGTTGTAGTCCTAAATTCAAGGTAAGCGTCTTCTCGCCGTAAGTCCTAATTTTAGTCCCATTTGCAGCGTATAGTGTGTATTGTTCATTTTGAAAAATTGAATATCTCTGTTGCTTGCTAATGACTGAGATATTTGCGCCCGTGTCAATCAAAAACTTCATACCACTTTTTCGGTCGGTAATGGTGAGGCGATTGGATGGGTGGATTGCACAGAGTTTCGCCGTTGTCTGTGCTCTTATTCGTTTCCCTGGTTCCGTACGTAAGTCATTGGTTTCCAACCGCATGGCTTAATGCAGTTCCTTGCATATTTTCCGAATCTTCCGTGGTAGTAACAAAATCGATTTGCCCCTCTATAGTTTGTTCTCGGCCTCATAATCGGGAATTGTCGACGTTCCTTGAAATGACTGTGCGTGTTGGGTCGATAGCCATATCGACCTTGCTGAATTGCGTCAATATCTATCTGTAATTTTGCTAGCTGGGTTAAAATGCATGCTGTATTGTTGTCGTTTGAAGTGTCGTTGCTAACAGCTGATATTTCGGTTACTTTTGAATTCATTATTATTTTGTCTGCAATTAGGCTCAGTTTGTCAATTTCCATGTCTTCCGTAACTGCTAGAACCGTAGTAACTGATGTTGGTAAAAGCCTGAACCATAGTAGTTTAATTGTTTCGTCACTGATTTTTCCTCTCCCGAGGACTCGCATTTGACGTAATAACTGCGAAGGTTTTTGATCACCGAGTTCTGTCTCTGATATTAATTTTTGAAACTGCCGCTGTTCTGTTTCTTCGTAACAATCAATTAAACGTTCCTTGATGTTTTTGTATTTATCTGTAGTCGGTGGCGAAGTGATTAGGTCACTAACCTGTAGTATTTCTTCCTTGGATAACTTTGCTATTACCGTACAGTATTTGTATTCGTCTCCTTGCTTCTGTGGTGCTAATATGGCTTCTAGTTGCGTGAACCATAATCTGGGTTGGTCTTTCCAAAATTCCGGAATGCGGGATAAAACCGAGGTGCCAGCAGCTACTTCAAGTGTTCCTTGCTGATTTATGTTCTGCTGACGATTGTTCATAATAATATAACATGCTCCACGACGTCGTCCTCGTTGTTCCGGGACAATTTGGTCCGAAACATGGTTGGTACAGTCACGGGCATAAATATCTTACATAAACGCAAGATAAAAAAAAAAAAAAATAACAATGAGTTTTGGAGGTAGTTGTTTTTTTTTTTTGAAATATGATATTTATTTTTAATACTATAGTTAAACTATAAAATTTGTATACGACTACTTGCCATGTAAAAAACAGTGACAGGATTTTTTATAACATCATCAAAAAAGTGAATTAAATACCTACGTATTATTGAAGCTAATTCAAAAACTACCCAAACAAAATTAATAAAATTCACATGAGACCACCACGCAAACTTCCTCTGCAAAATGAAAAAGAATCAATCAGTGAACATACAAGAAAAAAAAAATCTCGCCGAATGCTAACAACCTCCTTTTATGGAAGTCGGTTATATGTATAGCGATTTCCTCTTAAAGTACTGATAGTTTTATGGTGTTACAAACTTAGTATTTTCGAAACCATACTATTATGAAATAGGACTTTTTTCAAACGTGCAATCGTTATTTCTTGCTCTAAAATTGCTTTTGAATTTTGCGTAAGTTTCTATTCATGTTCGTGACTGTACCTGCATAAATAATATTCAGAATCTTCTCCGAGTACCTGAGGTTTACGTCGGGTTGACAGTTTCTAATTACTTAAGGACATTTGAGCCCTCTAACATGTTTGTTGTGATTGTCTTGTGGTTTTTGGGTAGAATTTGTTAACCCATTTTGGTCGAGTTTTGATAAGTTGTAGATAATATGCCGTACACGAGATGGGCAGATGAGCTGATAAAAATAGCTGGTACCTGCTGGCCGCAAATAGCTCAAGATAGAGACACATGGTACTCTTTAGAGGAGGCCTTCACCTTCACTTGAGGAGGGGTTCATGCAAACAAACTTAAGTATATATTATTATCCGAATTATCAAAAATCTACTCAAAAATTATAATATAAGTGAAATACGTGTAATGAACATCATTATTTTTTTTTCTTTTCTTTTTCTCTAAACTATGTATGTATCTCACTTTTTGCATCGAATAAAAAGGCTTATTATTTAATATGCCGTACACAGTCAGAAATAGGGTGGTACATAAATAGCAAGACAGTTTTTTTTTAGACAGCATCCGCCCGTACAGGATTTTTTTTAAATCCGCAACAAAATTAAGGTTTCATTTAAAAAAGTAACTCATAGTCGTATGTTTGAAAAAAACAATGTTCGATTCCTGGTTGACTAGTTAACTGGAATAGGTATTTTTCAGCAAAAACTATCGTTAAATTTTCTTTCGAAAGAATATAGTATTTTGAATCCTACACTACATAGGGCTTATGTCAAATTGCAATCTAACAATTCCACGAGAAAATCATTTTGAATTTTACTAAGTGTATGCATATTTTTGCTCGTGACTCAACAACACTAAAAGGTTCCTTTGATGCGTGGCCGAACTCGGAACTAACGCCGCCATCTTGTTTTGTCAATACAATTTCAAAAATGTTTACCAACAACGCCCCCCTGTTACTGTCATTCAGATACCAAAATATCCTTGTAGCACTGTATTTAGGCATTACATAACATCTACTTACTTGAAAATTAAACATCTCAGCCATTATGATGTATGGCATTGGTGATATTCCGCCTGCGTAGACAGCGACATACGTTATTATAGCAACCACGGGCATCCAACCTGGTGTTAAACCTCCTTGATGCTGTATCAACATTGTTGTTCCTAAGACTGCATGTGAAAGTACTGCTACTGCAAAGGCTATACTAATGAGGGGCTGAAATAGAGAGAGAAGGCACATTGTTATTATGATTACCAGATATAACTTAAAATATTTGAACACTCGTTTGAATGGTTAGTAAAGAGGGATGCCAAAGTGCAAAATATGTGCTTAAATTTTTTACGCAAAGGCTCAAATTCCCGTGTCAAACATTGCGATTTTATAGGTACTTATTTGCGTATTTGCAGCTACGTTAACATTATTGCAAGTTGCTGATACTAACTAATGTCAAAACGTTGAAACAGAAATTGATGCTTTGAAGCCATCTTTTACGTTTAATGGCTTGTCGTTACCTCCCCACTCTGTTAAACAAGATCACCTAAATATTTTATCTGGCCGCGATTGTAATAATTTATATCTATAAAAGGAAAGGGTGACGAATGAATGATTGACTGACTGACTGATCTATCAACGCACAAACCACTGAACGTATTAGGCTGAAATTTGGCACACAGGTAGTTATTATGACGTAGGCCACTAAGAAAGGGTTTTTGAGAGCTAGTATTTAATATATTGTCTAAACTCATCTCACACTATCGTTCATGGTCTGTCGTGATGCTGCCGTCAAATCATACCTACTTAAATAAGTGGAGCCCGATAGCGCCTCGTAAATATTTAGTGCTGATTAAGTTACACGGACGAAGTCTACAAACTAAATTACTTCGCCTACAAACATAAATATGAATTAATGAACTTTATCCATACAAACAGATTGCTCATCTCCCTCGTAATTAATTTATTATTGATTAGATCATCTACGTCACTATCTTTTCCTTCAGCAACAGGCCCAATCTTGGCCCAATTCAAGCTTGTGTCAAGCGACAGGCGCGCTTCACCTGTTTACGTCCGCCGTCGCTTTGCAAGTCTCGTTGCGCGTTAGCTATAGTAAAAAATATCCCATGGGCAGGTCAGTGGGTACTATACATGGAATTAGTATGAACTATCCTGTACTATTAAATGAGTATTCTCTATTTTCACCCGAGCAGAGATTTGCGCTTTTTTAGGGTTCCGAAGTAATCAAGGAACCCTTATAGTTTCGCCATGTCCGTCTGTCTGTCTGTCTGTCTGTCTATCCGCCGCTTAGCTCAGAGCCAAATTTTATCGAAGTCTGTTCAGTTGTTTAGGCGTGAAAAGGTAACATACAGATAGACAGAGTTACTTTTTAATTTATAATATTAGTATGGATAGGTCTTCTACGTCATTAGGTTTTTCTTATCCATCATGAACTATCTCTTTGATTCCTTATTTTCTAAATTGCAGAAAAAACTCGTCATTTTCTGCATCTGTTGCTTTGATTAAATTCTTTGCGGACTCAACGACATCTTCATTTCGTCTCGGACTTATCGTGCCGTCGCTAGTTCATCTTCCTTCTTTATTAGTTTACATCTTAACACTATCTAGATTCTCTTCTATAATTAAAGTTTCTTAACTGATTATTTATTTAATGAAGTTCGTGTCTCAGTTTGCGTCATTTTATTTCTTTGAAAACTACTAAAAGTACAGTTCTTTATTAAAAGTATAAACATTAATCTATAGATATTATAAAATAATGACAAAGTCAAAAGTGTACATTCAATAGTTTAAAAAAAGTATTTTCTACGAGGTGTGGGAACGAATCTGATACCTAAAATAAAATATAGATTTTAGAATTTTTGTCCGTTTGTTTGTCTGGATATATGTTCCGGTTTGGCGCAAAAACGGCGGAACGAATTCAGATAAAATTTGGCACACAGATAGCTTATAACTTGGATTAACATATAAGGTACTTTTAATCCCGGTAGTACATTCCCGTGGGGTATTTTCCGATATTAACACGGGCTTAGTACTGAGTACCCATAACGACTGTCAAATATCTACAAATGACAGTCGGGAGCAATGGCTTAACGTGCTTTCCGGGGCACGGAGGGGTTTTGATATGTAATGGGTGGTCACTCATCCACGAACCAACTGCGGTAAGCTTAGCTTAACCGTCGATCAACCCGTGCGGCTCTTATCATTTTACCACGAGCCCCTCTTGGGAGCATTGGACGCAAAATATGTAAGAAAAACAAAAGAAAGAAGAAGGAAAATTAATTAATTTGACCCAGGTTAAGGCACACAGTTTTCAAAAACAAAAAAAAAAAAAAACAGAAAACTTAAAACAGTATTGTGTGCCTCACAGCTGCGACAAATAGGCCCAGTTCAGCATAAATGCCAAACAACTAGTGCCTGATGCTAGTTTTCAACTGAACCGTATGGTACGAGTACGTCTTACGGATGTAAATCAGTTTTATAATGTGTGTAAATATTTAAATTTAAAAAAATAATAGATATGTGTAGCAATTAATAATAAAAACGAGATGATACAATTAAGTTTAAAAATAATTAAAGATTTATCAGCGGTGTTTAACAAAATAATAAAAATGGTATGGTTGCACAATAAACAATAAAAAAGGACTGTCCGTCAATAAATAATAATAGATAACTTTATCATAATACAATTTATATCAATGAAACATGATTAATTAAGGTTGATAATGTCTAGCTTCCGTTGCGCATCCATGAGATACTGCCGTAGGCGTCTTCGAAATGTGTCGATTGTTTCAATTGCTCGAAGAGGTGGTGGCAGGTTATTCCACACTTTAGAAATCGCATAATGGAAACCACCTCTAAAAGCTGCTGTACTATGAGACTGAGTCGAGAGTTGCCGCGAGCATTGCCGTCTCCCACATTCTCGTCTACTTGCTATCCAACTCAACTTGTCCTACAGATAGTCCAGTTTTTGGTTATTTAACAACACCGAACAGAAGGCAAGCCAAGTGTAGTTTGCACCTGGATTTCATTTTTAGAGAAAAAATACTTGTTTAGGAAAGGTGTTACATAGCTTCTGCGAGGGATATTGTAACAAAACTGTATCATCTGATTTATTGTAACATTAAATTTTATACAATTATGTAACTCAAAGTGACGTATATAAAGAAAATATCCCTCACTATAAATTTTTGAAAGCTCTAAACTGTGTTATTCGTCGTCGTAAGGTGAATATTACAAGTTTTAGACAGAAAAATAGTAGTGTCAGAAAGTAGTTGCTAAACAAAGTGGACTCTCTTGTCACATGTACTGTGCAAACTTTGTAACATACTTTTGTTTTGAAATATTTCCGTGTTCTGAGAAAAGGAAATGTCACGAAATAATGTAATAGGTATAAATCTACCTAACTTTGACCGACATAGCCCCATGAATTTCCAAACTTAAGTGGCAATGGGCAGGGCATATTGCTCGTGGAACAGATGGCCGATGGGGCCGAAAGGTTCTGGAGTGGCGACCGCGTACCGGAAGACGTAGCCTTGAAAGGCCTCCTCCCACAAGGTGGACCGATGACCTTGTGAAGGCCGCAGGAATCCATTGGATGCGGGAAGCACAGAACTGAACGAATATATAATTTAATACAAGAGACGTCAAGGCTATTCAATATCTGAAAAGTTAAAAAAAACCGACATTCTTTTTCCTTTTATCTGAATTCTAGGAGATTTATTTTTTCAAGAACGTAGTTATTTCTAACAACTCAAGCATGTTAAACTACCGCGCGGTTCGAGGAATTCTCTCGAATTTATCTGTTGCTAAATTCCACGTCAACTAATTTGAGTGACTATTGTTGTTTCGGGAAACTAATTACAGCAATTAACATAATAATTGACACTGAGTTAATAAAGTTAATTTTTGACTTGAGCTGTTCAGAAACCGTTAAACCGGGCATGAGGTAGATTTTCCACTAGAACACAATATATTAATTAGTACATACATATACTAACACCTTCTTCCCATGGAGGTAGGCAGAAACTACAGAACGACACCTGTTATGATCCTTATACACAACTTAAGTAAAAAAGTAGTATTTATTTTTCTTTGATTTATGTTTTTGTTTTCTCTTGTACGGTTACACACGTTGTCTACATCTCATTTTATATAATTTCCTGTCGCAGGTATGCTGGAAGAAATTTATTTAGAAATAAGCATTGCCTTTGTAGGTATTTTTTGTTCCTTTCTTCTTGTCTGTTTATATGTGTGTGCATAAATGATTAAATAAATAAATATGGTTTAATTTCGTCTCCAAACAGTAAAGCTGAAGTTTAAAAGCTGACAAAAATGGTATCTTTTACTTTGTCGTTCTAAGTTGTATCAACTGAAAAGCTTGTCTGTCCTATTGGCATAGAGCCAGCCTCGCCACAGTTTGCTCGACGTACGTCCTTTGACCCGGAATGTTATTTTTACACCGATTTCTGAAGTCGATACGGAGAGAGACGATAGGTTAACGTGAGACCGTCCCCGTTTGTATGTGGATTAAAAAATAGGAGATAATTGTGACAGTGAAGCGATTATACTTGTCAAATCATGAAACTGCATGGATAAAACTTCGTTTGTTAGTATATTCTCGCGTCTTGCGTATTTTTAGATACTTTTAATAATTTGCCTAAATGAAAAGAATAGTAGATTATTGCAGGATGAAAATGGTTTGTAAGAATATTTACTGATAGCACATAACAGTTAAAAGTCAAAAGATTCCAATAGGAACTGGGCAAGATTACATTGTAGTACCTTACCACATTGTACGATTTCACAATCTCACGCAAGATATTTATGCGAAACGTGGATACAAGTAGCGCCTTGGGAATAATATCAACCGTGGTTCAACTGATAAGGACCGTAAGAGCAATGCTATGATCATAAGTTCATAAAGATCATATTACCCCATAATAATATTATTTCTAAGAGGACATAAAAATAGATATCGTTCAATTTTTTGGAAAAATATACGCATCAGTGCCTCTGAAGTGAAGTACCCTTCTATTCTGAGTCCTTTAGAGAGCTCTCTATATCGAAAGTTCAAGGGGCATTAACGATTACGAACCGTTGTATGGTTAATAAGACCAAGAGTCGAAGGGACAGAAGGGTCGGTCATAATGATACATGTCAACATAAATCACCACGCATAACAGTCTCGAAAGTTCTACCCAAAAAATTGCCTTGTAAAACTTAATTTATTATCCTGGGAGCTAATAAGGTTTACACAGCATTTACCAAAACCCACGTTAAAAACCAGGGTAATAGTCTCCAGTGGACTATTCAGAAATAGTGTGAATTTATTTTAAAATTAAAGTTTTCGAATGAAAATTTAATTTTAACAACATGACTAAAATTAATTAGCAGTCGACTGCGATGGTTGTCACTAACGCGATGGTTGTCACTAACGAAAAGAGTTTTAAATGGCGGGTTTATTTGGATAAATATATGTATTTTATATACGTTATTTTCTTATTTAATTTATTTTTGGTTTTCCAGAATCAAAAGTAGTTATTTATCAAAGTACCTACCAGGCTCCTTATATTGTGTTTATTAAACCGAGACACTTTTGATTTTTTTGCTTTAGTAAGCATTTTTAGCCAGTCCACGACGAACAAATCTGTACAGCTTAAAGAAATCTCAGCAAGAAATAATAAAACGAAAACCTACAAATCAGAGCTCAGCGAAATCCTCGCGGGAAAACAAGAAACGTACAAATAAAACGTTGAAACGCAAAGTATAGGGAAGATTTCTTCTCTAATCCGATCAGAAATAAAGATTAGTCAGCAAACACATTTATCAAAATTAGTTTGGAAAGGCACTTACCTTCCGACCGAACTTTTCCACACAACTCATTGAGATAAACGAGGCAAGGATCATAACTGCCGGGAAACTGAGAGTCTGGAGTTCTGGGTTCCACGTGACGCCAGCGGATTTCAAAATGGCGGGTGAATACGTCAGAGTTGCGAAGTTTCCGCTGTTCGTTTGAAACATCACTAGTATGACGTTTAGGATGCAGCCGCGCCGCCATGCTTTATTTTGAACTGAAAATTTATCAAAAGCATGGAATTTGTATGTACTTTATAAGAATTACATCAAAAGTTACAACGAATTTGATAGTGATTTTGGGTTTTATAGAGTCTACTTTTATTTATATAAGAGTCATTGATGCTTCAGTTTTGATCATTAATTTACGAGTTGAAACACAAAATAAGGCTTCAAATTCAAACAATTCATGAAAAAAGAGTTTTTGTAAAATCCTAATTACATTATGAACACAGTTAGAAGTGAACCGATTTCGCATGTTTTGGTAAGATACAAAAACTTACTAATTATATCTTTGACATAATATTAATTATTATCTCTCGTGATGATTCGAGCCAAAATTAATTTTATATACCTAGTTACCTTAGATTATATCTGAGCTATTTGCTTTTGCTGGGTTGTATAAATATAAAACGCAACAATAATAACTCCTCTTAAGCACCTCAGGACATGTTGCCCCCTTATCGCTACGACACTTCGTGCTAGCGATCGTTTTCGGGGACCCGTTATTGAGTGTGCAAGTCACCCCTGCCATATTATCCGTGTATACCATAACATTAATCAGGCAGGGGACATAGGTCTTCCATAGTCCTAGGTAACCAATCCACTATAGCCACCCAAACCCATAGCCCAATATGTTTTGTTTCCATTTTCTGCAATAGTCCTGTACCAACCGAGAGTTGTCCTTGGGTGCACTAGCATAGTGCGAACAGGGAAAATCGTCGGGTGGTGCCTCATTTCGTTAAAAACGTCTAACGGGCCTCTGCGAGTTGGCTTCGGCCCCTCGTACGCCTTCCAAAGGTCCGGGACCCTAGGGTCCCCAGAAAAGACGTAAAAATAATAATAATAATTACCCCACCACCGTATCTCTAGCTTGGCTTGCGCGCTCCGAACTCAAGGTCTGTGCCGGTAGATTTTACTTTGCGGAAACGGGTCTAGGGTGACTAGCAAGGTCAAGAGAGATACAAAAACCCGTAGGACAGCATGTGGCGAGCTGTTGGGTAGTAGCAACCCCACGGACCCTATCTTCCGGGAGAAGTCTTGTTCCTCACCTTTGACTTGCCTTCATTGGCTGGCTGGAGTGAACACTGACGAGGAACAGAGCTCCCACCTCTTTCTTGCCTTAATTGGCCAGCTAGAGTGGAGATTCGCAAGAGCAAACGTGCTCGGAGGAAGGAAGTATTCCAATAAGTTGTTGGTAGAGATTTTGATCGTACTTCCGGGATTATCCTGATAGTCGTGGAATACCTCGCCACTCCTCAAGCACCTCAGGACATGTTGCCCCCTTGTCGCTACGTCATTATGTGCTGGCGACAGTTTCCAGGGGCCCATTATTGAGTGTGCAAGTCACCCCCTGCCATTTCATCCTTGTATAGTATATAACTTTGGTCAGACAGGGGCCATAGTTATTCCATAGTTCAAGGTGAAAAATCCACTATATGTTTTGCTCAATATGTTTGTTATCATGTTTTGCAATAGTCCTGCACTAACTGGGGGTTGTCCTTGGGTGCACTTGCATAGTCCATACAGGGATAATCGTCGGTTGGTGCTCATTCCATATAAAATTGTCTAAGGGGCCTCTGCGAGTTGGCTTCGGCCCTTCGTACGCCTTTCAAAAGACCGGGACCCTAAGTTCCCGAGGTACATAAACATATAATATAATAATAATATAAGTATTTGGGTATGTCAGAAGCGTTAGGCATCAACGTTGCTGACATGAAGCAATCGTTGAAGGAGCGCTTCTTTGGTCACATGAAGAAGGTATTAATTAGTCTTCTTTCAGGCGGAAACAAGGTGCGCGCCTTCAATGGTCATGCTGGTCTTCTCTCCTTTGGCATACTCAAATGGACTCAGACCGAACTCGACGGCCTGGACAGGAGGGTATGTACACTCCTGACTGCAATCCGGATGCATCACTCACGTTCATCGGTGATGAGACGGTACATCCCGCGGAAGTGCGGGGGTCGAGGCTTTTTAAATGCGAAGACCCTTCACAACCGCGAGGTGTGCAGCCTCAGGGAATATTTTTTTAAAGCCGATGTGGGTATGCACCGTGATGTGGTCGCAGTGGATAACGGGCTCACCCCGCTCTCCATGGCTAAAGAGAACTGGCGCAAACCTGTAGTACTTACTACAGATAACCGCAAGGAGGTATGGCAAAGCGAGGCGCTTCATGGGCGCTTCTATCGGGCTCTTCATGAGCCTGGCGTAGATTTCTTAGTGTCCGTATCCTGGCTACGTTTCGGTGACCTTTTCGGGAAAACCGAAGGTTTCGTCTGTGCAATTATGGACGAAGTTATCTTGACGAATAACTACCAGAGACATTATGAAGGACGGTATGGTTGACGTGTGTCGGGCATGCTATCGTCCGGGTGAGTCCATCAGACATATTATCTCTGATTGTTCACATCTAGCTAACGGCCAGGATTATTTACCAGCAAATTGCTTTGAAATATAAACTTGTAAACTCTGAGGTACCCTATTATAAGTATGTGCCTGACCCAGTTCTCAAAAATGACCATGTCATGTTGTACTGGGATCGGTCTATCATTACTGACAGGACTATTATAGCAAATAAGCCTGATAAAGTAGTGATAGATCGATTAGCGCGCCGCGCAATGATAGTCGATGTTACCATTCCACATGACGAGAAGCTCGCATTGTGAGGATGTTCCTCTCTCTGTAGCCCTAACCACCGGTAGCTTTGACCCTGCTCCCGATACCAGCGAACTTATATATTTTTTATTTTTTTAAATGTATTTCTTATATCTTTTTAGAGTATAAAATATTTAGAAATATGTAATGTCTGAAAGAAAATAAATAAACGACATAATAATATGAATCTATGAATGTAGAGCGCGCCGTGTGATGTTTTTATATAGTATGTACGAAATAAAGTTAGTAATCTTCTACTCATATTAAAAAGAAAAGATGAAACATATTTTTTGATACTCACGTATGGTTTTGAAGGAAACCTTTGACAGTGAGTTATAAGTAAGCTCTTGATTTTTCATGTAGTCAATTTCGTTCTGTATTACTTTGTCGTTGACATCCAGTTTTCTCAGAAACGCTATAGTCAAGGCAGCTTCCTGTAACACATTATATTTGTTTATAAAACATACCTCTGATATTCTATTTGCTAAGACTGTTGGCAAACAAAGGAAAATTCATAATGTGAATCTGTGAGAAAAACAATGTATTGAAAAATATATTAGGATGTGGTTCGAATGGAATTCACGTGAAACACATATTTATCGGGGCTTCTCTGACAGTTATTCTTCTGACTAAAAATATCTCCACATTGCTTTTCTCGCAGAGTACTCTCTCTCGGGAAAAAGCAGTATTTCTGAACACGGCTTTTGGTTCACCTGCTATCAATTATGTACATACTTATACAGATCTTTAAAGCCTGGTGGGAGGGTGGGGGCAAACCTTTCTGTTTAAATTTTCTATTATATCTCTTTCATGTCCTGATTTATTCCGTGTTTTTATTTTACTTAACATTTTATTAAAAGCGCGTCACACATCGTAAAATAAGCTTGTTTTAATTGATTTTGTTAGGTATGCCACCAGTTATAGTATCCGCTATTTTATGTTTCATCTCAGGGATTGATATTGTTTATCTGTTTCTGTATTTAATTCAACCCAGATGATATGTTTACGCGTTATTAATGGATTAGTAAATCGCCCCATTACCGGAGCTTTGTGAACGAATATATCACTTGGACGTAATGAACTGGTGTTAACGGACTGAGAGAGAATTGTTGCGCGAACTTAGTATGTAATTGGAGTGTATAAACGTGTGGGAGAAAAGAAAAGCTTCGGGAAATTAAGACTAACTAGCTCCTTGCGAACAAATCAAAAAAAAATCTAAGGATATTGTGCCAGACGTCTCGAAAGACAGTCTCAATTATAAAATAGTAGGACTTAGGCTTTCTATAGATGCCTAATGTATAAAGACTAGTAAAAATATACCGTCAAATAATGTTATTTTCAATTTGTGTGTCTATATATATTATATGTATATATAGTTTATTTTAAAAGAAAAGGAATAAACACCAGTTAGCAGTTACTCCTCCTTCGCATGTCGATGGGAATCTAATCTGAGTTGGCCTCGAATTTGGCTACGATAGTGTCCTGCGCCTTCAATAGTGACCAGAACTGAATCCTGTTACGTGCAGACACCGAGACATGTAGGACACGATATTAAGTGTAGCATTGTTTGTGAAACAGCACCACATTTACAATTCAGGGCGGAGTCATAAATGAATCTCCACGTGAGCAGGTTTTCCTTGCTTCAGTCAGTTGCTGGATCCAGAGTCCGTTTAAAGACCCACCAGGCCCAGACCAACCTCCAGGTTAGCCAAGGCATCTCATCTCATTCATCATAATTTTATCGATCATTGAAGGAGTTATTAAAGCTATAAAAAAACCTCTCAAAAACTTACATCGATCTTTCCCTTCTTCACCAAAAACGCTGGCGATTCAGGTGCCTTCAGCATCATTACAATGGTCAGAACCGGCACCCATAACACTATCCACAACACGGTGTAATAATCGAAGTATGCTCCCATAGCAAACATGGCCAGTATGCCAATATTTTGGAATAGTATTATAAATGATCCAAGAACTCCTCTAAGGTCATCCTGACTTATCTCTCTGACGTACATCGGCACTACATTGTAGCATCCACCAGCTGACAGACCGCCGCAAAGTCTGGCTATGATTAACACTGCAATGTTTGCTGATGACAGTTTCATTATCCAACAAAGCTGAAAGGGGGATTCAGTTGTTATTAATTCTAAACTCACCGTCAGAGTCACGCAAGCGTCTCTTAATAGGCTGTTTTTTTTTGTTCAGGTTAATCTTCCTAGACTGGATTCTAATGTAGTAGGTAGGTTATCATCATTCCTCATTCTCATATCACAATTTATTTAGGGTCGGGTCACTTGTCTTTCTGTTCCATACTTCTCTATTAGTCGTCATCTCGGTAGTCACCCCTTTCTGGCCATATCGTCTTTCGCATAGTCCATCCATCTGTTCTCTGGTCTTCCCCTACTCTTATAGCCATGCGCCCGTGGTAGTGAAGTTTTGAGTATGAAAGTGAATCACTCATCCTCAAAACTTTTCTCCCCACATTTCGAGTAGATAAGTTACAGAATTATATTTGGCCCTGAAAACTTATTCATCTATTGAGATTGCGCATTCACGTAGTAAATCCTTCAACACAATATTACCACACAGTATTAAACTATTCATAATCAACAGACTAGAGCCTCAATTTAACAAATTACGTAGTCGACAATTACGATATTAGGTATACGATCAATAAATATTTCAGATTTTGAACTTTGTATGCTAGAGACCTACTTTATAAAAGCTATATTTCCACAATTTCGCCTTGAATCTAAGTCTAGCAACACATCTGTCGAAATTACTAGATGAGCGATGGTAATTTCGGTGTGTTTTGCTTGCAATGCTTTTAAATTACCTAAGAGACACGGGGCCGAAAATACGTCGCGTAATTTTCGGCAGTTTATCGCTAAGCTTACGACCTCTTTGAATGTTGAATGCAGGTACTTTGAAAGACTAGAAATACAGTTTTAAGTACTGTTGCAGTCCTTTTTTTATTTTATTTCCAAGCAGTCAAAACTTAGTCCCAACCGCAAGAAAATCTTTTCTTATCTAAGGCAAAGTTGGAAAGGTTTCGGTACCTAATCTAACATGCCAGATAGGCCAAACTTGGGCCAAGGTAAATTGACTCTTTTAACCTTCATTAAAAGTTTTTTATTGTTTAGTTCTTAAACTAGAATATAGCCACGCTGTTTAAGTGAAGCTTGAATTATTTGGAATGTCTTTTAATTTGCCTGACACGAAAAAAATAAATGAAAATAAAAAGTCGATTCAAATGTTTACTTTGAGAATAGATTATTTATAACACCTGACGTGATCTCACAAATTGTAATAGCCTTTATATTTACACTAGGTAGGTATATAAAAAAAAGTTAAAGCTTATTGGTAATCTAATACAAATTGCTGGACGTAATAAAGAATAGATATTTAATTTATTTCAGCAAAAATGTTTTATTATGGCCAAGTAAAATCAATAAAGATACTTAACGTTTTTGAGATAAACACTATTATTACCTGTTATATATTTACAAATTTCAACACTAAAAGGTATAAATTGGTAAAAGTTAATCAATGAGTCAACCACAAGGAAACAAAACACAACCAAATAAAAACAAAAGAAAATACGGAAAATACCCTTACCGCTTGCAATACAGCCATGATCAAAACTGCCACTTTCCTTCCAAATCTGTCAACGATATAAGCAAATAGAGAGACTCCAAACGTAGCCGCCACACAAAGAGCACTCGCAATCCATGATATTTCATAGTCTGACAACGGGTACCCGGCCGGGGAGCCCGCTGATTGTAAAACTTTTGTCATCGGTGATACCCAGCCTGCTTGGAACCCGTATGTTAGGAGTGTGGTATTCGCTACAAATGAAACAGTTCGTTTATTTCCTGACAGACGTTGTCTTGTTTTGAAATTTAATTTTTTGTATTTTCAGGCGACATTTGGGATATACCGGCAAGGGGTTTTATTAAAGAGGATGCCATTATAATGTCCGTTGGACATAAAGAGTTACAATAATATGCATTTAGTGACTTTGTAAACGACGTTTACGTACATTTCATGGTCTGACAACGGGTACCCGGTTGGGGGGGCCGCGCATTGTAAAACTTTTGTCATCGGTTACTCCCAGTCCGCTTGGAACCCGTATGTTAGGAGTGTGGTATTCACTACAAATGAAACAGTTTCCTGAGAGACGTTCGTTTGTTTTTAAGGTTTCCTTTTTTGCATCTTCGGGAAGAATTGGCTTAGGCTTTAAAATAGATGCCATAATATGCTCTTGGACACAATAAGACGCGTTTAGTGTCTCTGTTTACATGTTTACCTCCGACTGTCGCAAGCGCGACTATTGAGTGTACGGTCCTGGGTTCGATTCCCGGGTCGGCAAAAGTGTTATTGGGTTTTAGTAACAGCCCGGAGTTTGGAAGTTGACGATGTGAAACCCCTGTACTTTGCAAAATACGTTAAGCCATTGGCGCTGCGCCTGATTTCTCTCCGGCCGTGTCAGATTGCCGAGAGTGAGGGAAGAGAGAGTGCACCTTTATCTGCGCACACAGTTGTTCACTATAATTTCTCCCGCACCGAAGGCTGGTCTCCGCTGAGATTGGTAGCCATGGCTGAAACTTGGTCTTGGGGATTATTACGTGTTTATACATTTGTGCCCGGTTGAATGCTTGCCAACTATTATTACATGCGACTTTAACGTAATTGGCGAAATGTGGGTGGACAATATATAAGCTTTGCGAAGCAGTAATGCTCGCGTAGGAAGAGGCGGAACGCGGCAAATTTTGCGCCCTCACGCCCTTTACAACAGCAGGAGACGCCCTGGGTGTCGGGAGTCGCAGGCCAATTCCCGGCCACCGTAGGCGCGGGTTTGCGGACGGTGAGCCCTGGGTAGCTCACCGACCGATAGGACCAGGCCCGGGTCGACGGCGCGGTGTGTGCCACGCGCGCCTCAAAGAGATGTCAGCAGAACTGACGGGGCCCGCTAGGGCCGATGCCTGCCGGGGTTGCAGGGAAGTCCAAAAGGGATACCGTTGCGCCTGGCTACATAGCAACTGAAGCCGAGGGCAAAGAACACGGGTAGGTTTTTAGTCAGTAAGAGTCTGACACGCTCTCGTGCTCCGCCCAAAGCGGGAGAAGTTATTTGATTATTTCCCACACAAAAAAAAACAGGCCTGCGTGCTGAATTTCTCGAATTCCTCTTACAGAGAAGAGTCCCAGCAGTGGAAACATTTTAGACTGATTTATGTTGATACAGGTTACCGCATAAATTTTAATAATCAGCCTATGAAGCAAGGACATGAAAACACTTTCATTGTTTCGCATACCTACATGCGATCATACACAGGTAATAGGTAGCTTCACAGTAAAACAGGAAATATTAAGTCACATTACAAAAAATATTAGGTAAAAATATTTATTACTTTTTAGTTACGTACCCTACACAAATTCGTAAACTACTACTTACTACATAAACAACTTTTGTACGTACATAATCGTTTTGGTTAGGGATACAAATAAGCCAATAAAGACAGCTGGTCATCATTTTTTTTCCTTATATGGGACCACCCAGCGAGGTTCTTGTACCAAATGAAAACAAAAATTCAAAATCGGTCCACTTTTCATGGAAATATCGTACACATACATACAGACGAACATAAGACCTCCTTCTTTTTTGAAGTTGGTTAAAATACATTGTATACAGAAACAGAAACTGCAGTCTATTTACCTAGCATGGCCACCAACCATTGCATACAGGCATTGCCTTTTTTACCACTAACACTGTCAGTTTCTACAGCCATGATCCTTATTAAACTATCTTCACGTTTTACGTAACTACGTGGTATATCAGAACGCTATCAGATATTACTGCAAAACATTTCCTACAAACACTGAATATGTAATCTGATAACAGTTCATTTATAGTACTAAGTAAATCAGGGCTGCACAAAATTATAATTGAAACTAATTTTTTCGCCTGAAAATTAACACTCAATCTGCCTAGCTTTTTCCCAACTATGTTGTGGTCAGCTTCCAGTTGAACCGGATTTGGGTTTCTGACTACCCGTAATGACTGCACTTTGCGTGCACTGCTGCGCGACGCCGGTACACCTGGCACCGCAGGCTTCGTATTCACCCTCCGGATAAGGAAGCCTTGCAAGCGGAGATCCTGCGGGCCAGGGCACTAGCCCGCGAGGAGTCGCTGGAGACTCTGAACAGGGACCCGAGGGGACGCCCATACTGAGAGAGGCCCAAACGTGGAGAAACTCCGCCCATGGGCTCCCCCGCTGACGCAGAGTCTCCGGCCACACTTTGTGGGGGACGTGGTGAGCGCTCTGTTCCCTTGAAGAGGGGAACATACCCCCCATCCATGGCTCCGCCTACTGCAGTGCCCGATGTTGACCTCACCGCCGACTACGGCGACGATGCTCCGAAGGTGACTGAGGTAGAGATGAGAGTGGCGGTACGCAGGCTAAATGCGAAAAATACCGCCCCAGGACCTGACGGCTTACCTTGGAAAACCTAGGTTCTGGCCTGGAAGGCTATCGGGCCTGAATTAAGAGGGCTCCATAGCGCAGGAGACGACCTGGGCGTCGGGAGTTACAGGCCGATTCCCGGCCACCGTAGGCGCGGGCTTGCGGACGGTGAACAATGGGTGGCTCGCCGCCCGATAAGAACCAGGCCCTGGGGTCGATGCCTGCCGGGGTTGCGGAGATGTCCGAAAGGGTTAACGTGGCCCCTGGCCATATAGGCAACTGAAGGAACACTGGTGGGTTTTAGTCAGTAAGATTCTGACACGCCCACCTGCTCCACCCAGAGCGGGACAAGTTATTTGATTTTATAAACCTTATTGGTAGCTATATTTTTGAGCCGTTTGGGATTGAAACACTAGGGCCGTGGGGTCCGAGTGCTTATCGAGTATTTCGGGACATCGCCAAGCAGTTGGTAGACTCTTCACGTGACCAGAGGGTTGGCCAATTTTTAAGTCAAAGAATCTGCATTGCCATACAACTTTTATTTATTTATTTGTTAACATAGGTAAATAAATACAGATCTTATGTTAAGTGAACAGAGCGCTATGTTATACCAGCAGGCGTACAAATATGGTCTGCAAATCTAGCTGAGGGTTTCAAATTTAAATTTCCTAAAAATATTTTTGAAAATCATGCATAATTATGGTATTACATTAGAAAATTGAAAAATTTCTTATTATTTAATACTCCAAATATTAAAATGTCAAAAATCTACAACGTTGCCAGCCTTTTGGGCACTTTTCCCACTGACAGCGATGCGGACGAAGTTTTTGATGCCCAATGAGCTGTTCCTTTATTTTATTTTTTTTTCCTCTGTATACTACTAGTACATCATTTATATATCAAGATGTGTTAGATGTATATTTTAAAATAAATAATGTTCGAGTAAAAAAAATAGTCGACGTGTAAAAAGTATAATAATAAAAAAGTATAAATAGTCAAGTCAAAACGTTTATTGCGAACTAAGTGTACAATGTTGGTGTTAATACTTATGAATTAGCAACCTTTTACAAGCACTGCAATTATCATTCGCCTGCCATCCTAAATTAGCAGGTACTTATGCCGTATCTCTTCATATCCTTGCAACCCTGACTGTTTCATTCAAAATAAAGTGGCGTGCAATATTATGAAGTCTTTTGATATTTTAAACTTTAATAAATATTGAGAGAAAATATTGTAATTAAAATTGATTTCACAAAAGGCTATTTATTAGTTTCTTTTAAAACAAAGATCTAAGATTCTAAATACACAGAGTTTCTGGTTACATTAGAAATGGTACAATTTTATCCTACAAACGTCACCTAACTATAAAAATGATTACCCGTAAATGAAAACACGATTAAACATGTGGCTCTCAAAAATATGTAGAGAATTTACTTGTGAAGCGGTTTTCCAGCCATGCCACCGTCATCCTTGTGACTGAGTTCTCAGGGCGTCTTAAATACCTCCAACGTACTCCAAACACCAACATTTTAGAACGTTCACCACGAGTTATCCTTACTTACACACACACCCACGCATTCAAAGCTTACAATTTACGATAACGTATACTTTAGTAACTGGTATTAATTTAATACGTAGGTACTTGCTAGCCTTCGCGACGACTAAACTTAATGTCATGTAATAGTAATCTACATATTACATGACATTATGTTTAGTCGCATGTCAGACTTTAACCAAAATGTATGTACTTACCTATACCTCGCTGATTAACACAATAACAAATGCGTGCACTGACTTGACAGGTCCACTCAAATCTGTGTGGTTCTGTCCTCAAAATATCATTTCAGACATTAATCTGAAATGGTCCTCATTATGGCCTGATCAAGATTATGTCTGGACTTTAAAAAAGACCTCTGAGTTTGCTCAGAGGATAGGAAACACGAACTCATCTATTTTGAAACAAGTTACTTTAGACCTGTAAAAGTGTTTATTTTTAAAACAAATTTTGCAGAAATAAACATCATTTATAGTACTCCCCTTTGTAGCACTCCTAAATTCTTCGGCTAAGTGGTTATATATTTTCACCGCCACGGTAAACAGTTTTTATTGCATACTTTTAGTCTATCACGTGGGACTACTAGTAGCTTTTGTGCTATTTTGCTCTTTGACATAGCGTTTTCATCTTTTTCAAAAAGCGAGTAGTTGTTTCTTACAAATTTGCAGGTTTCAAATACATATAAAGACGGGAGGGTAAGCAGCTTTTGCTTAATAAATATAGGTTTATAAGAGTCTGTCCACTTAAGATTGAAAATTGACATAAGACACTTTTTTTGGGCTATGAATGCCCTCTGGGCATCTGTTGAATTCACCCAGACAGTTATTCCATACCTTAAAAGAGAACAAATATGTCTATGGTACACCAATAAGGCTGTTTGAATGTCTGTAAATATTTTGATCCTCCTAAGTGCAAATATTAATTTGTTTATTTTCTTACATACATTATCTACTTGAGTTTTCCAATTGCAATGTCTCTTCATAACTATTCCTAAAAATCATCATCATCATAACATTACACCTTGTTTCCCCGAAGGGTTGGGCAGAGGTGTCCCTGTAGCAGGTTCACCCACATTTCGCCAGTTATGTTTTAAGTCCCATGTAATAGGGGGCGAGCCTATTGCCATCAACCGGGCACAAATCCAGACTCCGGGCTGCTACTGAGAAATTTCAAAGTCAAAGTCAAAGTCAAAACATTTATTTCAAATAGGCCCATGTATGGCACTTTTGAACGTCAAAATTTACAAAATAATATAATTGATTCTAGTCGCCCCTTCCAAAAGGTAGTTTTCGTATGGAGAAGAATGGGCAAGAAACTCCACCGTTACTCTTTTAAAATGTTTTACAATAGTTTGTATTAGTACGTACATTACTTAAATAATTATATGTGAAGACGATGCACCTAGAATAAAATTACTATACCACAATAGGTAAAAAGAATTAAAAATGAAGCAACGACAGATAATTTAATTATATGATAGATACATGGTGCTCACATATTTACAAACATAGTAAAAGTAGACGATTTTCCTAATGTTTTTAAAATTAATAAGTCAGTGTGTGAGGAAGTAATCACAGAATGTAAAATCAATGTCATATAATACAAAATTATAAATTTAACAATTAAATTAGCAACCTGTTTGATTTTGTCTTGATTCTAAATTGTCCTATGGAGCAGGACCAGCATGTTTCCAAGCACTCTTATCTTGGATATAATCCTCTAATTTGTAATATGCTTGTTTACAAAGTGTACTTTTAATCTGAGTTTTAAATTTTCTTTCATTTAATTGCAATATGTCACAAGGTATTTTGTTGTAACATTTAACACAGTACCCCATAAAAGATGTATGTACTTTAGATAATCTGAAAAATGGTTGATCTAGTTTATCTTTATTTCTAGTATTAAAATTATGTCTATCACTTATTTTATTAAAAAGATGTGGATTTTTCCTTACATACATAATATTTTCATAAATGAATTGGCAAGGTACCGTCATAATATTAATCCTTTTAAATAGTTTCCTGAGAGATTCGCGGCGACGTAGATTATAAATGGCTCTGACAGCTCTCTTTTGTAAAATAAAGATGGATTCAATGTCAGCAGCCCGACCCCACAGTAAAATGCCATACGACATAATGCTGTGGAAGTAGCTAAAATAGACCAATCGCGCGGTTTCTACATCTGTTAACTGTCTTATCTTTCTAACAGCATAAGCGGCCGAGCTTAGCCGCCCCGCAAGAGATGTTATATGAGGTCCCCATTGTAATTTCTCGTCTAGCGTGATTCCTAGGAAAACCGTTTGATTAATAAATTCCAGTTTTTCCCCATTCAATATGATGTCACATTCGCTACTTCTAACATTAGGTAATTTAAATCTAATGCATTTGGTTTTTGTTTTATTTAGTACTAAATTGTTTACCGTAAACCAATCTTGAACTTGCAGAATAGAGCTATTAACGTCTTCAAGATTTTGTGACCGTCGGTTTATTTTAAAGATTAATGATGTGTCATCTGCAAATAACACCATCTTCGGTTGATTTTGAAATAATTGGGGTAAATCATTAATGTAAACTAAAAAGAGGAATGGACCCAATATCGAACCTTGGGGAACGCCCATTGCCATTTCAGACCCTAATGAGTTTACGCCGTTTACCTGAACTTTAACCTTTCTATCTTTCAGGTATGATCTAAGTAAATCAAGAGCTGTATTCCTAATCCCATAGTGCTCTAGTTTCAGCAGAAGTGTCTCATGGTCTACACAATCGAACGCCTTCGAGAGGTCGCAAAAGATTCCAATGGCATCTTGTGCTTCTTCCCAGGCATTAAAAATGTTCTTTATTAGGGTGACACCGGCGTCAGTGGTACAACGCCCTTTGGTGAAACCGTACTGTTGTTCATGAAAGATGGAATTTTTATTAAAGTGAGGTAACATTTGATTGAGCATCAACTTTTCAAACACCTTACTGAGCACTGGTAGAATTGATACAGGCCTATAATTGTTGGGTTCTTTACTATCACCAGATTTGAACAATGGAACTACTTTACTGTGTTTCATGAGATCCGGAAAGACTCCTTGGTCTATACTGGTGTTAAATATGTAAGCTAAATAGGGCGCAATGGTTTCGATTATAGATCTACAGACTTTTACAGACATTCCCCATAGATCTTCTGTTGATTTAATTTTAAGATCTTTAAAAGCTTTTATAACAGCCTGGGGGTTTGTATGCTGAAACCTAAACTCCAAAGGGCAAGCCTTCACATTCTGTCTAAGTAAGGCAGCAGAAAGCGCGGGTGAGGAATTTAAAGCTTGAGTAGTTTTAAGGGGAATATTAGCAAAAAAGGATTCAAATTCTTGAGCTATTTCTATATCTGAGTTAATGGGGCCATGTGCAGTCTCTAAATTAAATTCAGTATTTCGCTGTTTTTTCCTACCTGTTTCATT
The DNA here is from genome assembly GCA_916610215.1 of Omphaloscelis lunosa. NCBI lineage: Eukaryota > Metazoa > Arthropoda > Insecta > Lepidoptera > Noctuidae > Omphaloscelis > Omphaloscelis lunosa. The sequence goes on from OU744247.1 coordinate 17,264,202, forward strand.
ATTTATTATTTGCCAGGTAGTTTTTATTTTATCATCAGCTGATTTTATTTTATTGCTAATATAAAGAGCTTTGGCTATTTTGCACACACTTTTAAAAGTTTTTGAATATTTTGCAACATACTTATGAAAGCTTGTATTATTCATATGTTGCTTTAGGCCATAAAGTTCAAATAGTTTTTCCCTGCTTTTACGAATACCTGGAGTCGCCCAATCACTAAATAAGAACTTTGTGTAAATACTTTTAGTCTTTTGTGGAAAAGTGTCATTAAATTGCGTGTTTAATAGTGAAAAGAACTCGGCGTAGAACTCATTTGGGTCATCTATATTATTAAAACTCTGAACACATAATTTATTGGCCAAAGAATTATTTAATTTCTCTAAACTTTTACATGTAATTGGCCTAAACCTTATTTGAATTTTTTGTAAAGGTATGTAGGAACAAAATGTTATTGTTTGTCCACTGTGATCTGATGGCAACTTATTTACAATTTGTTTGTGTAGGTAATCACAGTTACAAAAAATATTATCTATACAAGTGGCAGAAGAAGCTGTCACTCGGGTTGGTTCAATAAAAACATTTGACAAATCAAATGACCTAAAAAGACTTAGTAATCTGACAGTGTTCGAGTTATTTTCTAATAAGTTAATATTAAAATCACCACATATGATTATTGACTTACTACTAGTACTAAGTTTTTTTAATACATCTTCCATCACAGAATCAAACACAGATAGATTCTGGTAACTTGGAGGTCTGTATACGCATACTATAACATGCTTATCGAGCTCAACACAGGACAATTCAATGTTGTGTTCAACAGACAGTCCGATGATGTCTTTTCTTTCTTTCGATTTTATAGAATTTTTAATCAATATTAACGATCCTCCATGTATCATACATTTTCGACTGAAATGGCTAACTACACAATAATTTTCATAATTAATTGACATCACTTGATGATCTTTTAACCAATGCTCTGTTAAACAAATTACATCAAACTTGGTATTTTCTAAAAACAATTCTATTTCCAGTAATTTGGAAGAGCAACCTTGGATATTTTGATTAAATAATTTTAAAGTATGTTGCACTCCCTTTGGTTTATTATTATGAGTTATATTGCCAGAAGATACCATTTTATTGTTCTCTAATAATAATTGGTTAATTGAAGGGGTAACTTCTGTTGTCTTACTGCCTAGTTTAAAGAATTATCCAGAGTGACCTCCACAACTACAACAGAAGAATCTAAAATGCCCGTATGAGTTCCAGCAGGAAAGGAATACCCTATCTGACTGGTAGTGGCCTCCAAGTATGTTGTTATTGTAGGTGGATCCTCCTTCGTACATGGTAAAACATAATTATTCACTATGCTGTTAGTATAACTAGACAACAGAGATTCGTCACTAATACTACACTTTGTTATATTATCTATAACCTCATTAATATTATATGCTATCAACATAGCAATCAAATTTCTACATTCCCAAGACAGAGATAAAGTTCTCTGAGTTAACTTAAAACCACTAACAAACTGGTTAGTGTCAAAATACAATAATTTGTCACTATGACAACATGTCAGCCTGTGAATAGTACTATTCAACTTATAAATGTAGTTATTTTCATCATAGGATAAAGTATCAGAATAAGGAAAAGCACACAACATGAGCTTTCCTACATTTAATTTTAATAAGGTGTCCACACCATCCACTATGTCCTTTCTGGTAATACCAGTACTATTACCTAATAATAAAACCATTGTAGAATAATGATCTAGGTTTGTGTTTACAATTCTTTTAATCATTTGTTTAAAACTTATGTTATGATAGCTATGATTGGTAAAACTATGGCTAAGGTAATTGAGTAAAATTTTCCCAAAGCCTGAACCTAATTCGTCACAAAAAAATATTGATTTATTTTTCTGTGACTTAACACAAGTCTCTGCTGGAAGAGCCAACACCGGAGGGGGCAAGTTAGGCTGAGGCTGAGGAGGCAGTTGTTGGTTTGCACAGCTGCATGAGAGGTTATTAGTCAGGGACTCATACATCTCAGCATTGCACTTCACCAAATCCAGTAGTTCCCCAGCCTCAAGCAAGCGGTCACTTACTTGCTGTTGTGAAGTCTCATATTTTTCAAAAATATCCTTCATCAAGTGCTCCTTGTGTAGTATATCATTATAGAGGAGCTGGATATCAGTATCATATTTTTCCCTACATTTATCTAACTCAATAGTACAAGTATTTAAACTTTTTGATAAGACAACACGGTCCTTTCTAAGTGAAAGATTTAATTTTAAGAGGTTTTTCTTTTTGATTGCTCTCTGTGACCGTTTAATTAATTTCTTGATTTTAATGTATTTTTTTAATTTATTATGACTCACAATAATAGGACATAATGATATGGTATCATCACCAGTCAAATCTATTGTTACAGCTGGCTCACACACTGATTTTAACTTACTACCCACTAACTCACTAAACAGATTACTGGTGCTAGCAACCTGTTTGCTGACCTTGATACACTCTGAGAGAGATAGAGCCTTTTGGGCTTCACACAATTTTTGTTCAAGTCCTGTAATTCTATTTAAAGCAAGTTCGTGGGTGTCACTGCACTCTTGAAACGTTGACACTAGATGTTGTAGTTGACTGTGCTGGTCGGTTAAGTCCATGTGTTGTATGTGTAGCTGAGACAGTTCATTTTTGAGGGAGGTGTTCTTTAAATTAATGTTTTCCACTTCCACTTCACTGTCTTCTCTTTCCTGGAGCAGCTGTTGGCATGTAGCTTTAGAAGCCTCGAGCTCCATTAAGGTAACTCTTAGTTTTGCTTCCAAATCCCTGATTGTAGCACTGCGGGTCATCATTTTCTTTGAAATGTCAATGGCCTGGAATGTGTAAAGTTATGCAGCTAAATAACAAAGTAAGAAAAGATGTTCTAATATTTAGATAAATAGGAGGTAGAAGAGAAAAAGAATTAATTTAATTTAGAAATAGGTATTGAATTGTTAACAAATAGAAGTTACAATATTAGCTGAAGTTAATAAGGAATTAGATGGGAATGTTAAACAAAAGTGAAGTTATAAGGAATACACTGCTTTTATTGTAGGACACTAAAAGGAACTTGATTGACAACAACAAGTTTATGACAAATTATAGGTTTAATAATCTAAATAAATAATAATCAATAAGGCCTAATGAGCTTATTTTTGTGTAGTAAATTATGTAGTGTTTATTGTCTGAGCGAATGTTTTCATCATCGATTTTGCTTCCACTAGTTGTCAAGCAAAAGGAGACATAAACCATAAACCATTTCAGATAGAGAAACCTAATAACACTTTGCCCGACCCGGGAATCGAACCCAGGACCTCATGCTCAGCAGTAGCGCTTGCGACCACTAGAACAACGAGACAGTCTTAAAAATGTAATATTATTAACTTCTTCTACGTCATTCATTAATTCATTTAAAAGCAATTAAAGGCTCGTACAGACCAATGCGATATTGCGGGACAGACAGCGCGACCCGTGTCGCGCCCGCGATATCGCGCTGGTCTGTACGAGCCTTAACAGCATTGATCGTAGATCGTGAGAGCGAAAATCATATTGTACGAAAATGTAAACTGTTATAATTGAAGTTATTTATTTATTTACTAAGGCAGCAAGTCTCAATATACCAGTCGCAAATACATACAATTCATTTGCCCGCGTGGAGTTCGGAAATTATCCCACGGAAACGTACTACCGCGATAAAAAGTATTCTATGTCCTACATATGGATCGTGGTGTACCCATGTGCCAAATGTCATTCAAATCCGTTTAGCCGTTTTAGCGTGAAAACGAAACAAGGATACTTTTTATCGCGGTAGTACGTTGTGGGTCATGGTGTACCCATGTGCCAAATTTCATCCAAATCCATTTAGCCGTTTTAGCGTGAAATCGAAACAAATAAAAACACTAACCAACTCACTTTAGCATTTATAATATTAGTTAGGATTGCATGTTCGTAATTGTGGCTGATCGTAAATTTTTTCTAATTATATTCAATGTCAGTAAGTTTAAAATGTCAGTCAACCTGTTTGAGATAAGTACTACTGTTGCTAATAAACATGCTATCAATAAGTACATAATAGTAGGTATGATAATAAAATGTAAATATCAGTATGAATAATTGGGTTTTTCCATTTAGAATTTCTCAGTAACAGCTCGGAGTCTCGATTTGTGCTCGGTTGATGGAAATAGGCTCGCCCCCTATTACATGGGACTTAAACCTAACTGGCGACATGTACTATAGGTGCACCTCTGCTAACCCTTCGGCGAATACAGGCGTTATGTTATGTTATCATTATGAAGTTTACATAATTATTGATACAGAGTTTACACTTCCTAAGTTAAATAGGTGTAATATGTTTTAGATTGTTTAGTTGATCTATTATTTGCTTTATTTAAAAGTAAATTAACGTATACAAAGGTGATTATGGTTATTATTCGTTCGAAACATATTTTTTTTTTAACTTAGCACTCAGTTATATATGATGTTTTATTAAAATAGGTAAGTAAATTTGTTTCTTTGAGTAGGAAGGTGTGTCGTGGCCCAATTTCTGCGTTTGATCTGATAATTGCAATAGTATTTCATCATTATCATCATTTCAGCCGAAAGACGTCCACTGCTTGGGCCTCTCTGAAGCACCTCCACTTCGACCGATTCTGTACTTTCCGCATCCAGCGGATTCCTGCGGCCTTCACAAGTTCATCGGTCTATCTTGTGGGAGGCCTTCCAACACTACGTCTTCCGGTATGCGGTCGCCACTACAGAACCTTTCGGCCCTATTTTCAGCCATCCATTCTGCGAGCAATGTGCCCTGCCAATTACCAATTAAGTTTGGCAATTCTTCGGGCTATGTCGGTTACCTTGGTCCTCCTGCGGATCTCTTCATTTCTGATTGGATCACGTAGGGAAACTCCAAGCATAGCCCTGTGCCTTGGGTGACGACACCGTGAACAGAAATTGGGCCACGACACCGTGGCCCAATTTCTGCGTTTGATCTGATAATTGAACAGAAATTGGGCCACGACACCGTGGCCCAATTTCTGCGTTTGATCTGATAATTGCAATAGTATTTCATCATTATCATCATTTCAGCCGAAAGACGTCCACTGCTTGGGCCTCTCTGAAGCACCTCCACTTCGACCGATTCTGTACTTTCCGCATCCAGCGGATTCCTGCGGCCTTCACAAGTTCATCGGTCTATCTTGTGGGAGGCCTTCCAACACTACGTCTTCCGGTATGTGGTCGCCACTACAGAACCTTTCGGCCCTATTTTCAGCCATCCATTCTGCGAGCAATGTGCCCTGCCAATTACCAATTAAGTTTGGCAATTCTTCGGGCTATGTCGGTTAACTTGGTCCTCCTGCGGATCTCTTCATTTCTGATTGGATCACGTAGGGAAACTCCAAGCATAGCCCTGTGCCTTGGGTGACTGCCCTTTGGGTGACTTTTAGCCATCTGATAAGGCCCATTGTGAGCGACCACGTTTCAGTACCATAGGTCATCACTGGCAATACGCACTGGCCAAAGACTTTCGTCTTGAGACACTGGGGTATGTGGAACAAGAAGGTATTGCGTAGCTTCCCGAACGCTGCCCAGCCGAGTCGGATTCGGTGATTGATCTCTTTCTCATAGTTGGACCTACCCAGCTGGACAGTTTGTCCTAGGTAAACATATTTGTCCACAGCTTCGATCTTAGCGTCTCCGATTTTCATGAGAGTGGGTGTCACACGGGCAATTGACAAGACCTTTGTCTTGTCCATGTTCATTTTATGAACCACTCTTTCGGAGGCTCTACTGAGGTCATCGAACATTGTACTGAGGTCCTCCTTGGTATCAGCCTTGATAACTATGTCGTCGGCAAACTGAAGGTTATTGATATACTCGCTATTGATGTTGATGGCTAGGCCTTTCCAATCCAGAAACTTGAAGACATCCTGCAGTGCAGCTGAGAACAGTTTCGGCGAGATAACGTCTCGCTGTCTCACACCTTACTCCAGAAAGATAGGTTTCGAGGTCTGGTCCTGGAGTCGGACTGATATAGTGGCGTTCTTTATGACGCTTTAGCACCTCGATGTACCGAAATTCGATCTGGCACCGTTGAAGAGACTGCGGTACGTCTCGATCGATTCAAAGACTTTCTCGTAGTCCACAAATGCTAACCAGAAAGGCACTTTATACTCTTCGGTCTTCTGTATAACCTGCCGCATCGTATGAAAGAAAGAAAGAAAAAGTATTTATTGGGACTCGCACAGGACATTACAAATTAAACTAAAACACACTCATTAAAACATTATAAATAATTAAAAAACAAATTTAAAAAAAATTATAAAAGAAAGTCCTGTGCGAGGCCAAAAGGCTCCTATCTCAGCATATGCTGCGACATTTAAAAAAAAAATATCTATGGTGCTAAAGCCTTTACAGAATCCAGCTTGTTCAGGAGGCTGGAAGTCGTCAAACCTGCGCGCGAGACGGTTCGTGATAAATCTTGAAAACAGCTTGTACAGAACATAGAAAGTCACGAATCTGTCTCAAATTTATCTGTTGTTAACCAAACCCAAAAATTTAATGCATACATAAATATTTAAATACTGCATAAAAAATTGTTGCCAGCATTTAAGCTTCCTGTCTTATATAACCCTACTGAAAGTGGGTAATAAATTTCAATTAATCAAAAGTTTGTTTTACAAGTAAGTTTAAACCAAATTTTAGGGCGTTGGGGTAAATTGAATAAAATTATTTATATTGGACAAGGATAGTGACAATAAATGAACTCAAGGGAAAATGTAAGCTTAGTATATATCTTTTAATGCAGTAGTACTGAATATAAAAAAAAAATGCGAATTATAAATGTTGCGTTTTTGATCCATATTGCGGAGCAGCAGAGTATAAAATTTACTTTTTCAATATCTGTTTTCTAGTCTTCTTCTGTATGAAGAGGGTATGGCACTGAATATTACAAAAGGCACACATGAAGCTACGGTACAAGTACGCGGCTAGCTCATCTTGTCGGGCCAATTCAGTAAGCGTAATGTAGTCAGAAAATAAAAGAGTTACGCGATAGAAAAAGAGGCAGTTTCTATGTGAATATAATTGTAGGTTATTAGCGCTGTCTGCCCTGAATTGCACTTTATTGTGTCCTAGCAAGAGTGGCTTTTTATTTAAATGATTTTGCAGAGTGAACCATTTCTATATCAGGATTACAGAGTGTAAACTTATGCCTTATATTATCAGTTAGGGCAGGAATTTTGTATGAAATGTGTTTTATGTGGAAATCGGTTGTCGTGGGCATTATGTGATACGGAGAAATGAGGCAAATGAGGAAAGTTTTGAGTGTGAACTGTGTGAATGTGGATGGTTATAAGGTTAGGGGAAGACTAAAGAAACGATGGATGGTGATGATGATGATAACGGTTAGGGCAGGCAGAAGGGTATTAAGTAATGAGAGCACTATAACTAACTACCAGCCATATTCCAGTAGCATTAAATCTAGAGAATCTAATGTAGTAATTGCTACGTAGGCACCTTTAAGTAGATGAAATAACATCAAACGGATACAGGTTTATTAGGTTACCACTCATACAAGAAACACGCAATGGAAACTTATTCAGTTTGAAAACATCTACAGTAAATATTTTCATGAATATAGGTTTACACAACGTTAATATTTGTCTGTGACGCCAAATACAAAAATAGATTCTATTTGGTTTATTCTCTTTCTTGATAAATATTTACAAAAGAATTTATTCTTCAATCAAATCATAATCCTATTGTGGAAGGAATGGAACGATGGAAGAAGAAGTTAATCTTTGAAGAACGATTTGAACTTGACTTAGTGTGTCAGAGTGAGAATCAAAGCGTCGCGTCGCTAAGGTTACCCGCATGGGCGCGCATTTAGACTGGTTTCACATTTGTCCGGGAGAACCGTGCGGGCCGCCCGTACGGGCTCCCGGAACTGAGACACACGTGAGGCGCTAGATTATTGTTTCACAGCGACGCGGATTGGTCCGTATGCGACCCGCTCCGGGTAGAGCCCGTACAACGCTAGCAACCGTATCGTACTAACTCCCTCGTTTCAGAGCACTGCGGGCGCTACTCGTACGGGTCTCCCGTGTGCGGGCGGCCCGTACGGGTCTCCCGGACAGCTGTGAAATCAGCCTTAGTTAGGGCATGAATTTAATGGAACCTCTAATAATTCCCATTTTGCGCACCTCTAATTTAATTGTTGCGCTTCTTTTTGTGAACCTCAAATAATTCTTATTTTGTAATCCTTATGCCCGTTTTCACCTTCACTAAGTGACACTTAAATGAATCCCTAAATAAAAGAGCATTGTTGGATTTTAAACTCTCAGTGCTAAGCCTAGCGTTGAAAATCCAACAGTGCACTTAGCAAATAGCTAAGCAACTGCGACCAACTTGGATGAAGTGGTTGGTTACAGTTCTAACCTAACGTAATGCGTTTGATCGGGGTAAGGCTAAAAAGGTAAAAAGAGGCACATGTATTCAAAGAAGCGTCCATCATTAAAGGCCCAAAAATTTATGAGAGAATCAGTTAATAATTTCCCTTTAGCAAGGAACGCAGTCTGGAATGACCCGTTTCTAGCGTATCCAGGTTCAGTACTCGAGCGCGTTTTTGGAAAACTGGGTGCACTAGCGAATTTTCTCAATGTTAATAGATGACGCATAAAGTAATGACGTATTATTAGTCATAAATAGAGATTTAAAGAGCAACACTCATCGCAGCAAAATACGCTTCGATCCACGCTTACAAATTCTACGCACCCAATTGGGCGTGAACAGTAGGTAGGCACTTTAAAATAATTATCTACCCTAATAGATGTCAAACATCAACAGTCAACATCAATCGCTAATTCATGGGCATTCGACTAAAGTCTCATTGGCCCAAGTTGTCAAACACATTTGAAGTTTGCTACTCAAACAACATTCAGTTGCCATTATGGAGATAAATCAATTACAATGATTGCTTCGCTCGGGGGCGCCCGGGTCAGTCACAGTTAGTGTTAATCATAAGAAATAACAAGCAACTTTATTGAACTAGCTCTAACTGAGGCACTTTCAGCGTGTAAAGTTCTTTGCAAGTACTTTTACAGGTACATACAACGAACTTAATAGCAAAGTACCCGTGTGTTGTCTGTAAGCAAAACTTTTTGTTCAAGTATACTTGTATTCCAACACTTTTGATGAAGTTAAGTCGATAGTTAGTGTCGTGAAAACCACTAATAGGGACCGGGAGACACGGTTTTGTTTTAAAAATATTATTCCAACTAATAATATTAATGCGAAAGTGAATTTGTTTGTCTATTTGTTACGGTTTCACGCTAAAACGGATGAATGAATTTGGATGAAATTTGACACATGAGTAGATCATGGCCTGGAAAAGGATATAGGCTACTTTTCTTCGTGGATCGCATATGAAGGCGAGAGCAATAGTTAGTTATAGATAATAGAACGACTCTAATGTTCTAATTTCATTTGTTCCTATTAGTTAGTTGGTCAATCAATCTCAACAGTTGAAGTGTTATTGAGTGACTTGATCAGACTATCGTTAAGAGATGCATAACGTTGCTTTCAAAGACAGAAGAATAGTTCTGTATTGATTGCCAATTTAAATTGTCCGTATATTCAAATCACAATTTTGATTCTGTGGAATGTTCCTTTACAGTTGTATGGAATGGCTATAATATAGCAATGACGTAGTAACGACGGCGTACGTTGTCAACTTGCTTAGCAATTACCCTAACCGTACCTACGTATCAGGCTCTTTCGTATCCAAATAATCTAGTTGAACATGTTGACGTGGACCTGGCATCCCCGACCGTTTTCACCGAGTATAGTTTTCATTTACTTTAAACAAATTCGAGATCCCTCTTGTTCCGTGGACATGTCACGTTTTTAAAATAAAATGTATGATTTAAATAAATCATCAATTTTAACGAAAATTTATGTGTGATGAATAATCTACTGTGCATAAAACTTACATAAGACCTACTTACCATTTTTCATACGTACTTAGTAGGTACCAACACCTTTTTTTTTTTTTTGAGGGTGCGAAATCAGGTATTTTCCTTACATAATTTTTAGGTACCAACACCTAAAAATTGTGTAAGGAAAATGGAAAGTAGGTCTTATGTCAGTTTTTATAGCCAGTCTAATATATATTTTTATCTCCGATTTTATTTGATACAATGCACGATGCAAGTTTCTTGTCTGTGCCTTATTAAAATAAAAATGAAGCAACTAATTACTTCCAACTTTTATTCTTGCGTCATGTAATGGTATGACAGAGGCAATTAAATCATGCTGTGTAGGTAAATTGGCTTTACTCTCATAATAGTTCAAAGATTATATCGACGCTGGAAATTTCAAATGTCGTAAAGGACCCTCACGACATTTGAAATTTCCAGCGTCGATATTTTCCTTGCTCGTTAATATTAAAGGGCCTATAATTATTTATATCATGAATCTTGTCACGACCCAATACTATTCGGGAATTAGGACCAAGTTTAAAGGAACGGCGAGAACTTGTTATACTGCAGGTAACTATTACCTTATTTATGAGAAATATGATAATAACCGTAAAGGAGGTCGAATATTAAATGTGTATTTTAGTTGAAACCTTCGTGGTTGAAACTTGAAACCCTTTGGATTCCATTAACGTGATATGATATGATTTAAGAGACGATAATAAGATACTAGGTATATAATACTTTTCATATAAGATTTTGACCTACTTAACTATGATAGAATTGGTGGATTTGAAAGAAATTTTACTCTTTACTGCATACTACTCCATAATATAGTAAGCCAAAGAGGGTGTTCATCGTAAGTAGAAAATTATGTTTTTTAGGCTTCCTTCCTTATTGGATCACTCGTGTTCCTGTCTGTCTGTCCTTCTATCACATCCAATTTTCTCCGAATCTAATGGACCTATTAAGTTGAAATTCACACACATATGTATTTCTGTGACTCAAACACGGACGTGTAACGCAAATAAATTAATTTTGAATATGGGAGTCACTTTTGGGGGCAAATAAATATCGTTTGTATCGTGTGACATATCAAATAAAAGGGCTTGTTGCGAGGATCTCAAATATATATTTTTTATAATTTCATAATATAGATATTTATTAAATCAATTTTCACTCCCTTTTCTCCGAAACTACTGAGCCAATTTTTTTTGAAAAATATTCAGAAATGTATCTTCACTCATAGATAAGGCGATTGGCACTCTGCACCGCATCACGCAGCGTGGCGCGGGGCAGCAGATTTAATATAGTACCAGTTTGTATAGAAAACACAATCTGTTTGCGCGACGCGTTCCCGCGCGCAGATTATTTGCTATGGCTGCTCCGGACCACGCAGCGTGATGCGGTATAGTGTGCGAATCGCCTTACAGGAAAACCTACAAGAAGTCTGCGGTCTTAAAATAATATGGTAAATCTCTCAATATTGTGCGTACAAACTTACATTTGCAGTTGAAATGTATGGGAGAACTTGTATTTATATATAACTACAATGTTAAATTTGCATTTGGGATAAATTCATCCCAACTAAGGAACCCTTCATTGTGCGTAGTCCGACACGCACTTGGCCGGTTTTTTTTTATTTACATATTATATGACCCAGATTATTGGACCACTGGAAAGCGTTAATTTTGTGAAAATCATATTCTATAAAATTTTAACACAGGGTGTCTATCAGGGGGACTATCAAATATATCTACTACAGCATGCTGTATGAAGTCTGTATTTTTTTCTTTCGTTTAGCTTAAGCTAGAATAATTAAAAAAAATGCTTTCCGTGTTAAATATTCTAGAATACTAGCTCGAGTGAATTCAGAAAAATCCTTTCCTGCAATTCAAACAAGAATATTAACAATATGCAACATAATATTTTAATTTGAATTCCTTCATCCCACTTCTTTACGCGCTCGCATCAATATTAATGACGCCGTCAATACCATACAAAACCACGGCAACAAGTGTTGGGTTAATTGGCTACTTGTTTCTCTTTTAATATTAATATCATGGATATATATTTTTATAGGTCTATACCTACCTAAATATTTTAATATCTGCCTATGCAGATATTAAAATATTTATAAGATGCTGCTGAGCATTAGATCCTGGGTTCGATTCCCAGGTCGGGCAAAGTGTTATTGGGTTTTTCTATCTGAAATTTCTCAGTAACAGCCTGGAGTCTGGGTTTGTGCCCGGTTGATGGCCCCTATTACATGGGACTTAAAACATAACTGGCGAAATGTGGGTGAACCTGCTACAGGGACACCTCTGCCCAACCCTTCGGGGAAACAAGGCGTGATGTTACGTGTGTTATAAGATATACTGTCTGTGATCAGCGATATCACTCGCATCCTAGGCGAACCGTTATCTGCAGATAAAAGCTATTCCATGTGTTAAATTAAGACAAAGAGAATGTGTTTGGCAAGTCTCATCTATATTAGTGCAGAAGTTAAATCATGATTGAATAACAAACCCATCCGAACTCATGAACTCACATTTATTTTAATATTATTTAAATAGATACCTATGTTAAGTAGTTTCCAAAAAAAGGGGGTAAAAAACTAACCTTTTAAGCTGACGTATTCTGACATTGTTTAAAGTATTAAACTAACAATGTACACGATTAACTACGAACCATTATTCCTTCAAACGTCGACATATATTTATAATCACTCCTGCATTCACCATAATTTGGACACAGGTGTAGGTACAAATAGGTTTGTGGAGGCGATCGGCGGCGGTGATCTCTCGCGTCCGGCCCTGATTCGGGCCATGGTAGGGAGCGAGAGGAAATGGGAGGCCGTCACCTCCTTCTGCGAAGCAGTAATGCTCGCGAAGGAGGAGGCGGAACGCGTGAGGTAGAGGTAAATGTCGCGCCCTCACGCCCCTAACCGCCGCAGGAGGAGACGCCCTGGGCGTCGGGAATCACAGGCCGATTTCCGGCCACCGTAGCCGCGGGCTTGCGGACGGTGAGCAATGGGTAGCTCGCCGTCCGATAAGGACCAGGCCCGGGTCGACGGCGCGTTGTGTTCTACGCGCGCCTCAAAGAGATGTCAGCAGAATTGACGGGGTCCGTTAGGGCCGATGCCTGCCAGGAGTGCGAAAAAAACCGAAAGGGTGATCGTGGCCCCCGGCAACAGGGCAACCGAAGGAACACGGGTGGGTTTTAGTCAGTAAGAGTCTGACCCGCCCTCCCGCTACGCCCAGAGCGGGAGAAGTTATTTGATAATTTCCCACCAAAAAAAAAAGGTACAAATAGGTATAATACAACAAGATTTCGTCAGTCCCGTATAAAAGGGAGCGAGCTTACTCCCTTTACCTTCTCCAAAAGAAAATAAATATTAATAAAGTAACACTCTAACAATTAATCTCTATTAAACGAAAAACTCATCGGCTTTCCAGCCCTTTAATAAAGATGTACAGTTAAGTTCTCGTTATTAATTAATCTATGCGTATAAAAGTCAAAGGCAATTGATTATCTCATTCATCAGGTCCCCGCGAGCGGCCCAACTGAAATGAGGCAGGGTTTCAGCCCGAAACTTACTAAGCCGTCAATATATAACTATTTATCAGAGTTATACCCGTTTTCACTGACACTAGGCGACACTTAAAAAAATGAAAACACGCTGTTGGATCTTCAGCGGTCACGTAAGCGTCGAAAGTTGAAAATCCAACAGCTCACTTTTAGTCATTCGTTGAAGTGTTAGCGAAAGGGTATAACGCTAGTTTTGCAAAGGTTTTGTTGGAGGAAAAATTCTGTAAAGCTTGTAAGTAATGCTTTACCTGTTATAGGTCGAGTTAGATTCTCTCACGAAGTCATGACCCATGTTAGTGATTTATTAGGTGGCTCAAATAATAGAGCCGATTTCTTTTCATGCTAGTTGTAAATGATGATTTATGGCGTATATACCGATCACTATAATAATAATATAATTATCAATACGTCTGTCAAGCGAGGTGATTGTTTGAGCATTTCCTTACGATCTTCTAAAAGCGTAAGTCACGTGCCATCCTTTCTGCTATTATCCCTATTAATTTGCGGTTGGCTCAGTATGTCTACTTCCTCCATACCGTACCTCTTTCTAGCGATATTATGTAAAAGTCAAAGTCAAATAATTTATTTCAAGTAAGGCTTTTAAAATACACTTTTAAACGTCACTTACGAGAAAATAGAATTGATTCTACGTGCCTGTAAAAGACTATAATGAGTTTAAAAGAATAATGATCATAGCCTGTGGGTCGTACGGTAAAAACATTGATGAAACTTTGATTTATGTAAACTCAATGACACGCGCTTCGTTAGGATTCAATAGAAAATTCATTAGTCAAAAGCAGTCTACAGTGGGGGCGGTCATTAATCCGCTTGCCCAGCTCTGTGGAGATGGGAACTGTTGGCATTGCCTTCCTGTTTAGAAGCTTTTATGTGAATTTCTGCGCCAGTAGATGGTCCAGGGATAAAACTCTTTACTGCTTATTTAAACGCCAAAAGTTCCAATAGTTGTTATATTAATTCGAAATAAACTACCTAAAACTATTCAAGGATCTTAGTTAGGTATATTTAAAAAATAAATTAAGTACCTTAAACTGTTCAAAGATCTTTGAATTTTTACTACTTAGAAATAAAATAAAATCACAGTTTTCGATCAGAGTCCTCAACATTCCAATACGTCAAAAACTTCAATAAAATTGGTGCTAGAGTGAACTCCAATTGATCTTAAAATTTTAATTATACTACAAAACTTTTACAAAAGATATTTTCACAGGGGAAAGTTGAAACCTGACTTCAATTAAAATTATATTTTACTGACTTTGCTGAAGAGCTTGTTAAATAATTAATGACTGGTGTGACTGCTTAGTATTTTTGATGAGCTTGTGAAATTACTAGAAAGGATGAATTTGGTGACGGTCGGGAGGAGGTAGTGGGGGGGAGGGGTTTGGATAAGTGTACGGTCGGGATGCGTAAATCAGTTGTTTCAACTATTTCGGAGTAGGTAATTTATTTCCGGTTTGATATGTAGAGCTTTAACTTTTTCTTTGTATGTATATACCTACCTAAAGAACGAAGATTACTAATTAAAAAAAAGTGTAAGTCAAAAGTCTGTAAAAAATAAGAAACTGATTAAGCCTTTGATACATATTATAGCTCGTGTGTAGTTTGACTACTAAAAACTATTAAAAAAATTGTGCAGCAGCAAAATAATAAAATAGAAAACGTAGAAAACGCCACAAGAATTCAAATTACTCGTAAACTCATGTACCCACAATATTTCATTCTACAAGGGCAATTCACTCGTCGAAGTCATAAATGCCGCAAAAGCGATACTACATACCATTATATAGAGCTGCGTTGTTGACTTTAACATAATCGGACGATAAATACACCTATAATTCTTGGCATTATCCCGAAAAAAGGTGATTCTGAACGTCACCCGGTCCTAGGGAGCGTTTGATATTCGGAATACGCACTTTTAGCCCGCTTTTTTATTGTCCTAATTTGATGGATGGAGGCCTATCTCTTGGAAACATTTATACGCGTGGCAGCCAACGATTACAGAAGTATAAAGTCGTTTGGATGATATTATTGTGGAGTTTTGATTTGCTTTTCTGGAATAAAATGTACAATAAAATATAAAATGGTTGTAAATCATTTTTATTGAGATTCGATTTAGAATAACATTGATGTTTCATAAAATGTTTTCATAAACTTTTGTCACTGTGTTGTTGCATGCTGAAAAATTACCTACGGTCAGGGATATTATTGTGTAGCAGATTAAAAAAAAATCGTGTTATAGCCATTTCATACAATCTGCCTAGTCTTTTCCTAACTTTGTTGGGATCGCTTCCAGTCTAAGCGGATGCAGCCGAATACCAGCATAGTTTACATGGAGCAACTGCTTACCTAACCTCCACAACCTAGTTACTAGGTAACACGATACCCCTTGGTAAGACTAGTTGTTTTGCGCTTCTGAATGCCCGTAACGACTGTCAAGTGTGTCGAGCCACCAGCTCCCTGTTTATGCGACACAAATATTTGCCGAAGCAACCGTGCCCCGAGAGCACTTCCGTCGCCCGAAACGTCAAGGAGCCGTGCCTCCTCCCGAGCCAGTCGTTGAGCACTGGCCGGATCGCCTCGATTAAATTCAGGCCGGTAGGGTAGGGTGCAAGAACCTCTTTCACCATTCCGCCACCATGATCTGACGAAGCTCCGACCGGTGTAGCGTGATTTGTCGCTGCACCAGGCTCTCGCCCTGTGGCTTGGCCTCCTCGCGCCACAGATGCAGCGACACGAGTGTCTTCGCCGCCAGGTCCCAGGGCGGGGATCCAGCCAATGCGCAAGCCGCCTAGTAAGAGATCGTACGATATCTTTCAATGACGACGGCTATCACTTTCTGCGGTTTGCGCAGTATTGCGATGTGATGGGCCGTTATGTCAGCTGCCCACACCGGGGCTCCACAGAAAGGCGAACCGAATCCTAGCTTGACCTTCGATTGAACCGTGTGGCTGTTATTATTTTGCCACGCTACGATACCTATTCCATACGATTGTTAAAAATTATAGATTTTGTCTGAATATACGGATAATTTAAGGTGGTAGGCAATTTGCTTAGCAATATCCCTGACTTCCCTGACGTAGAATATTCATGCCGCACCACTAAGAAGTTAATACACAAACGAAGTAGATTCAGACACAGCCAATAGATCAACACATTCTGTTTATCTTATTCGATTACATCTGCCTACCGGGGCCGTTGAAAAGGGTATTGATTAGTAATTAGTTTCAACCAGCGGTTGAGTTAGAGGTTCATTAGATGTCGGACGAAGGCCTGCCTGGTAAATTAATTTTAACCATTTACTGGCACGAAATCCGGTGTAATGATACAATGGCCTAGTTTTGTTGATAGTTTTTGAGATTAGATCTTAGAGTTGTATGACATGAAGGGCTAACATGACAAGCGCGAGAATGCTCTTTTTCTCATTTTATCGTAATTTTTCTACGATTCTGACATCATTCTAATGCCTAATATGACCGTAAACAACGAGTAAACTTGAAAAAGGCACTTTGACACTTCTTTATCGCGCGACAAGAGACCGATTTTGCAAATTATTAAAACAAATTATTTTTATGATAGCAACATCGGCTTGAAGTTCCGTTTCATTTATCCAATTTTATGCATGGATTAATACGTACTTTATTGAATAAACGTCTCTCTCTTAATTATTCTCTCTTTTAATTATTTACGTTTAGTTTTTTGTGTAACCGACTTTTTGATTAAAATTAAATGATTTCTTTGGCATGCTGAAATTAAAATACAAAATGACGGATATTAAAATGAGTGGCACCTATAGGCACTCTCATTATCACCACAAATGACAAATGGGCCGACGAACATAATTTGTCAAATCGAAGTTTATTATTGTAACAATCACCATAAAGTCATTGCAAATTTTGTTAATCACCACACTCACCAAAAGGACTGTCGTTCGAAATTGGCAGCTGGAGTTGATTCCGCTATTATAACCATAAAAATTATTAATCACTACCCTTAGGAAATAAACTGGTGATTTTAGTAATTATGTTGCGAAGGTTTGATATTGCCATACAGCCATAATCCCTAGATTTCGTTAATCACCATAATTGGTTAAGTGACTGGTTATTACTGAAAGTAATACTCATCTACGTAATAGTGCTCCCCTCCACCACAGTTTCTCTCGCGGCCGCCGAAAGGAACTTACACCGGTGTACACCCATATTTCATCAGTTTTAGAGGATAAAAAAAAATGTGCCTGCAATAAGTACGATTATGAATCTGCCATCTCATTTTAGAATGTTTTATGTATCATAATTTTTTCTTTTTGTCTATCGTCGTCAAAATCGAGGACGAATAAATACGACGAAATGATAGAAAAAAAGCTGATTATCTCGTGTTGAATTGTCAAAAATCGGGATAACTAACGTGTCATGTTAGGGTTTGTCGACAAAACATCAAATTTGACAGAACGAGTCGAGTATTTTGTATGGCGTAGCTGTCAGAAAACGATAAAACTACTGAAATATTCAAAAATTAGTCACGCGAGAGTGGATAATTGTCGAGTGTGTAATAGGAAGGTATGTAATATTAAAGATATTATTTGACCGACTTATACTAATATGAAACTGAAAACAACGGAACTTCTCCGAAGTTAAGTACTTAGACGTAGACTTAAATTCCAACTTTAGGGCACAAATGAATAAGAAACTAACAGGAAGTGTTTTTGGCCGATTCCTCTAAAATCAAAAACCTTTTGTAACGTGGCAACAATCAATCGGCCATCCAATGTTTGGTTTCTGTGTTCTTCAGGGTAACAAAGCGAATCTTCCTGGTTTAAAATATTATTATTTCTTATAAATGCTTCTAGTTTACAATGAAACTTAAAGGTTGAAAAAAACAGTTATAAATTCAAAAAGTAGCTAGTTAAAATATGTTGCGAACGACAAGAGATGGATTTAGAGTACTTCGTATGGTGGCTTGAATATGGTTTTTATAGTCGCGGGGCAGTGCCATCTCGACCATCTTTCTGAAACTGGTGAGGCTTGATGCCCCGTTGACCGCTGTGCTGCGCGTATTGATTATTTATCGATGCGCCGTTGCGTCACCCAGTCATTAGGTGGCGGTAAATGTCATAAACATGCCGGCGGGCCTTGAGAGTTCCACAGTGTAGCTCTCAATGACCTTGAATAGGCTTCGTTGCTGCTGCGTCATCATCGTTTGTGGAAACCGGCAAAGGACAGATTTTTGAGAATACCCTCGTGACGACCCCATTAGCTGTCTGGATACTGGCCACTCGGGGTACGCCGTTTTTCCCTGGAAACATAGACAAAATTCTTCCCAAACGCCATTTCAGCAGTGGGAGATTATGTTCTTTTATGAGCACCAAAGTTTTAGGTGCTTTTCCCAACTATGTTAGGGTTGGCTTCCACTCTAACCGGATGCAGCTGAATACCAGCAAACTCAAAATAAAAAACTATTTAGGTAGGTATTCAAATTTGGTTGAGGCACTTTTTGAACGTCAAAATTATAAAAGACAGTTCCCCAAAACGCCCGCCTGTCACCAATTGCTAGTATTTTGGGTCAACAGACACGTTTCTCACGAGCGCAAACACCGAGACTGAACAAGTATAAGCACACAAGTATTTGTACCGTAGATGCCAGTTACTCACCAATGGAGCTGTTCAAATAATACCCAGTCGACATTCATATATGAATGTCGACTGACTTCAATATATTGAAGTGTTATGGTCACGGCTGCGACATAATTATTTGTCATTGTTTTTATCACACCCTAAATCTCTGTGAAAATTATGGTCTGCACGACATTCATGTCAAGTGCTTAGAAATTTGACTCAAATTAAAAGTTCGATAATCGATCTATTGCTGTCGATACCAACTGATTTTACCAAGTAGGTACATACCTAATAAATAAACCAAGAAGGATTACAAGAATTTCCTTCAAAACACTACCTACTATTTTTCCCTATAAATTAGTTTGTAATAAGTACCTACCTATCTATTAAAGTATTCAATTCGTCGAATGTTAGTCAACGAAAACATAAACAGTGCTCAAAGTTGAACGCAGTGACGTCACTGTTCAAAGTAATCTCACTTTGAGGCACTCCATAATGTCTCATGAATAAATTACTGGCTAGTTGTTTCAAAGAGAATAAAATAAAATGTTATTATTCTCTTGCTTATTTACCGAAGGTTATTTAACGTCCACGGATAGCTTTCAATAATAGTCGGCTTACGTCTGAACAATTTGTTTAGGAGTCGGTCAATCAAAGACTCTTCGCCTTAATACAACTTATGAATTATAAAGGACGCCGTTAAATCTTAGGATAATTTATAATGAAAACACCCCTTACAAATATGATTTTCATTTACGAAAATGTTATGAAAATAAAAAAATGTATTTCAAAAATAGTTTTGCGATCTTGTTCAACATTAAATTAACAAAATTTAATTGAATTATCGAAAAATTCAGTATAGATATACACTTTGAATATTAAAAATATTTTAGTTTGATGCAAATTCATAATGGTTGTTCACAGTCTTACTATTTTTAAACTGAATTAAAATGAGACTACAGAGTATTTTGAACTTTGTAATCATAATTCACTGTCGCCATGTCCTACGTAACCTTCAAACACATTAAAACAGCAATAACATTAACCAAAAGATGAAAGCCATTCCCCAGAATCATATTTATTATTTTTTTACTTTATAGGTTGGCAAAGAAACGGCCCATATTGGTTACCTGAGTGTTAAACTGAATGTTTTCCGGGTCGTGTCGGATTTTCTTATCTTTCGTGTCACGCGAGCTAACACCTTGTAATGTTATCTTCGTAGGCGCTGAGTCAGCATGTCTTGCATCGGGTTGATGGCGAAACAGTGGGAGGGCCAATGACCGCCTACAGCACCATACAATTTGTCGTACAAAAACATCACTTCGTCAGAGGGAAAATTAAGGTGAGTAGTATCTTATTTTTATTACAGCCATAAAACGAGTCGTCAAATGAAATCTTATGACTTAATTTTCCACGTTGCTCTGGAAATAAAAAGTCAAAGAAATACCTCTAATTTGTAAGCAACGAAATGTTAATCTAATTTGACGCAAGTATTTGGTAATTTGCTCATTCAAAGACCTGGTAATTTCGATATTTGTGTCATTTATAGGAAATTGCTTAAACTATCAGCTCTAAGAAAGGGAAACACACATACTTGAAATTGAAAATACAAACATTTCTCTTCCAACCTACCACTCTGTTTATGGTGCCGTACTGGATGTATCATAGGTACGCCCGAAACTTTGTGAAATATTATTCTTGTTTTTATGCCAATACTCCTCTTGTTTATATGTATAGCCCTTTCATATTCAGTTTTTCACTGTCATTTCGTCTGTTCCACGTTTGGTTTCGACTATTCCAGAATGCCGTCGTTTTCGACGGTTATTTGGGCACAAAAAAATTCAAACAGAGGCGTGACTAAATTACTAGAGTTCATGTTTCTGAA
The DNA here is from genome assembly GCA_916610215.1 of Omphaloscelis lunosa. Classification (NCBI taxonomy): domain Eukaryota; kingdom Metazoa; phylum Arthropoda; class Insecta; order Lepidoptera; family Noctuidae; genus Omphaloscelis; species Omphaloscelis lunosa. Next base: position 17,285,321 of record OU744247.1, read on the forward strand.
CGAAGTACGTTCAAAAGTTTGGGCACGAGAGTGCTAGTTGGCAATGTGTCTGACTTTCATATCAAAGTTTAAGCAAAGTTGTAATTACTTTATTTGTACTATTGATTCCGTAGTTTATACCCTATTGTATACGATTCAATTATGAAAATAGTAGAATTAATCCAATGCCAATTTTGCGTAACGTAGCGGAATGTCCTTATATTACAACGACGACGTGACTACATAACATTCATTACGCGCTATTGCGCCATGTTATAATTATTATGTAACCAGTAGGTACATATTATACGATATGTCAAAACGTCAAGCAAATAGTTTATGACAGCTACGCGCACAAATTGCAATAAGTCTGCCGCGCGAGTCGCCAACGGAACGAAATGTTGCCATTTTAAATATTATATTTGTGTGAACATTTAGGACTAAGAATTGTATTTATTTTATTTTTGATTTGTTATTTCACTATATACTGCACCGGTTGACGTCATCACGTCAGCGCCGGCTGTTGCTGAAAATCAGCGCTGGCGCTCTGTCTCGCATGGGGTTGTCAAATTTATGCTGAGCGATGGCCATTTTGCGTGGACGTGACGCATATTTTCCTCAATCCATTATTTACGTTTTTTTTTATCTTTCTTTGCGTCATTTTTACTGCAAATAAATGTATTTTCTTTGTTTCTTTCTTACTTGCGTTTTTGCTTTGCTTACAATTCCATTCCTATATCGGTAGGTACTTTTTTATGTTTTATAAAAACATTATTATTTTATTGTTGTTTTGACGTAAGTAGCTGAATAGTTCAGTGATTACATAAAAAGTTATTTAAGTATTATTTTTATGACAACAACAGTCAAATATCTTATTGAAAATTTAGTGTTCGTCGGGGTCACCAATATAGAACTTTTGTTAGGGAGTGTTTAAGGTTCTATAGTGAACGAAATGAAATGTTAATTTGGTATTGGTAACACACTGAAATTAATGACGAAGTTACTGTTACTAAACACGTCGTATTGTATTCGAACTGTCTCTCTGAGTGGGCCACAGACGGGCGACGCAGGTCTTAAGTAGTTGAATTCGTAGGTTGTGTGCATGTGTGGGTTACATACCACTACAGTGATTTCATCTTCTTTAGTTGCTGGTGTAATAAATGTAATGTAATGTAATTATATTCGTAAATAATTTTAACATAATTTTGCTGCTTTATTTTTATGTCATTTTTTATGCAAAAAGGACTCATGAGCTTCAAAACAAACATGCTAGTAGCAAAATGTAGGTTAATGTGTTCGATGGTGGTATCATAATCAGCGACATCAACCTTCCATACATTAATAAAGTGCCTGTCGCCAAATGTATGAAGAGCGACAGCCTTACTTGCTCCATGCCTACTCTTCTTGTCCCTCGACTGCCCACGCGCTCTCACGTCATGTATGGCCCGCTTAGATGGTATTTGTTTTATGAATACGCCAATCGCCCCACAGGCCACAACCATTGTAATCAGCCGATCTACACCTTAGTTTTCACGGTGAATTGCTTCCAAAAAACTCTAGTTATTTCGGCTGTAACTTCGGAAAAAACTACTATATCAGCTAACATCCCTTAGTTTGTACCACTATATAATTTAGTATTTTAGTTCAGTGGGGTAGTTATGAGGTATTGCCTAGACTTCGTGGAAGTGTGACTAGCCTTTAGTGTCGTGACCCGTAAGTTCGTTCTGATTACAATCACAGGTTGCTATTTTGAGTTTCGTTACGGTAAGCATGTAATTTGTTCCAGTACGATTAATGCGATAGGTACAGCAAACGTTTCAATTATATCGTTTTTATACCAAGCTAGTTGATCATCACATGCCCTCGAGTTTGTAGTAAATAAAAGATGGAATAGGGAATAGTCTATTGAAAACATTAAAGTTGTACCTATCATATTTTCCTAAATCTGCACCCGGGTTAATTGCGTAACACACTTTTAGTGTCAATCCGAAAGATTTTGAAGGAAATTGCTAATATAATATGTTTGGAAAATAACGCAATGAATGTTGTTGAACTGTCAAAATGAAAGCCATTGTAATTAGAAGTCTGTTACGCAATAACCCGGCGTGTCCGTTACGCAATAACCCCGCTTGCCCGCTCAAAAATGTTAAACAACTACGGAGGTTCGAACGGCGCACCATTGGCAGTCAATCATAGGTGATTTTGTCTAGACACAAACTAGTCTCCTCCATTTAATACCATATCAAAAGAAAGAAGAAGGAACAATGGTCTCTAACCTACTTAAACTAGCCTGTATTGCAGGGAACTTACTGCAGGGAAAAGGCCCCCTCTTCTTTCGGCTGGCACTAGCAAAATATAGAGTTGTGTGGAACTCTATATTTTGCTAGTGCCAGCCAGTCCTTTTGTCAGTCAAACTCATCCCGTCATCATCACTTTGGCTTGCCGCGATGTTTTCTTGCTATATTAGAACTCACTCGGTGGTGGTAACTTTGAAACTAAATTTTTTGTTTTTTTTTTTTGTTTAGATTCGGTGTACAGCAAGTGTCTACTCAATATACCTGCAAAGCTTAGAAAAGAGTGCTGAAGAGGAGAGGATACGAACCACTCCCGTCAGCCTCCCAGAGGTGCACGAAGCAGTAGTTTATTCTATACATCGCCTGCCGGAAACCAGTAAGTCTCTAGAGATACCTCACATGGTATGCAACGGACTTTGAATAATTTATTTACCTGAGGTGCATGCTAAGTTTGATCCTCATTTATGATCTTGTTGTTGGTACTAGCGTATTATTTTAAATTACTTTATATAATTCAAATTATGTGACAGATTATAGGTCAGAAGTAGCAATATTATGTATTTCAGTTATTCTATTCTTATTCCAGAATTTAAACTTTTTCTTCGTCGTCTCGACGATTCCATTTTTTTCTTTAAATATCTCTCTATCAAAATTCGGCCCCGTCGGCAGCGTTAGCATTGGCCTAGCAAAGGTTTTTCATATAGTACAGGTGTTATTGCATAGAGAACATGACAAGAGATGAAAACGTATCGTTTGTGATGTGGCTCCATGGCTTCACAGTCGCCTTGTGGCTCATTAATTAACACTGAGCTCGTGGAAATACCATCATTAACCCAGCGATATAGCTCAAAATGAGTTGCTGAAAAACGTCGTATATTGTGTTTTTATGCAATATTTCAGTGTGTGTATCGTACTTGTAGCAAAAATGAAAATGAGACGCAAAATGAGCAAATCAATGTACTGTTTTGACATATGAACAAAAAGAAAATATGAAAACAAAATATTTATGGATTTTATTTTTTTTCTTATGAGACTCTCAGAAAATATTTTTTCTGTTTGAAAGATTATAACTCTTCTCAGAAACGTTGGCTCTCAGGAATTCTTCATCCGAATAGGTTTATACTTCAAAGAATTCGTGTGCTAGTGCATTCATCTATCTTACAGCGTATTTTTTTTAAACTACATTAAAAAAATCCCTATTTTTATCCACATACAAATGCCTGCAACCAACATTAAAATAATTTGTAACAAACGATGTTAGTGCAGGCTCTGTTTAATAAATATTACAATCCTATTATTCCCTTCGGGGAATACAGGCGTGATGTTATGTTATATGTTATGATAAAATTAAAATGTAGATATCCTTTTACGAAAAACTCGCCGTTCCCGTTCAATTTCATATTCATCATCACTAACATCACTTCTTTCACTACCTGTAGTTAGAACCATTTTTTTTGCAATAATATTTTAATTTCTTTAGTTGAGGCACAAAATCGTAAAGTTTTGACACACCTTGTGACCACTTCTCAGAATTTTACTGCAATTTACAAAATATGAAAACTTGTAATTACTATTATGTGTTTAATAGTTTTTCCCTACAAATATGTAAACTGAGACTTGTAAAGTGAACATTTTTATTAAACTAGAAGTAAAATTAAAAATTAAACTGGAGGTACAATTTTATAATTTCGTGAATTTTCCACCATGAAAAATTTGTAACTTTTAATTTTTATTAAATAGAAACTTTTAAAATAGTAGAATCGTCTACAATTTACAATTTGTAAAAGTGGTTTTATTAAATAGGGGGACTATCTATGTTCTATGTTATGGGGTTTGGTTTCCGCACTTAGTCCGTTAGGTGGACCATTGTACGTGGGCCATGGCGGCCGCTTGGGGGGTTATTCCAACCAGCCCACCTCCCTCCAGAAGTAAAACTCCTGGTCTGTTCAGAACATCTGTGAAAGATCTGGGTGACCCGAGGGTTTCTGTTCTAATCTGGGTGACGCCTGTGCATTTAAAGAGCACGTGCGCAACGGTTTCCTCGGCCTCCGTGCACGCCCTGCACAGAGGACTGTCCGTTATGCCTATCGTGTGGAAGTGTTTGTTTAGCGAGCAGTGTCCTGTGATGGTCCCCGTCACCAGGCGCAGGCCGTTCCTGTCCAGGCGTAATAGACTCCTGGTTAACCTGCTATCCAAGGATGGCATAGCTACCTTGGACTGCCTGCAGCCCGGTGTTGAGGTCCACCAGTACTCCGCTTGTGTGAGGGTGAACTCCTGTAGCCACCTGCGTATTTGGTTGAAAGGGATTGGTACGATAGGTTCGGGTCCACAGACTGCCGTGCTAGTCATAATAGGAGGACTAATATCTTTTGTTAAAATTTTGCACGTTTTTTAGGGATAACATCTACAAATGTATGAAATTGCATTGTGCTATTAATCATCCAAACGCCAGTTCTCGGAAACGGTTTCACGTATTACATACAGTACCCAATATGCATTACCTAATTTTCAATATCAACCATGTTCTGTGTTTTATAATTAAATTATCCTCCCATGTGTGAAATATAGGGATAGGTACCGTACTTCGAAAACGTATTGAACATTCTGGTTCAATAGTTCAACACAAAACAATATTGTAAAGGACCGTTGTTTAAGGCTTTATGAATGTAACCTTCTCTCCTTCGTTAAAAATAAATCATTGCCAATAATACCGGCCTTACCTTTCAATTTGGACCTTATATTTTAATTAAACCGTTATTAATTGAAATTCATTTCTGAAGAGTAACTTAAAGTATGGTCTGTCTATTTTTAGTAATTTATTCAATACTCAATTCTTTATTGCATTTAATATGTATTACATAGATGGTTTATCAAAGTAAAAGATCACTATGGACCCTGTCGGGCACAGCAAAATTAGGAGAGAGGAAGAGGGCTAACTAGCAATTCAATATATAAATTATTAGATGTGTTTAATTGGGTATATAATTATGTTATTTAAGCGAAGCTTCACAGTCTTAGTGTTTCCCCAGATGACCCCATAACCATCCAGGAGAGCAATAGGGCCACAAGTACAGTTAACAAATACAGACGCCTCTCGTCATTCTGACCTCGCCGCCAAGGTCCTTTGCGACCATGTCCACGCTCCTGAGTAAATGATACTCCTCCCCGACCCTTGCTCGAAAACGAGATGCCAGCAGTTTGTTGCAGCTGTGCACGTAGCTTTATATTCCCCGATTAATAATCATGATCAAAACTTTGATCCAGCCCGTTCCATCTTTGATGTCCTCCCTCCGGTGACGCTCTAAGCCGAGGCTCGTACCCCACAGGGGGTGCCCTTAGCGAGCGTTCTCCTAGCTTTTTAGCTTAGTTTGTATGCCTCTGGCTGGAGGCTTTGAGTGTAGCAGCTTAAGGCAACCACAGGATTGACCGGTTAAATAGCCATGACCTCAGATGTCCAACAGAAAAAAAAATCTTAGTGTTTCGAATTTATTTTGAATAATAATATTGCCTCGTTGCTCTAGTGGTAGCAAGCGCTACTGCTGAGCATGAGGTTCTCTGTGGGTTATTGGGTTTTTCTATCTGAGATTTCTCAGTAGCAGCCGGGAGTCCGGGATTTGTGCCCGGTTGATGGCAATAGGCTCGCCCCATGTTACATGGGACTTAAAACATAACTGGCAATATGTGGGTATACCTGCTACAGAGACACTTCTGCACAACTCTTCAGGGAAATAAGGCGTGAGGTTATGTTATTTAATTATATTGCTGGAAAACTATTTTTATTTGATGTAAAAATTGGCTACTGATGGTAGTGATTAATTAACGCAAGCAAAAGATTGTACATATAGGTGCATGCAACCGTAAAGAGATCTTTGGAGTATTTAAAGTTAAGTTATATCATTTAAAATTTATTTTCTTTAAAAAACATTTTAAAAAATTTGGGACTTTGACCTTCAATATCTTCGTAACTAGATCGACTCTTCCAAGGTAATACGATCCAGTAAAAAAAACCATAATAACGGAAATAACAACATTATAGCATAGCACAGAGCACATTACTACAGACAAAGAAAGCTTGAATAAAGGTCTCAAATCCAAACTAATCTGAAGGGTTAGTGACCATTAACAGTTTCCACAATGTGGTATATAATAAATGCATTACCAATTTATTGGTTCAACGTGATGTATACTGTCTAAATTGGCTTGCTCTCCTCCTTTGACAATTGAACTACAAGCATTGGTATAGCGTCAGTACTTGCCAGGTAAAACATAAATAGACCTTTGTCTCAAATGCATTGATATATTCCCCGACCCTTGCTCGAAAACGAGGTGCCAGCAGTTGTTGCAGCGGAGCACGTAGCTATAAATACCCCGCCTAATAATCATGATGTTAACCAAATTTTGGTCCAGGCTGTCCCCTCTTGCTGTCCTCCCCCAGCGACGCCCTAAGCCGAGGTTCGTACCCCACAGGGGTTGCCCTTAGCGAGCGTTCGCCTAGCTTTAATTTAGAATAGTTTACTTGCTCCTGGCTTGAGGCTCTAAGTGTAGTAGCTTAAGGCACCCACAGGAAAGTCCGGTTAAGCAGTCAAGACTTTAGTGGTCAAAACTGCGAGTTGCCATATAAAAAAAAAGCATTGATATAATAACAACAATCGATGTTTTCGTTTAGCATGTCTACTTACCTTGTTCACAAGCTTATCTTCACAACAGAGGTCTTACCAACAGATATTTACAGATACTTAGCTTGAAAATTGCTTACTCGTGTGCAAATTTTCATAGAACCGGAGTCACAGCAAGGTAACCACCTAACCGGTGCAAGGTAACGAGAAAATTAACCGTTGTTACTTAAGCTGATCTAAGCCAAACTAGAAATGACCCAGTTCCTCGCCCCGATGGCCGCGCCGCGTTAACCAAGTAATAAACTGTAATAATATTATTGAACAAAATATTTACTAGCTCAATCCTTTTGGGGCTTTTTATACATTTTAATAGTGTGGGTGAGTTTTGTAAATCTCTTTTGTAGAGTTTGAAGCGCTATTGCTTATTTTATCATAACAAAGGGCTTGTAAATAGAGTCTAGGTTAATAAAGGCTTTATTCTATAAAAGATGTTAACTAAATCAAACTATGTAACACTGATCAAAGTGACTAGAAAATATGGGCGGTATAGAATTATGGAACCAGACGCTTAACATTTAAAGGATCCTTAGTGAAGGTTTAGAAAATAAAACGGTAGACCCATAAATATATATACAAGGGTAGACCTTGTATTTCAATAGACAGTATCAGATTAGGTTAATACATAGCATTCATTATACAAACCATCATAGATCCTGTTAATATAGACAAATGAAGAAAAATTAGTAGGTTTTAGTCAGTAAGAGTCTGACACACCCTCCCCCTCCACCCAGACCGGGAGATCTTAGTTTATTTAATAATAAACTAAGTGTGTTTCCCCTGCCCAAAATAATAAAACAATGGAGTATCAAATAATACCTTTGACCGTAAAATAGGCTACCTTGTTTGCACCAAGGAATGCGAGCTATTTTAAGTTCGTTCCGATTCGTTGCGAAATGTTCCGAGCAACTCCGACCCGTTTTGGAGGAAGGCATTGATTAGATCAGTCGAATTTGGACTGCATTTTACGAACACGAGCTTGCGTATTTAGTACCTGTGTTCCATTAAAGCACAAAGACGGTCTCTAAAGTTAAATTAGTTTAGACAGTAACAGTTCGTGACTTGAATTTGTTATTCATTTTTACAGGGATTTTATAAAAAAAAAATCGGCCTACCTCCTAGACTGTTTGTCTTTCTATGATTTGGCAGTTGTACTTTCCTAAGAGCCTGGGGACATGATGCATTGCGGCGCCGTATCGCAAAGATTTCGCCGCATTGGTGGTCACACGGGCGCTGCGGCGCCGTAATGTTGTTACGCCGCAGCGGCGCCGCGCCGCATAGCGCGTAAATTGTCATCCGTCAAACATCTGTGTTTTGAAAACGCACAAATAACTATGCGGTGCCGCTCCGGTGACGCAACTAGGGCATGCTATCCGGATATCCGACGAAAATGTTATCCGTATAACATTCGTTTTACTATTCGGATAAAAAAGAATAATACGGATAGTTTCTTTCGTTCATTTTCTATATTTTTTACATCAAAGTCAGTAATACTATAACATTTAACGTTGTGTTTTAATAAAATAGGTATTCGCAATCGTAACAATTCATGGTATATCTTCTAAAATCTGTCTAATGACACATTTACTAGATTCATCATAAAGATAGTTCAAAAATGCTTTTGCTCAGCGTTCCACTTCAGTTGTCGATAGCGATGGTGATGACGTGGTGCTCAGTGATTACCAGCAGCAGAAACTGAAAAATAATTTACTATAAAAGAGAAAATAATAAAGAGATCAAAAGGACCATGCCAAAAACACCTTCAACGTCCACTGCAACTGATCGCAGTTGCAGTGACTTTGCAATAATGCACACACACAGAATCTTAAAACTTTGGAACATAATTTTCAGTAAGGGTTTGGTGCCTTTTCTATAGTGTTTTGCTTCTATTGCGAACTAAAGTACTTTGGTATACGATTGTTGGAGAGTTTCTGTAATGAAAATGTCGATTGGAAACTTAAATAGGTTTGATTTACTTTTTTTACAGTGATGTCCAAAATATCCATACTATCCGGATAGTAAAATGTGGCGGATAATTGCATGCCCAAGTCGCAACGCGCACACCCCTCCCCGCCTCGTCTCGCGAGCTGCAAGTCCGGTGTACGTGCGTTGCGACGCTGGAACGCACCGTGTGACATACCATGTATATTTGCATGTAGAACGCCGTAGCGACACCGCTCCGGCGCCGTGCCGCTGCCGCAAAGCATCGTGTGCACAGGCTCTAATTAAATAATTAATTAAAGTCATTTGGTTTTTTAATAAGTCTTAATCCAAGTTTCTGATACAGAATTTAAAATGATGGAAGTCAAAACAATCGATAACAGTCAAAATGTTTTGAAATTAGATACAAAACATCACGCGAGTAATCCCCGAAGGGTAAGGCAGAAGTGAACTTGTGTAAAAGTACACTCACATTTCCCCAGTTTCGTTTCGTAAAGAAAAATGGTTTGTGTAATCATATATAAAATAAGTAAAACTTAGATGAAGAACTTGTGTAAAAGTATTATTCTTCAATAATACTTCATTTACTATACAAACACTTACATTTGTAAAATCACACACGAAAAACTAACGTCATTCGAAACCAAGCCTAAATGTCATTCTGACAGATCACAATCTTCGACAGGCATGCGTGTCATTCGCGCATAGCACGCAAGCTGGCACGTTACACTTGTTAATAATAACATAAGCATCAAATATTGCTTTGATGTACCTACTTCTTCAACATTTTTAGTGTTATGTCTTTCCGTTCTAACGTCTGACAAAATTAAAATAAGCATTTTTCACAATATTTATTGTAACATCTCTGCCTAACTCTTCGGAGAATATCGGCGTGATGTTGTGTGCGACCTATAGCTGTAGGGTTCCCGATTTATGATAGCCAGTGTGTATGTAGTCGCGATGTAATATTTATTTGGGACTGGTGACGTTCTTCGAAATCGATGTACTTATAATGTACCCATTTATAAGTTATTGTAGATATAATAAACTATTCTGAAGTCAGGGAAGTGAAAAGAAAACCTTGAAAATAACGAATTAATCGTCTGGTTGAGTAGTTGCTAGCGGGCTTACATACGATTGTTATCACTGCAAACATACTCATTCCTGGACATGCACTCCAATTGCGTCACAATCTGAAGGATTTTGAAGAGAATTCATGATCCATTGCTTCATAATTATGTTTGAAAACTTCATCTGCTCGACAACCATAAAAAATCGAATTCAATCTGTGCTGAAATAAAATCCACCAAGGTGTAAAAAGCAAAAAGAGTACTTTCTATTTACTCTTCAGATATCGTATCAATACAACAATACACATAAATAAAGCCTTTCTCTTATAGACGTATAGTACCTGGGGACCTCTGCTCTGGTGAAAATAGAGAATGCTTATTTATTAGTATAGGAAAGTTCATACTAATCCATGTAATCCATGCTGCCATTATAGTACTTACTAATTTCATGCTGCCATATCATTATTCTTATGTCATTATTATCATGGCATTATTCATTATCTTGTTCTAAACTTTGGGCGACCGAGCTATGTTCGGGTGAAAATACGGAGAAAACTAATTTTACCAGATATGAGACAAATCGAAATCTTTAGAGCCGATTTCGAGAACGTAAGTATAAATATATACAAATATTGCTGGTTTAACAGTATAGGATAGGACATAATGACTATAATGCTAACTACATTTCTTTCCACGATAGAGGAGAGCTACCAACACACAAAGGCTGAATTACACAGTGAGAATTTCTCGCCAGTCGAGAGGTGAGAATGTCCATATGAGTCTCGTAGTAGGCTATACTGGCCAAATTATAAAATAGAATAATCTTTATTATGTACGTACATACAACATGCGTATTAAAGATGTTTTTTTTTTAATACCTCCGCACTCATAATACCTATTGCGTTTACACTTATGCAAGTAAAACTCGCCTACGATTATGCCATAAAATTATGAGATTTTATTCAGATAAATTCTCGTGCTTACTGTCATTTCACAACTCGAATTATTGTATTTTGTTTGCTCGGAAGCTTCCAATTTTCAAAAGCGATGCGTTTTTCGTTTTTCATACGCTAATCGTGCATGCTGTTTACAAGAGTTGACTTTTTATTTCCGTCCAGTAATCGTCTGCAAGGCGAGAAACTCCTCGTGTAAACTATACTTATAAGTGAGACGCGCATATGTCTGAGTGATATTAGTTACGTCACATAATTACAACCACCCTTGTATTTGGCACATGACATAACTAATTAACTCGAATTGTGTCAACTATCTTACCGTTATTAATATTCAGACCAATCTCGCTAGAAACACAAAACCAAATTTTATTTAGTCGGGATATTCAAGTTTGGTTTACATGATCCCATTAATTTTAAAGCTATATTTTATTAGGAAGGGTAGTTAACGAATGGGGCCCGAGCTCAACAAAGAGCGACAATGGTTGGATACGGAACAAGCCTCAGTGGTTTAACGTTGCGTTAAGAGTCGGGTTTATACCGAATTATTTTCATTCCGGAATTTGTTTAAACAGTGCTATTTTTTTAATTGATCCGGCAGCAGATACGTGTACCTTTCTCTAATAAAAAAACTTTGTAGATTAAAGGAATAGCTTTTAATCATGGAATATTTTGATTGAAAAAAATTGTTTCGTTTTCGTGAATGTTCGAGAATTTTGGCGAACGTGTAACCTTGTTTTGAACTCCAAAATATGCTAATTCTTCCTAATGATATTACCAATTTTTGATAGCATTCGCAGAAGTTAAGAATTTTATACTTGACAAGGAATTTCATCAAAAAAAAATTCAGTTCCGAGAAATATTAGGTAAATGCTTTCACTTGAACGAAATGTAAACGTGTTTTAGAAATTATTCTAATAACTTATATTAGACGCACGAGTTTCCTTTGAATTTGCAATATAAGCTTTTATCTAAGAATTTGGTTTCGCATTGCCCTCCATAATATTATAAATGTTTGTTGCTTACAAGTAATAAGCAGGGCTTTGAACGGCTGAAATACTGCTACAGACACGATTTGTACTCATATTAAAAATAAGTAAGACATATTGTGTTTTTTGTCACAGTAATCTTACCTAGAATGTAGGCTTAAGCCAAGTTTGGGCATGCTATTGTGTGTAAGATCTATAAAAGATAAATTCTTTTACTTCATCTTGTAGCGAAAATATTTTAAACTTCACATAGTGGTAGAGTTTTATGAAAGAAAATACGATTATTGACATAAAAACAAATATGGCCAAAACGGCCCCAGCTCAGCATAATTTTAGTAACAATGCTAGGCACTACCACCCAACGCTGATTTTGACTATATTCATACTAAATAGGTAAGAATTCAAGCAAAGAAGATGATTTCTCCATGCTTAAGTTAAAACCTGTCAGGGTTTGAATTTTTGAAAATCTATTCTGAATGAAACTCTACGCTGTAAGCGGTGTTCATGTTTCTGTCTCCAGTAGTTCGGGCTGTGCGTTGCCTGTCAGTCATTCAGTCACAGACCTGTTCCATATTTATAGATTTTATTTTCAGTACCCGAACGTTCATATGACACGTAAAGGCTTAGAAAGATACTGTCACGCAGGTGTAAGTGATATAGTCGACATTCTACAAAGCCGAAATTTTTCCTAATACTCGTTGCGCCATATCCTGCGGTAACCTTCCAAGTTTAGGTTAAATTCTTATGTCAATCAGTCAGTAACAGGAATTTGTAACAATTTTATCTGTATTAAGAAGATTTCAAATTCAAATCTCACCAGTTTTTACAAAATTTTTTGTTTTAATAACAATATTAAATTGTAATTGATAAATCTTCGACGTAAATTTAGGTTATAACCTCAATTATTATTAAACGAAAAACCTCTTTAAGCTGATAAAAAAATAGAATTTCACAAATAATCAAATCGAAGCACTCAATTTGTAAATGCAACTACAAATTGGCATATCTATAATAGGTACGTTTTCTGATGCATTTGTTTACATTTTCACCAAATACTTTTGGAATAGACCATACCTACCAACACGAATACAGAACATTTTATTACAAAACACAGAATAAATCCGTTTTACTAAAATCCTAATAAAGCACCGCACAATAAAATACGTCTTATTCTAAATGTTCTTTCCTGTACTTTTCCAGATTGGTAAAAATAGGCTTTACCTTATTAGTATGCTGGCAACATAGCATTAGGTTTAATAGCCTAAATGTTACGTTTCGGATGTAGGTAGCCCGACTTTGTATTGAGGAATATACTTAGTAGTAAATCGACCCACAGTACGATTAAATTTGCTCTATTTGAAGTATTATTTCGGGCTGTAGTGTTATCCTTTCTTGCCTCATTAGTCTAGCCTAGTTTTGCCGATCGTGAGTTAATACTCCCTAGGTGGGAGTAAGTGGGATTAATATTACCAGCTTGGTTTTGTTATGGAAGAAGGTGGGTACAGATATGGAAAATGGAAAACTAGAAAGTTGGTTTTTCTAAGTAAACATACCTATTCGCGAATAGCAGCTGAAAAGTAATAAAATAATAGGTAGTGTGTGTCGCAGTAGGTGGATAAAGAGATGCCACTCAGGATGAAAAAAAAAAAACATAATAATCCTGCTGCATGAATTATTGACCGTTTTTATAAATAGATAAGTTTTAAAACTTAAAAAAAAGCATGCTTATAACATTTTCTAGAACTAACGCATTGATTTGTACTGAAACACAAATTTTGAGTCGAATTGACACCGTGGCCCTATTACAAAAATAGTTCAACCCTTTTGTATATAGCATATAATGGTACCACTTCTAAATCTCATCGGTAGGTACTATCTAAAGTCCAGTATTGGCCTCGGTCTCGGTGCTTGACATAGGCCTCCCGCAAAGACCTATGATCAGCAATGGATTTCTTTTGGCTACAATTATGATGATAAAAACCACGGCTTCATTGGCTAGTATATATTTCTTATTCCACTAATTTGTCTGATTTGAACATCATTCGATTCTAAACTTGGCAGCCATAAAAAAAAATCCCCGTCATAATGGATTATGATATTTGACGAAGCAGTTTGCTCACCATAAAGATTTTTTACGACTGTCATTTGGATCAACGGGACGCTCAAAGGGGTCCGATTGTTCTTACGTGAGATACGTGATAAACAATATGAATGAGCAGTATCCATCTGACCATTCACTATACTATCTGCAATGCTGAATAATGTCCATTTTAAGTTTTAAAGCAAGCAAAAATGTTCTGTCTTGTAAAATACGTAGGTATCAATTTCCCTCTCACAGATAGGAAGTCCGAGCAGTGAGAACATTATTCGTTGGTAATGTGTGTCATATTAATTTCGACCCTGAGCTAGTCAACATAAAGTTGAAGTTTGTAAGCCAACCAAATCGCGGGCTAGAATCACTAAAATGTCATAGAAACCCGAACAAAATGTAATTAATTATTATGAGTCCAATATCAAGAACTTGTAGAAGACATTTGAATTACGTTTTTGTCATTAGTTCTTGTCTTCAGGTTCAGGTCTTTTTAATAATAGGATTTTATCTGCTGTTTACTAGTTCACATTATTACTATGCATATATCTTTCACTAGTTTTTGCATACCAATAATTCTGTTCACCTTCAATTGCATCGAACCGACACGATTTAAAACGTGACGTCACTGAAAGATTCCGCAGCCGTAATGGAATCTGATATTTCACGATGCATTTTGCTTACGACGTAGATTTTATACAACCGACGGGGCACGGGGACGCTGTCAAAGGCGCTTGGATGCATATGTCTTTTGTAGGTGACTAATGTTCATACTGAATGTACGGTGGTTTTAGGTAATTTAAGTAAATTATTGTATTTGCAGGTTTGAGGGATCAGGATGAAGTTAATATGTGGGACTGTGACTGCACTGTGTACGTACCTTCACACGGCCAAGATAGGTTACATTAGCCGTATCAGAGCACGCTCGTAACCCATAGTCACCAAAAACGAAACAGAAATAGACCGGAGCCAAAATTGGCATTTGATGTATTATAAATATGTGGTAAAGAAAAACATGTCACATGTCAATAATGACATTTGAAGTGGGACTGTGGATGGTGATAACACTATGTACAGTCCGACTTCACCCACTGCTAAACATAGGCCTGTCTTTTCTCGTGCCAATTTCCACGCTCCTGTGCCAGCCTCATCCAGGTTCTATCCACTATGGTAACAATGACGTCCGTCCATCTCATCGCCGGACGACCGACGTTTTCTAGTCCTTGGACGCCACTCAGTCACAGCCTTACTCCACCTGTCATCACTGCGCCTTGTCAGTAGTCCTGCCCAACTCAATTTTAGTTCCATAATTTTTATATACCATTTTCTTTTAGAAACAGAAGAGCGTCATGTGCTATTGACTTTTTAATACTTACGCCTTTTGTACACACACTTTTTTATTGTCGTGAAAAATTACAATTTATTCGCCGTGTGTAAGCACGGACGTCAGTGTTGTATGGATCACTATGGAAGCTTGTTGACAGACACTTTTTTCTACGGCGCGGTTTATACGCCGTACCGTAAAGAAACAAAAAGGGCCTTACTCTTTCGGTTTTCTTCACGTTTTATAAGTCTTGTCATACATGTTTATAATTATGTTCTTGTATGTCAATTGTACCTATACATCATACATAACATCACCCCTTTTAACCCCGAAGGGTTTAGCAGATACCTATAGCACACTCACATTTCGCCAGTTATGCTACACCTATACTGTCTGACTAAACCGAAATTAAGTAGCTGTAATCCATTGGTTTTGGTAATGAAATAAAGATAAACAAATCGTAAAAAGGGTTGACACTTAAAAATAAGATAACCAAATTACACTGTCATTCACACACTCCATCTATATGACACCCGATGCCGGTGCTGCTGAGCTCACCGATCAGTCGGTTGACATACAGGTTGAAGAGCGTGGGAGAGGTCAGCCCCCCCTGCCTCACCCCGCACTCCAGCCCGTACTCCTCCGAGAAAGCGCCTGTCCATCTTACAAAATTCTTTTGATTTTTATACCAGCGCATAAATAATAGCACAATGTCCTTAGGTAGACAAGTTTCATTCCTTAATTTACCCCATAGAATATCGTACGATACAAGATAGAAAGGTTATACTTGTATCATTTATTCTTAAACTATTCTTCGTAGATGTACCCGTGCATGAACACAATTTTTTTGTTAGATTTATAACATTACTATAATATTTTGTAATCTGTCTATTGTAAAGAGTCCAATAAGATCAGTTCTCTAAATGTTAACGAATTATATAATTATAACGTTGCAAAATTGAAGAGACACAACTGTGACGTAGCATGATAACTGAAGTGACAGGTATTACGTTTAATCGCTTAACCTGACAGCTCTCTCGTCACGTTTTTTTTTTTTTTTTTGTTTACCTTTATTGAACGACCTAAACCAACAGAGTACGTAAACCAATAGGTACGTAATTGATGTGATATAGTTATTAAAATAATTGTTTTAAGAAGTTTTGTAAATGTTATAATTATGTGATTGCGCGAGTTTTAATGTTTTCTTATAAAGTATTCTGTTCTCGAATGTCGTGGGTGTAATTGTTTCTGCGTTTCGTTCTTTTGATATATTAAGTTAGCTCAGCAGCCCACTCGTGTGTATCGCTTACATTGTTTTCCTTTAAAAATATAGGTTATAACAACAGTTTATTATGAATCCTAGGAAAATGTGGGATGATCGTAGGTAATGTTTTCATCCGGAACCATAACTACTTATAAATAAGTATTCGTTTATTATTTTCGTTAATTTCATTTTTTTGCAAATATTATTAGAGTACACTTAGTTTAATTATGTTTAAAAAGCATCAAAAAACCTCCCGATTCGGGACACGCCTCAAAATAAAAAGTTTTTTTCTCGTAAAACATATTTGTATAATGATTTACATAAAACATTAAACATTGAATCTCCAAAAGCAAATAAGCGGCAAGAAATAGAGCAAAAATGTGTTTTACACGACATCTGTTTGAAAAGGCAAAAATATCTGAATATTCCTTTGCAGGTCACGAAATGTGTACATTCGTACCAACTACGAATGCCAATGTGGCCTTCTAACGGCATTAGTTTTATAATAAAGTAGTTTCGTAACACCCACATTCTCTTTATAAATATTAAGCTGGATAAGTACCGTCTCAGGCTTCCCATAAATAGTAATGAGCTGGTATGACAAAATCTAATTTGTGCGTAACTGGCAGAATTAGAAATGAAAATAGACCAAGTCAGTGATTTTGTTACTAATTAAGATGGAACGTCTTGAAATAAAGAATTATTTATTATAGAGAATTTAGTTTGAATGAATATTCAACGTATGATGTTATTTATTTCACGTGGATAGGATGATCTGAAAGAGTATATTCTAGACCAAAAATAGAAGTGAGTCTACGTGAAATATGGGTTACAGATAAATCATACCAACTTTGCTTTAAGACGTCATTTATCCGCGCACTTGGAACATTGAAAGTACTTAGCAATAATTCTTCTTCTACTTCATAATTCTTTTGCTTTTCTGATTCATTACAGGATTTGCTCCTAAAAGGAATGGTATTAGTAAAATAGTGACTTCCATCCTTCTTGAACTTTTAAGTTTCTGGCTATCAAGTGTGATTTTGAGTACAAATGCTGTGATGCTGCGTGCTTAGTCTTTGAAGTTCTGAGTTGAAATATGAACAAATGTGTTTGCCAAGCACCTCGTTACATGGAATTATCCGCCAAGTTAAGGTGGCTTGCGAAATTGCTTTGAAAAGACTTGGTTATGTTGATAATATGCACTTGTAAATTGTTTAATTTTCCTAAAAAGTTGAAATTATTTAATTTTGTTTTAAAATTTTTTGGTTGCCAAAGCTATAGTACGAAAAGTGTCTAAAATCAGAATCCTTATAATGTATCACGCTTGTAAGAATGACTAAGTAGCCCATATTAGAACTTAAGTTGTCCTATATGAAATTACGTCCAACAATAACATCTTTATTCAAGACAAAGCCGAGAGCTGTAATACATTTATGTATCAAGTACACACGCTAAGAAATCAAGCTTAAGACATATAGCTGCGAGCGTAGAAATTGCACTACTATTTACAATAGTAATTTGATATTCAGCTGTGTGCCAGCCTTATTCCTCACACAGCTGCTAAAGAATTTATTTTTAAACATTCTTCCTACAAAACGAGAAAAGTAGCAAATATAAATGCAACTCCGTTGCGAACTTTATTTGTTCATGAGATCAAAATCTCATGAACAAATAAAGTTCGGATTAAATATTACAAAAGGTAAAAATTCATGGCGCAGAATACTGACATTAATATCTTCATAAAATATCTAATAAAAACGAAGAAAAAGTTCAGAACAACAATTAAGTTAAAAATAAAAGGGGGAAAATATTAAAGTAGGTACCTACCTAAAATCACAAAATATTCCATTCATTTGCAAATTTTCACATTGTTCGAGCAAATCAAGTCAATAAGGAAAGAGTGAAGCAAAATTAAAATGTCGAAGAAAGAAAACTGAAGATTCAAAGGAACTTTGATTCCAAGAATAGAAGGACAAAATATGAAATCACATCAGATGCAAATAACGTTCGAATGATATTACAACCATTCTTAGAAAACTTTATGCATAGATAATGCTACGGAATACAAATATTGGCTTTGATACTAGTATCGCTAAAAGTAGTAGGGTAATAAAAACGGATTTCCTATTAATAATATCGTCTGCAATAATATCTATTGTTGTCATTTGTAAGGCCCCAATTACACTATCATATTACTATCATATTATTAAATTTATCAAAAAAATATGACTTCATATGTGTCAAATTCTATGATCTTACTTAAATGATGCTGTTCTTCATTTTTACACATCATACTTCATATGTCAAACGTCATATTTAATCAAGATTGATAACGATTTAGTCGTGTTTGATTTAGCCATTTTTAAGATTAGACGCGTATGATCATATTTGTTTGCTTGCTGTCAAATAGGATGCCTTAATTATGCTCATCAATGTAGTTATTACTATCATAGATTCTTCATATAAAAATGACTCATGTGTGAGTCATTTTAGACTATCATAGAAATATGGTCAGATATGTATTTCTGATAATATTTCTATGATAGTTTAATATGGCTCTAACAGACAAAAATATAAGGTTACGGTTTATGGGGAAGATTACCTATGAAGGTTGAAACAATCTTGAAATAAGAAGCAAGTTATTAATATTAACCACCTCTGCCACTGACTTTGTTGGTTAATAATAGTTAGAACAAAACAAGCACACTTTGTCATGACTACTCATGACAATTAACAGGCTTAGCTGTTTAGCTCGATAAATATATGATATGTCAAAATTAATAAATATGAGTTGAAGTAAATACCAGTGGTATTAGTAATTGGTATTACAATGGAATAAATCGAAATATCTAGTAATGATAATACATGAACAATCACAAAATTATGTGTTGTAAAATGATTAGAATCGAAATAAATAGTGCTCTGGGACTGTGATCGTTTCAATAGATGAAAACTTGATTCTGCTTCTCTTTAAACAATGAGAACACTAGATAATTAAGCTCACAACACATGTTCATTCCTAATGCTATCAACGCATTAGGAACAATAACAATCACCCAAAACGGCTGAGTTTATAATCTTGAATAACATATATTATCATATCATTATCAACAGCTTACCCTCTAGTAAGCACCTATAGCTTGCATCCACAGATGAATCAATTTGCCTAAATTACTCGTATAATTTTGGAACCATCAGGCCCTTTTCACACACATACACGGCTTGTGTTGATACGGAAACCATATAGACGGTTGAAGACCTTTTACACGTATAAGGTTGCTGTTATCCGAGCGTTCAGCTGAGTATAAAAGTATTTGCGACCGTGCTGTGTGTGCCACATATTATGGCGTGCAAATAATGAATAATTATTTATGATACAATTAAGTTAATATCATTAATTAACCTTGAATTTCAAACATTAATACATTTAATATGTCAACAGTAAATAAAAATAATTCATAAAATTTATGTCAAAATAAATGGTTTTGGCAGAAACTCCTTATTATTATAGTATGCTTTGTCAGTTAAAAATTACTTTAGTTGTTTCTTCTTGTACATTATTAAGCTCCCTTCAACTTTTCGGTAACTTACTATAAATAATAGGGGCCATGCGAAACACTTTAGCGCATAAGTGCAGTTCTATTACCATGCAGGCAGAGCTGACTTTGATCACGTCTGTGCCTAGGAAATTTATCTGCCATTCGCGAAAATAAATTACTATTACTTATTCCTAACAAACTTAACTGGTTCCAGAAAATAAAGAGACGCTAATTTCTATATTTTATGGCTTACAACTATCGGTAGTTTTCAACTTAAACATGGTTTTGAGGCATCTCTTTTTTGCTTTTAATGCAACTTCTTTACAAAATGCCAAATGCCAGTCGCGCAGTCTGCGCTCGGTGCTTGGCTTGGCAACACGCCGTGTTCGAGTTCGCGACAAGTCAATCGTCATCCTGAGGATGACTCGTTGAGAGGTGAAACACGTGTCGATTTTTTTCAGGGTCTTTTTAAGACTCTTTAGAAATAGCTAAGCGGAACGGGTTACTAAATATATGCACTTCAATTGCATTTTATACTGGATTTCCGCAAGGTCACGCCTGAATCAATTAGCTATCTGCAACTTCTTTGTAAGTTGAGTTACCTCAAAAGATAACATCGCATATAAGAACATTCAGCCCGTAGTGAGCAGTTAGTAACGGATCTATGTTAATAATGTACAAAGTGTACGCACTACTGATTATTTTTTCAGTCAGGGCCTCTACTCGCGCTTTCCAATTTAAATTGCGATCTATTGTAAGTCCTAGAAACTTAGTTGTATGACCTGTGTCAATTCATGTTCGCGGTTATTCTTGAATTAAAACCGTTGCAGCAAATTTTATGCGAAAAGCGTACAAATATAAAAAGGCCCTTACAGAATTGATACAACATGACACCCCAATAAAGCATTATCTCCTGCTCCTCTTTACATTGCTTTATGGTTTATTAATCGTATCAAGTTCATTATCAAGCAAATATTTATGAAGCGAGTACGTTTGCAGACGGCTCGTTCTCTTTACCTTAATGTCGATGTAGACAAGACGCGATGTAATAATATCCACTTAGAACGAATTTGTTATTCACACTACCAATAAAGCTTAGTATTCTGCGAAGTTGTAGCGGTTTGTAGCTTATAATAATTATGATTTGAACTTTGATTGTAGGCGTTTGTTTGGAGTAGGTAATGTGTAGATGTAAAATTTAATACGAACAGCTATTTAACGGTTGTATTTATTCTTCATTCGACTACTGGTTTCTGTTAGCCTACATGATTCCACTTTTGACAAAGGCCTTCCCTCGTGACTTCTCATGTTCATTATAGACGTTCAATATTAGATAAGTAATAATATAACATATCATCACGCCTGTATACCTACATGGTACACCTATATTTCACCATTGTTTTTAAGTCCCATGTAAAAGGGGTCGAGCCTCAGAATTTTTGATATTAAAAATACATTTAGTACTAACATCGAAATTAAAAAAAATGTCAGCATCAATATTTCGACTCAACACCTTTTAGTGTTATCAAGCGAAAAAATCGCAATTAATTTCATGCTGATGTGCCTAATTGCCAAGTTGATACATTTCCGTTTTAAAAACTGATATTTTCAGCTGCATCTTTTTCAATCATGTGCTGACTTTTGCTCAATATTTGTTTTTTGGTCTAATTTTAATCCAATATTTATGAATTTTATCTTGTTTGGTGTGTTTATAATGTACCTGGTCTACGAAACATTTTTAGGAACGTTAAGACGCTGACAAGATCTAAAACGTGATCTGATCTGTCGGACTGCATAGACAGAAAGAAAAGCGCTATAGCATTGCAAACTATGAAGCAATTATCTATTTACTCAAAAATTAGATGATTAAACAGTCAAGTTTTGCATTTAAATAAGACGTTCTTGTAATTAATTAAATAACAACGTATGTTGATATTTAATACAGATATTTTGGATTGGAACTCAAGGTACTTAAAAGGTTAGTTTACCGTTAATCTGTATCGATTTTTTTTTTCAAAACCATTTTTGGTAGAACAACAAGCAACCAAGTTCTGAGAAATATGTTCAAGATTAACATATATATTTTCCGCTATTCAAACTATAATATTGATTTGGCAATTTTTTTTTTAAGACTGTCTTGTCTAATAAAAAAATAAAAAAAACTTATTATATCGTGTTCTTGGATCATTTGCCTCTTGTCAGCGCCATGACGGAGATTTACGAAAAAATATACCCAACGTGTCCTAATTTATTAAACAAATGAGTAGGTAGATAATAATATGAACGTTTTATCTTCATTTTGTGAATAATCGCAACAATGTCTAGATTAAAACCCAGAGCTAGACACTCAAAAAATAAAAACTAATTGGTATAGATCGTTTTCTGTAATCTTTTTGAAGAAAATAACATTGACACCTTTTAAATCAAAGGTGACTCGCGCAGTGAGGTCATTAATACCTAAAAAGTTTATATAATTTCACTAGATAATTATCGACTAGATTTGCCGAACGAACAGCTCAATTAAATGAAAGTAATTTTGAATAAAACTATTCAAAACTATTTAGCTGACCTTTGATCGCTTTTCATTTGACAGTCTATAATAAAAACGTTTACTTGGGCTTTTAGACATAGGTATTATAAATTAAAATCACTTTTCGTGTCTCTCTGTGTGACCGCGTTGTTGAACAACCGCATCAAAATCCGTTGCGGCGACATTATTCAGTTTGTGAAATACAACATAACATAACATCACACCTGTAATCCCCGAAGATTTAGGCAGAGGTGTACCTATAGCACACCAGCATTTTGCCAGTGTGTTGTAAAATACATTAATAATAAACTTTCATTAATAAAAAATCTCTATTTTCTGTCAAGCCGTAAACACGGTGCGAAGCTGGGGCGGGTCGCTAGTCGCTAGTCCTAACTATTATTATAAATGCGAAAATGAGTTTGTTTGTTTGTTAATTTGGATGAAATTTGGCACATGGGTAGACCATGACCTGGAACAGGATATGGGATACTTTTTATCCCGATATTCCCACGGAATCGAAACTTATACGGGTGAAACCGCGGGGCGCAGCTAGTTTACAATATTTTTGACCGCACTGACATGATAGTTGCTTATTTTGTTTTTAAATAAAGATTGTAGGAATTGTTTTTAGTACTTATATACCTACAATAAGAAAAGGAAATTTATCACATACATATAAAATACAGGCCGTTGTATTATTATAAGGAAGCGTAATGATAACAGTGTGACTAGCAATGATTTGCAATAAACTTAAATAATGTGACAAAGAGTATCTACCTAGGTACATAAAATAAAATACCAACCCAATGTTAACCCCCAATTATATAAGGCAAAATCGCACAATTCGTTGCATCACCACACCACAGTGACAGTGTCATTTGTTTGCGTCCGAGAACCGTAATCCTATAGTAAATTTGGGCGTCACGATACGTTGCGTCGACGTACCATATGCGAGACTCTAGCGGTCACTGGCAAAGCGATTCCTTCGGAAACATTTGTCACTTGTATGCACATGGTGCAGTGTACGTCCGTTCCAAACCACGCGATGCATTGAAATTATTATGTCGTTGGACGTGTGGATAATGCGGTTGGCCATAAAAACTGTTGGAAACTCATTCGTCTGTGGAGTAGAAACAGGTTAATTAGAGGTTACAGCCCATTATTAAGTTGTAAGGAAAATGAAATGTACATAGAGCCGCAGGTGTTTCCCTATTACTTATATTTCGCTATACTAGTGACTAATAGGGTAGTTGTTTTGCTGTTAGTAAAATGATGATGTGGATATATTTAGTAACCTGTTCCGCTTAGCTATTTCTAAAGAGTCTTAAAAAGACCCTGAAAGAGCGCAGTCTGCGCTCGGTGCTTGGTGTAGCAACACGCCATGTTCGAGTTCGCGACAAGTCAATCGTCATCCTGAGGATGCCTCGTTGAGAGGTGAAACATGTTCCGATTTCTTTCGGGGACTTTTTAAGACTTTTTAGAAATAGCTAAGCGGAACAGGTTACTAAATATATCCACATCACCATTTTATAATGGATTTCCGCAAGGTCACGCCTGAATCAATTGACTATCTTGCTGTTAGTAATTTACTTTATACTACTTATACTTTATTAATGCTGCCAAAAGCGACTTTATCTTCAATACAGTAAGTAGTTTTTTAATAGTAAAAAATTGGCCACGTGCGTGTTGGATTCGCACGCAGAGGTTTCCGTAATATACTACCGTACAATATTTAACATATTTTTTTTTGCTTTAGAAAAATAAAAAACACGTTTTTTTTATATGGGGAGAGCAGAGGCTTAATAATAGGGTTCCGTTTAGCACCCTTCGGGCACGGAGCCCTAAAAATATTGGAAAAAGAACCTAATCAAATTTTGAGATACTTATTTAACTATTGAGGTGCTTGTGATTACTATTAAGAGTTTTAAACGCAAGAAAGAATATTATCACATAGCTTTTTCAGCTTATTATTAATATAAAACTTAAGGTAACATCCAAAATGTAACCTATATTAACTAAAAAATAAATCCTTTGTTTTGAAAGCCTTGAGGTATTCAACAATGTTATAAGTGGGTTATTCGCTGCTTAAACCGTTCCAACTAGGGCTGCGGTCTTTATGAAATTCATTATAATTTTATAATCTAGGCCTATAACTGAATACCTAAATATTTTGTTGGGAAAAAAATATCCTTAATAGAACCATGAAAACACTTTGGTAAAGATTAGATTAAATTAAAATACCTTTAAAAAAAATTAAACGGGTATTTCTTTGTCTGTTTGGCTTCAAACTCTATTCATAAATATAATATATTGCTGCTTTTTATCGACATATTATGATAGTGAAGGCACTATGCAGGCATATTATGATGGTGACTATTATTTTTAACTTACTCAAAGTAAAATACAATAGAAGTGGATATATTTAGTAACCTGTTCCGCTTAGCTATTTCTAAAGGGTCTTAAAAAGACCCTGAAAGTTGCCACACCGTGTTCGAGTTCGTGACAAGTCAATCGTCATCCTGAGGATGCCTCGTTGAGAGGTGAAACTCGTGTCGATTTCTTTCAGGGTTTTATTTAAGACTCTTTAGAAATAGCTAAGCGGAACAGGTTACTAAATATATCCATTTCTACTGTATTTTATAATGGATATCCGCAAGGTCACGCCTGAATCAATTACTCAAAGTACTTTAAAAATTTACTTATGAATAGGTAGACAAGCCAGTACCTTTCAACGTTTTAATAAAACTTACTGTATTTTTCTCGACTTTAATGAATAAGTAATTACTATTTTGTTCTTAAAGATTATTAGCATCCCTAGTTCAACTTCGTTATAATAATGATTATACGAGAAATACCACCTCGTTAGTGAAACGCAACATAATATCACCCTGAACACCTTGCCGATTACGTTACTGTTATGTACAAGCTGTTCATTAATTATTTCCTTTGCCAAATAAACATTTCTGTTACGGGAAAGATCTAAGAAAAGTGCCTTGCGCTAAGACTTGTAAATTAGAGAAAGTAAAACTAAAAAGGTTTTGGCTTAAAAAAGTGTCCGTGGAGCTTCTTGCCCGTTTTTCTCTATACGAACCTAGTACGCTTTGATATTTACAACTGGCTTCATCTTTCTGAATTACCGACCCCTTAACTATACAAATTGCCTGTTATTGGTGTTTTCGAAAATGGTTTGAGTTTGCTTGTAGGAAAAATCTGACATAATTTTTATTCAGGATTTTTGATAGCCCCATTTTATGTTTTTCTTCAATTTGTTATTTCTGTTCGCAAAGTTCTATTCTAGAACAGACGTGTGACACCCAAAATTTAAAAAAAATACCTAGAAATGATCACCGCTTTATTTTTTACATAAAATAATTTTCACGGGTGAAATTCATTTGCTCACGTGCGTTTTATTCGTTTGCTCACGTGCGCTTTATTGGGTTAAAACGTGTATTATTTTTATGTTAGCTTTATTTTAGTAGAGAAGTCATTTATGGGCAACCCTTACACAAACAAAAAAATCATCCAGATTTCTGCACCGAACCATATTCGTGTTCCATTTGAGAATCAATACACGACACTCACACCGTAGTTTTCACATTATATTTCATACCCAAACGGTTGGTCAGAGGTGTACCAACAGTACACCCACACTTCGCTAGTTATGTTTAAGACCCATGTAATAAATAGGAAGCGAGCTTATTGCCATCAACCGGCCACAAATCCAGACTTCGGGCTGCTACTAATTAATGTCAGATAATTCTTTGTCTGCCCAATAACCTGCCCGACCTGGGAATCGAACCTAGGATTTCATGCTCAGTAGTAGCAGTTGCGACCACTAGACGAACAAGGCAGTCATTAGTTTTCTATACTACAATACTCATTAATCTATTAAAAATAAGTGCATGTTGCCTAGATTAACTAGAAATAAATAAGTAGCCAATTTAACTACTTTAATGCCCAGTTCATAACTAATCGGTCACATTTTCATATGAAAAGTGGGTAATTTTGCGGAAAACCATTAGACGCCCACAGTAAGTAAAGTTTGTAGGTATGAACGAACAACAATACTCTTATTATATTATGTAAATCGATACTTCATAGTCGTGCCTTCGAAGTTTTTATGGATTAAAAAAAATTGTTTGTATGAATATTGTGTGACATTTGGAAAATTCTAAGTTGATAAGGGATCGATACTATAGGAATATTGTGGGCTTACCAGTTAATGGATGATTATTAAATATCGAGGAGTATGTAAGGATCGTAGCAGCTGACGTTCTGTAGTTTCTGCTTACAAATCAATGGGAAGAAAGCGTGAGTTTATTTATAGATATGTATTCAATATCTCAGATTAATGATTCTCTCGTTATGTAGCATAGTAGTACGAGTAGGTACCGTAGTACCTTATAATTGGGTTCGATCACAACTATTTATTGTATCATAACATGTTTTAAAATAGTGGTGAAATTTAATTGGTTTTTATTTAGATAAACGCGTAACTACCGCCATAGTCCGCGTGAATAATATATGAGAATTGCATTACATTTAGCGGCGATAAGCGGCGATTTGCAAACAGTAGGTTAGGTATCTACAAAGCGGCATTTTAGTTAGTGGTTAGTTATCAAACATTTAACATTTCAAACCAAAATACAATAAAAACCTCGAAAACAAACACGATCCTTTAATTACTCATGTTTTTAAACATCTATTTGCAATATACATAAAAACACATTTCCCCTTCACATATAACGAATAGTAAACAATACAAGGAAACACCGCCAAGCTTAGCATTGAAACAGAGATAAGTGCTGCAAAAACATGTGGCTCCACACAGCGGCACAAAAGAAAAACAAGTTTGTACACGTAATTCTGGAGTGCAACACTGTGAATGTTTGAAAAACAAACATAAAAAGGTTAGCGGTTGTTAAATAAATAACAAGAGTGAGCTGTAACAAATCTACAATAAGTAGACTGTTAAAATAAGGAGAAATTGTCAGACTGTTTTTTCGCTTCATGGCTATACTACTGTCCCTTTTTGATGAAATTTTGTAGAGTAGATCTAAAGAAATTCAAAATTCGATTCATGTTTTTGAAATCCACATGAAAAATCCACATCTTTTTAATAAAATAAGTGATAGACATAATTTTAATACTAGAAATAAAGATAAACTAGATCAACCATTTTTCAGATTATCTAAAGTACATACATCTTTTATGGGGTACTGTGTTAAATGTTACAACAAAATACCTTGTGACATATTGCAATTAAATGAAAGAAAATTTAAAACTCAGATTAAAAGTACACTTTGTAAACAAGCATATTACAAATTAGAGGATTATATCCAAGATAAGAGTGCTTGGAAACATGCTGGTCCTGCTCCATAGGACAATTTAGAATCAAGACAAAATCAAACAGGTTGCTAATTTAATTGTTAAATTTATAATTTTGTATTATATGACATTGATTTTACATTCTGTGATTACTTCCTCACACACCGACTTATTAATTTTAAAAACATTAGGAAAATCGTCTACTTTTACTATGTTTGTAAATATGTGAGCACCATGTATCTATCATATAATTAAATTATCTGTCGTTGCTTCATTTTTAATTCTTTTTACCCATTGTTGTATAGTAATTTTATTCTAGGTGCATCGTCTTCACATATAATTATTTAACTAATGTACGTACTAATACAAACTATTGTAAAACATTTTAAAAGAGTAACGGTGGAGTTTCTTGCCCATTCTTCTCCATACGAAAACTACCTTTTGGAAGGGGCGACTAGAATCAATTATATTATTCTGTAAATTTTGACGTTCAAAAGTGCCATACATGGGCCTATTTGAAATAAATGTTTTGACTTTGACTTTGACTTTGAAATATAAGAGCACTAGCTTCTGCCCTCGACTTCGTGCGCGCTATTACATCAATTTCGTTTAGCGTTTTTTCTGGCTTTTTTCTTTTTACTCGGCTTCTAAAGGTCGTAGCGTGATGTGACCGTGACCTATAGTTAGCCTTCCTCAAGAATTGGGCTATCAAATGCAACAAGATTTTCTCAATTCCGGCTGGTACAAACTCTTCAGCATCATTATTAGTATTTATTATATAGATGTCAATTTTTAATATCATTTGTTTCATCTTTTAATTCTTGATGTTTTTGTGAATAGCAGAAGAAAGTAGTTAAGTAGTTGAAAAACTTTAAGAATGGTAATTTGTTCATTAGTAAGTGTCACAGTCTGTTCCTTAACCAATTATTAAAGTTTGTCTATCATAGTCCCCATCTGGGTTTAAACATTGTCTACGTCTCACTAGTTCCTTATTAACAAGTTTTAGTTTATATTTACAGTAACCTTGTTTATTTTGTAACTTGCAGAATAAACATGAGTGTCACATTCGTGTATCAAATAATTGAAACAATCAGAAACAACATGACCTTATTTGACTTAACCCCGATTTCTATGACGTATATCGGTCAAATAGACCAAAATAACACATTAATATTTGAAACGTCCTCACTAGTCTCATAAGCTAGGTCATATTGTTCACATACAAGCTTGAATCACGCACAGAAGCTATTAAATATACGCTTATTTTAGTTCTTCAAGGGTTAGTTAAAGCTCTTAAGTCAAAAGTGTTCTATGTACATTTTCTACTCCCCCTTAGGGAAATTAGCCTTAAATCTGGGCAACTTTATGTGATGTAGTGTTATGGGGCTGTTATGATAACCTTACAATGTACTGAAGAAATAGTTGGATCTTATAGAAAATGCGGCATTGCAGGGAAGGAAGGAGATTGTTAGTAGTTATTTTATAGTTTTACTTATCGCGAACCTTCGGCAACGATTGTTTATAATACCTGACTACGTTATTGATAAAAAAATGTGAATATGAATCGAATAATCTGGTAACAATATTCAATCGAATAACAATTCGATTACGCGCCCTCAAAGTAATCTCCTGTAACCAATTGTCCTTGTCCAAATTATTAAAGCTAAAAAAAAAACAATCAAGAATACGTCATTGTTTATCAAATCAAACAGCTGCGACTTTGATTTTTATTTCACACTACAGAGGCGATAGATTGAATTGACTGGAGCTTGCAATTTTATTCGACAATCGTAATAGTTATTCGATTGCTATTGTGAGCTGAATAGATTCTATTTTTTTTTTTCGATTCGAAATTGCATATTGCTTGAAGACAATTTTTTTTCTACGGCAGCATTAAACACGGATTAATAATTTAATTATTTAGGCTTACAATAGTTAGTTAATAAAAATAATTAAGCACCTTTTTTATAAATTCTCATCAACATTTTCCTTTAACAGAAATTTACAATCGGATACCCAAGAATGCCCAGATTCTATTCTAAAATGTCGAAGTAGTTACTAAAAGTTTACTCGTTTGGGTAGATCTTGAATTAATTAAACGTACCTCAGAATTTCATAAGTCTACTTTACTTGTTTGTATTCAATTTCTCTATAATCTAATTGGTCCACAAGCCTTTTCTTTGTGTTCAAAAATACATCTTAATAAAGGTCTATATTTTTCAAATTGTTTTGAACCTAAAACATGAATTTTGATAAAGTTTTCTTAACTCTTTAGAAATAATTTTTTGAGATGTTTACGTTTGTTTTGTTTGTACTAGTTTGTTTAACATCAAAAGTTTGTTATTATTAATTATTTCGTTAAATTATGCACGCGCGTGGTATTTATTTTTAATTAAAAGTGGTTTTCTTGGATTACGTTGCAGTAATATAATTTAATATTATCATTGAATCACATAATGAATTGCAAATATTTGTTTGCAATAAAAGTTTGCGTAAATCATAATTTGTGAGTGCCTCGTGCACAAATAGAGAGCTTTATTAGTTACATTCGAATTTTAATCTAGCCTAAACACAAATTGTTATTGCACAATATACCGTGCGTTGGTGGTAACATTTTGACCTTGAGCTGGCGTAGGACAGAGTTGGACTAAATTGCGGCCTAACGTATCTAGAATTAACCTAGAATTCATTCTTTGTACAGTCATCAGTACAAAGAATTAATTCTAGGTTCAAATGATTTAACGAAATAATTGTCGTATGGCGCGAATCGTAGTGCCATTTCATAGGTCAGGCTTAACAGAACAGTGATATAAAAACTCGATTTAAAAACCGAGCCATGAATCTGGATCAACATAAATAATTTTGCATCAAACGACGACTCAATTTTTTTTTTATTTTACAAATGAATTAACGAATGAAGACTAACTTTGCAATGTTAATTCATGTCAAAAGAAGAGAAAGTAGTTTCATAATAAAATTAATTACCTAAAGGTAATTCGGTCAAATTGCAACGATTACACCGCCACATACGAACTACGCATTAAAAAGACATGACGTAACACAAATCCTGCATCGTGCAATTAGTTTACCGAGCGATCGACATATACAAGACTATTCGACCTCAACCGTTGGGCAGTTGCCCGCCAGACACGACACGCATTTGGTCGGAGGATCCTCCCTTATCTATAGGGGATGAGTGAACTTTACACCTTGTTCCTCATACTTCTAAAAATCACCTTTAAGGACGAATTTCACCAATCAACACAACTAAACCACGTGTAAGTGATATCAGTAACATCAATGTTGTGGAATATTGATACCAACAGCTCTTGAACGGGGTTTAGATGTGCTGATTATTATTTTATTTGCTGAATGTGTTCTGTTTTATTCTAGAAATTCGCCCTAAGTGGTGACAGGTGGTAGATACCTTCGAACTTTAACTTAAAATTCGTTAACTGGCTACACAATCAGGTCACGGACCAGACCAGCAATAATTTTTCCCCGCTGCCCTGCTAGTTAAAACGGACTCCGTTGAGATCACTTAGGCCTTTACACTAAAGACTTGTTAAGCTAAAGTTTCCAGTTATAGTCTAAGTACTGTACTAGTACGGTCCTTGGAGCGTAATATTAAATCAAGCTGACTTTCACAATTTTCGTCGACTTGCTAAATAGCCAATTAGGTTATTCTTTTTTTACTTTGAATTATGTCAAGCCTAATTTAGGATTAAGCAAACATCTTTGTTTTTACATTGTGCTGTTTAATAGAAGTGCTACGAGTACGCTACGTCGCTACGCCGTAGCTAATTGCTACGTTGTAGCAATTGCGTACATTTTATTCTTGCAACATACTCAGAATAACGTCTGCATTTTATTTTATACAGGGTTATTGGTTTTACGCCGGCAATCCGTTAAGGGGATGTAGGAGAGGTCATTTGTAACCAAATTACCCCTGATGACCCCTATGCCAATGTCAACCATTTTCGAGTAACTTGACTTTTTAAATTTATTTATTTATTTATTTCAGACATAATCTAGTCCATAGTTATCACTCTTACATTTAAATTGTAAAACTCACAGATAAAAATCCAACAATAATTTTTAAATATTCATTAAATAAAATTGTCAAAAAATTATAAAAATGTCAGAATGGAAAAATAAAATAAAGTGTCAAATATAAAATTGACAAGGAGTAAAATTTTATTTTATTTTATTTTTTATTTATGAAGTAAAAATATAAAATGTACCCAATAATAAACCTTGATATACAGTTTTAATGGTTATACGTAACCATTTTCAAGTAATTTAACATTTTATATTTTTAAATGTATGAAATAAAAATGTAAAATGTAACCAATAACCCTGATATACAGGGTTAATAGTTATACGTCCGCAATACATTAACGGTATGTAGGAGGCTTCATTTAAAACCAAATGACGCCGATTGACTCCTGTGCAAATATCAACAATATTCGCGTAATTTGACATTTTATATTTTTACTCCATACATTTTAAAATATAAAATGTCAAATTACTCGAAAATGGTCGACATTGGCATAGGGGTCATCAGGGGTAATTTGGTTGCAAATGACCTCTCCTACATGCACATGGATTGCCGACCAATAACCCTGTAAATGTTTCTCTTAGTTAATCTGAATATCTTTGAACGTGTGTTTCTTTAATTGTAAAAAAAAAAAATAACAGTAAATAACTTGTTTTTTCTTTCTCAGGTGGCAGCAACATTCCGGGGAGCACATCAACTACAGTGAAAATTATTCTTCTGTTAATATACCTTCTTCCTAACGTCCTAAGATAATTTGTTGTATTCTAATTAGTTAGTAACAATTTATAATCGCCTATGTTCTAACAAATGTATAGAACCAAAGATCCTGATGTTTCTATGACTGATAAAATTCTTCTTTATATTTTCACTGTTAATACTTTGTAGTTGTGCCAACCCGAATTTATGTATTTCATTAAATGGAATACACGAAATATGCTTCTAATTTACTTAATATCCCCGAGCAATTAGTTCAAATCTTAAATTTGTCTAACAAACGGATCGTAAAAGAAAATATTTAGAAGTTTTGCGAAAAAAACATTATTACTTTCTGGTTATCTTTAGAAGTTATTACTAATTAATTTGCGTTATATTAAATAGTAATTTTAAGAAGTTATTGACCTGGCACTAAGAATTATGTGTATGCCTAGGTATGTATATATGTACATATGTATGTGCTCAAATACTATAAATAAATAATGGCTATTGTGCGTTTAAAATATTTTAATAATTCGTTGTTTTCAATCACTCTTCATACTTATTAACATGCAGAAAATAGGTGAAAATCTAAAAACTCATATATACCACACACAGCTATGAAGATTGTTGTTAATTATTTCATGAGAATTGCACTTGGAATTTTTATACCCTTAAGTGAGTTTTATTGAAAGGCGACGAGATAATACATGCTGAAAAGGAAAAGAAAGGAAAAGGTAAGTGTGACAGGTATCCCTGTTATAAAAATAACTACAATTTTAAATTTATTTTAGTGCACGCGCTCACCCGTCGATAATCGCATGCAATAGGTCAATACAACTGACTCTTTCTAAATTCAAAGCAAATTATTGCTTCCTGGGGGCTTAAAACCAACGCTTTGGTAGAATCATCTATATATTTAAAACTCTCGTGGCTTGATCGATTTTTATGAAATTTTATATGTATATTTGGTAGGTCTGAGAATCGGTCGTAACCAATTTTTCATACCCCAAAGTGATAAGGGTGGTCCACCCCAAACATTTATATGGAAAAACAACGTTTGCCGGGTCAGCTAGTAATATGATAATATTATGAATCACACAAACTGACAATTCTTAATATTATCTGTGTTCATTTGTTTGATAGTTTTGTGCTTTAGTGAAATAAAAATTAAACAACAACAATTAATACAATTAATACAAAAAAAAAATTCTGTTCCTGTCTTCTTGTCTGTTTATATTTGTGTGCATAAATGGTTAAATTAATAAAATAAATAACAACAACATAACATTACGCCTGTAATTCTCGAAGGGTTAGTCAGAGGTGTACCTATACTACACCCACATTTCGCCAGTTATGTTTAAGTCCCATGTAATAGGGGGCGAGCCTATTGCCATCAACCGGGCACAAACCCAGACTCCGGGCTGCTACTGAGAAATTCTAGATGGAAAAACCCAATAACATTTTGCCCGACCCGGGAATCGAACCCAGGACCTCATACTCAGTTTGCGACTAGTAGACCAACGAGGCAGATAAAAAAAAAAACAAAACAGAGATAAAAATTAAACTGTTGAATTAAAAAATTGAAATCTCATTTGATTAATAAAAACTGTAAAGAAAAATTATCCGGTAATATGATGGTCTTTATTCTTTTTTTTTTAAGCGGCCATATTTACACCAAATATGATTCTGATATGAATTGAATTGAATATATGATTCACGTAAAATATATGTCACCATAGCGAAATTGCTGGGAATTAAGAAAATGAATTGCTTTTAGAGGAATTACTTAATATGGCCGTTTTAGGCCCCCTGCACGACGACTGTCGTAATGACTAGTCGCAGATGCAAATGCTCTGCGTCTTGTTGCAGCGACAAGAGTTCACAGTTTGCGCTGGCCCTTATTGTATCTACATTCTTGGCAATTTATTGTTTAAGTAATATCAAGCCAGAGCAGCGCTCCAGAGCATAGACTAGCGAGCTCAACAACGCAATATTAGACTTAACACCTAAAATTTACGTTTCGAGCCTGCGCATTAGAGCTGCTTGGTTCCGAAATTGGAAATTAGATGTCACCGGCAGAGTAAAGGCAGAAACACACTAACACATTCAGTATGGATAGAGAACCATTATACTAAATATCAGGAAATTATACCTGCTTTGTGTAATTGCAGCTTCATTTATTTATTTATATATACTTTATTGTACACCACAAAAATACATAACAAAAAATAAATCAAACACTACAAAATATATAATGGGCGGCCTTATCGCTTTCCGCGATCTTTTCCAGGCAACCTTGCTTTAGGCACCTGTCCCACCGCCGACGAGGAAGCGACTAACTATCAACGATATTCTTGCTTCAGAAATGTACAATAGATTGTAGGTCCTGTGTAAGTAAAAGAGAAACATATTAATATTTGATCGCTGGCTGTCCGCCCGCTAGCGACTACTCATTTTTCGCAGTGACAATTTGACAAAACTTATTCAAGAAGGTACTCGCTCAGCGACGCTCGTTTGGTGGACAAAACACTCGCTGAGAGACTCACGCTTGCTACATACGCATACCAGCGAGTAATCGTTGGTCGCCGTCGCGCACTCATTACTCACCAACTCGTTTTCAGTTGCTGTTCTACTAGTTTCTCGTTATCGTCAGGACACGTGTCTTAGGTATGCAATGAACATTGTTGATAAATAAAATGTACCCATAGATACTAAACGCCAAGGCTTCAGACAGTCGTGGGGATAGAATATAATAGAATCATCTTTATTCAAGTATCGTATGACTCACATATGATTCATAACGCATACACATACACGGGTACATATTGGCTATAAAACGTGCAAATGATTATGTTTGAGATTTCCTAAAAATTATGTACTGAGTCACGTGTCGTCTCGCTCACACGTACATTGACTGCACCTGCCACGGACATTGATGTTTAGTATAGGAATTATTACATATAAAATACCATTATCTTTGTTTTTAAGTTTACTTTAATAGAATAGAATAAACGTTTATTGTTTTCAGTATTACTGATACCTGGTAATAGTAGGTACCAAAAAACAATAATACCGGAAGCAAAAGTTTCAAGCGTCAGCTTAGGTCCCCCTAGCAGGTTTCAAAACGTTTGTTTTCAGCTTACACCCTTGACTTTTATTTACAAAAGAAAGCTATGTTTTTAGCAAAAAACGATTAATATATTATAACAAAAAAAAAAAAAAATGTAATAATAGAAAGCTAAAAACAATTTTCAAAAGTTAAAACAATTTTCCCGAAACTGGTGATATATAAAATACTTCAACAATATTCCTGCCGTCGAACCACTCTATTAAAAAGCCTACGAAAATGCAAAAGGCCCGTGGAATCGTTTTAAGTATAATTTAGTACGAATGACTAAATTGATGTGCGCAGCGACTAAAATTTACGAAAATCTTTCAACGAAAAGTATTGTTATGATTTCATAGCTTTCATGTTTCATTATTTTAGACTCGTTTTACGTAAATAAATACAGGTATAAAAACAGGTTTTATTCCACGTACTCACGGCAGAGAAAAGACCACCAGGCTATCTTCGCAGGGTGTCTGGTAGCAGCTGATTGACAGTAACTGAGGGTCGAGTAAACTAGCATGCGATTGGAGAGACGTAGAAGTCATGCATCTGCTGGTGATAATGGTGAAACCAGAAATTCAACGAATTTTTATTTGGAAAAAGTTGTTCTTGTTATCATCACTCATGCTCAGTACCGTTGACAATTTCTGAATATCTTAAACTCCAGCTATCTTCAATTGAACTTAGAAAGTTGGGTCATACAACACTGAGCAGCTTACCTTGGTATTTGCTTCTTGCTTATGGACTTTCTAAATGCTAGTATGCTTGGGAAACAGGTCCTTTAACTTCCGATCTCTAACGATGGAAATTGAGAAACTTTACCTGTGTACAACTCTTCAAATATTTCATATTGCTGCACTCGATACATTGAGGCTCCAAACTTGAAATCGTAACTTACAGTCATGTTCTGATATTTTTAATAAAATAAGAGGGAAAAGAACATTTTTCTGTACCTCTGTTCACATGCTTCCTGCAAAAACTAACTGATTGCAACTGGACGTTTGACGGGATCTCCAAAACTTCTTTGATGCCAATTATCTCAGTCAAAAGTCTAAAAATAAAACTGAAGCGAAGCTGCATGCCACAGCCAGTTAGTCCAAGCATCATATTTTATCTTCCGTCTAATTCCTTCATCAATATGGACATAACACGATATTTATTTCTCTTACAAGACCCTAAAATATACGACAGAGAGTTAAACTTTGCTCATCACTCTTACTCGAATGCACATAGTAAAATTTTTTGACCGTTTTCACTAAAAGCATTTGAATTTAAGTAGTAAAAATAGGTATGTAAGGTTTCATTTAGAATGGTAATTTCTGATGCTTGTTTCTGGTACATTTCTGTGTATGTATGGAATGACAGTTTTCAATTGAATTCCATCTAACAACATTGTAATAGTCTGGCGGTGCATCGATTCTAGGAATTTAATTTAAACTTATTGAAGAACCCTTCTACTGGAAGTTCTATGATCACAGTTTTGATACTTGATAGTTTAACTTTGTAACGATACGGCTAATCCTTCTATATCTATATCTACACTTAATTATAAATTAAAGTCGCTTTTCGTGTCTGTTTGTGCGATTTCTTAGATCTTCCAAATTATATAATAAATTTTGATGCGGTTCACCATCATTTAGAGCATTTATTCCGAAAGGTTTATGTCTATAATACGTAAATATTAAGCTTGGATGAAGCACAGAAATCTCAATGTTTTGATAAGTTACCTTTGCACCCCAGCGAAGCAGGGTCGGGGGTCGCTAGTATATATAAACGTTAGTCTAACCGTGTTATCTGTCGTCAAGTTAAACTGTCTAACTGATTTCGAGTGCTCGATAAAACGACCCGAAAAAAAAAATAGCGTTCAAGAGAGAGTCGAATTTTAACACTGCACACTGCAGTGCAGTGTGCAGTGTTAAAGTCAGCGCCATCTCTTGACCGATAGTGGAACTAATGTAACTATTGTTGATGATTTCTGAAAAAGTGTGGTGTGAAATTTGAACCTACGGCAAATATGATAAAAGCCTTTAACTTAAGAATGTATGACTTTAAAAATACGATAAACAGTAGTACCGCTAGCGATGCATAAAATGTAATATTGTCGATAATTTTTAGTTTAAGCAGTTTAGCAAACTACATATTAATAACCATTTTATTTTAAAAAATACAAACAGTATTTGCATGCGTTTTATTTTATGAGTTACCAACGACCTGGGCAGTTGCGGACTACATCAAAGCATTTTTTTATAGAATTTACACTTGGGGATTTTTAGGGGGATTTTAAAAAATCTTGGGGGAAAATTATGGTAGGGGTTGGCAACACTGGTCCTAATTCAGGACCAGACATCGAAACCTATCCTTCTGCAGCGAAGTGTGAGACAGGGAGACGTTATCTCTCCGAAACTGTTCACCGCTGCACTGGAGGATGTCTTCAAGGTTCTGGACTGGAAAGGGCTAGACATCAACATCAATGGCGAGTATATTACTAACCTTCGGTTTACCGATGACATAGTTATCATGGCTGAGATCATGGAGGACCTCAGTACAATTCACGATGACCTCAGTAGAGCCTCCGAAAGAGTGGGTCTTAAAATGAACATGGACAAGACAACGGTTATGTTAAATGCTCATGTAACATCCACTCTCGTGAAGATCAGAGACGCTACGCTCGAAGTTGTGGTTGAGTATGTTTACCTAGGACAAACTGTGCAGCTAGATATGTCTAACTTCAAGAAAGAGGTCAATCGTTAAATCCGACTCGGCTGGGCAGAGTTTGAGAATCTACGCATTATCTTGTCGTCCATACCACAGTGTCTCTAGACAAAGTCTTTTACCGGTGCGTGTTGCTAGTGATGACTTATTGTATTGAAACATGGTCGCTCACAATGAGCCTTATCAGAAGGCTAAAAGTCACCTAAAGGGCAATGGAGAGCTATGCTTGGAGTTTCCCTACGTGATCGAATCAGAAATGAATAAATCCGCAGGAGAACCAGGGTAACCGACAGAGCTCGAAGAATTACCAAACTTCAGTGGCTACGGGCAGGGTATATTGCTCGAAGAATAGATGAACGGCTGATGGGGCCGAAACGTTCTTGAAAGGCGATCGTGGACCGGAAGACGTAGCGTTGGAAGGCATCCCACAAGATTGACCGATGACTGAGGACAGAATCGGTCGAAGTGGCGGTGCTTGTATTTTGTTTCATAAAATTGAACAAAGTTGTGATTATAGGTCGTCCTTTATCACATAAAATACAGCGTTGTTATACAAAATTAATAAGGGTAATTTATAGTAAAAGATCTAGGTTACTGATAATGTTCAGAAGCCGGGAGGAAGCTAAAAGAAATAGAATGTAATATAATAATGAGAACCGGTCACGCCTATATTGTCTGAAAGTATCTACAGTTGAACGCCGATAATTTATCAATGCTCCTTTAACCATCATCTGCTTAAAACTGTCGAGAGACGTCCACTGCTGGATGGGAATCTGCTGGATGTGAGAAATCCAGGGGCGGTTCGTTGTGGCAATCCTTGAAGGAGACCTTTGTCCAGCAATGTAAGTAGTACCTAAATATACAAGATGTTATGAAAACTAGCTTTTGCCGGCGGCTTCGCCCGCGTGAATGTCAGAAAACATCGCTCGGGAATGCACTACCGGAATTAAAGGTATCCCATGTGGTAATCCTGGTTACGAAACTATCTGTGTGCCAAATTTCATCCATAGCCGTTCGGTCGTTTCTGCGCCAATTCGGAACTTACATCAAGACAAACGGACAAAAATTCTTCGTTACTATTTTATTTTATGTATAGGTAACTAAAATTCTCTAAAGGGGTCTCATTATTATGAACAACTTTCAATTTGGGATCAACCCTGAAATACAAAAAAAAACAGCTGTTCCCTAAATTTTGACGAGTTATGCGAACATATTAAATGTTATTACTCGACTGAACATTTTATGAATGAAAAGTTTAGCTAAATATTTGACATTATTGCCTATAAATCACATTTTATGTCCTTGACCTAATTGAATTTTGTCTATATAATTAATCTCTTTTACAACTATTGTTCAATTTATTTGTAATTCTGATTACAATGATTAATAATTTAATTTTAATGACCCATAATTTAAAAAAACCTGATTTGTACGCCGGAAACGGAAGAATATTATGATCGTAATACATAATGCACATAACAACTTTGTACAATATTCTGACAAATAAATGCATTCTATTCTATTCTTTTCTATTCATGAATGTGTATGGAGCAGTTACTTTTTTCGATTTTTGGGTTGGTCCCTTAATAAAAGTTGTACATAATAATGCGTACTTACAATTACCTCTTAAGAGTTTGCACTCGACTTGTGTCTTTTTTGCGTGCGTGATTCTGTGCTGTGTACAAAAAAAAACCACAAGAGAAACTCAACCTTTTATTTTAAACGTAGGAGCAAACCCTGAAACTCTTCACTTCATAGCACTCGGCCAGTAATTAGCCAGCTTCGAGAACAACGGACCATTGGGGCAGTTAATGGAATTTTTCTTCAATATTTTCTACAAAATTGTGGAAGCTCTTTGCAGTCTTTTAAAATCTAGGTATTACTGCGAAAACTACTGCAGTAAAATCTACAACATAATGTGTGTTTCTAGTACTTTTCACATTTTAGTTTTGTTGTGATTTTATACGGTTACTTTACTGCTTATTTCCGTATTTTGATGTCTGAAGTAGGTAAACCATATGAGACTTGGATGCTATGTGTACCTTTTAGTGAAGCCTAACTAATTTAGTATTAATTTCAAGGTTTCTTTCGTTCAATTTCGATTAACATCTAATAAAAAGAAATAAGTCATATTAATTTAATTAAAAAATATTGTTAAGACGCCGCGCCGGCAATGTTCATGTAACTATTTCATACCTTAGAACTAAATAAATAACGTCTATTTTAATAGAATTAAACATTAACCTTACACAATATAGTTTGAAAATGGCCGATACAGATGGAAATAATAGTTCGTTTCTTGCAAACTGCACAGGAGTTGTAGTTGCAGGACATTTTTATTACCAACATTACAATGCGAATAAAGCGTTTGTCTATTATGCAACTGGCTGCAACCAGCAATTGCTGGCTGGCTGTAGGTATTATATAAGTAGGAATGACTTTTAAAGCAACCTCATAGCAACTAGGCAGCAGTAAGGAAATATATTATGACTGCAGTTAAATAGTTGGAATACTTCCTTTGCTGCTACGAGATTTAGAAGGCTTTCGTCACGAATTTCATAGCAGTACTAGGAGTTGCCCGCCACTTCGTCTGTGTGTATTTTGCGTTTCATATTTTTTTATCCAGAAATGAAAAGTAGCTCTTGCACTTTTAACTATAGGTTCAGTTACCTATAGGTACAGTTACCGACAAAAGAATGATAATTCCGTTTCTTTAATCTTAATAAATTGACCTTTTTTTTTTTTTGTTTAATTTTAGTCAAATATACTTAAAAGCAAACAGTCTTAAAATAATAATAATAATATGTACAAGTATATAAAATAGAGAGGGGAAGAATTATAGGGCATCAAATATTTATTTAAAATCGGAACAGAAGTAAAATTCAAGGAATATGAACGCTAAGCGTATGCTGAAAAGTAGATGACGCAGCACAGCACAGTATAGGTAGGGCAGGTGAGGCAGACATAGGCCGCGAGTGTATGTTGCGACCGTGCTATACAGACATGATCGTGTCTTAGCTAGTACAAAACAATCTGTCGTTGAAACATCAGTAATAAAAACAAGTGATGACTTGTGCTGGCTAGAGCCAACGAGACAACGAGACGCAGAGTAGGACAGACACATGTCTTCATCGCATTTGCCTGCGCCGCAGCATACTTAGCTGTCAGTACGTTCATGCATTACAAAATCTGCTCAGCCCTGCGCTGCGTGCACCTGCGTCACCTGCGTCTCAGCATACGGTTAGCCTAACTCTTAGCTATTAGCTGAAATACTATGTATCGAATAATATTAAGTCCATTTAGATGATATGTAAAAGTAGCAGTATTAATTGAATTTATGTATAATATTTCCGATTGGCTTCCAACATAACCATACCCCGTATTTACACAGACTAACTCCTGTTTCGACCTTATTACTGGCTAACGAAGCACTAACTGGGTGATTTACGTCACCGCGCTCGAACTTTATGAAGTTAGTTTTATTTTGTAATCACTTCACTTTGAAATTGGGCCATAAGGGACCGCTTTTATTATACAAAAATGTACACAAACCACATGGATTTAGTATTTAGCTTTTTCAACGGGAATACTTATGAAGTTCATTTTGTTTGGCCTGTCTCAGTCCAAAGGATAAAGTTTCGGTATCGGAAAGATAAGATATCTGCATATTCTTTTAAACAGAAGGTACTTGTAGTACGTCAGTGGTAATACTTGGACGTTGAGCTGGCCTAGCGTAGTAAAGTCTTTCAATAGACTTGGACGTTGAGCTACCCTAGCGTAGTACAGAGTTTCAATAGACTTTGAAGTTGAACTGGCGTAACATAGTACAGAGTTTCAATAGACTTGGACGTTGAGCTGGCTTAGTGTAGTACAGAGTTTCAATAGACTTGGACGTTGAGCTGGCCTAGCGTAGTACAGAGTTTCAATAGACTTGGACGTTGAGCTGGCTTAGCGTAGTACAGAGTTTTAATAGACTTGGACGTTGAGCTGACCTAGCGTAGTACAGAGTTTCAATAGTCTTGGACGTTGAGCTGGCCTAGTGTAGTACAGAGTTTCAACAGACTTGGACGTTGAGCTAGCGTAGCGTAGTACAGAGTTTCAATAGACTTGGACGTTGAGCTGGCCTAGCGTAGTATAGACTTTCAATAGACTTGGACGTTGAGCTAGCCTAGCGTAGTACAGAGTTTCAATAGACTTGGACGTTGAGCTGGCCTAGCGTAGTACAGAGTTTCAATAGACTCGGACGTTGAGCTGGCCTAGCGTAGTATAGAGTTTCAATAGACTTGGACGTTGAGCTGGCCTAGCGTAGTATAGAGTTTCAATAGACTTGGACGTTGAGCTGGCCTAGCGTAGTACAGAGTTTCAATAGACTTGGACGTTGAGCTGGCCTAGCGTAGTACAGAGTTTCAATAGACTTGGACGTTGAGCTGGCCTAGCGTAGTACAGAGTTTCAATAGACTCGGACGTTGAGCTGGCCTAGCGTAGTACAGAGTTTCAATAGACTTGGACGTTGAGCTGGCCTAGCGTAGTACAGAGTTTCAATAGACTCGGACGTTGAGCTGGCCTAGCGTAGTATAGAGTTTCAATAGACTTGGACGTTGAGCTGGCCTAGCGTAGTATAGAGTTTCAATAGACTTGGACGTTGAGCTGGCTTAGTGTAGTACAGAGTTTCAATAGACTTGGTCGTTGAGCTGGCCTAGCGTAGTATAGAGTTTCAATAGACTTGGATGTTGAGCTGGCCTAGCGTATTACAGAGTTTCAATAGACTTGGACGTTGAGCTGGCCTAGCGTAGTATAGACTTTCAATAGACTTGGACGTTGAGCTAGTCTAGCGTAGTATAGACTTTCAATAGACTTGGACGTTGAGCTGGCCTAGCGTAGTAAAGTCTTTCAATAGACTTGGACGTTGAGCTACCCTAGCGTAGTACAGAGTTTCAATAGACTTGGACGTTGAGCTGGCCTAGCGTAGTATAGACTTTCAATAGACTTGGACGTTGAGCTAGTCTAGCGTAGTATAGACTTTCAATAGACTTGGACGTTGAGCTGGCCTAGCGTAGTAAAGTCTTTCAATAGACTTGGACGTTGAGCTACCCTAGCGTAGTACAGAGTTTCAATAGACTTGGACGTTGAGCTGGCCTAGCGTAGTATAGACTTTCAATAGACTTGGACGTTGAGCTAACCTAGCGTAGTACAGAGTTTTAATAGACTTGGACGTTGAGCTGACCTAGCGTAGTACAGAGTTTCAATAGTCTTGGACGTTGAGCTGGCCTAGTGTAGTACAGAGTTTCAATAGACTTGGACGTTGAGCTAGCGTAGCGTAGTACAGAGTTTCAATAGACTTGGACGTTGAGCTGGCCTAGCGTAGTATAGACTTTCAATAGACTTGGACGTTGAGCTAGCCTAGCGTAGTACAGAGTTTCAATAGACTTGGACGTTGAGCTGGCCTAGCGTAGTACAGAGTTTCAATAGACTCGGACGTTGAGCTGGCCTAGCGTAGTATAGAGTTTCAATAGACTTGGACGTTGAGCTGGCCTAGCGTAGTATAGAGTTTCAATAGACTTGGACGTTGAGCTGGCCTAGCGTAGTACAGAGTTTCAATAGACTTGGACGTTGAGCTGGCCTAGCGTAGTACAGAGTTTCAATAGACTTGGACGTTGAGCTGGCCTAGCGTAGTACAGAGTTTCAATAGACTCGGACGTTGAGCTGGCCTAGCGTAGTACAGAGTTTCAATAG
Organism: Omphaloscelis lunosa; assembly: GCA_916610215.1. NCBI lineage: Eukaryota > Metazoa > Arthropoda > Insecta > Lepidoptera > Noctuidae > Omphaloscelis > Omphaloscelis lunosa. The sequence goes on from OU744247.1 coordinate 17,329,604, forward strand.
ACTTGGACGTTGAGCTGGCCTAGCGTAGTACAGAGTTTCAATAGACTCGGACGTTGAGCTGGCCTAGCGTAGTATAGAGTTTCAATAGACTTGGACGTTGAGCTGGCCTAGCGTAGTATAGAGTTTCAATAGACTTGGACGTTGAGCTGGCCTAGCGTAGTACAGAGTTTCAATAGACTTGGACGTTGAGCTGGCCTAGCGTAGTACAGAGTTTCAATAGACTCGGACGTTGAGCTGGCCTAGCGTAGTATAGAGTTTCAATAGACTTGGACGTTGAGCTGGCCTAGCGTAGTATAGAGTTTCAATAGACTTGGACGTTGAGCTGGCCTAGCGTAGTACAGAGTTTCAATAGACTTGGACGTTGAGCTGGCCTAGCGTAGTATAAAGTTTCTGTCAGTCCGTCAGGACCCATTTTCTCAGGAACACGTGCCAGTATCAAGTTGAAATTAATATCAAATACGTAGATCGATGTTCCTTCGGAGCTCAAAAAAAATATCAAGCTTATAGGTTAAGGCAATAAAAAATACGGCCATTTATTTAAATCTAAAATCATATTAAGAAAAGAGCAAAGGTTTGATTTTTTGGATATTTCTTTATAATGGATAAACTCAAAAACTACAGCACCGATTTAAAAAAAAAATCACCAGTAGAATACTATATAGAGATACTATTTAGAGTAACACAGGGTGTAAATTTATAAAGATATAGCGGGCGAAGCCCCTGGCGGAAGCTATTGTGTCATAATTTGACACTCATGGTTCATGAAATTTGGCAGGGAGCAAGATCTCACAGCACAAGTAAAGGTAAAAGTCCGAAAAATTTGTTTTTTTTTGCTGTTACAAACTTACATTTGCAGTGGAAAATTGACCATGACGTATATCGATATATGGGACAACATGTTTCTCAACTACAAAGTTAAGTTTTTTTTAGATAAATTCATCCCAACTATGGAACCCTTCTTTGTGCGTGGTCCGATACGCACTTAGCCGGTTTTTTTTATTACCTTAATGCTTTTTACGAATTTTTTTTTTAGTTTTTTTTCTTCTACTAAATTGAGTTCAGAAATATAATTTTAAAACGAGTTTCCTTATTGGCTTTGCTCAAAGTGGACATTTTATTTTCACATTTTAAGTAACATAAATTAGTTCTCCAAGTAATTTATTTTACTACCTCGTTAGTGTCGTCATCGTAAGTGCACCTGCTGAGCATGGCGTTCAATGAACGAATCGGTTAAAAAAATATTTTGTTTTTCCAGTAGTTTCGACTCAGCAGAACTTTAGGATAGAGCTATAATGAGGTAATTGCTTGTTCTTTAAAATTCTTATTACAGAAAAATAGGACCAATACCATTTACTTGACTTTAGAATCAAACTCATCACTTACTCAGTCGCGCTTTTGCCCACTAAGCCAATAACGCAAATGCCGTTACTTAATAAATAAAATATGGGTTCCGTACCCATATCTTGTTTCCTTATACATTCTTGTTTTTCTTTCCTCTCGAAACTCATAAATGTTGATTGAAGGAAAGGGATTGCCACGATGCTCTTAACCTTTAGTCGAACTCAAACAATCTTCCTAAGTTAATACTTACAGACTGGTTGCTCCGATATATGAGGCTGTATACTTTACCTATATTTTTGTTTAGATATTACTTTTCATTAGTACAAAACTTAAGGAAAAAATAAGTGGAAGGAGCTGATGATTTTGGAGTGAAAAGTGTGAACAAATAAGCATCTATGCAAATGTAACAAAATACATTAATGAGGATTTAAATATTAAATGATGAACCACCTAGAGCGAGCGAATACAGCACGCGATACTTAGCCTTCAAAGGAAGGGAATGATCATCGAGGGCTGATGGCAGGTATACCATCGCCTGCCTCACGCTCAGGCCACCGCGCCACGACTCATCAACGTGACTTGTGATACATAGGCTAAAATACCAACACACACAGCTTAATAATAGCCAAGACTTCAATCATTGTAGGTCTGTCTATTCCCTGCGCGCCGTCTCGGAACCCAAGTGGGAACATAAAACTCCAACCTCGTAAACCAAATAAACTGGGGCTACCGCGATGGAACGGCAGCAGGTTGTGGATAGAGCTGTTTCGCAAACTATGATCCATCTTGTATCAAGGTTTAAATATATTTTATTCTCAAAAAAAGACACTAAGTCACGTCATACAAGGTCGTCGCAGACGTCACGGTAGCAATTATGTATGATAAAGGTACCCATCCAATACTTTCAGCTTTTAGGAAGGGTGTTATTTGTTATTAAATATTCAGCTAATTGTGTTCTGAATGCATTGAATGAGTGTACTCTTTTTATACATGAGGGTATTTCATTGTATAATTGTGCTCTTCAGAAGTTAACATTTTTTTGCCAAACTTATTTCTCATCTTCGGTAAAATCAGAAAACTAGCTCGGCGAGTGCTACGTTGGGTTACTTGTTTTACTTTAGTAACCGATAAAATTAGTCTGTATACTTTTGTTGAGTACCTTACGAATGAAAATACATGTATTGTAAATATATAAGTATCTTACCCTCTATGCCCCAAAATATGCAATCAAAATGACCTCTACGCTATCACCGACGACGCCATTAAGGCGGCAAAGTTTTTGGCTATCAAAATTTGAAATACTGTCGTTCCAGAGACACCAAGAAGGAGATTGTGTTCTATGCCAAGTCACTGTATCCACGCACAAATGCAAATATCCGTCACTATGACACAATAAATCCACAGCTAGTTTACCCTACCACCCAAACTGTGGGTACGTCACAACGCTGTTCCTTTGCAAAATATTCGCCAATCGGTATAGTAAACAACACACCAATATATGTATTTATGTTTTCTGTATGTATGTATGGCCATAAAATTGGCTTGCCCGGCCGCCAATACCTCACGAATCAGTCCGGTGGACCGCCTTGTTGACTTAGGACGAGTTTACCCTGCCCGATCAAGTCTTATTCCATAATCTCGGTCCATAATAATATAAGATAGGTATGTTTTATTATACCCTGGTTTGATTATGTGGGTACCTGCATGCGAAGGTATCAGTCGTAAACTTTGGGTTTACAATGACAGTTTTGTTGGTTAGATAAAGGTATCTCAAACATGACTGTGTTAAAATTTATGCAATGCATAAGCAATTTCCTTTTAGATTAACTAGAAAAACAACTACCCGTTATTGCTGCATGATTCTTGAACTTAATGAACCTATTCCAGTGGTGACCTGTATGTAGCATGCTATTGGTACTTGAATGAATTTACATAGAATTTTATGATCTGCTAGTTAATCTCTTGGAGATAAAATTGTCATCATAAATGGCAGGCAATTAGACAACTGGGCTGTCAGCATTGTTAGAGCGTATGGATTTTTTGTTCTGAATTGGGCTGTGTCCTATATTTATGTCGTGAGATACTTAATATCTTCAATGCCAAGATGAATGAGTTTGCCATAATCTACTTCCAGTCAAATGGAAAACGAGAAAAATTTACCTTTTAGCTGTGCGACTAAGTGCTAAAAATGTGTCTGAAATACGTCGCATCTACGCTTTTTACTCAGAAAATTGAATGTAAGTTCATTGAATCTCCCGAGTCCTGCAAAACGAGGAATCCTTTTTAAAGCAAACCGATGTTAGCCTTCCATAGACCCGGTATTTGAGGGAACTTCACCTTTAATCTTCCAATTGAATGGGACCTTTGATTAAATACAGATAGGAATACAATGACATTGTTATGGACTGAATAAACTGTTTTTTAAATACTGATAAGTATTTATTTTACTTCCAACTGAATCAAAAAAGAGAATATTGGAACAGCTAAAGTAGGTTGGACTTGAACTATGTACACAATTTTTTTTTTGCAAATCATTGCTAAGTGTTGATACTTTTGTTGCCTCAAAACCCAGGCTTGAGGCCTTATCTTGGTGTCTTTTTGCGAGTTTTTTTCCAGTGAGGCGATTGTGTAACGCACTCACTGCGTGTGCGTAGCGATCACGCTACGTGAGCGCAACGTGTTTGCTGCTTTTGCATTACGAGAACAATTGACGTGACTGAACGTAAGAGAGTGAGCCGAGAGAGTGAACCGAGCGAGTGTACTATTTTTCAAAAACGCGGAGAATACGTCGCGTAATCGCGGTTAGCTCGCTTCGTACCCGTGAAGAGTACGTTCACATATCTGAAAACACGCTGTCAAATCATCAGTGTGATAACGCTCTTAGACAAAATTCAAAACCTTTCATTTACAATACATACGTACGTAAAAAAACAAAAAAAAAAAACTGAGTAAAGCATTAAGTTGCTAATACCTTTATTGTTTTTAGAAATATTCTCCAGTCCTTTCTAAGGCATGTCGTGTCGCATTCGATGGAACCACTAAGTTACGGACCAAACGTTCACGCCGTTTCACTGCGTTTTTGGTTTTCGGTCTAATTATGACCCTATCTAGTACATAGCTTCCTGAATTTTGCTTGCCCGAAACTATTGGTAGGTCACTCTCTTATCAACCTTTATTATGTGCCTCACAGTAATGAAGTTTTCGTCAGTTGTCGCCGTTGCAGGACGTCCCTCACGCAGGTCATCAGTAAGATTCCTACGACCACGCTTAAATTCATTGAACCAGTTATAATCAGTGGCACGTGATGGGGCTTCATCATGAACGGCTAATCGAAGTCTATCATAACTTTGTTCTACTACAATGAAAGTCGTAATAAATCATAGAGCGATATTTTTCTCGCATTCAATTCAGTACCTGGGCGACCGAGCTCTGCTTTAGTGAAAATAGAGAATGCTCATTTAATAGTATAGGAAAGTTCATACTAATCCATGATCGTACCTACTTATTTAATGCTGCCATGGTAGTAGGTACTTACTAATTCCATGCTGCCATGTCATTATTCTCATGTCATTATTCATTAACTTGTTCCAAACTTTGGGCGACTCAGCTCTGCTTGTGTGAAAATACGGAGAAATCGAATTTCGAAACCTAGCTAGATCGATTTCTCGCCCCCGTGCATCCCTATATTGCAATATTCATCGAAATCGTTAGAGCCGATTTCGAGAACGTTAGTACTAAATATATATAATAATATATATATATAGCTCGTTTAATAGTATAGAATTTCGACGCGCTACACGCACTTTTATTCCTATAATTGCCGCCAATTTATAGGAATAAATGACATATGAATTCACCATAAATGATCAGGTTACGAAAGAATTCTAAATTCGAAATATAAATAAATTTTTCATTAGTTTAGTTTCTAATCAGCCAGTTCTAAAAACTTTCAGTGCTATCCTTGTGTAAATCGTCACGTAATGAAAAAGCGTTATGCGACTTTCTCTTTCTCTCTCTGTCTCTTTCTATTATATACGAGTGTGTTTGCGTACGGGACTTCGTTTCTGACGGGGGTCCCCCGACCACACAGGTTTCTTATTATTATTGGCAATGTCTCCCTGTGAAAGGTCTTTGACCTTCCAATATCGTGCCTTCAGGTGTAAATAGATCAAAGCTTTGGTAAGTAAATAGACCCAACAACCGCGTTTGTAACAAAGAAAGGTACGTGATTTTATTGGAAAATTGTATAAAAGGTAAGCAATGAGAATCTTATTTCGCTACTGTGTTACAGATTTTGTTGTGTTTTTTACTAAGCAAAAATACGACGACGACGACGAGTCTTTTGAATAGTATATAACTGACTTAGTTTCTAAAATGGGGATTTTAAGTTGGGAACTTGTCTAACTCTAGTATTACTTAAGGTGATTCCTATGATGTCCGTGGAATTCATAATTTATTTCGTTTTTGTAAGGAAATTTATAAGTAACTAGCTTTTGCCCGCGGCTTCCCCCACGTCGAGGTCAGAAATTATTCCACGGGAAAGTAGTACCGGGATAAAAAAGAAATATTTTATGTTCTAACCCAGGTCATGGGGCCTGTGTGCCAAATTTCGAAGAAATCTCTTCAGCCGTTTTGACGTGAAAGCATTTATAATATTAGTTATGATGCTGTAGTAGAATTTGAGAAGTTCTCAATTCAGAAACCGAGCAGCCAGATGGCTGCGACATATTTATGTCGTGGCCAGATCTTAGAATTTATCATTTCATGAAATGAACATCGGCCGTTGGTCACATCATGGCGTGGTCTGGCCAGATCATAGAATACTCAACCTTTGACGATATGAACAGTTAAACACACATCTACTTCATGTTGTGGCCAAACTTTAGTGATCATTTCGTAAAATAGATTATTGACCGGTGGAGGTGTAGATGTCGCTTTGTTTTTGTTGTGCATCATGGCGGCGGCGCAAAAAAAGTCGATGGACTTTTATTGGGTTTCCAAATACGATATTATGGAAAGCGATCACCTTGAAAGTAGCGCTCCCTGGCGGCTGCCGTGGCGTGAAATGCAATATAGCACGTAAAACTAGTTTTTAAAAATCAAAAATTTACGCCGTTTATGTGGCACCCCGACCAAATGGGTTAGGTTAGGTTAGAACTCTGACAAACCGCGCGCGAGTAGAGCGAGCGAAGCGAGTGGTGCAACGGCAGTGGCCGGCGAGCGCTACTTCTAAGTTGGTCACAGTTACTTGGCTATTTTTACTACACCTTAAACAATAGTTACCCTACATTAATGACATGGCAAAATGATGACTGACATATCATTAAACGTTAATGTTTAAACGATATGGCCAATTTTAGCTAGCTATTTCATGAAATGGTAAATTCTAAGATCTGGCCCCGACATATATATCAACAAACAAGCAATTGTTATATTCGATTTCAATTTCAAATAACCTTTATTAATAATCTTAAAACTAGTTTTACAATTTATTTATTTATTAAAGGTTTAGATATCAGAAATCTCCAAATTGCTTTGCTCTTTGGCATAGGCCTCCCCCAGGCTTTTCTGTAGGTCATGGCAGTAAGTTTTTCTCCTCCATGTCCATCCCGCAGTAGTTTTCTTCCCATCTTTGAAATTATCTTCTTATTTTCTTCTATGGAATGCCATTTCGTCTCTGGGCCATCTTCTGTTTTTACTCCTGATGACTTCACCTGCCTACTTCCACTTGAGTATTTTTATTGTGTAAGTCACGTCTGCTATGTTCGTTTCAATATGAAGGGTCAAATATGAAAAGAGCTATTAGAAATGCACAAGACTATGTTTTACCAAAGTATTTTCGAAGGTTTTATCTCTTCTATTTTGTGCAGAGATAAAACCTCCCTTGTTTTCCAAATTGAAAGCTGCACACCACAACCGCTTAGGGCCATGTATCATGCAAAACGAGCAATATCGCCGCTTAAAGGATTCTATTACATTTCTTATGCCAGAAAATGAGCAATTCCAGGCTTTCTTTCACACGCTAATATTGTAGCAAAATGTAAGTTTTTTATGCAACTTGCTGTACGATATGTGAAAAAGGTTAAATAAGCAACAGTATTTTTCTTGTCTAATAATCACAACAAAAGTATGTACCTATGTGGCGACATCTACATCGCCACATGCGAACTACGCATCAAAGACATGACGTCACACAATATCCTGACGTCACACAAATGCTGCATCGTGCAATCAGGCTTTAAATAAATATATGTATATGACTATCCGACATCAATCGTAGGGCAGTTGCCAGCCAGACACGATACCCGTCTGGTCGGAGGATCCTCCTTTTTCTATAGAGGATGAGTGAACTTTACACCCTGTATCCTTATACCAGTCAATCTATGACTAGAATATTAAGGCTTATGCACAGGATTGGAGGTCTCAAAATTGTGTTGCCCCACACCGACCAAGACCGCCCATCGTGTCACCCTATGTAAATTTCCTACATTTATATCTGTATTTTTATGGTGTACATAATAAAGAGTACACCTATTCTGTGTTATTCTATGAGATTTAATCCTTATAGATGAAAGTTATGGATGAACGACATTCAATTTGATCATTGAAACTTATCACTTATTTATTAAACCATGCATTGCAATGACTTGGATTTTATGAACTGTCGAATTGCTGAGAGTCAATAATTACTCTATCAATCCATACTAATAAAAGTATAAATGCGAAAGTAGCTATGTCTGTCTGCTACATTTTTGACACTCATAAAATCTCTATTATCACTAATTACACAAAAAAGAAAGAAGAATACTTAGGTTTTGGTCTACATCGAAATTTGTTCAGCACCTTACACCACACCTTACTACACCACCTTACACCTTAATAGAGTTTTTATGCCGCCCATGAGCCTCTGACTTGGCTTCACATGTTTTCGAGAAATATCTCACAGATAGCCAGTTTCCTCACGATGTTTTCCTCCACCGTTTTTGAAGCAAGCGATAAATTATACAAAAAATGCACATACATCCGAAAAGATCTAAGTTATGACACAGGGTACTTATATCCCGGTAGTACAAAAGCTGTGAGGAAAAATTAGTATAAAATATTTGTGGCGTGCAGAAAACGAACCTTCAACCCGCCGAAGCTAATCTAACCGGCAGCTTTACAGGCTCATTTCATTAGAAATAAAAGCAATGTTAATATAAAACCCAAGTTTCTAAAAGTATGTTTAGAATTTAACTTCTACATCCTTTGATTAGCTCAGCATGTTTTCAAAGAAACTCCTGCAAAAGATTAAACAATAATTAGTCGTCAGGCAGAAAGGCAGGTGTTGTTTATAGGCAAAGTTTCGTCGGTACAGAGGTTTGTCATGGCAACGAACAGCGTAGGGTAAATGTGAGGGGAATGAGGAAACGTGACGTCATGAAACAGGGGAGTGCATGTTTTCGCTTGAGGCTTAGCACATGAGCTTTGTAGGGCAGATCTACTGTTACTGTTCAGAATATTGATCTTACTGATAAAGCTAACCTATACATTGAAAAGATAATAAGTCATGGAAGGCTCAAATGAATCTACAAATCGGCTACGGATGGAAAAAGGATAAGCACCTTACAAAAAATGATTAAGTCTAGTTCATTGTGTAACTTTTGAGCTTTAATTTCTTTCACTGAAAAATATCAAAAATAGCCCTAAATATTTTTATTTTTCACCATGAAATCTATTTCCTTAAGTTTCAAGCAAAGTTGTCCTGTTTTACACCTTTTCATCGAGTCAATTTCCGACCCCATTTCCAGAATCCGAGCTGTTATTAAGAACTTTCTAACAAAGAGAGGAAGTTTCAATATTGAATTAATTTTATACTCTAGCTACACCTTTGTCACAATAATATCTGCCTCTCAAGACCTTTCAACCGAGAATACATAATAAATGTACCATGTACATTTATTATGTGTATTAGGTATGTGCACTTTGGTAATCTAAAGTCGTGTCTGCACGATCGTTCGATCTCGAACGTTGTGATTGTAAGTATGAGTTGTGAAGACAAGAGAGATTCGTGAAATACGTCATCGAATCACCATCAACCCACATTATTACGCCTGAATTCCTTCTACGCTGATGTCAGTGGCGTACGGTCGGTCACATATGTCGCTCAGCAACGTACTTAGTCGATTAACACTTTTTTACATTTCATCTAAATCCACACAAAAATAATTGATACATTTAACACCATTTCATATAATAGCTAAGATTTAACATTATTTTAATTTGAATTAATTCTATTCCAATTTTAATTAAATATTTAGCTCAATAGGTACTTGATGAGTTAATCTACTTTTGTCACGGACTATCATTTTTTAAATTCTACAAACAATAAATCCTATTTAGAAAAAACTTCCCCTCCACTTTTAAAATATAACCTTTCCAAGCCAGATTGGACAAAATTTGTATCACTACTCGTGGATAAAATTGATGTACTTCCAACTTTAAATTCAAAATTTTCAGATCTTTTTGGTCACTGCCATGTCAAGAGCTGTTATGAGCGTTTTGTAACAGCTATTACTTCCAGTGCAGATTCCTGCTTTCCACTCAAGAACAGTGCCCAGTGAACAGTGAGTGTGTGGCTATATTGGAAGCTTGTCTTTTTATAGAGTCACACCATAATATTCAGAAAGCCGTTATATTTACAGATTCCCTTAGCTGCTTGCAAGCCTTAGTCCAAAATCCCTTTAAAAGTAAATTGCACAGTTCCCTTATTTTAAAAATTAAAAACTCTTTATTATCCTGCACTAATAATCAAAAAGATGTTCAGTTAGTTTGGATACCTAGTCATTGTGGCATTAAGGGTAATGAATGTGTTGATGCTTTAGCTAAAGATGCTTGTTCATCTTTATCGTCTGATCTCACGCACAATTCTTATCAGGGTTACGACCTATTGTCCCGTCTAAGACTGAATCTGCAGTGTTCTTGGCAGGAGTAGTGGAATATGTCCAGTAAAAAGAAAGACAGTTTTTTTATGCAGTGCAACCGACAATAAAACCAAAACCGTGGTTTTTCAGTCATAAAAAAGTATCGAAAACTGTTATTTCTGGTCTCTGTAGAATCCGCTTAGGTTTTTTTTGCACTCCCGTCTTTTTAAACAAAATCTGTATCCGTGACTCCTCTCTCTACGAGTGCAGCTTGGAGAAGGGCACCCTGGATAATATTTTTTTAGAAAGTTTTGAATTTTCTAACAACATCCCACCTCTAGATTTGTATAGTCGTCTCCTTAAATTTAAGATCCCTCTTCCTATTAATTCCGATTAAAGGGAGGAGTCCCTTTTAACATATTCCTCTCCAGAACTGCTTGTGGTGCTGATGATTTTCATCTGTCACAATAATATAAAATTATAATTTGTTTCCCAAAATATTTTGTCTATGTGGATGTGGTATTTACGTGAGTTCTAATAATAATTACAATATTTATGTAATTTTATCTTTTTGTTTGTTTCAGTCCAGTACTAACCCCACAAGTTCTACAGTTCAATTGTATCACCGAAAAATTTTTTTTTGCAATATACACTTACTTTTCCAATTCACTTAGACATTGGCAGAATAGTCGACATCGGCTTTGCTTGCCATAACAAAAAAATAGAATTGAAATTCTACAAACATCATTAGGTATAAAGAACGTACTAATTAGATGATGCTCGCAAAGATTTTCGCCTAATTCTATATTCGTTATGCTACTGTTTCCGAGATGACCGCCACATATCGGCCGTAGTAACGGCTGGTAGTGGGATTTGACTTTACGGTGTCAAAAAAACGCTCTCTAGGAAAGCACACCAACTTACTATCATAAATCACGTTTCAGTGACGTCATTCGCCGGTAAATTGCATACGCTATGTGGCGGCCACCGCTCGGCTAGGAAACCGTAACTTTAGCGGTTATTTGGGATAAGAGCAAGAGAATGATGATGTTTAATATTTCCGAAGAGTCACCTTTAAAATACCTCTAATGTCATGTCTGATTATTTTTTTTTTGGTGGGAACATATCAAATAACTTCTCCCACTTTTTGTGGAGTGGGAGGGCGTGTCAGACTCATGCTGACTAAAACTCACCCGTGTTCCTTCAGTTGCCATGTTGCCGGGGGTCACGGTTTGCCTTTCGGACTTTCCCGCAACCCCGGCAGGCATCAGCCCTAGCGGATCCCGTCAGTTCTGCTGACATCTCTTTGAGGCGCGCGTGGAACACAACGCGTCGTCGACCCGGGTTTGGTCCTTATAGGACGGCGAGCTACCCATTACTCACCGTCCGCAAGCCATCGCCTGCGGTGGCCGGGAATCGGCCTGCGACTCCCGACGCCCAGGGCATCTCATCATTCACGCGCTCCGCCTCCTCCTTCGCGAGCATTACTGCTTCGCAGAAGGAGGTAACGGCCTCCCATGCCCCTTCGCTCCGTACAGTGGTTTGTACCAGGGCCGGACGCGAGAGATCACCGCCAATTACTTCCACGAGGACATGGCGATACTCCGCTCAAGCTGGGCAGACCTTCACCGTATGCTCCCCTCACCGTATGCTCCCATGGCAGATTCTTTGGTTTTCAATTTGGTGTTTTCTCTGATTTAATAGCGCGGGGGTTTCAGTTTCGCTATATCCCAGAGTATGAGTTAGCTTTTATCATAAGTACCTAGGCGACCGAGCTCTGCTCGGGTGAAAATAGAGAAAACAAATTTTCCCAGAAATGAGTCTTAGCTAGATCGATTTTTTGCCCCAGTATTGCAACTTTCATCGAAATGATTAGATCTGTTTTCGAAAACGTGACTACAAATATATTTATATGTAAACAAATATCGCTCATACAGAACCCGAAACAGTGGGACCATTGAATCGTGAACTTGTAATACAAGTCAACCCATATTCTGATGTGATTTCTGTTTTCTGAGGAAAGTACGAATAGAATGGAAATTGTATCGTAAATAATGAATAGCAATTGTGAAATTCCAAATTGTTCAGTGTAATTTTGAATTAAAAGGGATTTTTACGGGGATATTTAATTGGAATGTTATAAAAAGATAATAATTTTCCTTGTTATTAGTATCTTTTGTATCTTTGGAAATAATCTGAAATGAACGAAAACACGGTTTTCTCCTAAAATAAAACCGTATTCTTGTTATAAATATTTTGAATTGAAATAAACCTTTAAGTACCATCGGTAAAATGTCGTGGTATTTTTCCTAAAATTAACACTTACGTACCTACCAAGAGCTAGCAATACTTTAAAACAAATCGATACAGGAAGCGTCCCGCGTCCTTACTACTTGAACCCACGCAAACCTTTTAAAAATAAATTCTAACCTCAGAGTTCATTGTCCTCTTATTTACAAACAAAAAGGTTTGAGTCTCATTCGTTCACTAATAGGTAACCAATAGGTACCTACGTGTTTCAATTTTATTCAATCCTTAGAAATACGTAAATGGAAATTTGAAATTGATCCGGATCTAAGAGATCGATATATATGCTTTTTTATTTTCGTAATATCTAATTGTGATATCCTGTGCGAGTCCCAATAAAAACTTTTTCTTTCTTTCTAATTTATTACTTTTCATGGATGAATGGGAAATTAGCTTTATGTGTGTTTGATGTAGTGTGTAAACAGAGTATGATTGCACAATGACAATATGCACATAATGTTCCTAGGTACTTAAAATGTTGGTAAAATTAATGCAAGAAGAAGGTTAATAAACTAGGGAAATAAGACCGCTCATTGTGTCATCCTATTTAAAATTTCTACTTTTATTTAACTTTTCCAAAATACTATGGGCATCGTTTAGAATAATCATTATAAGACATGAAAAAATGAATACAATGCAATATTTCAAATTATGTTTTATTTAATAATGAAAGGACTGTAGAGATATCTAGCATCTTTTTCTGACTGAGAAAGTCCTTGACAATTAAAAAGAGCTTGTAAAATTGTTGTTTCCTAAGACTGCTGTGGCGATCACAGCGTTCACAGTGACGGTCGTCATGAAAATGAGTGCATCGGAGTTTGAATTTACGGTGTCAAAAAAAACGCTCTTTAGTAATAATATATAATAATAATAATAATAACCCTACCGCCGTATCTCTACGTTGACGTCGTGGTGGGGCTTGTGCGCTCCGAACTCTAGGTCTGTGCCGGTAGAGTTTACTTTGCCGGAACGGGTCTGGGATAAGGAGCCAGACCAAGAGAGATACAAAAACTCGCAGGGCAGCATGTGGCAAGCTGTTGGGCAGTAGCGACCCCACGGACCCTATCTCCCGGGAGAAGTCTTGTTCCTCACCTCTGGCTTGCCTTTATTGGCCGGCTGGAGTGAATACTGACGAGGAACGGAGCTCCCACCTCATTCTTGCCTTAATTGGCCGGCTTGAGCGGAGATTCGCAAGAGGAAATGTGCTCGGAGGAAGGAAGTATTCCAGTAAGTGCTCGTAGGGATCTTGACCATCTTCCGGGCTCTGGGATTGTTCTGAAAGCCGTGGAATACCTCTCCACTCCTCAAGCACCTCAAGACATGTTGCCCCCTAGTCGCTACGTCACTATGTGCTAGCGACAGTTTTTCGGGGGCCCATTATTGAGTGTGCAAGTCACCCCCTGCCATCTTATCCGTGTATATTATATATCATTGGTCAGGCAGGGGTCATAGTCCTACCATAGTTCTTAATAACCAATCCACTATAGCCAACCAAACCCATAGTCCAATTTTTTGTTCCCATGTACTGCAATAGTCCTACATCAACCGGGGATTGTCCTTTTGTGTACTTGCACAGTGCGTACGGGGATAATCGTCGGTTGATGCCTCATCTCATTTCTTGTCCAAAGGGCCTCTGCGAGTTGGCTTCGGCCCCTCGTACGCCTTCCAAAGGACCGGGACCACATGGTCCCGAGATATGTAAACATATAAATAACAATAATAATAATAATTAGGGAAATACACCAACTTACTTTTATAATTAAAGATTCAATGATGTCATTCGACGGTAAATTGTTGACGCCATGTGGCGTCCACCGCAGTCTTAGGAATTCAGAGCTTTGTTGGTTTAATTGAAATAAATGCTTTGGGTTTGAGTTACCTGTCGTTGTTTTGTTTTCCACTTGACGATGGAACCTAGTTAAAAAACGTCTGAATGCAATGTGGCATGACTGTGGTACACCGAATCCTGGTCAATGTTTTTGCCCTGCGGCCGCCACTAATCCGACATGTCATATTTCAGCCGTTCGCATTGTTTTTATCCTTAAACGATGTAACATAATATTTTTGGTATTTCAAAATAAACATCAAAATAACAAAACATAGGTAACATAACGTAGGTATGTGAATATCACGTTTAAAAGTTTTGTTTTCTATGGCCGTCGTTTTTTTTTTTTGTTGGTTAAATCGCGCTTCGTATGCGCTAGTAGCTAGGTAGATAATGTGACATTTACTGAAATAGACTGAACAACAAGTCACAAAGATAGCCCACATAGGATTTCATTTTTGTATTCAAATGGCTTGAATAGAATTTTCATTCAGTTGGAATCTACCTACATTCAAACTCCTACTCAAGATGATAGCAAACGAATCTATCAGGTTAACATCTAAAGCCAGACTTTAACAACCTCATTCCTACAAGCCGTATAATACGACTCGTCGCATTGCCACATCCTAAAGAAAAGCCAGCGTAAAGGAATATGCCTAGCTTAAAAGCGCTGTATTTTTAAACCCCTGTGTTCTATTGTGTCCATAAAGCTTTGGCTGCACTGATAGACCGCAGCAAAAGAACAAAAAACCGCTGTCCTGTTCACAGGGTAATGCAACGTGTTGCAGTCGTTTGCGGAAAAGGGTGTACCTAATAATTCATCGAAAGTGTGTGTTACATTGCAGCGCTGTTCGCGAACAAATTCTAATAATTTCCATACTAGGAATAAAAGTGCACACAGTGAGCTTTTCGAGTAATTTCGATGATGGGGAATGGTATGTTTTTATGTATCTGTGTTTTGAGCTGTGTGTCTACCTTTCTACCTCAGTTAATCATTTATAAATTAGAAAATGGCGTAGGTAGTAAGCCTCTATACTGAGTATGAATGTGGATCACGAAAAAGAGGAAGCAAGAATAGGAAGCAAGAATAATTCTGGGCTATAAGAGTAGGGAAAGACGAAAGATGCGATGGATAGACTGCGTGGAACATAATATATAATGATCATATATGTAAGCCATTCGTATGGTTTTTTATTAATAATATATCTGGTGGGTTAAAAATTCTTGATGGGATTTTTAAATCATTTTAATTATCCAGATATGGAAAAATATCTGTAGACCATTCAAATATTTGCTTCGATTCGTATTCTTTGGCGTAATATAATCCGTCCTCTTTTAGTCTCGGATCGGAACGAAATGCTTTATTAGACCACATGGTTTGAAACGTGCGAAAAACAGGTGTAAACATTTATTTCAGACCCATTTAAAGTGCAACTAGATTGAGGTTCGATCGTCGTCGATCAGTGACATCGAGCAGTTCGATCCAGTGTTCGAAAAATTATCGATCGATCATCGATAATTTTTTGAAGCGACCTATTATATCAGCCGATGAATTCTGTGAAAGTTTCTGAAATTCGAGAATTAGCTCATTCAATATGTTAATAACTAGTTGTTTCACTTCTTGTACTTACATGTAATTTAATCAAGTTACTAGAACATGCTGTTAATAATAATGGATTAATGTCCTTCGTTATTCCCTGAAATTGTGTGGAGCGATATTGCTTCGGATAGTTCACCTAATTGCTCCGCTGTGTTCGGCGATTGTCACAGGGCAATAAATTTCTTTCAAACAAGCCCATTTATGAGCAGCACCTATAAATCGTAGAATTGCTGAAACATTAGTTTATCTGGTAGTTACGTTCAAATACATACTGAAATTCTGCAGATCGTGAAGACATTAAACTTGACTAAAATACAGGCTAAACTGGACGTAAGACTAAACCTAAAACTTTATATAAACACGTTGCGGTCCGTTTCGTCTAAAGTTTAAAGCAACGAGCTGAGTTTACATGTAGGTACTGAAACCTTTTAATAGATTTAGCCTTTGAATACCTTTGTATGGAAACACTGCCGTACTCTATAATACGTCTAGTCTACGGTGCGCTTGTGCTCGTTTTGTATTATCTTAGTAAAAAGGTGCTAGGCCACCGTAAGGGTGTCATTCACATTAGTACGTGTTTAGAAGTCTCTAGTCTCCCTCATTGGCAGTTGGACGTCGCAGTACTCTGTCTTAGGATTGAGTAAGACATACATATATAGTGCTTAGGGAACGTGTTCTATGTTTTAGGGTTTGATTTCCGCACTTAGTCCGTAAGGTGGACCATTGTGCATGGACCATGGCGGCCATTTGGTGGTTATTCTAACCAGCCCACCTCCCTCCAGAAATTAATTAAATCTCCTGGTCTGTTCAGAACATCTGTGAAAGATCTGGGTGACCCGAGGGTTTCTGTACTAATCTGGGTGACGCCTGTGCATTCAAAGAGCTCGTGCAATATGGTTTCCTCAGACTCCATGCACGCCCTGTACAGAGGTCTGTCCGTTATGCCTATTGTGTAGAAGTGTTAGTTTAGCGAGCAGTATCCCGTGATGGTCCCCATCACCAGGCGCAGGCCGTTCCTGTCCAGGCGTAATAAACGCCTGGTTAGCCTGCTATTCAAGGATGGCATAGCTTCCTTGGACTGCCTGCAGCCCGGTGTCAAGGTCCACTAGTTCCCCGCTTCTGTGTGGGTGATCTCCTGTAGCCACCTGCGTATTTGGTTGAAGGGGATGGGTAAGATAGGCTCGGGTCCACATACTGCCGTGCTGGATCCTCGTCTAGTAAGTTCGTCAGCTGCGTCGTTACCTAGCGATCCGCTGTGTCCTTTTATCCATTGCAGTGTCACAGTGTTGCGGCTAGATACCGTTATTTGTTCTAGTGCATTGTGACATTTTAGTATTAGCTTTGAGGTAATATATTTTTTCCGTAAGGATTGGAGAACTGAGGCGCTGTCGGAGAGTATACGTATGTGGGTGTCCGTAACCCTCCTGGCTTCTAGGTTGTGGACCGCCTGGATGATGCCCACTCACTCCGCCTGATAGACAGTGTTAAACATTACCAGCCGAGGTCTGGATATATTGAGGTCGTGTGAGAAGACTCCGACCCCGTACCGGAGTCGGTCTTCGATCCTTCGGTGTATACTCTCATCTCTTTCGGGCCTTTTTTTGCACGATAGGTGAGCGTACTTTTTTTATTTCTTTCTATTATCTTATACCTTTCTAAAACCACTTCCAATGTATTTTCATAAGTATGAATTCCTAAATCTTATTTAACATTCCTTTCAATCATTTCCTTGCTCTATTAATGAGACATGGCATTGGACTTCTTCATATTTGGAATTAATTTAATCTGTATTGGTGGGAGAGTGTCCCATCTTGAGACGAGCTCTATAGGGCCATACGGGGTGAAGTGCGGTCGTTTCTCGACCTAAACACAAATTTTAACATAAATAGGAAAAACTTCTTTTTTTTTCAGTCTAGGGTAATTAAGGAACAGTCACTAGTATGTTGGTAGGTTCAAATTCAAAGAACGTCATGTAGGATATGTAGTTACATATACTGGAATAACCTCATCGCCATCCTGTAGTTTGATAAAGCTATGATCTGAAATATGAAACTATTCAAATAACGAATCAAAATATATATTACAAATTTGTAAACATACTATAACAAATGCAGCGTACGTAGTGAAAAATGTCGGGATCGCGGCATCTATAAATTAAAATCACAATTATCACGACCTGTTATACTGTGCCGTGCCCTACATGCGACAAGTACAAACTGTTATTATCATACCTAGTCTGATATACGCACACACATTCTCACACTCTTACATACTCTATGCTCAAACTATTTAATGTCAACAATATAGGTAAGGAAGCGATTTGAAAACGGTTAGTAGTCCCATAGGCCACATTACGCTATGCAGTGATATATTACCGTATGGTAAAGGTCAGTTTCACGCCACTTCTGCGACTTATAAGGTCGTATATCATTTTAAGGAACCTTACAACATGAAAGTTTGACCTTTTTTTACTTTCATAAGTTGCTCGATAAATTTTCTAGGCCCATGAAAATCCCTGCAAAACTAGACAGTTTTTATTTTGTAATAAGCGAAGGATTAGTCTATCTCATTTTATTCCCACTTTTGCTTCATTTTTATAGCAAAATTCTTCTGTGGCTAAGTATCCACAAGGTGTAAGTGAGCATAAGACACGGTACTGGAGGAACGGCAAGATGGCCGAGAAAATGCTGCAAGATGAGCTGATGACATCAATCATCAATTAAGCTGCAACTAACACCCGGGTGCAAGACCAGCAACCTAATTGCATAACACAATTTCAATTACATTCCAAAAGATTTTGAAATAAATTCCTTACCCACTGCTTCATGTTTGAAAAATTCGTCTGCTCATCAGCGTAATTAATGCAATAGAAACGACGCAATGAATGTTGTCGAATTATCAAAATAAAAGACATTGCAATTATTTTTAGTAGGCTACGCCATTACCCCGCTGATAGGATCCAACCAGCCGTGTAATGCAGAAGAAATAGGAAATAATAATGATGAGGATACTAAAATTTATATTTACGAGAATTTGCATTAGTTATAAGATCTATAATATTTCGAAGTACATAAGTAATTAAGCGTTAATTAGAACATCATTAATAATATCAATTAGAAACACATTCTACTAATAGCGTTTAAATCAAATCCTTTCAATACAACTAAATTCTTGAGTTACGTTCGGATTTAACTCAATGGCTGTACTGGGCTTAAATTTGGCCCAATGACCTTTAGGTCGGCATTCAAAACTTTAGTTCGATGGTAAGGTTATTATTGGCGCCTTAAAAGCACTAGTATTTGACTGGACTGTATTATGGAGTGCTGATTTTGTATCGGTATTTTTTTTTTTTTTGACAGATCTGTTAATTCATGCGATTGTTTTGTGTAATACAAATGATAATTTAACTTTTATTTTGTATTTTCCCGATACAGAAGAAATTACTGCTGATTTTCTGAAAATCTTCGCTAGTTGAGTGCCAGCGGGGTAATTGCGTAACGCACTAAATAATTGCAATTCCTTTCATTTTGACAATTCAGCAATATTCATTGCGTTATTTACGTTGACGCAGACGAATATTTCAAACATATGAAGCAAAGGATTAGGATTTCTTTGAAAATTCCTGCAGTTTGAGGAAAAAAAAGTAAGTTACTCAATATGAAAGAAAGAAGGAAAGAAAAATATTTTATTTGTGAATATGCAGTTTTACCTTTCCTAAACATGAGTAAAAAAAAATAACTTCATTAAAGTTGTTTTTTACCTTTTTAATCAAGCAATTTTATTGGAAGAGAGCAAATCCATAAGGAAGGTTTAAATATTAGTTTTTAATTTGTCAAACAAACATATTAATTTCATGTGCATTTGAATTCGTGACAATCATTCCATGCTATCCCACTAATATTATAAACGATCACGCAGAAAACGGTCTGAACGGATTTTGTTGAAATTTCGCAAACAGGTACTTTACGTAGCGAGAGGAAATGAAAGGTCGTCACCTCCTTCTGTAAAGCGGTAATGTTCACGAAGGAGGAGGCGAAACGTGTGAGGGAGAGGCGAATTTCGCGCCCTCACGCTAGGGGCGTGACGCAGACAAATATTTCAAACATAATATGAAGCAATGGATTAGGATTTCTTTAAAAATTCCTGCAGTTTGTGAAAAAAAAAAGTAAGGTACACAATATGAAAGAAAGAAGGAAAGAAAAATATTTTATTTGTGAATATGCAGTTTTACCTTTCCTAAACATGAGAAAAAAAAATAACTTCATTAAAGTTGTTTTTTACCTTTTTAATCAAGCAATTTTATTGGAAGAGAGCAAATCCATAAGGAAGGTTTAAATATTAGTTTTTAATTTGTCAAACAAACATATTAATTTCATGTGCATTTGAATTCGTGACAATCATTCCATGCTATCCCACTAATATTATAAAGGATCACGCAGAAAACGGTCTGAACGGATTTTGTTGAAATTTCGCACACAGGTACTTTACGTAGCGAGAGGAAATGGAGGGTCGTCACCTCCTTCTGTAAAGCGGTAATGTTCACGAAGGAGGAGGCGAAACGTGTGAGGGAAAGGGCAAATTCCGCGACCTCTCGCCCCTAACCGCCGCAGGAGGAGACGCTCTGGGCGTCGGGAATCGCAGTCCGATTTCCGGCCACCATAGGCGTGGGCTTGCGGACGGTGATCAATGAGTAGCTCGCCGTCCGATAAGGACCAGACCCGGGTTGACGGCGCGTTGTGTTCCACGCGCGCCTCAAAGAGATATCAGCTGAAGTGACGGGGTTCGCCAGGGCCGATGCCTGTATGGGTGCTAAAAAAACCGAAAGGGAGATCGTGGCCCCCGGCAACAGGGCAACCGAAGGTACACGGGTGGGTTTTAGTCAGTAAGAGTCTGACACGCCCTCCCGCTCGGCCAAGAGCGGGAGAAGTTATTTGATAATTTCCCACCCAAAAAAAATAATGGTTCTTTGTAACCTACATCCTCAAAAGTATCCTATGGGTTACCATACGATACTTTTTATCCCAATTTTCCCACGACATCAAGAATTATGTGGATGTAACCGCGGGGTGCTGCTAGTAGTAACTAAAATTATACTGTGTATACGATTCACTAATGGTACAAGTTAATGGTATCCTCGTATTGATTACACGTATAATTATTGTAAAAAAATAAAAAATAATAATGATTGAACAACAATATAATTTGTGTCTACTCCGCGTATTGGAATCAGGAACTTGGAATCTGGAATTGATCCCAATTAGTCATACTCCGTATTTTATTTCAAACAATGATTATTATAAAAATAATAACTTTTGTTTTTATTTTTATTTATTTTTTCTTATTTATTTAATGTACAAATTGGGTGGTCTCAAACGCTACTACTGAGCTTGAGGTCCTAGGTTCGATTCCTAGGATGGAAAATGTATTGGGTTTTTCCATCTGGAATTTCTCAGTAGCAGCCCGGAGTCTGGATTTTAGCCCGGTTGATGGCAACAGGCTCACTCCTATTACATGGGACTTAAATATAACTGGTGTAATGTGGGTGTACTAGGTACACCTCTACCTAACCCTTCGAGGAAACAAGGCGTGACATTATGTTATATTAGACAATCATCTCGTGAACCTCACTTATGGTAGCAGAAAGAACAACGAGAATTTTTGTCGGTGAGAGTTCGGTACAACATTCCCCTTTCGTTTTTCCACTAGCTTTCCTTTTCGATAGAGAATTTCCAAGAAGGGTTCACCACGACACGTGTAAACTTGGTATACACAGCACAAATCTAACTAACAACTTCCATGTCTATAATTGTGATAGTATTTTAGTATTGTGTGCAAAGGACATGACTATTAGTGTGCCATCCATTTACAGGCCCAACAATAACTTGTTCAGGTGTATAATCAAGTAAAGACCCGGAAACACATGATATATAATTATATAATCATTTGATAAACTTCCAAGTGTTTTGTTTGGATTTCCCATACGAACTATAGTTTCATGGTAGGAGGAAGTGTTTTCAATTTATTGTGTGTTTTCAAGACCCGTCACAATGGTGACGGGTCTTGAAATGTTACAACCGGTTGGCAAGATTTAATGTAGCCTTGTTATAATGACTTGCCTCACGTCATAAAGGATAACCATGATATAGTGTTGTTTGCGGATGACACTTCACTTTTGTTTAAAATTAAACGTCAGCAGCTGGTTACGGACGATGCTAATAGCGCGATCTCAAAGGTAGTTCACTGGTTCAATGTAAGCAATTTAGGTCTCAAAAAAAAAAAATTTTTTTTGGTATTGTACGTCGAATTGTTGAGCTTCTTAAATTCTGAGTTGAGCTGCACGATAACTGACAAATGCGTGCACTGACTGGACAGGCCCTCTCAATCTGTGTCGTGCTTTCCTCAAAAGACCACTTCAGTCACCAATCTACATGGTCTTCACATGATCTGATCAAGATTAGTTATGTCTGGACTTTAAAAGATACTGTGACCTCTGAATTTGTTTCGGCCTTTCTTCTCAGAGTAGTCAGATAGGAAACGCCGACCTCATCTAGTTTTTAAAATATGATTGACGTGTAAAAGTATTTGTACAAAACTACTTACAGAAATAAAATTAATCACACTGAAACCAAAGTTAACGACTTAACGAGCAAAATTGATGCTGTATACCGAGCAAATAGTTCGAACAACCATTAAATTGATAGCTGTAATTAAAGAAGCCCCAAATTGAACAGCACCAATTAAAATCATCATCTGTCTGCATCGAATTGCTGAAAAATATGAGTGGAGTGCTGTCATTCATCGTTGTAACAATTGAATGTTATGAAAACCATTATATTTTATTTGGTTATTTTATATTTGCTGAGTGACTTAGAATTTATGCAAGAACTTTGCAATATTTTTTATGATGGAAAAGTTTCTAGTAACGCATCCCCTGGTAA
This sequence comes from Omphaloscelis lunosa, assembly GCA_916610215.1. NCBI lineage: Eukaryota > Metazoa > Arthropoda > Insecta > Lepidoptera > Noctuidae > Omphaloscelis > Omphaloscelis lunosa. Next base: position 17,352,518 of record OU744247.1, read on the forward strand.
AGCAAAATGTCTTGGTCCCAGAAGTTTAATCAAAAGTCAGTAGGATCAAATAAGGGAATATCCCCCTTCCCTCTTAGTAAAGAGGGGAACATAAACATGGTAGGGTAAATGAAATACACAATTAATTCCGCAAATAAATTAAATGTAAGCAGTGATTTATTCTAAATTCTTTCTTGACTTAGAATGGAAGTAAATGCAATACTTTGTTTTGGATTAGCTAGAAATTATTCAAGTAATTAATCTCTCAATCACAAATATTTACGCCTTTTTGCATGGAAACAATTACGATCTGTTGTACACATAATATTTTTTCTCTGTTAATCTATTGAAGTTGACTGAAATTTAAATATGTTTTAAATATTTTAGTGTTCATTGAAGGTATTTAGTAAATTAAAGTGGAAGTTACCATTAATCATATGAATGAATTAAAGAATGAAATGCTTGTATATACGATTGCATTTGCCTTAAAAGGAACTTCCTTTAATTTTTTCCTCCTGTAAACAAGTAAGTAAGCTATCCTAAACTTTCCTCTACAATCGGCAGGTTTATTACTTCCAGATGCCTGGATTTGGGTAGATTTAAAGGTCCCCGGGGAAATCAGAAATGTTACAGATAGCACGAGCCTTTCGTCGACCACCATTACTTGTATAAATAAAATTATTTCTACTGATAAAATTAAAAACCAATTGGAATTAGAAACCTACGAAATTAAGTAAAGCTGCCTTAATTTAGTTGAAGAAGATTTATCACCGGGTTCGGTACTTTTGGAATGAAACAAAAATGCAAAGCTGTTTCGAATTTCGTAGATAATTTTTGCGAACACAAAATTGAGGAATGAGTGTATTATTGTAATTGACTTCTAATGGCTTCGAACGGAATGATGCAGATGCTACCAAACACCAGCTTTATTCCGCTTTTGAACGAAGAAAAAGTTTTGGCGACCCAGTTTTAGGATGTAGGCTACCTATCATAACATCTTTTAAAATAGTGACATGTTACTGTTAGCCTTTATCATCCCACTGCTTGGCAAAAGCGTCTTTCCATGACTTCAAGTGTTTGCGATCCAGGGCTTATATGGACCGCTTTTCGTTGGTTTTGTTCAGCACGTGTCGTTATAGGCCAATAGTAACATTGGTAATTATTTTAAAAAATACAATAGACGTGGATATATTTAGTAACCTGTTCCGCTTAGCTATTCCTAAAGAGCCGTAAAAAACTCTGAAAGAAATCGACACTTGTTTCCTCCCACCTCTCAACGAGGCATTTTCAGGATGACGCTAAGCGGAACAGGTTACTAAATATATCCACGTCTATTGTATTTTTTAATGGATTTCCGCAAGGTTACGCCTGAATCAATTAATTATCTTTGGTATTTATTGATAAACTCATCCAAAGACTGTTCGACAAGCGCAACGTTACCACCCTCGCAGGTAAATCGATCTTCATGGTTATAATTTAGCCATGAGAACACATCTAATAATAACCTCTACCCGGTAATGAAGACACCTATTTATATTTCTTTAATCAATTACAAAACCCATAAAAATACACATTTATTTTTATTACTTGCTTATCATGGTTCACCTACGCCAATCCGAGCCTTTTGTAAATCTTAGGGTTTCACACATCCGGTATAATATTTTCAGTAGTTGGGCTTTCATATAACATTATACGGTTTTCTGCTTATCCAGAATTACATTAATGCCATATGTAAAGCAGTTTCGCCTCAAGGTTTTATCAAGATGCGTACTTTTATGGCGTCCCAAACACGTGAAATGTGGATGCTTTTGTTAATACATTTGAAGTTCTTTTTACCTGTTTGTAATACTTGTTATTTTGAATTATCTATGTTATTACTAAAACTGTTCGCACTTTTAATTACTAAAGAAAACCTGTATTTTTTTTACATTTTTCTATAAAATAGTTGTTTTTTTTCTGAGTAACCAACCTATTGAAATATATCCTGGTAACACTTGAAATTTTAAGATAGGTACTCACTATCATTATTGTTGACAATTAATTTTTCATTTTGTAACGTCCACAATACCTTTCAATCGTCAAAAGGATATTAATTAAGGTGTAGGTGTAGCTGGCGCAAGTCTGCTTAGACAATCATTTTGGTGCCTTCTTAAAGCCTTTTAAGGTAGCAACAGGAAATACCTTCCCTGGCAAAGATACCAGATATTATAAAAACAGTCGTCGATAAAAACAACAACAGTCGACAAAACCTAGTCGAGTCAACATTAGATAGATCCATATTTTTTGGACTTCTTGCTCCAGAATTTAGCTACGAGATTGGTGTTTTTACTTTGACCTTGTTTGGGTTTTTGTGCGTGCTCTGTGCGGGAAGCAACGGGTGCTCTTTAATGAGATCATTTTTATACTTTGACTCGAATTTACTTTTAATTTTATTAAGTACATGAAATTGTAGGAATGAAGCTAACGTGCAACCGTCCAGAGAACACAAAGAGAAGAGTGAGGTGGGCGGAAGCGGATAATTGAAACGACCAAGTGACGCGCACAGCGACGATGCGGAGCTCGCGACATTTAAAGGTGGAGCCAGTTGTCCATCGCGGTGCACAGATAGCATCAGCAGTCACTTCTTAACATGCCCTTTCCTCATTGGTTGGTGGGTCAGCGGTGTAAGATCAGCAGCATGCTCAGTATACCCGGTACTGAAAGCTCACCGAGCGCCTATATTTCAATGAGCGCTTCCTGATTGTCTCGGTATGGGCATGAGCGTGGCGGGATCGTTTCAGTTTACCGCGTCTTGGAAGAAACATCCAGTGCCCTTGGTGTTTTGAGACACGTCACGGTTTTAATTGAAATTACATAATATTTTTGGAATTTTCGGATATCAGATGTTTAAAAAAACGAAAGCGCTATTGGCGACATTCGAAAATTGAATATAATACGCTACAATATCTTCATCACGTTCTTATAGGTTCATCAGAAAACCAGCGTCAGACAGCATCTGTCTGGCATTAATGCTGTAATGAACCTTTTTGGCGCAGCCGTGAGGCACACACTGTTGTTTTTAAATATTATTATTTATTTTATCTTTGTTATTTGTGTTTTGTGTTTCACGAACTGTGTTCAAATAAATGTTTTTCTTTCTTTCTTTCATCACTCGAAGACGACATTTTCTCGCGAGGATCTAAGCGGTACTGCAAAAATTATGCCGAAAACATAGGTCCATAAATGATAGTAGTGCGGTATGGTTTTGGTAAACAGAGCATACTAAACATATACCGCACTGCTGTTTACCGACCAATGAGGAAAGCGCCTTTCAACAATAAAATTGACGAACGTGAGTGAATATTGCCAAAATCTTGTTTGAGAAAATTTTTAATTATTGAAGTGGCCTGTCATTAATGTCAATCCCTAGCATCAGTCGGAATGACAGCTTACTTCAAGCTCACTTCACATAAGTTTTCACGGTGAGATTTTAATAGAATAAACCGGTAGGTGCTCGAATGAAGACTGTGACCGATTATGGTTTTATTAAGTAATTAACCATACACAGGGCGGACCAAATGCCATGTTATAATCTTAAATGCCATCTACCAGTCACATTGATATTTTTATATACCAGTCACTCTTGCGTCAATTTTTTTATGAAAGCCCATCAAATTTTAATTACAGTATATCATCATTAAAGAGGCTTTAGGAAATGCACGACCTGAAATTATAATATTGTTAAGCATCTTCACTTTTATGACCGCAGTTCGTCAACATTAAGAAGAAAGTTCGTTTTATAGACTAAAGTATTTTATGTTCTGCGAAGATGAGGATTACGACAATGTATTAAGTAAGTGTTATGGCTTGTTATAATGGAATATTTGGTAGTAAAATAAGAAACGGGTTTTATTTAATATAGGTTACTTGTTTTTAACGGTTCAAGCACAGACCGGTACCTATGGTCTAAGACTGATAATTTAAACATTTCAATTTTGTTGGTGGTGGTGTTTGATTGGTTTTTGGGTGACATTTCTGAGTGTGGAAATCGGTGACTACAATGTTATTTTGGTTTGGGAGCCTGTAAAAACAAATGTAAGTGATAATAGTAAATAAAATAATTTAAATAAATTTTCATGAAAATTCCTTTTCCACGTAGCGGGCGTATGTCGCCGTTTCGAACTGTGAAAATATTGGCAATTAGTCAAAAAATAATAAGGTGCAAGTAAAAATTTTCCTTACACTATTTGCGCTGTAGCATGGTGCGGGTGACAGTTTCAGTAACATTTCGTTTCACTCTTGAAAGTTGCCGCGATTTACAATTTATGACTTAATATTTCAGTTGTACCACATTCGTAATATATTAAATAATTAATAACTGTAGTAAATTAAATTAAACCCAACCAGAATGTTCTAATCAAGAAATAAAATCAAATTGAATGAAAAATTAAGCAAAGTGTTATGCGTATAACGTAACGCCATAGACGTATTTAGTGATGGGATGTACTGCTACGATGGATAGTCGATATTTTTTATAATAAAAAACGTATATTGTGCGTAGGTCAATTTTTATTTTTAAAAGGTCTAATTATACAACAGAACATTTATAGGGTAAGGTTGCTTAAAAGGTTGCTAAAAAAAAATACATGTTATTCGTCTAAACTCATATCAGAGTCAGGAACATCTGAATTGTCACTCAATTCATCATCTGAATCTGTGACGGATATTATTAACGATGACTCAATTATGTTGTCAATATGTATGTCACGATCCCAATCAGACATAATGTCCCTTTTTGTTTTATTCACGACCTTCGACCAGTCTTCAGGTTGAACATTGTTGATGGCCTCTTGTAATAGGGCCAACATCTTATTTGCCGTAAATGGCGGCGAAGTATTATTTCTTGCGGCGTAACCTAAAAATAAACGAACTTATAAAAAAAAGTATTCAAATAATCATCAATCAGCCTAATCTAGTATCTGGTAATGTTTTTAAACTAGGTACATGCTACGATCGGAAAGCTGATTTTTTTATAAAGCTTCAAAATGGGAATTGAAATTAAAAGCATACCTTTTATTTGGGCCCAAATCAGCTCAATAGCGTTATACTGGCAATGGTAGGGTGGTAGTCGAAGGACCTGGTGGCCTTTTTCTTTTGCCATCTCGTCCAGAGCATAGGTAGGAGTTGGTGGCTTATGGCGTCGGACTAAGGCAATAAGCTCCGTCTTTAACATTTTTATATCTGCTGTAACTCCGTTTTCACTCAGCCACTTCACCAACTCGCTTTTGCGGTTGGATTGGTTTGGGGGTTTATTAACTTGCACCGAATGGTAGGGTGCGTTGTCCATTATTATGGTCATAGGCTCTTTTAAATTGTTTAATAGACCTATGAACCAATCTTTAAATTTTTCGTAATTCATCTCCTCATGATACTCCGTAGTTTTTTTTGACTTAAAAGCCAGCAAACAATCAGGGACGAATCCACTTGCTGTACCTGCGTGACAAATAATAAGGCGTTCGCCTTTGCCTTCCGGCACTTTGGTACACGATTGTGCCGTATCGTCGGTCCAACTTTTACCCACTGTGTGGTTGGCGTTTAGCCACGTTTCATCCAAAAAGACAACTTTGCTCCAATCACTTATGTTTTTGGCCTTCCTTAAAAATCTACATCTTGCTAGGGCAATGTCAGTCCTATCCATAATAATCTTTCTTTTGTTAACTTTTTTGTAAACAAAGCCAATATCTTTTATAACTTGCCGTAGCGAAGTAATACCTCCTTTGAACAAGTCAGCTTCTTTTAATGATTTTAGAAGCTTGAGCAATGTGGGTAGCTCCATTCTTCTATAATAATCATAAATATGATTTCTAATAGCAACCTTAGCAAAATCATCCAAATCTGTGATTGGCTTCACCTTGGTCCGCTTTTTGTTGGGTGTCGATAATTTATTTTCAAACATCCCATCTTGGCCAATTTTCTCACGTGTTATACGCGAAACAGTATTGCGGCCAATATCAAGAGCTTCGGCTACTCGTTCTACAATATGATTCAATGGTAACAACGGTCCATTATTTTGTTGTTCTCTTTCAAAGTAGTCTCGGAGGCGAACAACAAGCTCCCTGGCCTGACTACCCAAAACAGTTTTTTTTGTATGCTTAGGCATGGTAATAACAACAAACTCAACAAACTTATAACAAATAACAATTTAACAAAAATGAAAACAAACAATGAAATCGTAATACGTGTCACATTAAGTCACAATATAACGCGCTTGCACTCGTACTCGCACTCACAGCATCGCACGGGTAAACAACATGGCCGCCGCGCCGATGCACCATAGAGCAAAAATGTTGTCACGAAAAAAAAAACATAAACCCGATTTTGATTATTTTATATAAGTACAAAGATAATTATGTAGCCATAAAACATTTATATTGACAAGTTTATACACGTAGCACACACGTAGTTACACTGCACAACTGAATAATACACTAATTTTCATAACAATATTAAAGAGAACTAGATTCACGCTGCGAGTATCGTTAGCGATAAAAATGAATTGCATAACCTCACATCCCTACGTGGTACTGACAAATGTCAACGTCATACGGGCAACTGTCACCCGCACCATGCTACAGCGCAAATAGTGTAAGGTGCTTAACATATTTATTTCTTGATATGTACAGTCAAGAAATTAATATGTGATTGTGATTGTTTACTTACGTAAGCAGACTTGAAGTTTTAGCTTTGGCAATAAGTTAAAATAACCAGTAATATAGGTGCACCTCTGCCTTACCATTCGGGGAGTACACAGGCGTGATGTTATGTTATGTGTAAGACATAACATGGAAAATAAACCTCAACTGCAATAAGAGAAAATCCATTTGGCTGTTCAACTTAAAAATACATTGCAACATCTCTAAGAAATCTTATTTATGAGTCTCTGCCGAAGTTCTGGCTAGAAAATGTTTCCGAATACGAAACCACCCGTCACAGGCGATGTATTAAATTAAAGCAATTTATAAGTGTTACTTTCAATGGTGCCCGCAGTGCGGCGAGGGGTGGCCGTGTTCAGGGGACAAAACTTAGGACATTACACTAAAATGTTATAGTGTCGGATGTCAAAATACTGTTTAGGGTGCAGCCGCTTTAAGCGCTGGAAGTTTAGGGATGTTCATACTGCAAGGGTTTTATAGCTGTTTTGGAGTTTTTTTCTCAGTTGTACCTTCACTACTTTACAGCTAGATACATACTACTATTAATTCCTAATAACAATCTTCATACCTAAATTCAATCTAGAATTTCTCCGTAGCAGCCCGGAGCCTGGATTTGGTGCCTGGATGATGGAAATAGGCTCGTCCCCTGTTACACGGGGCTTAAACATGGTGAAATACTGATGTACTATAGGCGCACCTATTCCTAAATTCTTCGTGGAATACAGGCAACAAGCGTGATGTTATGATATGTATACGGAAATTTAATTGGACACTATTAAAATAAAATTATACATGAGAGATTTTTCTCGTTTTCCAGGACATTGAATCTGTTGCTATGGCTGCCTTTATAATAATACGGAAATACTTTTATTGAATCTGACTAGTTTTAATGAGAAAGATAAACTGATAGGTATTATTACCATTGTCTTTGTTTTGTCAATCGTCGTTATGTTTATAAGATTTTAAAGGTATCCTCGAGATTTCTGTCTATGCAATTTAACGATTGCTGACAACAGATTTACCCTCAGCTACATAGATACGACTAATTATTGCTTTACAAAAAAAAACTGCTTTCTACAATAAATATCACATCTAATCAACAGAATTCCTCAGCTTCTAAAATCAATAATGAAAATTAATGGATATTCAAAAGAGGCTATTATGTTATTATACAAACAAAAGACTTACAAGACTAACTTCTTCAACTAAACGAAGCGAACATCCACGCTTATAATCTTCGTCTCACGTAAAATTAAATCAATGATGAATTACGGTGATTCAGCGGAAAAGCTATAAAGCAGCTGGATTGTACCATGAGTCACCGACCGGCGCCGTCTAGTCGACTGCCCCTGATGCAAGAATGCCTCGACGTCACCCTAACCAGTGTAACAAGACCTCAAGTAATACGCTGAACTATAGTCACCCTACGATAATATACAAGACAAAGAATCGAAGACAGCTCTTACATAAATGGCCACCTCTGCTTATTTTTATCTCCTGCATGCATTGAGGTTGGGGGTACGTTTTAGGGGAATACTTAAGTTCACGGTACGGCAGAATTATTATAATATGGAACGCGGTTAGTGAGGGGTTTTCTTTGGAAAGTTAAAAGTATAACTGATTTTATGTTTTTCAAAAAGTCATGGTATGGTTCTGTCCAAAAGTTTGAAGAGACGATAAAAATTGAGTATACTTATAAAGTCTATCAAGGGGTTCCATTTCTGAATGTTAACATTTTTTTTTTAAACTTTTGTGGAAGACATGTTCGACTCTCTTTAAAAGTGACAGATTACCTTCAAGTATCTTAGCTAGAATATTTAAGTGAACTGTGAAGGATCATTTTTTAAACATTTTAATGGAAAGGCCATTAGAGAAGCGAAGTCTAACGATTTTCATTAATAGTAGTCTACCAGAAATACGTAGACCTTCATTTTTTACGAAAATAAATTACATTTCGTCTTCTTTCTTTCAAATCTCCCGAATTTCATTAATTTTTTAACCGTGTCTAGTTCTAAATTTTACTTTTCCTTTTTGATTCCGGAGGGCTTAGCAATTTTAATGGATAGGTATTCTGTTCTAGACCGATATTTTAACATTATCTTATTTTTTTTTTTCTATTATATTCCCATTTGAATTACATAAGTAAAACTATTTTTCTTCTGGTAAATGTTTTATCTCTTTAGGGGGATTAATTGCGACTCCAGACCTATTTAGCTATGTTTTCCGTTACAGTATATAGGTCAAAAAAGGTGACGAATTTTTTTTTTTTGAAAAATTCAACCGACTTCCAAAACAACCTCTGCAAAGTGGGAAATAACTTTAATTTCGGAATCGGTAGCAAAAAAAAATACACAACTAAAGAGACTGATTTTCGAAATATACAATAGTTGATAGAAAGTCTGAATATTTCATAGAACCGGAATCCAAAGAATGCAAAACGAAATAAACGTCACGAGAAATCATCGCATGTCATCGTCATCGCATGTTCTGTTATTGTCATCGAAAAAGTTTGAATAGCTTAGACTACTTAGGCCGTTTCCTCATGGGTTGATGCGGTATCGTTTCGGTATAGTATGCTCGGTATACCGAAACGATACCGCACTGGTTGGGTCCGGTTTTTGGTTTCCAGAAACCGAATGAATTGAATTCTTTGAAAAAGCTATGTATTAACCAAAAAGTTCACAAAATTTTATCAACATTGCTTCCCAAAAGTCTAAATAAGCAAATAAAGTTTAACACAAAAATATTTGCCGCTAAATAAAGATCTTGTAATGGGTTCCCAGGACTGCAGATCCCTGCATCAAAGTCGCCGCTTTGTTTAGGGTTAAGTCCTGTGTAAACACGCCCGGGAGGGTTAAATACCGTTTCGACGAAGCTGCGGATTCACTGAATATTATTTAGGGTTTATAGTACCTAAGCCTTCTACGTCACAGAATTGGCAGAAATGTTTGTTTTATTGAGTTTTGTTGCGTTGTTTAATATTGTTAATTACGTGCAATATGTACCACCGGGGTGACGCATAACTAACTTGAAAACAAAATCCCGTCCATACGACCCTTTTTTTCGTAGGTAAGCTTTTAAACTAAAGCTAAGATTGAAAAACTTGACCATGAGTGCACAATTATAGTGTTTTCGGTATACAAGCCTACAACCAAAAAGGAAAACCTGCCATTGTTTTCGGAGTGTCTTAGTGAAATATGTGCAATAAATTGAAAGCAATAATGTGGGATCTGTATTTTTGCTTGGTGACTTCAACTCGCACTCTAGCGATTTATTTGCAAATGAATAATTAGATTTCAGTGCGGTACAATCGTGGTCGTGGTCGGATATGGAGTTGTTGCCGAGTGACTTGGTGAGTTGGTGAGCGGTACGCAGTCGTCTCTGTACCGCTCACCTGGCACACGAACGTATGTGAGTGGTCCAGCATCGCGCGATCATCTGTACTTAATGTGTCCGTCATATATGATACCTACTGGTCAGATCATTATCCTTTATCAGTTCAATGTAATTTTAATGCTATTTTGAGGAGACACCCTGGGCGTCGGGAATCGCAAGCCGATTCCCGGTCACCGTAGGCGCGGGCTTGCGGACGATGAGCAATGGGTAGCTTGCCGTCCGATAAGGACCAGGCCCGGGTCGACGGCGCGTTGTGGTCCACGCGCGCCTCAATGAGATGTCAGCAGAATTGACGGGGTCCGATAGGGCCTATGCCTGCCGGGATTGCGGTTTTGACCGAAAGGGTGACCGTTGCTCCTGGCAATATAGGCAACGCAAGGAACACGCGTGGGTTAGTCAGTAAGAGTCTGACACGTCCTCCCGCTTCACCCAGAGCGGGAGAAGTTATTTAATAATTTCCCACCCAAATAAATGAAATAAATGATTAATAATAATAACAGCGGCCGTGTTCTGTTCAAGAATAGTCTTTACAGTCTACAGATATGCGTTTCTTCGATAGTACATAACATCACGCCTGTATTCTCCGAAGGGGCAGGCAGAAGTATTTATTTACAGTACACACATTTGCCATTGAGCTTTATAAATGTTATAAGTTTTATGTATTAAAGGCAGGGCCTAGTGCCATTGACTGGGCACAAATACAAACCCTGATTTTGAGAATTTACTAATGGAAAAGTATAAATAGATTAAGATAATCCAAATATAAAAGGTTAAAAACAGCCATTTAAATGTTAAAACTTTAGATTAGATCAATACTGAATTCATGAGGCTTCTGTAGGAAAATAATGTCCATATCACTTCTCGAATTCTGTTAAGTATATACAGGCACAGATATAAATATGACTTGTATGTAAAATGTAAATATTACGTACATATTGTGGAGTTTACTCTCACTCACCTCCGTTAGACCTTCTATTATTAAAATGTTATAACTAAGCTGTAGTTAATAGCTAATATTCCCATAATTACAACATACAGATAGATAGATGTAGAATTGAACTCAGGACATCTCGATCGGCAGGCGTTTCACCAATTGCAAGACTGGTTTTTTATAATAGGTTTGTATTATTTTTTGACTAGAAAAAGTACCTGAGTACTACTTCAGTCTCGAAATAATTTCGAAAGGTCATCGTCCCTTCTACCACTTACCTATTCCAGTAGTTAGACTATTGAAAAGTGCTTCTAATTCAAACGCACAGTTAGTGCGTAGTTGTTTAGTGTTAAGTCTCGTACAGACTGACTCGACGCGACTCTTTCAAAACAATTTCCAAGAAAACTTCAGTTCGTCGCGCCAGTCTGCACAAGGCTTTATGCAAAGATTTAAATCGTTAGATTTACCCTCACCGTACTTAAGTCGCGCGAAGAGTCCCAATACAGAGAATAGTGAGCTCATCATCCCGCATACGACATTGTGTGTGTCAAAACGAAACAGAAATGAACAGACTGTTCTTTGGCGCGAATTTCAAATCTAACGAATTAAATCTTTGGGGATGTGTTAAACCAAGAGTGACATGAAGTAATAATATCTTCTACGAATTTTCTTTTATGTAAAAAATAAATATGTAGGCGCCTAGGCGGAGTCATTTCAAATACTGCTTTAACATGAAAGAATCATAAAGGCTTTTTATATGTAGCGCGAAATTGACTTTGCGGATGGTCTGATATTAAAAACATTAGCTGTTTAGTACATGAGGTCCTGGCAATTAGGTTCCCAGGATAGAAAAGTAATCGGAGGACACGGTGGAGCATACGGTGGAGGTCTGCCCAGCTTGGGCGGAGCATCGCCGTGTCCTCGTGGAGGCGATCGGCGGCGGTGATCTCTCGCGTCCGGCCCTGGTTCAGGCTATGGTACGGAGCGAGAGGAAATGGGAGGCCGTCACCTCCTTCTGCGAAGCGGTAATGCTCGCGAAGGAGGAGGCGGAACGCGTGAGGGAGAGGCAAATTTCGCGCCCTCACGCCCCTAACCGCCGCAGGAGGAGACGCCCAGGGCGTCGGGAATCGCGGGGCGATTTCCGGCCACCGTAGGCACGGGCTTGCGGGCGGTGAGCAATGGGTGGCTCACCGTCCGATAAGGACCAGGCCCGGGTCGACGGCGCGTTGTGTTCCACGCGCGCCTCAAAGAGATGTCAGCATAATTGAAGGGGTCCACTAGGACCGATGCCTGCCGGGGTTGCGAAGAAAACCGAAAGGGAGATCGTGGCCCCCGGCGACAGGGCAACCGAAGGAACACGGGTGGGTTTTAGTCAGTAAGAGTCTGACACGCCCTCCCGCTCCGCCCAGAGCGGGAGAAGTTATTTGATGATTTCCCACCCTCAAAAAAAAAAAAAAAAAAAAAAGGATAGAAAAGTAATCAAGAGCATTGACACGAGTCGTTTAATGGGGCATTCCATGGAATTATTCCCGGTCTAAAGGCTAGAAAATACCGTTAAAAAATAAGCTAGAAATATTTATAAATATATACTTTATTGTATGTACATAATATAACATACAAAATACGTAACAAAAATAAATCAAACACTACAAAATATACAATGGGCGCCCAGATAAATAATATTTTGTACAAGGTGACATCTAAAAGAAAATCCTAAAAATATGTCTCAGGTACATATTTCTCAAATTTTGCAGTTAAAATATTCAACTACTTCGCGAACTCGGATAAAAGGTAAATAAATGGTGTTTATAAAATTTTAATTAGAATAATTATTTATTACTAGCTGCGCCTGGCGGTTTTACTCGCATAAGTCTCGATCCCGTGAGTATATTGCGATAAAAAGTATCCTATGTCGTTACCCAGGTTATGGTTAACCTATGTGGCAAATTTAATTCAAATCTGATCAGCCATTTTAGCATGAAAGAGACTAGTTGTTAATTATAGCCCCGTTGAACTTGGTGATAATTTATTGGCAACTTAACTTATATTACGTTAAACGTTACAATAATATATATTATGTGGCAATCCTAAGTGGAGGGATAAAAGGGATTGCGTGGCTATCGCCCTTCAGACCTCCCCTACCTGACTAGTTTCTTGAAGACCGCAAGGCTATCTAAGCAGAAACCAGTCATACTAAGGATCAGAGCTGGCTGCGTGGCTACCGGGCTCCGAACCTCTGGCTACTGAATGAAGTTTTTTTTTTTAGGTAGGGTATCTCTTAGTTGACCTCTGAGATCATGACTACTTAACCGGGCTTTCCTATGGCTGTCTTAAGTTTCAAAGCCTCCAGCCAGGGCCTAAAACTATGCTAAATGAAACTAGGCGAGCGCTCGCTAAGGGGTACGAACCTTGGCTTAGACCGCCGCTGGGAGGAGGACATCAAGTATGGGCCGGGCTGGGACGATTTTTTTCGAAGACAGTTCTGCTTATAAGGCGGATTGTTGACATCTGCGCACAATATCTACACGTAGTCGTCTATAGTTGTGGTGCAGATAACTCGTGGGGTGACGTTGGCGCAGATTGTTACGAAGCTTGCACACGAAGATTGAAGATGGCGTCACTTGTCTACAGTAATCGTTTGTAGTTGCTATCTTCTAGTTTAAGAAGCCACTCATCGTAGAGCTTTGGATAAATTACACTACATGGCGCTATATGTTTGTTACACATTTATAATATTAGTAAGAATTCATAACTCAAGAAGATGTACATACGCTGTAAATAGGTTGTGAGCTTCTAGGCATTTGGTATGACTTGCGTTCTACGGGTCACAGATAGCTCTAAGTAGGCGTGCGTTTGATCGCCTCAAATCACAAATATATTTTACTGAATCTAAATAATTACAATCCATATACTTTTTTTTACTCGCCTGCGCTGTCTTAATCTTGGGCAAAGGACTCTCTTCACTCTTTCCATCTTTTGCGAGCCTGCACGTTTTCCTTTCAGTTTTGAGTTTATCCAGTTCGTCCCGTCTCTCATACATGGTGAGCCGCGACCCGCCTCACTGTCTCAGGGCACCAGTTCTGTGCTATTTAGGCCCACCGTTTTTACGGCATATGGCAGACATGTCCTGCCCAGTCCCATTTAAGTTGGGCAGCCACGTCAGTTCTTCTTTGTTTTGGAGCGTATTATTTGTTTCGAACACGTTCCATTAGTTTAATGGCTAGTATAATGCGCTCCATTGCGAGAAGTCCAAACACAAGGTCTACCAATGACCTTGTGTTTGGACTTCTCGATGTTAAAGACCAATTCTGTGCACCAAAGGTTAATGCGAGTAGAATACATAATATGTCCATGAGCCTTAGTTTCAGTGCTATAGGCAACTCACCCTTGAATAGTTCCTGCATGGACCAGTAGCTCTGCCAGACGTTTTCCGATCGTCTTGTGATTGTTTTATCTTGCCTCGCTTAGAAAGAAACTTCTTGGTCCCAATAAGGGATTCCTGGACATGTTGTATTGTGTCCCCGTCTATTTTTATGCTTCCAGGTGTTTCGTTGCACGTAGCTTTGGTTTTCGACATTGTAACGGCTAGGGTTTTGCAGGGTAGGCTGCGTAGGCCGTTAACGGATAGGTAGGTAGTTTAGATTAGAGAGTAATTAAAACAGCTGGATTAGTTCATACATATATTAGACAGGTAGTAGTAGAAGTAACACGGCTAGGTCGTAAGTAAGATCCCTCTAGAGTACTTGAGCACTCGCATACTTACTTTAGGAAGGGTACCGTCCTTGAAAGCACGTGGTAGATGTGGGGGCCTGCTTAGCACAGGCTCAGCAATAATCTGGACGGCCTTCGCAAGACCGCTGGTAGTGAGCCTTGGTAGCACGTGGAGACGTGGAGCACAAGCCCGTAGGTAGATTGCTGCAGCAGGCTGCAGGTAGTAGGCCTTCGTCAGCCTTCGTAGCGTGCGTAGTTAGTGCACAGCAGAGCTAAGCGTCAGCGGTAGGTTGCATGCAGGATTGGGTAAGAGGTCCTACCCTCAGCCCGCACGAAGAACCCTGGAAGGCGCGTTAGAAAGCGCATGTCAGATGCGGTGCGAGTAACAGCAGGCCGCATGCGATGTGTCAGCCTCTTCCCCTTATCAGCGACCAAGGTACGGTATGGGAAGCAGAGTAGGCGGTAGCTTAACACATCGCAGCGGCTTACAGGTAGAGAAAGTGAGAGTGCAAAGCTATCGGGGCACAATGACAGATGTAAATAGCAGATAGGTCATAAATAGCTTATATTGTATTACACAATACTACTAATGTGGAACTCACCCTAGGTCGGGGCACGCAGAATCCTGAGGGTCAGAGGATAGCTTCCATCAGGTAAGCAGGTGGAAGTCGAAATGCAGAGTGTCCTTAGAAAATTAGTGTTGTACCACGTTTCCAGTGATGCGGATAATAACTTACTAATTGAGATATTTTAGCATCACGCGACTAATTACAGTTGAGACCGCTCACAACGCTACAACATATTCATCTGACCATCTTTCTTAATATACATTTAGAAAAGCCTTTTTAGGAAAGGCCTTAAATAAGAACCTACTGGGGTACAGAACCACAATAGGCTTGGAAAAGAAAAACAATTTAAAAGAAAATAAAGCGCTTGTTGCAAAAAGTTCGTTATCAGCAAACAGTATTACCAATTTAAGAAAATAATATGCCTAAAGCCATTTTTGTAGGTATCTATTATTATTATAATCTTATACATTTTAACTCGTGAAAATCCATTGAATCGTTCCGAGCATCCTATCTGATTCACAATAAGCAATCTCATTATAAGAAAAAAAAAAAAAAACAATTTCATTGTCAAAGCATTAAGGAAAATCAACAGGACGTAGTATAAAACTGCTGTTAATGCATTTCTTGCCTTCAAAGAACTGGGACATTTCGCCAACTACCCTCGATTTTATCTACTAAGTACTAATACTATCTACTGTCTCCCTCAAATTATCTTGATGAAATCTTATTCCCAACACGCTCCTGCAAACCTGATATCCTGATTTTGTTATTTCGCTAACAATTTCAACAGATACAAGGTACCTTTGAACTTTAGAGTCTTTAACAACCTTTATTTTAGCATAAAGTTCCCTTGTTCTGTTGTTTTTTCAACGACTTCTTTTTACTTTTATTCGACTGCTTTTTCTGAGGCACTGTTCCGAAAAAAAATATTTTTTCAACGTCTGTCCCTTGGTTCAATCTTTCTCTTCAATCTTTATATTCTTTATGTTACTTTGAGGCAATTTATCCAAAGTATGTCAAAAACGCAAACGTTATTTTTAATTTGTTTGCCGTCTCCTAAAATGATTGAAGTTTTGTTAGTTGTGCTATTCTGTGAATATTTCACCGTGAAATCGTAATCCCTAGCATCGGGTGGAATGACAACTGACTTCAAGCTCAGTTTACCAAACTTTTCATTTTAATGAATTCACTATACTTCAATTTCGTTTTTATTACTTAAATTAAAATAATACCTAAAGCCACAATCTGGTTGTAGACTTAAGTCTAGACTTCACAACAGACGTTGGTTTAAAATAACTATTTTACAAAAGCTTCTTGTAAGTAAAACGGTAACAAAATTCCACCAATCTGAGGACTTTCAATAAATTTTAGAAATTCTACTGCTTATATAATTCAGGAATTCTGTTCATTTATTGAATCGGAATCAAATAAGTTCCATGAACTCCATTTGTCGCTAACATTCAAGAGACCGTTTCTCAAATAAACCGAATTTTTCGAAAATGGTATCACTGTAATCCTTATTGTTAACTAATTGAAATCGTATGTATTGTGTTGTTTAAATATGATTTCAAATTTTTTAAGATTTCCTTTTTTATTATCTTAGAGAATAAATTGTTTGATTTTAAAAGGCCAGAAAGGAACCGGTTCCGTTATATCATAACGGTCGTCAAGAAAATCTGTCATTTTCACCATTATCTGACATTAAGATGATATTAAAACACTTTCTATTTGGACAGCCGTTAATGTGTGACCATTCACCGCTTTCTTAGGAAACCAAAGCTTAACGGACCGATTTGTTTAATAGTCATTATTTTGTAAAAAAAATATAATAAAACATAAACATAACATCACGCCTTGTTTCCCCGAAGGGTTGGGCAGAGGTGTCCCTGTAGCAGGCACACCCACATTTCGCCAGTTATGTTTAAGTCCCATGTAATAGGGGGCGAGCCTATTGCCATCAACCGGGCACAAATCCAGACTCCGAGCTGCTACTGAGAAATTTCAGATAGAAAAACCCAATAACATTTTGCTCGACCCGGGAATCGAACCCAGGACCAAAAAAAAAAAAAAAAAACAAATAAATAGGAAATATAATAATTAGCTACAAAAACTTCACAACTATTAAGGAAAACTCCTGATTTTGTTGCTATCTTCCCAAGATGTAATGGAAACTACTTCGTTTCAAATAATTTATTTCTTTGTTCAAAAGTCTCAAACAATACAAAGCGGGTAGTATTTGTTTACATTAAGAATTTTTCTCAAACATGCTTGGAAATTCGAGCATTATTTTGACAATCTTCTTTGAGACAAATAGAAAATATTGTACTAGTGAAATACATGCGAGCAGTCGGCCGGTAATTCTTTTTTTCTTCTGTGGCTCGTGACTAATCTGGTGTCTGGCCTCCGACTTTGCTTCACAAGCCGTCGAGAAATATCTCTCAGGCATGGCCGATTTACTCACGATGTTTTCCTCACCGTTTTTGAAGCAAGTGATAATTATATAATACGTACATGAATTCAAAAAGTCAGAGGTGCGTGCCTTGGGTTCGAACTCGCTGGCTATCACTGATTGCGGCCGGCAATGTGTGTATGAAAATCCATATCTGTCGTGTTTAGCGGATAAATTACTAATGTGTCGTGTAATTTAAAAATGGAACAACTTTTTACTTCGACACATGGCAACCAAGGGTAACATGCCAAGGATTTTATTTAAATTTAGATCCAGTAAATAGAGCTGGTTTAAGCACAAAAATAATTACATATTGGCGTATGGAAAATTATCGTTGTTCATCATTGATTCTGGAGTTTAGAGTTAATTTACTAAGTTTGAATTTTTACGTATAATTTGAGAAAAGTACTTTTGACCGGTACATCCAAAATACTGCTCGACGGAATCGTACCATGACCGCCATGATGTTAACTACGAGGTTCTCTTCAGGTACTCTTCAGGCTTGCTGCGAGCGACCTAACCATCAGAAATAGTTTACGTGAAGTGGGTCTGCGTTCCCGAAGGCCACCGAGAGTTCCACCTATAGCAGCTTGCAATCGTAAGGCCCGTTTACAATGGCCTCACGAACACAGAAATTGGGAGGAAGAAGACTGGCTGGTGTTTGCTTTTCTGATGAATCCCGTTTGGTATGAGGCCGGATACAAGACGTACTATAGTTTGAAGGACCTCTGGAAGTCAAGAACGTTTGAAATTTTGTCAGGAAGTTCATTCATATGGAGGGAGAACAATAATGGTTTGGGCTGGTATTTGGATCCCTTTGCGAAGCCGGTTGGGTGATTCGTTTCGACTAATGCACGTCAACACACGGCTAGAGTCGTAACACGCACTCTTGCCGATGCTCACATCAACGATCTGCCGTGGCCTGCTCAATCGCCAGACCTCAAACCAATTGAGCACGCATGGAATAGGCTCCAGAGAAGAGCTCTGCCGAGTATGGATGGCATAGTACGCATACATACATTTAAGTTGTTAGAAAGAACGTGGGCAAAATCAAAAAAGCAGTTCATCAAATCACTTTGAGGAATAACCTTCCTCAAAGTGATTTTGATGAACTGTGTTTCAAAGTGATTTTTTTAAGCATGCCAAATCGTTGTTTAACTTAGGTTAATTTCCCACAATTTGAAAAAATTGCATTTTTCATAATTTTTTACAACATATCAATATTAATTGAATAATTTTTGTAGTTCAAATATATTTGACCCCTAGACACTTTTGATTACCTACTATTTAATTCAAGTTGTATGTGTAGTCAATAACAAAAAAGAAATACTCTTTAGTTTTTAAACTTTACGTAACATAATAGACATTGCGCCTGTATTTCCCACAGGTTTAGGCAAAGGTGCACCTAAAGTAATAGGGGACGAGCCTACTGTCATTAATCGGACACAAATCCAGACTCCGGGCTGCTACTGAGAAATTCCAGATAGAAAAACCTAATAACATTTTGCCGGCCTTGAGAATCCAACCAAGGACCTCATACTACTTGGAGATATAATAATACACAAGAATTCTTTAGTTTGTACTAGATAGTGAATTTATTTCCTACCAGCAAAACGTACAAGATACAGTAAGTAAAACAACATGGTGAGAGTCGGCCACAACAGCGACACCAAGTGTTGGAAGTAGGAACTAATATATTGCTCTAAACAGAGGCCCCTCTAGAGAGAGGAGATCATGGCCCCCGGCAACATGGTAACTGAAGGAACACGGGTGGGTTTTAGTCAGTAAGAGTCTGACACGAAAGAGCGGGAGAAGTAATTGAATAATTTCCCACCCAAAAAAAAGGCAAACTCGTATACATCAAGTATCAATTTTAAATTTAATTCAATAATGCTTAGCAGTAGCACTTGCGATCACTAAACTAACGAGGCAGTCAACGAACAGTTAGTTCTTAAATGATAAAATTAATAATACTTATAGAAGGTAGGTAATGGGTATAAAAAAGTCGGGGGGTGTCGGACACCCGGTTGAGACGAATTTCTTTTCACTGTATTAAAGACAAAAACAAAATCTTATGACACTTAAAACTTACGACCTTGAAACTGACTTTTTCGGGCATAACACTTTTTCATAACGTAACGATTTCTAATAGTCAACTCCTAGCGCAAGCCGCGTTAACGACCTTTATTCCAAAAACGGAACGAATGTAAAATCTAAATGACTCTTCAACTTCCAAGGTCATAAAATGCTGAGAAGTGTATAAGATTCGATTTTTAATTGACTTTGGTAGCTAATTGTACGTCCGATATCAAGAAACATCCAGGTTTTAAGCATAAGTGGAAAACTCACAAATTCTGTTATGTGTTAGAACTTAGTAAATAGCTTTTTCAATAATGTTTTGCGAGTTTGACGTTTTGGTGTCCCGAATGATGGATGTACAATGTTGCAGACATAAAAAATTGAGTACTCACCGTCAATTTCCTCTTTTGTTTACTCAGCCTATGTACACAGCCGCAGCCTTTGCAAATGAGGCCGAGGTTGCAAACGATGAAAACAAACTCCTTTTAACATATTGCTAATGCGATAAAGCATATTTTTCAGTTTGTCATTTGTCGTTCTAAATTAGGTTGCGTGTTTGTAATCGAAAAATTTAAAAAAACTTTCGGCTTTCCGTCAATGGGTATGACTACTGGAATAATATATAATCTTAAACATAGGTACCTGCTTACTTGAAAGCTAGCCTATGAACCGATGTCATCATCTCGCCCTTATTGCAATACATTTTGGAGTCGACTTAGCTGTCTCTTCGTCCACACAACAATATTTTTCTAATTTAAAAATTTTTTTGCTCTATTTTTAATTTTATCCTGTTTACACCTAGTTCTAGGCACCTAGTGCACGCTGTGATCTCCTGTAATTAAAGGAGCACACGTAAAAGAACCATTTGTATTATTACCTTATTTTTTTTTTACATCGTGAGGAAACCGCCATGCCTGAGAGATATTTTTTTAGTCAAGTCAGAGGCCCATGGGTGGCTTTAAAACTCTGACACCAGGTTAGTCACAAACCACACGAAAAAGAAAGAAGACCGTTTGCTGGAGATCCCAAATAAATAAATCTCTTTCAGCCGTCATCACTCTCTAAAACTATTCTTCAATTACTTGAAACTCAAAATATCATCATTTCTGACAGGTCACCTGCATAACCTTCCTGAATAACTTCAATGGATGTAACGAAATCTATTGCAATCAGTCGCAACAAGTTTAATGGAAAATACTTCATTCGATGGAATTCGCCTTCCGAAGCAAAAAGGAATGTCTTTGAGGATAGGTTTACAATTTAAGCTTTGAGTCGTCGTTAGCAACGAGAAACATCGTATCTAGTATTTAGTGCTGTGTAGGTATATCTCAATCGGTTGCCCCTCTGCCACCTGAGTCCATACTCGATTTAAGTTAAGTAGGTAATCAGACGACCGACTGATCCGTAGACCGTAACTTTACGATGAAATGTTGGATTTGGGAGCCATATTTACGATATTATTTACCGTGTTTCTGATGAAGTTGCATTAATGTAAATTAAGTCGTCTATGAAACCACATAATAAAATAACTCGTGTGATAAACTCACACTCGTGTGGTAAATTCACACTCGTCGTTTTGATAACCCTTGATTTGTAACAGTTTCATAAACTATTATCAAGGAATTCTAATAATTAATGTTTCGTAACTTGTTAACTTAGTGGTATGTGCTACTGCAGAGCTTGAAGTTCCGAGTTCTATCCCCAGACCGAGTCAGGCAGGCGAAGTCAGCACTGGCCTGGAACCTAGATGTGCGTGAACTTGGCAGATCATTTCCAAGTAGAGCATGAAAAAATGTGAGTTCTATTGGCATGCGAGTGAGTTCTAGAGTTTCTTATACTTAAAAAAATAGTACTGGCTTTTTTGCCTGAAAAAAGTCGAATGAAAATGTGCTCTGCTAACTTCCGTTAGCAAATATTTTTTTCCAAAATTAAAATTTTAAAACTGATTTAGGTGCGCAGTGGTGAGCTCTATAGTTCCTAATACTTTTCCGGAAGAGTTCTGCTGACTTAAATTAAAAAAAAATATATATACAGGGTGGCCCGTTTATAGTGGTCCATAGATTTTTTTTAGCTGGAGGGCATCCTAACTTATCATTTAAAAACAACATTAGTTTACCAAAAATCTATGGTTTAGAAATTACAATATTTTTAAACAAAATTGAAATTTTCTTTACAAATTTCACATAAATCACTCTGGTGTGAAAACCATGCGATGGAATCAAATGAAATTTGGTATAGGAGTAGTATATTAACGTATCTACCACGTAATAAGCCATTCTAGTGTAAACTCTTAGCAGATTTTTTTTAAATTTTCCATTTCTGTAACTTTCTTCAAATTTTCAACAAATTAACTGATTTTCAATAAAATGCTGTCACAAAAAAGTGTACTACCGAAGTTTTGCTTATGCTTCTAAAAAATACCTTGACATATGGTAAATCTTTACACAAAAACTCATAGCTGTCCTACTATCGTAAAATCTTCAAAAATGGCATCATGTGAATTAACTCGTGAGAATCGATAAATTACGAAGTTTACCATAATCGTTATTTGAGTTCCTAGAAAAATAATACGACTTTCTTGACATGACCTTTTTACTCGTTATCTAATACCCATACAGCTCAATAAAAACTGGTTCACAAAAAAACAGGTAAATTTTTGCTATCCGACAACAATTGTTAAAAAGAGATAGACATATTCTATTGTTATTTTTTAGCCCATTTGGCTCGCTTGTAATCTTAGCTTCAGTTGTTGTTTGTCGCTCGCGCTCACTTCGGCTATTCTACTGCGTTTGGTGTAGATTATTTTCTTAACGTTTTCGGCTTGTTTATGGACTTGTACCTGATCGCTCATCTACTACTCGGCTTACGTAACTTGGACTACTGACTGTGCCTGTGATTCGGATATTCTGCTGCCAGTATAGCTGAAAATCGTGTCAGACGTACGCCGTACTCACCACGTGAATACGCCATGATGCATTATTTTTATGGCGTCGCAAGAGGTGTTGCGCGAGAAGCAGCCCGGCTTTATCGAGAATTTGCTGAACGCCAGCCAGGTCCGGCTGTGCAACGTTTTCCTGACCATCGCGTTTTCGTGCGACTTCATAATTCTTTTCTGGAAGGAGTTATCCCCGGCTTCCGTGGTCGAGAACCTGGAGATAAACAATGACCAGGAAGATGTTATCCTGGAAGAGTTAAATCGTGATCCGACTACAAGCCAAAGGCGACTGGCAAGACGTACAGGGATACCTAGGACATCAATACAGAGAATTATTCGTGCTAACCATCTTCATCCTTACCACTATGAAAAAGTTCAATCTTTGAAACCAGAGGATTATCCAAGAAGAATGACATTCTGTAGAGAAATGTTGAGAAGAGATCGAGAGAACCCAAATTTTTTTGACAACGTTTTGTGGACCGACGAGAGTCGTTTCGAGCGATTTGGCCTATTTAATACTCACAACACACATTATTACGCAGTTACCAATCCACACTTAGTGAGAGAATCTAATTTTCAAGAACGCTATAGTGTAAATTTATGGAGTGGAATAATAAATAGGGAGTTTGTGGGACCATTTGAGTTGCCCTCACGCCTAAATGCAGATATTTATTTAAATTTTCTTCAAAATGAATTGCCGAACCTGTTATGGCACCTACCGGAAAATGTCAGAGAGCGTATGTGGCTACAACTCGACGGAGCTACTTGCCACTTTGCTCTACGAGTAAGAAACCAATTGCACGCAACCTATCCCGAGAGGTGGATCGGTCGTGGTGGCACCATCCACTGGCCTGCACGGTCACCAGATTTAAATCCCATCGATTTTTTTATTTGGGGGTATTTCAAAGAAATTGTATACGCCCGGAAGAGTACGTCGGAACAAGATTTGAGGAGAAAAATCCAAGCTGCCATATCCACCATTAATCAAAATCAGCCAGCATTTAATAGGCTGCGAAGAAATTTTTTGCGGAGATGTCGACTATGTATCGCGAACCGCGGAGGGCATTTTGAAAATCTACTGTGAAATAATTTGTCCTAAAAATGTATGTACCTACTTGTAAAATTATTTCCAATAAACAATGTTGATTATTAATGTTGTTTGCCTTTGTTATCAAACCTTTGATTATCACTAAAACTTTTCCAATTACAGATTCACAACATAATAAATAAAACTGCAATTAGGTACTTGGAAGGTAATAATTTCACATGCATTTTTAGTCACATGAATGTTGTTTGTTTTTTGCTAAAATAATGAGATTTCTCAAGTTACAGTCTCAAATTATGAATATGGTAAACTTCGTAATTTATCGATTCTCACGAGTTAATTCAAATGATGCTATTTTTGAAGATTTTACGATAGTAGGACAGCTATGATTTTTTGTGTAAAGATTTACCATATGTCAAGGTATTTTTTAGAAGCATAAGCAAAACTTCGGTAGCACATTTTTTTGTGACAGCATTTTATTGAAAATCTGTTAATTTGTTGAAAATTTGAAGAAAGTTACAGAAATGGAAATTTTTAAAAAAATCTGCTAGGAGCTTACAATAGAATGGCTTATTACGTGGTAGATACGTTAATATACTACTCCTATACCAAATTTCATTTGATTCCATCGCATGGTTTTCACACCAGAGTGATTTATGTGAAATTTGTAAAGAAAATTTCAATTTTGTTTAAAAATATTGTAATTTCTAAACCATAGATTTTTGGTGAACTAATGTTGTTTTTAAATGATAAGTCAGAATGCCCTCCAGCTAAAAAAAATCTTTGGACCACTATAAACGGGCCACCCTGTATATTGGCCTTTTACTAGAAAAAAACAATCATTTGCCAAGTTCACGCACATGGAATTTAGCAAATGGGCTCATGTAGACACTAATCTACACGAGTCCAATTGCAAGTCAGCACTGGACTGACTTACTGCACTGTTACATTACTGGGATTGTATAGTCGCTCGCCTTTAGTCTAAAGTCTACACCTAAAAAAAATAGTTCCACATAATGTTTGTAAATTAAGTTGTCCAGCTCAGTTTCGACTGGCATATAGTACTATTATCATTCATTATTCAACTAACTACTGGTACTAAATAAAGGTTATTGCGTAAATTCATCAGTTTGGTAGTTACGCAGGCTCAATGGGCAATTTTCAGCTCCTGGAATTATACTATTAAATATTGAACTAATTGTTGAACTGTATCGATCGATAAAATGTCCATCGTAAGGGCCTTTCTACATGGCATAGTTTCTTTACGGTACGACGTATAAATAGCGCCGTAGAAAAAACGTATCTGTCAACAAGCTCCCAGAGTGATCCATACAACACTGACGACCGTGCCTCCACACGGTCAATATACTATAGCTTTTTACGGCAAGAACAACGTAAGTGTACAAAGGGCCTTAAGGGCCTGATGTTCTAAAGGGCCTAATGTTAGGAAAGTTCATTGTTAAACAAATTTATTACATACCTAAATTGTCCGTATTTTCAAACAAAACAAATTGACGTAAAGTGTAAATTTTCTTTACAATTAATTTCCTAACATTGTTACATTTACTCGATTTTAGTTTATTATTGTACGTATTGATAGAGGAAACTTATGAAAAACTAGCTGCACCCCGCGGTTTCACCCGCATAAGTCTCAATCCTGTGGGAATATAGTGATTAAAAGTATCTTCTGTCCTTCTCCAGGTCATGAATCCATGTCCTAAATTTCATCCAAATCCGATCAGCCGTTTTAGTGTGCATGTGTAACAAACATACAAACAAACTCATTTTCGCATTTATAATATTAGTCAGAAAGAGACTTTAAGGTTGCACTAGTCGACGGCTCGAACTCGTTGGTGGCGTGGCTAATATGCATGCTATTTAGTATAGTTATTTATTTATTTCGTTTTATTTATCTAGTTTTTATTTATTTATGTGTACATTTATTTATTTTGTGAAATATACGATGATTTATAACAAAAATGAGCGCGTAAAATTTTATGAACAGCAACAACAACCTTTGGGCGTATAGATATTATGAAAAAACTGCTATATGTATCTACTCAAAATAAAATTAATTTGAACTTTTGAATAAATTAATTATTTAACCCTGTATGGTTTCTATTTTGCCATTTTCATACTACATATGATATTTATTTACGCTCAAAGATGAGTTAAAAATAGTGTTGAATTATGGATGTTTCGACGCTCGTAACTTCTAAACCAATATTTTATTCCCAATTCTGCTTCTATATAGGGCTGCGGTTACTAATGACAAGACAAATTGATAGAATTTTTAGTTTTGAGCGTATATTGTCAAACAGACGAGTAATCACCATACTACGTTTGTATGGAAGAATGATCGACTATTGTACCTTTAACATTATTATTTTACCAAACTTAACTTTTCACGTTAACTGTCAAAATTAAATGGCTGCCGAGTACTTCCGTCACATAAAATATTACAACCTTAATAACAAGTTGCGTTTCAATTACCAAATCTTGACACCGAACCAGTAATTTTATAAACAGCCATTTTTTTTATCGGGGCCGTCACGAAACTATTAGGTGGGTTAAATATAGTTCGTTATAAAATGGAGCTCTAAGGCCGTTTGTCCACCGCACGTCCGGCATCCGAACGCCCGGATCCCGCGCCCCGTATTTTCGAGTAGTTCTGGCAATCCAAATCATGTTTGATCAGGTCCACACACTGCCGTTGCGCTGGCACCGTTCGCCCGGATTTTGTTTTGTATAATACAAGTTCATAACACACTGAACCGCAGAGTTCAGTCGCGATGGACAAACGATCTTCGTCACCGGACGTCACGTTCGGTTTGAATTATCTTGTTTTTCGTTGACGTCCCATTGACGACGGTAGTGGACAAACTGCCTAAGTTGATATGATCTCATCTTACACTCGAGAAAGCTTTTCTATCCTTGACACCTTGATTATTACTTACCTACTACATATAAAGTTTCGATATTTCCTAATAGCATTATAATTATGTAAAAACAGACATGAAGATTTTGTAAGTATAAGGAAATGCAAAGAAAGAAAATACGTTGATTTGCGGTAAAACATGAAGCAAAGAAAAACAGAAACATAAGAACAACATAGTAATTAAGTAAGTTGGTACCGAAAGTACATGAAGTAATAGAATATTTTAATATTAGGGTATTGTTAACTAAACGCCGTTAACTTTTCATCATCCCGACTACCAGAAGGTAAGTTACTAAAAATACCTACTGGTTTGCACTGCAAAGATCGAATAATAATTAAAAATACTACCTATAAAACGTACCAGGAGACCGACTATTGTGGGTTGTCGTTAAAATTGACACAGCGTAAAATTAACAAATTAAGTGCCTACAATAAACAAGCAGGAACATAAGTATCAGAAACAAACATAAAATCCAAATATAAACACTCAAGGGGTAGAAGTACCCCTTTCTCTACCGGAGTAGCAGACGTACTGCAGGATACCATCCGCACTTATTATCTCCGTATTTATTAACGACCAGCCTCATTTATTCATTTATACACACGGCAAAAGTGTGGAACCCTCTGCCAGCGTCTGTGTTCCCTTCTGCATATATCCCGTCAGCCTTCAAAGCAAAAGTGAACAGACATCTTCTGGGCATGCTCGCTACAGTACATCTATACAGTAACAGTAGACCATCAAACGAGATCGAGGTTAAGAACAGACAAACAGTGAAAAAATTAAATTAAAAACATCTACATTTTTATTTACCTTTCTATAGTTAATTGTTTCAGGAGTGACCTTGCGGAAATCCATTATAAAATACAATAGAAGTGGATATATTTAGTAACTTGTTCCGCTTAGCTATTTGACTGCCAGACTGTGTCAGCCTGCGCTCAGCGCTTGGTGTGGCAACACGCCGTGTTCGAGTTCGCGACAAGTCAATCGTCATCCTGAGGATGCCTCGTTGAGAGGTGAAACACGTGTCGATTTCTTTCAGGGTTTTTTTTTAAGACTCTTTAGAAATAGCTCAGCGGAACAGGTTACTAAGTATATCCACTTCTATTGTATTTTACCTGTCTATAAATTAAAAAAAAACAACAATAATTAGTACTTTTCATTATAGTATCTTATCTATTATTTGTAACAAAAGCTTATAATACCTGAAATTAACTCAGCCTTTATTCCACACAATAATATCGCAAACCGGTCGAAACTTTGCTGTTTACTTGAAGTTTAATTGATATAGAGTTAACGCTTTTATCAAGTTCAGTATAAAGACTATATTATTCTCGTGGTTGTAAAGTCTGCCTTTGGCCATTGGATCAGCTTCATTTTCATATATTTAAAAGCTTCTATTTTGCGATGAATGAGGTCGGTAATAGTTAATGAGGCTTTAAACAGAATAATTATGAAATAAGAATAATTATGGAATGCTAGGTGATAGGTAGGTACAGTACGACACACGCCAGCGGTAACTCATTAAGGCTCTTTCAAATAGGCGCGACACGCGACGCGACACAAAGACACCGCCCGTCGCGCGACGAGCGGTGTCTTTGTGTCGCGTCGCGTGTCGCGCCTGTTTGAAAGACCCTTTAACCGTGTGGTGGCCCAGCGTAGTACAGATTTTGAATTCAGTAAAAGGCGTTTACTTACTGGTTCACTGGCTTATAATTATCATCCGGTATCATGGCTATTTGCATACGATTAAAATTTACCTTTGGTTAAAACTTTTTCTTTTGGTCATACATATGCGGTCAGGCCGTTTTAAATATACCTACCCTAATATGGTATGTTATGTGTGTTCACCCGAAATTATGAAAGAAAATTACATAATTTTGGGTGAACAGTAATAATATAAATGAATGAAACATTCTTTTATTAAAATAATAGGCGTGGGAGCACGTAATCACCAAAAATTGGCGAAATCAACCCCGCTTTCATAGTGAATCCATATAAATGATTCCTTTGAGGCGACGATAACCGACTTTTACTGATTTTAATCTAAAGATTACGTCTAAACGAGTAGCATTAATGATTTGGAAAAAATATATGTTAAATTAGAGCATTTCTTAATAACTTAATATAGGAATATTTTAGATTATTTTTATATTATATCATGAAATTAATTTGTGAAGTTATGTCTAACGCGGATAAAAAACTGAGAATCACGCAAAATCTATCAAACTTTTTTTTTCGGAAACTTTCACCATTTTAAAGATAATTTATACGTAATTATTGATCTTTTATTCTACGTTTTTTTTTCTGAAAATACCTTTTGTTTTATGTATAATAAATTAATAATGGATCTAATTTGGGACAGCGCTCCTTGATGGGTGAGTCCTATTACTGGCTGGACGTACGACACGTTGTGTGAGGTCAGTACAGAACACGCAAGCTAACCATTCAAGGTCACTGGCATATATCTGCGCCTTAAGCCTTTGTGACTCCCGGATGTCACCATTGTCTGGATCGCCCGGAGGACACAGTGGAGCATATGGTGGAGGTCTGCTCAGCTTGGGCGAAGCATCGCCGTGTCCTCGTGGAGGTGATCGGCGGCGGTGATCTCTCGCGTCCGGCCCTGGTTCAGGCCATGGTACGGAGTGAGAGGAAATAGGAGGCCGTCACCTCCTTCTGCGAAGGGGTAATGCTCGCGAAGGAGGAGGCAGAACGTGTGAGGAGAAGCAAATTTCGCGCCCTCACGCACCTAACCGCCGCAGGAGGAGACGCCCTGGGCATCGGGAATCGCAGGCCGATTTCCGGCCACCGTAGACGCGGGCTTGCAGTGAGCAATGGGTAGCTCACCGTCCGATAAGGACCAGGCTCGGGTCAACGGCGCGTTGTGTTCCACACGCGCCTCAAAGAGATGTCAGCAGAATAGACGGGGTCCGCTAGGGCCAATGCCTACCGAGGGTGCGAAGAAAATCGAAAGGAAGATCCTGGCCCCTAGCAACAGGGCAACTGAAGGAACAGGGGTGGGTTTTAGTCAGTAAGAGTCTAACACGCCCTCTCGCTCCGCCCAGAGCGGGAGAAGTTATTTGATAATTTCTCAACCAAAAAAAAAAGCCTTTGTGACTCATTGCGGTTAGGCTGTTTTAAATAAACCTTAATAGGGAGGTATGTTACGTGTGTTCACCCAAAATGATGTAAGACAATTACCACATAATTCGGGTGAACAATATAAATTAATAAATGAAACATTCTATTATTTTATTAAACTAAAAGGCATGGGAGCACGTAGTCACACAATTGGCGGTTCCATTCAATCTTGGTTTCATCCTGAATCCATATACAAATGAAGGAATCATTTGTATGGATTCATTAAACCTTTGTGACCCAGCTCTTAGATTCATAATTTCAAGGTAATAAACATAATTTAAAAAAGGACCAACGATAAAAGCTTTCCCTTCGTAACAAAGAAATTCTAATAAGTCTTCTAAAGAGAGTAGGTAGGTACATACCTTCACACCACCATAGGCAGAGAATATCGCCCTACTTTACGCGCTGTAAAATTCACAATTTGCATACAATACTAAAATTCCCTTGATGTATTTTATATTGTTATTTTATATGCTTTTTACTGGCTGACTTGACCGTTTATAGTCAAACAGCCGGAATGGGAAGCTATGAAGTTCAGCGGTGAGGAAAAACTGCATGTACAAAAGAGTTTCATGTGAAAAGAGAGCAGTTTGAATTAACCCTTCAGTCAAAGACTACGTTTCTCGCTACTCGGTGAGTGCTTTTAACTCTAAAGTGAAATTAACAAATCTTTTTAACTGGAGGTACTCTTGCTTATCTTAACTCTCTTTGAAAATGTTTAACTAACTTGATGAAGTGGTCTTATTCAAGAAAGCTCTTTACAATTTTATAAAGATTACGTTATCTAGCATTAAGTATTGTTTTGAATAGTTTATTATGCAGTGCTCGTCTTGTGATAGTCTAGTTTCTAGATAAAATATGAGTAAAATTTTATACAGTATTTATGTGGTCTGCGAAGCGAGATTTATCTAATGAATAAAAGAATTATAAGCACAAGATTTCTAAGATACCAATTAAGTTATTGAGTTAAAATCACAAATAAACGATAAACCTAATTAATATATTATAATAATCTGTACCTAAAATAATTCTAAGATTTCTCTTAAAGACAATTATCGAAAAACCCATCATTCTAATTTCAAATCATCATATTTTGTAACAGAAGACCATGGCAGTGAAGTTATGTCTTCTACCTCTCCTGCTGCTATACATGGTGATGTCATCGGATTGCGTCTTGCCGTGCAAGCTGCGGGTCAATCTGGCCAGGGCTGAACAGACTGACGAGCATGGCCGCAAGTGCTGGGACAATGTGAAGGTTCCCGCTTGTGGTGGAAGATGTGATTCTAGGGAGGTAAAGTTTTCATCATAATAATTATTCAGTCGAAAGACGTCAACTGCTGCACACAGATAAACCACGATTAACAGATAATTACCTATTACATAGTGTCCATAAAGTGACCTTATTGGTGATGTTCTTCAGTAACAAAAAGGCCAAATGTGTAGTACTCACAACCGTAGTGCGTGTATGAACAGATGTATGTAAGGATCGTTGCAGGTGTCTTTCTGTAGTTTCTAACCAAATTTTATAGAAAATCGGCCTTAACACAAGACTATACTGTTTCTTTTCTAGTGTTCTCAAAAGTTTTAACTCAGTCACTTAACCCTTCGTATCGAACGTGGATCCACGTAATTACGGCTCCGAAAGAAAAATAAAATAATAGCTACAAAAACAGTGTTTAGATTAGTATTTACTAAACTGATTCAAAAGTATTACCCCACCGTTGTGACCTATGAAAACTTAAACAATTACATGATTACCTATTAAAATGGAACATTATATTCTTGAAAAATTACGATACTTTAAATTGTCTTTGTTTATAACAATAATTATTTCCAAAAAAAAAAGCTGTTGTATTACCAAGTTTAGGACATAAAAATGTTTAAAAGTTATGGAACAAAATGCCAGATGGATGTTGCCTGGGGAGCAACAAATTAAAAGTCTGTGTACCTGTTGTTGGCATAATACCTATTAGGCTATATCCTAATATAAGAGATCGCCGCACGAACACGCGGTCATTTGTCGCTCATTTGTTCGGAAAAGCCTAAGGCAGCCTTTGCTGGTGCGTCAATGAGTTCGGGTTCGCCGAACAAAATGAACAATGATCGCAACGATGATCATTTATACTAGGAGTCTAGAAGTCGGGGTTAGGCTGTGAGATTGTAAGGTTTAATCCATGGTATTTGAGAAAAGACGGGTGACCACTGAAAATCAGCGCTGTGCTGTGGGTTCCCCATAGCACTGCATCATGCTGAGTGGAAGCCTTCTTGTCACAGTCATGTCGTGCAGCTGCCGACTAATTTCTGTTTTACGCCCGTGATTTACTATGTACTTTTTGTTGTTTTCGTTTACTCTTGTCTTTTATGTATGCACGTGTCTCTGTGACAAATAAATTTATTTTTCTTTCTTTCTTTCTTTCAAGAGTTTGTATGTAATCGATTGATACCTTTGCAGGTACCTAGTGCCTGATGTAAAGATCATGCAAGTGTGTGCTTCTAATACATCATTTCCAGTTTTGGCCTAACCTACACTAAAACTTGCGTATAAAAGATAAATTCGCGAGGTTCACAAACTTTATATTTATCATAAACTAATATATTATAAAGAGGGAAAAAGTGTTTGTAAGTTTGAAACTACTTGATCCGATTCCAAAAATTATTTCACTAATACGGATAAAGTCGCGGGCAGAAGCTAGTCATACAAATAACTCAAAGCATCTTTAGCTATCTACAGATTTTGAAATTCAGGCCTTCCGCAACAATTCAATTTATTTACCAACCTCATTATGTACTCAAGTTTTGCAGTCATTTTTATTTTTACGTTAAAATTGGATTTTGTACTTTAATGTTGTTTTTTTATTTTAAAAAATCTGTACGTAGGTAATACCGACGAAGGACGGATACGAAAATTGTCGGTCGCTTCCCTTGACCGGATATTTATCTGCCAAAATACTCCTTTAGATTTTTTGAGTTTATTTTTATTTTTGATACTTACTAAAAAAGGGTTTTCGGTTATTTGATAAGCAAAGTATATAGGTTCTTTTTGGTACCTTTGTTTAAGTTGTCAAAATAGGGTCTACCCTTTATGGCAGAACTTTTTATGTCATAATATTATTTTGCATAACAGCGGATAGCAAAAATTTTATTTAGCAGAAAATTGTTTGGCAAACACTTATTTATCATACATTCAAAACTCATAATTTTGTAAGTCAGAATCAGCTTTAGGCATAAATTTCATATCCATAATAATTAAAAAGTAGAACCATCATATCGCAGAAAGTTCAGGGTCAGAATCATTTTTATGCATACATTTCATATCGATAGTCATTAAAAAGCAGAAGTTTACAGTAAGAATTATCTTTTGGCAAAGGTACATTTCATATCCATAAAATTTGAAAGACTCAACTATCACATGCATGCAGCATGCAAATAAGCATACACCATGCATGCAGCAAGCATGCAACATGCAGCAGGCATGGTTTCTGTCACGGCTCCGGCGCACAGTGGGAAAATCGCGTATGTTTCGTCTCAACACAACAACACTCACAACTCCGTATCTCAGTTGTTTCAAAACTAAATGAGCTGTAATTTTGCACACATATACTTGAATATATAGTTTAATGGATATAATTTTGATTTTGAAAATTCTGTTTATAAATAAATTAAAAAATTAAACTTAAAAAAATACATGCATTTTATAAGAAAAAAAATACAAAATATGTTGGTTTAATTTACATAAAATGGAATATACATAGTACCAAACGAGAAAACAAAATATGTATACAATTCAGTAGGCCCCTACAGATTTTCATTGACAGCAAGAAGGGCCTTGGCTTCATCTAAAAGATCTTTCGATATTGTGTCTGAGGTATTTCTCAAACTTGATATATATGGATCAGAAGTGTACAATAAGGTATGGAACACGTCTTCATTGGTAGCCTCTCTTGAACACTTTTTAGATTGATAAAGTCTAAATTTTTTGTAATCCTTATTTCGGGTTTCTTGCGCGTCTTCGGACAATTGTTCGATAGGTAAAAAATAGCATAGTACTCAATGATTTTTTCACCGTGAATAAGTATTTTATGCACGGAGGAAGGCATATAACACCAGTTATAATTATTTACGTACAGTTGGGTTGTACTATATGCGTATTCACCGAACTTTTTGGAATCAATACCCATTCCAGATGACATAGTTTGTAGTATTATGTACATTCGTTTTATAAGTTCTACGTCTACCCCTGTAATTTCTGCAGAGCAAGAGTAAAAAATGTCTAAGCTGTGCTTCCGTCATTACCATCTCCAGTGCTTTGTCAAGGTTTATCGACATGTAGTACCATTTTTTCAAAAGACCAGTTATAGGAAATGTGTAAGATCATCTCCATACTCCCGTAGTGCGTATTGAAATGAACTTTTGTTCACATTTCGTGTCTTAACTGCCTCTAAGTTATTCCTTTGCCGAGGAGCAGCACCACAAACTGTACAAGAAGAGCTTGAACGAGTTTCAGTAAAACTTGTGCCACTTTACCATCAATCATGGTTGAAAATAGGTCATGAGTAATTTCGATTACCTCACCATTGGAAGGACACAGATTTTGTTTTTGATTGTTGATATCAGCCACAACAGACGTGGTTTTTTCAGGAGTTTCTTTGGCAAATTCTAACAATATAGGTCTGCAATATCTTACAGATGAGCAAGTTTAATTCTTCCAAACAACAGTATTAGTTGTCTCATCTATAAGTTTAATGGGTACAAGTGAAGTGATAAAAAGGTTTGCATCTGATATAAAATCGCTTTCTTTGGGCAAAACTTGCTTGCCGTCACAACCCCATTTACGGAATAGTTTCAACTTTCTTAAACCGTTTTTGTAAACTGAACCAATTAGTAATATACGTGCCACAGTGTAGTAAAAATGGAGATGAAGGAAACACTGAGCAGTTTTTGTCCGCCAAACAAAGTCTCAGTTTGTCATACTGTTCTTTGTTAAGGTCTAAGTCAATAAATATTGTAGTGCTTCTCCCTTTGTAAAAGGTGTAACGTCTTCTAGGTTATCAGTTATGTATTTAAGAAAAAAAAAATCATATTCACGATTGAGGCCTCCTCCGTCTCACCCATAGATCGTAATTCCTGAGCATATGCATTGAGCATACAGTCCAGTCCGTACTGTTGTACCAATTCCATGTTTTTTCGTTTCTTTGTTTTTTTCTGAAGATGCGTCGTATAGTTTCAAAGGTCTGCCACCACTACTTCCAAACGTATTAGAATAAATAAAAAAGTGGGTTGTGCAATGAAGACTGTTTGAAGTTGAACCCAGGACGTAAAATGGTTTCAACATCATAAAAAACAAAATGGTCTTTGTAAACGGTTTGTCGTCGCAACGCCCACCCCTACTAGACAGTCACTTGTTTCGTGTTTTCCGCTGCGTTTTGATATTCTTCCCAGATTTTTTTTTTCATTTTCAACGACCACTGTTTTGTTTTTTTATGGATTTTGACCCTGCCTATCTTGTACGACCCTTGTTTTCACACTGGACAATGAAGATCGCTCACACGATTGACTTGGAATTGTTATTATGGCTTTTACCGTTGCTTTGTGGATTGGATATTGTTGAAACTATGGATCGCTGTGTGAATTGTAGGATAGCAACTAGTCACTGTAATACACTAATATATGTTTGAATCTATAAATTCACACCATTTTCATCTCGTTACATACAGACCCAAGAGTATATGTAATCGTTTTCGTCTCCTTTTCAAACACTTCCTCGAATAGCGGGCACTTATCACCTTTTAGAAATGGTAATCATTAACCTAAAACCACTTAAACTTTTCATTCTCTGGCTGTACATGCGATGACTTTATGTACAAATTTGATTGAGTTCTGTTATAATTTGGCAGTATTCCTGTCTGATTTTTCAAAGAATTGAAAGTTGATCTTTTATTATGAAACATTTCTCTTCTCAGAATAATCTGGAGTTATAACAAAAGTATTCAGTAGGTACTCCGAATGAATAAAATAATACATTCATGAAGAAAGACGAAAGCTTTTCTTAGGTAAGTTCAAGAAATTCTGGTTTAATTACTTATTTAATAGCAAAATTAGGTTCACTGAAAGAAAATTCTTACAACTGTGCACGTTAGAAATTGCGCTCCCTGGAGAAATAGTAGGTATTAGCTTCTGTTCGCGACTTCGCCCACGTGGTGGTCAACTAACTATTAAACCTAAGGCACTCGGCAATTGGAGACTCTGAAATTGCAGAATGAACAGGAATCCATGGGGACGCTCATACAAGATGTTGTGGGAGAAACTCCGCCCATGGGCTCTCCCGCTTACGCAGAGTTTCCGGCCTCAGCTTGTGGGGGACGTGATGAGCGCTCTGTTGTTTTCAAGAGGGGAACTTACCCTCCCCGCTCATGGCTCCGCCTACTGCGGTGGCAGATGCGGACCACTCCGCTGACGACGAAGACCATGCTCCAGAGGTGACTGAGGTAGAAATGAGAGTGGTGACACGTAGGCTGAATTAAAAAAATACCGCCCCTGGACCCGATGACTGACCTGGAAAAGCCTGGGTCCTGGCCTTGGAGACTCTCGGGCCCTCACGACGGGGGGGGGGTGCTGTGGCCCGGGGTGGGGTCGTCTTGGCGGTGTTTCTAGACATCGCAAATGCCTTCAATATCCCGGATAACGACCTACCTCTGTCATGTAGTGGAGGTCTATTTGACGGACAAGAGATGTCGTGCGGTCTCCCACAGGGATCGGTCCTGGAGCCGCATCGGATACGACTGGGTGCTGTGCGCGACTCCCTAGTGGCGTCAGCGTCGTTTGTTACGCTCTGACGACACGTTGATCCTGGTGCAGGGAAAGTCGTACCAGGCGGCGGCCGAATTAGTGACACGCGGGGTTGTGACGATCATCGACAGGATCCGGCAGTTGGGACTCGAGGTGGCCCTCCACAAGTCCGAGCCCATGTGTTTTCATCGTCATTGAAATGCGCCACCGTTAGATTCCCAGGTAAGGGTGGGAGGTTCACATCGGCGTCGAGTCGACGATGAAGTATTTGGGATTCATCCTTGACAGCCGGTGAAACTTTTCCGAAGTTTGGCTCCCAGACTGGAGCGGGCCGGGGCAGTCTTGAAGCGGCTCCTGCCCAATCTAGGGGGTTCAAACCGGGACTTAACTCCGCTGCCGCGAGAAATCACGGTACGGAGATCTCATGGCGCCACAGAGAGTGCAATTGTCGTAACTCAGTGCTGAGCATGCCACAAATGCGGCGATAAGTTCCCTCTTTGAGGAGTAGCTAGAGAAGCACCACGGCGTCCTCACCTTCCACCTGACGAATTAATCCTCTATAAAAGGTTCTGAAACCATAGGGTGTTTTTCAATATTGTTTTCTCGATTTTTCTGGTAATAATTGATTAGAAATGTCCTTTGCTGCATTAGAAATTATCTGGTTGTTTGTTATCAAAGCTTTTATCACTCATTTTTGTAAACATGATGTGTATATAACTAGGGAGATACGAAGGAAACGAACGAGTGTATGGTACAAAGGCTAGTTTAATACTGTTCGTACATAAGGAGTCAACTGACAATATTCATATTTAGAGCATGTGGGTAAATACGCATCATTCCTCCACACTTAGTTTTGAAACCTGTTGACAAAATAACATAACATAAAATAACTTAACATAACATAACAATCTTATACTAATCTACTTATAATATTTAGAATAGTCTACTTTCTTTCTGGGACGCTCAGAACGTGCTCGTGACACAGGTGAGGTAACTGGTTCCTGTATGACGACCGAGGCTTGAGGCGCCTGACCTTCGGATACCTCACTACATGTCGGTCGTGCAAGTTCTCTGCTCACAGTTTCAGTGGTCGCACTTTGATTCCTGTCAGCTTCAACACTAGTTTCTGTCGCAGTATCAGTCGGTGCTGCACCATCGTCCTTCACCGGTTCCTCCGTAGCTGCACCGACTACTGTGCTAATTA
Source organism: Omphaloscelis lunosa (assembly GCA_916610215.1). Lineage (NCBI taxonomy): Eukaryota > Metazoa > Arthropoda > Insecta > Lepidoptera > Noctuidae > Omphaloscelis > Omphaloscelis lunosa. The sequence continues at coordinate 17,390,371 of OU744247.1, forward strand.
TATTGGACTCGCTGACATTGTCTGGCATTGGCAATACTGGTGGTCTAGGGGGAACACGTGAAGACATTGGACTGTACACAGGAAGTGAGGCTGCCGATTCAGGTTCATTAGAATCGACTGATCTGGAAATATTAGAACATTTTCCGTTCTTACAATGTAGCAATTGGTCGACGTGCCTTATGGAAAATCCATTTTGTTCTTCAATAAGTATTTTAAACATTCTATTTCCTATGACCTTATTTACTACTCCTAGTTTCCAAGACTCTTTCCTACCACTATACCACCGGACCCATACCTTGTCACCAACTTTAAAATCTCTGATCTTACATTCAGTTGTCCTTAGTGTTGACGTTTCACGCGGTTTCGATTTTATAGGAAGTATTAAATCAAGACGCGATCTCAAATCCCTCCCAAACATTAATTTAGCGGGTGAATATCCGGTAGTACAGTGTATCGTGTTCCTGTACTCAAAAAGGTATCCTAATAATTTTTCTTGCAAAACACTGAGAGACAAGCGTTCACTTAAAATAATTTTTAACATTTTTTTACAAGTACGTACTGAATTTTCAGCTTGCCCGTTGCTACATGGATGATAAATTGGTGACGTCATATAATTAATGCCATTATTGGAACAGAAGTTGTTAAAATCCTTAGAATTTATTTTTACGTCATTATCTGATACTAGCGTACTAGGTATACCAAACACGGAAAAAATATGCTTTAATTTCCTAATTAATGATTGGGTAGTAACATCATTATGCATCCAGATACACTCTAACCACTTTGAGTATGCATCAATCACGACCAGGTATGTTTGTTGTCCTATCGACAAGTAATCGATGTGGATCCGTTCCCATGGTGCCGCTGGACTCGGCCACGGTGCCGGCGTAGCTCGTGGTGGCGCGTGCCGCACGCTTGTGCATTTTTCGCATGCGCCGATCCATCGCTCGATATCTTCGTCAATACCGGGCCACCACATCCTACTGCGAGCATTACATTTCATTTTTACAATGCCTAAATGAGTGCTATGAAGTTCACGCAGCATTCTTTCGCGTAATGCCAGAGGAATTACCACCTTATGTCCACGCATTAAAATACCCTTTTCATATTGTAAGTCTGTTCTACACAAAAAATATGGTCGAATTGATGCACAAACAATCTTTCGGGGCCAACCGACATTGGTATATTTAACGACAGTTTGTATGATTTTATCATTCTCAGTGGCATTCTTTATATCCGTAAACATCACGGCCGGCGCGATCGAGTCTAGAAAATTTAATGAGCAGTATGCGTCATAGCCCTTATCTGTCTCGCACACAACATCAGGTATAGGCGCACGGGAGAAATAATCGGCGACTAAGTTATTCTCACTCGATATGTATTGAACTGTATAATTATAAGCGGATAATATTATTGCATACCTTTGTAATCGTAATGCTGTAGTTATCGAAATGCCTGTTTTATTATTAAATATTGATACTAACGGCCGGTGATCGGTTTTAAGAATAAATGGTTCGCTCCTACCGTACAGGTACTGATGGAAGTGTTTTACCCCAAAAATGATAGCCGTCGCCTCCTTCTGTATTTGACTGTAATTACGTTCACTTGTCGAGAGCGACCGTGAGGCGAATGCCAATGGTCGTTCATGGCCATCGCTATCCCGCTGGGATAAAACTGCACCAAGTCCGTGCGGCCCCGCGTCAACTGCCAGGACCAGCTGCGCGCTCGGCTCGAAATGCGCTAACACGCGCTCTGAGGCAAGCTCGGCTCTGACGCGGCGCACAGCGCGGCGCTGGCGCGGTCCCCACTCCCACCTAGCGCCGGCGCGCAGTAGCTCGTGGAGCGGGTTCATAATACTCGACGCGTTTGGGATGAAATTCCTGTAGTAATTAACTACTCCGAGAAACCTTTTGACTTCTGTTATATTGGTCGGTTCCGGAGCGTTCAAAATGGCTTTAACTTTGTCGCGGCTAGTACGTAAACCATTTCTATCGATAACGTAACCTAAATAAGTTACGTTTTCCTTAAAAAACTCGCATTTATCTTTTTGAAGGCGCAACCCGGCTTCGTCTAACCTACTCAAAACCTGAGCTAGTCTCGCTAAATGAAGCCTTTTCGTTGGCGCAGTTAAACAAATATCGTCTAACCATATGCTTACTCCTTCGATACCCGACAACAATACCTCCATTGCTTTTTGGAATACGGCAGGAGCATTGGCAAGACCATAAACTAAGCGTGTATATTTAAATAAACCCTTTGATGTATTTATTGTGGTAAGCTCTTGGGAGTCTTCCGAGAGAGAAAATTGGTTATATGCATTCTTTAGGTCTATTTTTGAATAATGTTCGCCCCCACCAAGCTTCGCGAACACTTCCTCAATTCTAGGTAGCGGGTACTTATCGATTATGAGATCCTTGTTAAGTGTGACTGAAAAATCTCCTGCGATCTTAACTGTGCCGTTATCTTTCAAAACTGGGACTATAGGAGTTGCATATTGTGAATTGCTTACTGGCACTAATATACCCAGACCGACTAACCTGCTCAATTCTGATTCCACCTTCTCTTTCAACGCAAAAGGTATGGGACGAGCCTTAAAAAATTTTGGCACAGAATTTTCCTTCAGTTGCAAATAAACTTTAAACTTATTAAAATAACCTAGTTCGTCACGCCATAAATTAGAATACTGTTCCAATAATGCATTAACTTCATCGTCTTGGCATATTTTATAAATGTTTGTTAAAACTAATCCAAAAGCGGACATAAAATCACGACCGAGTAGGGGCGGGCCATTTGAGTCTACTACATAAAATGTGACCTCTTTCTTAAGATTATTATATTTTACTGTTTCTTCAAAATACCCCAATGGTGAAATTTTATGCCCATTATATAGACACATTTTGATCTTACAGTTATTTAATTTACAATGTGAAAACATCTTCGAATACATTCTTTTAGACATGACAGAAGCGCCAGAACCGGAATCTAACTCCATAGTCACAATTTTATTTCCGACGGTAATTTGTAAACATAACGGTTTATCCGTCACATACCTGATATTAAAATTGTGACACTCCTCACAGCTTGCTTCCGTGTCCGTGTCACTGTTATTGTCCATTTTATTCACTCGCACACGGGATTTTTGCTTTTTGTCACACACTTTCTTTAAATGACCCTGAACACCACATTTTTGACATTTATAATTTTTGTAACGGCACTTGTCCTTATTATGGTTTTTTAATCCACACACTGAACAACGGAAATCTTCGTAAGATGGCTCACGATCGCGACTTGACGTGGACGCACGCGCCTCTCGCGCGCTCGCCCGAGCACCGCCATCGCTCCCGGCTCGCTTACCGCTCCCATCGCTCGGCCGCTTGTAACCTTTGCACGATATCTTGTTCACTGCCTCCTCTTTTATGAAGGCTGTGTCAGATATCTCCTTCCTCGCTTCCCTAGAGCTTTCAGCTCGTTCTGCTATCTCCACTGCTCTCGACAAACTCAACGCTGAGGCATCCTGCTCAAACAATTTGTAGCGCTCGGGCCCAGATCCCAGGCCAAGAACGAAACGATCAGTAAGGTTCGTGTCTAAGGCAGCTCCAAACTCGCAGTAGCTCGCCAAACCTCGCAATCGCGCCGCCCAATCGCCAATCGATTCGCCTGTGTTCCTTTTCGCCCCGTAAAACTTCGCTTTGTCCGCAAAGGAACATTGCTTTCGTTTGAAATGAGTATCGAGCAACTCCACCAGCTTCTTGAAGTTCAGCTCCTCCAAATCTTGCGGGTATGCCAGATTACGCACCAACCGGTACGAGTCATCTGACAAATGCGTGATCAAAATGGCACTTTTATTGTCTTCTTTAACATCGTTGATCTTCAAAAATTGCGTCAACCGTCCTTTATAAATTAACCACTCGCATGATTTATAATCAAACGTGGTTAAATTCCCCAAAAAAGTCTTCGCCATTTTCTTTTTTCAACACGCGAGGGTAAGACCGATCTCGTCGCCAATGATGTGTATATAACTAGGGAGATACGAAGGAAACGAACGAGTGTATGGTACAAAGGCTAGTTTAATACTGTTCGTACATAAGGAGTCAACTGACAATATTCATATTTAGAGCATGTGGGTAAATACGCATCAAAACAACAAAGTAATACATTTTTGCAATACTAAAATCTAACAAAAATGGCGAGATACGACGTGAATTCGAATAACCTTTAAGTTGTTTTTTCATTACGGCGCTGTGGTAGTGAAACTCGCGTGCATGACAATGTTCTGTTTTTGAAATTCGAGTTGCATTATGAAATTTAGTACAACACTCGTTTGGATGATATTATGGTTATATTATGGCTTTGACAATGGTTGTTTTAATGTTGGCAATAAGCTGTTTCAGAAACTTTTATAGAGGATTTATAGCATGGGCGTAGATAAAATAAAAAATGTAATAATGGTCAGCGCAAATTGTAGGTGGCGTGTCCATAACTCGGTCCATACGGGCTACACTCAAAAGGAACAATTGGAACCGTGCACCTAGCTTCTGACGTTTCATAATTGCCTATGTAGGGTTATGGGAAATAAAATATTTTGATGCAATACATTTCTCATTTCATCCATATATTCCATTTCGTGTTCATTTATAAGTTTGGTTTTATTTCACTATTTTGGTATTTTCAGTGACTTTAATATTTCAAATCAAATGTATTTGACATCTTTCGATGTCTGATTTAAGGTTTTTACTTTCGTATCAGAATTATTTATTATTATTATTATTGCTTATTTCCTCGTAATCACTTTCTATATTAAAATGTTTCCGACATAACCTCGAACTCTGATTAATTAAAAAATCTCTACGAATAGCACTAAGCTACAAATTTTCTCTCATAGGTCTTTTGGAAAATGGTGGACTCCAATTTCAGAGTATTTAGGTCATTTTCGCAAAAATTAAATAAAACGACCTAAGTAAATGACGGTACTTGAGAGGGTTCGTAAAGGTACTCAAGAATGTTTTTAATAATCAGTTCACTTTGTATAAACGGTGTGACATTTTGTACTATTTTCAAACAATAACTTAGTATGTGAGTGTGTGACTTTCAAGTCACGTCACATCACTTGCAATCAATCATTATTGGTGTTTAGCCTTACTATGACGTATTTTTCTAAAATAACCACAAAAAAAAAACGATGAGATGGATAAGGGCGAACGCTGCTTAATTATTTTTCTGTTACATTAAAATCGTAAATACAGCAACATTGGAATTGTGCTGAAAACTATAAATTTCTTTTTGGTGAAACGTCTACCCAATACGGAAGATTAATTTTGTATGAACATTCCGCATTAACAATTGTAATTGCACCGATTAAGGCTTTCAATCAAAAACCACCATTGCAAAGTATTTATGCAAGCAATTAATAAAACATTCTTATGAAGATGCCTCATTTTCATTAAAACGAATTCTACTTTTATTAATAAAATAACCCTGTATTATATTTATTTAAAGTAGACTTCGTTGATTGTCACTGGAACAACGTTATTACTTATTATTATTTTACGTATTTTCCATCGATATACCAGAATCAAGGTAGAACCAATGTAACTGACATACCTAGCCCGAAGAATTGCCAAATTTAAATGGCAGTGGGCAGGGAACATTGCTCTCAGAACAGATGGCCCGCGTACCGGAAGGTGGCGTTAGAAGGTCTTCCACAAGATGAACCGATGACCTGCTGAAGGCCGCAGGAATCCGTTGGATGTGAGAAACACAGAACCGGTTGAAGTCGGTGCTTGGGGGATGCCTATGTCCAGCAGTGGACGTCTTTTAGCTGAAATTATGACACCAGAATCAATTGCGGTTTGTGAAAATCCCGGGAATTTGTGAATTTCACATCTGTTAATTTATTGCTCTGTTTACGTTGCTTATTTTTGCTTTCACCGAAAATATGGAATTAAGTTATAAATAAATTTGTGTTAATCGCACTCCGTGTTGAAGAAGTCCAGCGAAGCAATGGACAAAGTGGCTTCATACCATAGCTAAGTCAGCTTGCCCTACACATGAGCAAAGAGTGTGCACAGAGGAAAAAAATTGCACACACATCATACTTATATAAGTACCAACTTTAGTATGATGGTAAGAAGTAGGTAGTGTGTAGAGCCTTCACTCCATATGGTTTTAGAATAGAACCTCAGTGTGTTCAATTTGATGGCACGTATACGAGACAAACATTGTTTTATATAATATGAATAGAAGAAAAAGTAGACAGTCGGGCCTCCGGCTGTCAAGCAGGCGCGATTACAATATAATAATGTGTAAAATAATTCTTAAACATAATATGACTATCGGTTTTACTCCAAGAAGCCTTTTGTTTTATATAGAACCGGTACCGTAGGCTCCCGAAGACTCAACAGTACTTAGGTATAACAGTTTCTTTTTGGAATAAAACTTTTCGCGACATGAGCTATGTACGTATGCGAGAATAGATCAACAATACAAGAAAGATTAGACAATCATTAAGGCTAGGCAAGAGGCTTACTGTCCAGGTTGCGTCCGGCGTGCTAAAGTACCAATCGTATCTCGTTCTCGTGTATAGGTGAACCTTAAAAGACGGTGTGGCCATCCGTAGTTTTCTATGCATTTCTCGATCAAGGCGTTAATAATGAATAAGTGTGCGGTAACCCTTTGAATTCATAACTTGTCTCTTTTTCTTAAGTCGTCCCTCTAAACCTATCAAACGTATCTACATGTAGTAGTGATCGATAATCGTTAGAATAGACGTGGTCTGGAGTAGAGACCGGGAATCTGAAAACGTAAGGTAGGACACCCTCAGGTTAGTGAGAAAGCTGGTAGCAGCAGAATGAGAGTAGCTGACGTCTGACATAAATGGCGTGCGAATGGAAAACCCTTTGTCCAGCAGTAGACTGCAATGAGTGGCTGATGAACACTGACTTACATAATTTTTTGCCGGCGTATTTTTTTATACTTAATGAACTTTTACCAAACGTAAAATAATGCTTCAAAAGTAAACAATAAATTATTAACAAATGTTTTGTAGCCTTTTCTTTAAGAAATAAAGTAAATTGAAAACTTCCTCCTTTCATGAATAACAATGGTTTGTTTTTGTTGTGTGGTCTTGTAAGCCTTCCCACTTACCACATTTTTTAAACAAAGAACTAAAGTCGGTCACTCTCAAAGTTGTTATTTTTTTTGTATTTATTTTTCAAGGGGTTTTAATTTCCATTAGATTTGACAGGAAAATTCAGTAAAAAAATAAACATGACGAATTAATAAACATGTTCCATTTAATCAAGGTTTTTTAATATTCTGACGTGTGTGACCGATTATAAAACACACGTCTATTCATGATTTATGACCGATTCCCTTTAACAAAAGTATTATTCGTAGATGCTATTGATCGTTGCTCGGAAATCAGCGATCATTGCCCCTGTCAACCAAGATCTAATCTCGGATATTTTGAAATAGATTTATTTTTTGGTTTGACATTAAGAATTTTCATATCATACACAGTTACTTCTGTACAAATCCTATGAGAGTTTTTTTTTTCCGTCCTACTTTTATGGATTTACAGGTTCTTGACACAGACAAGTACAATTCGTTGTTTTTTTCCCAATCGAAGTTCGAATTAAAATTGCGAGCAAAATGTAGTAAATAACACTTCAAATTATATTGCCCATTATTTCTTTATACAGAACAATATCTGGAACACAAACGCAGGATAAAGCTATGCCAAAAGTTTTTGGCTAAAATCATTGTCCGTGTTGCCAAGAGGAGCACATTGATTTGCCTGCACTAATATATTATTTCTAAGAGTGGAAGTATGGTATATTTTCATTTCTTCTTTGTAATCACTCTTCAAGCCAACTTAGGTGATGTATGTTATGTTTGTTTGTACGAACTTATTTTGTACACCGTGTTCAGATTTCGTGAAGTTTTGTCCGCACAACATGTTCGAAAATTAAAATCTTTTACTGTTTTAAGTTGGTGTGGACTATAGTGAATCGTTCTACCTGAATTTAGCCCACAGTTCACTAATCACCCACTTCCATATTACATAAAGTTGAATAAATGTGCAATTTAAACTAATATTATAAAGTGATAAAATCGTTTGTTTGGTTGTAAGAGGTAATCTTTGAAACTGCCGATGCGATTACAACAATTAATTCACTAATGTAAAGCTGCACTATTTCCGAGTGCTTTATGATTGTTTTATGGTGTAGTTGACTTCATCGCAGACGAAGTCGAGGGCACAAGCTACTAATATTATAATCATAATTCTTCTGCCCTTATCTATAATTTATAGATAATAATAAAATATTTACTCAGTAATGCGTGTCTCTTCTCTGTGAGCTATAATCCTTGTAAAGTGGGAAGTAAACCCACTTTACAAGTATTAAATAATGTATTACCTCCTCCATAATAAGTTAATTCATGGTAATTACTCAGTATAATATGTTAATTTGATAGCATGCAGATTAATTGAATGCAAAATAATTATGTCCCTATCAATAAAGCGCGTGGACAGTTAATTGCGGGTAATTAAAAAATATTATCTGTTTATGACATTAATTAATATATGAATGTAACAGACTCTATGTTTTAATATTAACTAGCTATTGACCGCCCGCAACTTTATCGATTTGAATATAACATTACCAGATATTTATTCAAATTACAACCTTAATAATTTAGTTATAAGATTAAGTTATAAAACTACAATAAAACAAAGAGTAATAAAATGCTGGTATGTGTCCTCTACAGGTACAAATACCATTCGCCATACTCACGACAATACCCACATGACAATTCCTATTTTATACTTAACAAGACTTTGTTGCACCTCTAATTAGGGGCTGTTATAAAACATCCCAAAATAGTACGTTTTTAATTATTTGTTGGGCTGTTACATCCCAAAATAGTACGTACCTATTTTTTATTAATTGTTAAAAGCGGTTTATGCCAAGTTTCAATGATATACCTCTAACGATATTTCATACGAACATTACGCAAACATACAGGTGACCTGTTTCACAAAAAAAAATTTACTAATAGACTATACTTCAGATTTCAGACTGGGAGTTTCCGTTCAAGAAGTCTCACCACCCCGTCTGTGTGTATGGTGGTCGCAGGCCACTAATGGTACGTCTGCGTCACTGTGACCCTGGTGTGGCTATGGGCACTGATGTATTCCACTACATTGCTGCGGAGGATTGCCGATGCAAGGTAATGGAACAACGTCATTATTACTAACCTTTTATTGCGACTGTCTCGTTGGTCTAGTGGCTCCTGGGTTCAATTCCCTAATCTGGCAAAGTGTTATTTGGTTTTCCATGGGAAATTTTTCAGTAACAGCTCGGAGACAGGATTTCTATCTGGTTGATGACAATAGGCTCGCCCCATATTACATGGGACTTAAAATAACTGGTAAAATTTTGGTATACCAGCTATAGGTTAACCCCTGCCTAACCCTTCGGAGAAAACAGGCGTGATGATATGTTGTGTTTCTTTCCAAGTGGGTATTTTTACGTGGGCCTTACCTATTAGTTCCAGAGGAAGCTATAAGATTATGTTGGACTCCAACCAACTAAAACCCAGCTGTATTCAGCACATTTGAAAGGACTCGAATATCCCAGTTAGAACTGTTATGTTTTTGGCACGACCGGGTGACCATCACAAGTCTAGTGTGGTCAAAAATATGGATCAATGTGTCTGAATAAAATAAACAAAATAATTTAAATAAAAAATAAAAATAAACATTTTCTCCTAAACATCGATGTACGTCTCAGTCAATTCTCCAACTGCAAATGTAGGTTAGTAATCGTTAAAAAAAATCATTGTGTGATGCAACTACAAATTAACGAAATTCGAACTTTTCATTTACATGTGCTGTGAGACCTTGCTTTCTGCCAAATTTCATGATTCTAGGTCAACGGGAAGAAAGGTTTTGTGCGAGTATCAAAATATGACGTATGGCCGCATTTTTTATTGCGTTGGCTTAGAAGCTTGATTTTTTTGAGCTCTAAGATTGATATTAATTTCAATTTGGAGGTTTTAAATTCGTTCCTGAGAAAGGTTCTTGACAGACTGACAGACAGACGGATGGACAACGAAGTGATCCTATAAGGATACCGTTTTTTTCTTTTTGAGGTACCAGGAACCCTAAAAATAAATGAAACGTGCTGAAAGTACCTACTGGCTAGAAATAAATAAAATAATAAATATACCGCCAATTTTAGTTAGGGTCTTTTATATCTGATCTGTTATCGTGGTTGTTTTATGTCATTGGAAAATCTATTAACATAATTTATTTATTATTTATTAAAACTTTATGCACAAGTAAAAATACCGTACAAAGGCGGACTTAATGCCTGAGGCATTTTCTACCAGTCAACTTTAGGGTGATGCAGAGACAAAACATGGCAGGCGCAACTTAAGGGATTGATAACATGAAAATAACTATAAAATACAAGAATACACACACAGATACACAGATACATACATACACTTATACCTACATATAAACAGAATAAACTTTGTCAGGAGAAATAACGATCGGTAGACGAGAAATAACGATCAGTAGAGGAGAAAACGAATCCAGTAAATCAGCGCTGTGATGTTTCTGTCAACTTCTTACGTATATGTTCACGTGCCTTCATTTTAAAAGACAACCGACTGGTTGCCGTCCTGATGTTCAGAGGTAGAGCATTCCAAAGAAAGACCGCCTGGACAAAGAAAGAAGAGTGAATGATACCAGAGCGGTGAGAAGGACATCGTAGAAGACGATTGTTGGTGGAATGAAGATTTTTACTATGGGCAGAGCATAAGTATTGAATATGGGAAGTCAGGTAGGAAGGAGAAGTGGGTTTGTCGAGAATAGAGAATAACATAGATAGGGCCCTCACCTCTCTGCACTGACGAATGGGTAACCACTTGGTAATCCTACCCTACACTATTTATTAAATGAACAATATTTGTAATCACGTTTTCGACAACGGCTTTAACGATATCGATGAAAGTTGCAAATATCCTGGGGGCGAAAAATTTATCTAGCTAGTTCTCACGTGTGAGAAAATTCGTTTTCTCTGTATTTTCACCAACGCAGAGCTCGGTCGCCCAAAGTTTAGAACAATATGGCTATCTTAGAATAATGATATGGCACTAAGGAATTAGTAAGTACCTACCTACTATCATGGCAGCATGGAATTAGTATGTACTATACATGGAGTTAGTATGAACTTTCTTATACAATTAAATGAGCATTCTCTATTTTCACCAGAGCGGTGCTCGGTCGCCCAGGTATATATAGTAAAATGAGTTCTTCCAGTGATGAAAATGAGATACTGACTCCGGAATCATTTCGTTCTAAAGTAGTAATAAAATTATAGTAGGTAAACTACTATTAATTTTCTTGCAGTCAATGATAAAAAGTACACAACTCGTGAAAAAAAAATTATTTCGGTCCTTGTATCCCTCACTCCGCTCAAGATTCTAATCAAGAATCCTTCGCTGCTCCCGGGATCCAACTTAGTCCCTCGAATTAAATTCCCTTTTTTTCACTTGTTGTACTTATACAATTTACTATAATTACACTTTTACTCGAAATAAAAGTAGAATCAAGGAACTCGTTAGTGGTTTAAAAAAAGCTTAGTATCACAAGGCCAATGAGGCGTTGGTTTTTTCTTCAAAAATTATCATACAAATGACCGACCATCTTGGTAGCAGGCGTATGAAGCGACTAAGTGCCTCTTTATAGTTCCGACGGCTGCCGCGTCGCTGCGAGGTCACGGAAACGTCACGAAGTCTGTGTAAAGGTTTTAAACTAGTGGCTATGAGGTATTAGAGTCTGTACATGCACCATACCATACCTGATAATGGGAAGTTTTCTTGCAGGATTTTAGCTCGTGCTGACAAAATATTGATGTGTGTGTTATTGCATGAAAATGCAAGCAATTGTGAGAGAATGATACGCAGTTGTCTTTCGATCAATCTGAGACACTTTGTTGCTAATGTAAGTGTAATCTATTTTGAAATGAGTAAGCCTAAAAAGGGCTAACAAAAACCTCGATTACAACAAAATAAATAAACGTAAACAGCTTTTTATTTAGCTTTGATACACAGCGAGAAAAAAAAAGTACTAAAATTAGCACATAAATCGTGAATTTGTCGAATAAAACAAAGACCATATAACTGAAACGGGAAAACATCGGTAAATTAACTATAAAATCCTCCTTTTATCTCTGAATAGGCCGTATTTGTTCGTTGGCGCACTTTTTACTACATACAAATAGGCTTCTGAGGGAATATTTCAGGACAATCCTGTTTTGTAAGGAACATCTTCTATTGAGCTCATTCTACGAAGTCTGAGATTTACAAGTATCTTCGAGCTACCTACTATTCGTGGAAAATAATAATTCAATATCACAATTTTAATAGCGCTAAAATAAACAATGTCGTGTTTTTCTTTAGCTCATAATATTCAAAGCACTTATTATAGGATACCTGGTATTTTGTAGTCTTCAAAAAGTTTTTAAACCATTTGAGTAATGTTTAAATAGTGAATAATGCTGTTTTACATGTTATGAACAAAGTGTTTTTTAACCGGCTTCAAAAAAAAGGAAGAGGTTCTCAGTTCGTCGATATATATATATATATACTAGGTGCGCCCCGCGGTTTCACCCGCATTAATCTCGATCCTTTGGGAATATCGGGATAAAAAGTATTCTATGTCCTTCTCCGAGTCATGGTTTATCCAAACGTCAAATTTCATCCAAATCTGTTCAACCGTTTTAACGTGATGCCGTCACCAAGGGAAATAGGGATTCATTTTTATATATATAGATAAATTTTTTAATGTAGGTATGTTCCCCGATTACTCGAACACGGCTGAAACGATTTGACAAAATATTTTTTTGTTTGAAAGGGTACTTCCAAGTTGGTCCCAATGTCATTTGGTCAAAATCTGATGATGGGATCTTGGAGAAATCGAGGGAACTCTTCAAATATTATAGGTGCACATATAGCAATTTGGGTATTTTTTATAGTAAATCATACACTTGCTCTCGAAAAGCACCATTTGGTAAAGTGAAACTGATGAATTACAAATCAACCCACTAAAAAGTGAAAAAAAAAAATACCAAAAATACAACCAACTTCGAAACTACAAAGTCAGAAATAACTTTAATTTCGGACGTTTGGGAAAAAAACTTAAATACTTATACAAAGACACCGACTTCCGAAATTAAAGTTATTTTTCACTTTGTAGTTTGGAAGTCGATTGTTGTTTTGGTAATTTTTTTTTTTTTAATCAATTATAATTATTGTGTGAAAGCGCAAATTGGCACTATTCTTACATTGTCATTATTAAGAACTTAAGTTTTTATTAATACGACAAAAAAAAAAAAAACTGAGGTACTGGCCTAAGAAACGTTGGCATGATAATTTCGACTCATTTCTGACCGACTGGCTGGAGAGAAGGCAATTTTTTTTTTTTTGGAAAATTATTGGCAAGACCTTGGCCTATCAGTTACAACATAGCTTACAACAGCAGAAAGAGTTTGTTAATTCTAGTTAAATAACATAAATCCTTCAACAGTGGGTTAGCTCATTTAACATATGATTAAATAGTTAAATTACCTAATTGAATGTGAAATCAACACTGACTATGTTATAATGAAACCTTATATGGTATGTGCTATTTGAGAGCTTAATGTTAGTTGAAAGTACTGTTTGTACTGAACACGTATTAATTCCACCTGACAATATTCTTGAATATCAAACTAAAGCTCTGATCAAACTGAGGTGTGCTACACGGGATCCAGGACGAAATTCATTAGTGTCGATAAATAGAAGATAAATAGAATACTATGTATGAATATTATGAATATTATGTAATTACAGATATAAATCTAGAAATTTTATATAGTGTGACCTCTGTGACACAATGGGCGGTCGTATTGCTAAAAGCGAACTTTTAAAAACAACTTTTGAACAGCTTGTATCAACTAACTTGTGTGGAGGTATTCAAACTGGCGCGAACTGGCGTGAATTCCTAATCATTAAAACAATAGATGCGTGCAATCACGTGCTGCGTCCCGCGTGATATGCGCCTCTGTTCGAACATTCTTGTGACGCAAAAACACACAGACAAAGAGCCTCAATCTTTGTCTGACATTGGAAAACTGAGGCAGTAAAACTAGGATTTCCTAAAAGAGCGGTTCCGTCACATCATAAAGTCCGTCATGAAAATCTGTCATTTTCAACATATTTGACATTACGGTGTTCAAACGCTCTGTATTTATTTATACAGCCGTTATTGTGTGACCGTTCACCGCTTTCTGAGGAAACCAAAGCTTAGCAGAGAAATATGAGATCATAAAATTCCTAAGTAAAATTACGATGCAAAAGTCCTTTTTACAATGAAGTTACTACACAAAGGCTTTTACACCGCGGTCTTCTGTTAGGCGTACCCGTACATAGTATATTATAGAGTAGTTTGTCGTTTTTCTTATCTAATCAACCCATTATTAACACTCTTTTCACTAGGCTTGGATAAAGGCCAAATGCGACATGGCAGGTCTTTGACCTTTTCTTTATATTCTTAGAGATTTTTGCTGCCAAAATATCCGAGATCCTGTGTAACAAAGAAATATTCACAATTAGGTCTTATTGTCTGCGTAAATCTATTTACGGTTTAATACTAAACAATCTGCCTAGCCTAAGTTGGGGTTGGCTTCCAGTCTAACCGGATGCAATTGCATATCAGTATTTTACATGGACTGACTACCTATTTGACCTCCATAACTCAGTTACTGGGTAACACGATACCCCTTGGTAAGACTGGTTGTCAGACTTTCAGGCTTCCCCGTATCGACTGGTAAAGATAAATGAAAAGCAGCCGGGACCAACTACTTAACGTACTCTCCGAGGCACGAATGGATCTCGGTATGTAATGGATAGATCTATCTACGGAACGACCTCGGGAATCGTTGCTTTACCTTGAAGATCGACCCATGCGGCGATTATTACTTAGCCACGAGCTCCTCCAAGATTCCTGTGTAACAAAGATTAATTCGAAATGAGATCTTAATCCTAACTAAAATAATATTAGAAATGCGAAAGTGAGTTTTGTTTATTGGTTTGTTACGTTTCATGCTAAAATGTCTGAACGGGCTTGGATGAAACTTGGCACATGGATAGACCATGACATGGAGAAGGACATATAGAATACCTTTTATCCCGATATTCCCACGGGATCGAGACTTATGTGGGTAAAACCGCGGGGCGCAGCTAGTACGTAAATAATAGTATATTATGATACAAGTGTGCTGTGTTGGTCATTACACACAAGGCGGTTTTATTCGTGCCCGCCGCAGGCGAACGCGATAAGGTAGCCGACTCTGAAATGATCAATGCACACGCGTTTCATACGACGTTTTTCGAAAAACTTGCGGGGAAAAAACAAACTTGTTGTAAGAACATATTATTATGCTACAATAACGTAACAATATAACTTTATACATTTAGATGTATAAAGTTCAACTGACCTTTGTTACAAGGTACTGCTATGATTATATTAAGATTAATATGATTAATATGCAGTGAGAAATATATAATTCGATAAATATTTCATGTTAAATTATCATATTTTATTTATTTACACAGGAGGCATAAAAAAGGCATGGAATCTCTATGATGAGATTAAAGAAGCGCAAATCTCTGCTCGGGTGAAAATAGAGAATGCCCATTTAATAATAAAGGATAGTTCATGTATTCAAACTCAATTTATTTTAAATACAAATTCTATGCTGCCATTACAGTACTTACTAATTCCACACTGCCATGTCGCGTTTCAAAATTTGCCAAACAACAATGGCCGCTAGAAATCGTCTATGGTTTAGTTTTAATGATGCGATACTATGATCTTTATGTTTTGGAGCTATCGATGTTACAATTTTTTTAATAGTATTTCATCAGTATTTTTTATATTGAGTTACTTTCAAATAAAAAACAAATCCATTGAAATATGTTCCTATATTAAACTGTGAAAACGAATAAGATATAAATACAATCAAATTTTGCACTCATTGCAAAACGCGTAGTTACAAACTATTATCGAAATAAATTTGATAAAAATATTGAAGCCTTAAAAAACATTACCACACATGGATACCTACATACGTTTGGTATGTCAAAGATTATAAAAAAAATGCTTATACTAACCAAATACCTACCTGACAAATAATACGAGACGAGCTTACAGATGGTGTAGCTCAGGAGTCACCAAATGGCGGACCGCTGCGCGCTGTTCAGATCCGGACCGCCGACATATTTCGTACGGACTTTAAGTACCTAAACAGTTAAATTTGTAAGGAAAACCTAATCTAATAATTTTGAGTAATAGAATTAAGCGCACGCTTTGTATTTTCTGCCGTCGACACGACAACGGACGACGCGAGATGCAAGTCTCATGAAGCTACAAATGTTTTCGGGATTAATAGAGCTAGGTAGTTACTATACAGATCGAAATAATCGATTTCCAAGAAAACACAAAAAATCACAACGTCCTTGAACATCTTTTATCCTTGGTTACTAGTAGGTAATGTCTTCCAAACGCACCACGAGTCATATTATTTTTTTACATGAACCCTAAATCTTAAACCCTAAAACTTATTGGTGATCCTTTGTGTAGCTCATATTCTCTGCTCCTACTTCTTCCCTTGGACATGTTGAATGTTACGGACAACAACATTTTATAATGAGTAATTCGACAAGTAGGGTAACGATATTATATTGTATTCGTCTAGATAGCTCGGAGGATTTAAGAGCACTTAAAGCGTTGGCCTATACGTTGGTTCGAATTCTCGCCAACCCAAGCTGTTTTTGAAGGTATTCGTTATGAGTCGTAACAAATTGAGTATTAAAGCAGTGTAATATTCTAAAACTCCCCATTTTACCTATAGACCTACGATATTATTAAATAAGACCAAAAGACCGCATCTTTAAACGCGGGCTAGATCCAAGAGTATCTTGAAAATCCTAGCCGACTAAACACGATTTTTGTCAGTAGATTATAATAATTATAAATACATTAAATTGGTTTATTGTTCAATGAAGGAGTATTAAATACTCTTTGAACAAATAGTCGATATTTATTATGTCAATCACTGGCATTTCAATGACAAGATAAATTAAGACGAGATAAAAAAAGGATGTCGGTCGCCTATGGTCGGTCGTTTGAAGTTTGTAAAAATTCAAAATCCATCCAAGTTTTCGTATTTACATTAATTAATGTTTTTACTTAATCTTGAAATAAAACCATTTCTAATAAATTTTCATATAAATAAAATAAAAATGAATGAAAAAATAAGCTAAATTAAGCTTTTGGGTTCATACCCCAACTATAAAGGAAATACCTTTATTTTTAAATATTTTTAAATAAAGTGCCTGATTAAAGGGTCACCGAATACTATACTGTACGAGGGGCAAGGTTTTTGACCTTCTGACTTCTTATCTGAATAACAAAATTTAGAGGGTCGATGTTAAAATGGCAAGAAATCTGCAGGATCTGCGGCACCATGGGCGTTCCGCAAGGTTCAATTCATGGTCCTTTCTTATTTCAAATTTATGTAAATGACTTACCTTACACATAAGGGATAATCACAAGATCGTGTTATTCGTAGATGAAAATTTCCTCATTTTTAATATCAAACGTCAGTTAGTAGACTTTAAACAAGTTAATGATGCACTCTCTAATGTTGTGCATTAGTTTAATGTAAATAACATTCTCCTGATGGAAAAAAAAAACTAAACTCATTAAATTTTCAATGCCAAATGTCAGGCAACTATCTACCAATGTTCAAGTTAATGGAACAGAGTTGGACCCTGTTGAGTCGAGTTTTTCTTGAAATCTCTATTGATGGTAAATTACAATAGAAACATTATCAGGAAGGCTAAGTTCAGCCGTCTATGCTGTTAAAAAAATAGACAGATAACTGATGTAGATACAGCCAGAATTGTTTATTTTAGTTATTTCAGTCTTATGTCATATGGGATTCTTCTCTGGGGTACCTGTGCGGATATTAATACAATCTTTGTTCTGCAGAAAAGGGCTGTTCGAGCCATTTACAACCTAGGTCCAAGAGATTCCTTTAGAGAAAAATTCAAAGAAATAAATATTCTGACTGTAGCCTTTTTTTGGATAGGAAATTATCAAATAACTTCTCCCGCTCTTCGTGTCAAACTCTTACTGACTAAAACCCATCCATGTTCTTTCGGTTGCCCAGTTGCCGGGGGCCACAATCTCGCTTTCGGTTTTCTTCGCAACCCCAGCAGGCATCGGCCCTAGCGGACCCCGTCAATTCTGCTGACATCTCTTTGAGGCGCACGTGGAACATAATGCCCTGTCGACCCGGGCCTGGTCCTTACCGGACGGCGAGCTAAATATGCTCACCTTCCGTAAGCCCGCCCCTACGGTGGCCGGAAAAAGGCCCGCGATTCTCCTCCTGCCCACCTGCCTGTGCTGCTTCTCTTCCTTCTTCTTGTCTGGTTATATGTGTGTACATAAACTGATAAATAAATAAATATTCTTACTGTAGCCTCACAATATATTTTTGAAAACCTATTGTATATACACAAAAATATATACAATTTTAAGAATATGTCCGATATTAATGGTTTAAACACCAAGAATAAACACAACTTTACTGTACGTCGCACACGTCTCCACAAAGTAAGCAACTCGTTCATGGGTCAATGTATACGCTTTTACAACAAACTTCCCATTGACATTAGAAACTTGCCCATTAAACGATTTAAAATCTGTATTAAAACCAAACTTTGTAACGAAGGGTACTATAAAATTTCAGATTATTTAGAAGATAAAAAAGCTTGGGATTGAGTTTGTCGCTCTGCAAAGTCCTGAGTAAAAGCATAAAACTTGACATTTTAATTATTATTTCAAATAATCAAAATATACCAGTTTTATATACACATTGACACTGTTTAAAATTATATTCAAAATGACATGATAACTTTTTAAAGTATTATTTTATTTTAATTATTGTGAATGTGACGACTATGTGGATATTTTTGTTATAATTTTTATTTGTCTGCTAGTTTTAATGATGGCAGTTTGAGTAGTTTATGCGGCCTACCCAATTTCCTTTCTTTGGAATTGTTCGTCGAGTTCAGCTCCTTAAGTTCTGAGTTGGGCTTCACGATTAATGATAAATGCTTACACTGACTGGACAGGTCCACTCAAATCTGTGTGGTTCTTTCCTTAAAATACCATTTCAGACAATAATCTACATGGTCCTCATATGGCCCGACCAAGATTACGTCTGACTTAAAAAGAGACTGCGACCTCTGAATTTGCTTCGGCGAAGAGCTGAGAGTAGTCAGATAGGAAACGCCGAACTCATCTAGCTTATTTTAATTATTTTTTAATATGACGTGTAAAAGTGATTTCGATATCCTATTTACAGAATAAATCATTTCATTTCATTACACGGTTGTTTCGGGAGGTTCCTGTTCCGGATAAGGCGGGAGGGAACGCCCGGGTGGCACCATTGTGTGGATCGCCCGGAGGACACGGTGGAGCATATGGAGGAGGTCTGTCTGGCTTGGGCAGGGCACCGCCGTGTTTCCGTGGAGGCGATCGGCGGCGGTGATCTCTGGCGTCTGGCCCTGGTCCAAGCCATGGTATGGAGCGAGATGACATGGGAAGCCGTCACCTCCTTCTGGCACCAGTGCGATAATATAAAAAAAACCACGCGTGTTTAATACACTGCATTATGAACCTAAAAGTGGTTCAATTAGCACCATTTTACGAGCAAGTGTGTTGAAAATCTATCTGTGGTTTAATACTAAACATATCCTATAAATTAAGGGTACGTGAATATAAAATAAGACCTAAATGGCCTTCTGTTCCTGGGTTTAGACACATTTATTTCGAAATCCAACACAAATCAGGGTTTTATGCCTCCCTTTTGCTGTCATCAATATCCTTTAGGCCGTACCTACAAATCTTTAAATGCCTCAGTTTAATTCAACAATGAAATAATAAAGCGGGCTATTATTTTTGGGCTCCAAGACAAATTAATTCAACTTGGTGTAGTTACCCTTGGATTTCTAAACTTAGGTAGGTAAAACTTAGTTTTACAACAAAGGCAACTTTGAACTTACTATAAACTAACTACATATTAACGTTTTGTCTAATTTCATTGTCTTGAAATGTGTCACACAATTTTGACTTTTAATTGACCTACTTCATATTTAGGGAGCTAGTAAGCAGTATGCTCGTTGCTGCGTAATAACGTGTTTTTTTTTTCATGAAGGCTGATAAAAAAACATGAGAATTCTGAAAGACAAACATGGGAATTTTCCTCCCATACATTGTTCAAACTCAAAGCATTTATTTCAATTAAACCATTTACAGGCACATTTGCATAATTGTCAAGGGGTCTTGTCGGTCAGTCAGCAAGATGAAGCTAGTTTTTTAAATCATAATATTGTTACAAAATGTTGGTTACATCATTCGTGTTGAAATTATACATGTGAGAACAATGTAAAAAGACGTGCACGTTAAAAGCGTCCGTAATAAAAAGATAAAAAACAATTAAAAATTTAAATAAGCCGTGGCAGTTAAATGACCAGTACCCTACTGACTCTACTGTTGGCAACACAACATTTAAGTAGTTTAATCTGTCATCATTTCTGTCAATGTCAATTGTCACTAACGTCAGTTTACTATACAAGAATACAATAAATGGAGTACACGTCTTCTGCATCCGATTTGCATGTTTCATTAAATAGCCCAGACAAGTTCCCCAACACCTACTGACGGTGCCCATTCACGAACATGACGCATGGATCAGCACCATTTAGCTCAACCATTTGAAGGGAACTTAACCCAACACACACGCCACCACCAGCGACAAATTTGAGTGAGCATGACATACTCTCAGCCGCCACGGTACATTCAAGTCAATGAAAGACGCATCCAGTAAATGGTAGCGTTATAGAAGGTACATGGTCACAGTGCTCATTCATGTGCTATGCAGTTATACAATACTAACAGATTACATTTATACAGTGTTAAGATAGTTTTTGTAATCTTCAGCAGCTTCCACAATATTTTCGCTATATGCTAATCAACTTGTTTATGCGCCCTTGTGGTGCTGGACCAGCGTTGAGCCAATCATTTTTGCCCCAACTTATAATATGCTTGGCAGCATAGTGTGCGTTTTATACAAGATTTAAATTTCTTTTTTTTTTTCATATTCATAATTATAAATTAAACTCGCTTTTCGTGTGTGTGGCGTTGTTTTTTTAAACTACACAACGGATTTTGATGCAGTTTTCACCATTATTTAGTGAATTTATTCCACGGTTATGTGCTTAACACATTAATATTAAACTTACACATAATAAAAAATCTCAATGTTTTGGTAAGTCGTACAGACCCTGCGAAGCAGTGGCGGGTCACTAGTATAGTATAAAATAAAGTAAGTACATGTGTTGTAACATGACATAATAGCTAGCAATTATAAACTTTCATCATTATCTTGTGGCAGCAACTTTATGACGTCACTCGACACTAAGTTAAATATATAAAGCAGCATGTAATCTTACTGGGAGCTAAGCTGCGTCATAAAATGTAATCTGTATCTTTATTTGGCAACCAGAGACGCTCGTTACTCATCTTGGATACCAAATTATGTTGGCATTTGTCATGTTCATTTAAAGTAGGAAGTGATACAGAGCGGTTTAATGCAGCTCATATTATTTTGGGTTAATAGAAGCAAATCTGGATGAAAGCGTATCCTTGCAGTTCTTCTAAATACAATCAAGTCATAAACGGCATAAGTAACTATACTTACATCCGGTTTCTGGAAAAAAAAAATCAACACGAAAATTAGCTAATAAAGTTGTCAAACGCATGTCAACTACAATTATTGTGATAAAAAAAAACTAGGATCAGACCGACAAATAGACTAAAATATCGGAATGGACCCAGAATTCCATGAAGACCATGGAAGACATCACCAAGACCTTTGCCAACCTAACGTCGACAAGTTAGCGTCAAACGAATGGCTCAGGCGCGGAGATTTATTCCCTAAGATTAAGGGGTTCATGACTGCAGTTCAAAAGCAAGTTATTGAAACCCGTAACTATCTAAAGCACATCATGAGAGTCCCTCTTTCACCAGACATTTGTAGACGATGTCATAGTTCTTCTGAAACTATTCAACACATTATAGCAGAAAAGCTGTCAAAATATACATAATTAAAAATAGAAATAAGTGGAATGTGGCGATTAGGCCGCGTTCTCATTATTCCTGTAGTACTTTCAACCACCGGTGTCATTCCTAAACAACTGCATTAATCTTTAAAAACACTAGACGTAGCCCCCTACACCTATCAAACCCTACAGAAAGCTGCTATCCTGAACACTTGCAGAATTGTCCGGAAATTCCTGCAGATCGATAATGACACACAAATGTCACACGCCATCATTCACCACTGCAACACAAAGTCAAAACATAATATCACCACGCTATAGATTATTATCAATTAGTTTAAATAGCACTTTTAGGGGTAGCACTTGGCTTTGGCCCGTGTTACCCTAAAAACCCGGCACAGTGTCGAGATACAAAAATGTATACCAACACATAATAATAATAATTAAACTTTCAGTAGCGCCACCAGAATGGAATTTGGTGTGGACAAATATGCGGTCATGCATGTAAGGCGAGGGGAGATTATGGAATCCGTAAGAACCCAACTCTCGGATTCCATAAACCTTAGAGCCTTCTCCGCATCCGAAACCGGAATTGGAAATGTCGGAAGCGTTGGGCATAAATGTTACTGATATGAAACAATTGTTGAAGGAGCGCTTCTTTGGTCGCCTGAAGTTTAATAACCTTCTATCAGGCAAAAACAAGGTGCGTGCTTTCAACGATTTAGTCATGCT
The DNA here is from genome assembly GCA_916610215.1 of Omphaloscelis lunosa. Taxonomy (NCBI): domain Eukaryota; kingdom Metazoa; phylum Arthropoda; class Insecta; order Lepidoptera; family Noctuidae; genus Omphaloscelis; species Omphaloscelis lunosa. The sequence continues at coordinate 17,413,351 of OU744247.1, forward strand.
GGTTTTGATGTACTCGTTTGGCATACTCAAATGAAATCAGACCGAACTCGTCGCTCTGGATAGGAGGGACCGTACGTTGCTGACTGCATATCGAATGCTTCACTCATGGTCATTGGTAATGAGACTGTATATCCCCTGCATGGGCCCGAAGTAGATTTACTAGCGTCCGTGTCCTGGCTGCGTTTTGGTGACTTTTTTGGAAAACTGAAGGTTTTGTCTGTGCAATTATGGATGAATTTATGATGGCGAACATTTACTGGAGATTCATTGTGTAGACACGGCACGTTTGATCTATCGGGCATGCCACCGTCCGGGAGAATCAATCCGACATATTATCTCAGGGTGTTCTCGTCTAGCTAACGAAGGGTACTTGCATATACCTTGTAGCCAAGATTATCCATCAGCAACTTGCTCTGAAGTACAGCTTTGTGGAATCGGAAGTGCCGTGACAAGTATGTGCCCAACCCAGTTCACGAAAATGGAAATATCACATTGTTCTGGGATTGATCCATCATCACTGACAGGACTATTGTTGCCAATAAGCCTGATATAAGTAGTGGTGGTGGACCGAGAAGAGCGGCGCGCAATTATTGTTGACATAACGCGTGACGGGATCCTCGTGGGAAGTGAACTCAGCAATTATTGTGCCGATAGTCGTATCAGTGAATGCCTTAATTGCCAAAAGCCTCGACCAACACCTAAGGTGGCTCTCGTTGGGCAGCTGGATCAAGGGCTTGCGGTACTCCTGGACACGGCTCGCATTGTCAGGAGGTTCCTCTCTCTGGAGCCCTGACCGCCGTTACTTGGACCCTGTTCCCGATACTGGTGGGCTACATTTTTTTTTTGTAATTTTAAATGTTTTTTATAAATATATTTCAAAATGTATCTTATATGTATAAAAAGAAATAAACGGAACTAATAATAATAAAAAAATATTATTTAATAAATATTTTTGATTTTTTAAATATTTTTCTTTCCATCTTTCTTTATTTGTTGAATTATCAACAGCTAATCAGATCAGATGACACTAAGTTTTATTTTGAGTTTTATTCCAGAAACCTGTCCGGTTTAATTTGCATCGCTCAAAATAACTACTAGCTGATATAATGTTTACGCATTCTATTTCCTACAATACGTTTTAGACTGGTTGAATGTAAGTTCTTTAAGCAATTTTGTGTGAGGAATATTACTCGGGGTTACGTTCGTCTATCCCTAACCCTTATAATAGTATGGTCCATTATACATATACATGTTTGCACTCGCATTATAAAAATAACAGACTTCCAAAATCTACTAAGGTAGAATGATTTTGGTGAAAAGACCACCTATTTTGATTAAATCTGCCATTGCTTTTACCAAAATATCCCCAAGTTTGCTTTGTATGGCTTCCTATAAAATGTCCTCGGACTTTGACATGATCTCCGTTATTCAAATTCACTGACCCTGACTTAGCCTGGAATTCAGAGTTGGCTTTGAGTCAAAAACATCACATCCTTTATATTGAATGCATCGCGTCGTCAAATAGATGCGTTTTAAAATATCTTTTGAAATAGAGGTAATAGAATTCCTGGAATGTTCTATGTTACGGGGTTTGGTTTCCGCACTTAGTCCGTCAGGTGGACCATTGTGCGTGGGCCATGGCGGCCGTTTGGTGGTTATTGCAACCAGCCTACCTCACTTCAGAAGTAAATTAAAACTACTGGTCTGTTCAGAACATCACTGAAAGATCTGGGTGATCCGAGGGTTTCTGTTCTAATCTGAGTGACGCTTGTGCACTCAAAGAGCACGTGCGCGACGGTTTCCTTAGCCTCCATGCACGCCCTGCACCGAGGACTGTCCGTTATGCCTACTGTGTGGAAATGTTTGTTTAGCGAGCAGTGCCTCGTGATAGTTCCCGTCATCAGGCGCAGGCCGTTCCTGTCCAGGCGTAATAAACGCCTGGTTAGCTAAGAATGGCAAAGTTTCCTTGGACTGCCTGCAGCCCGGTGTCGAGGTCCACCAGTTCTCCGCTTGCGTGTGGGTGAACTCCTGGAGCCACCTGCGTATTTGGTTGAAGGGGATTGGCACGATAGACTCGGGTCCACAGACTGCCCAGCTAGATCCTCTTCTAGCAAGTTCGTCAGCTGCGTCGTTACCCATTCCCAGCGAGCGGGATATATGTATGCTGAGGTCGTGTGAGAAGACTCTAACTCCGATACCGGAGTCGGTCTTCGATCCGTCGGTGTAAACTCTCAGCTCTTTCGGGCCCGAGTAGTCACACTGTTCTTCTGTAAGTATTATGTTGTAGTGCCTATGAAAGTGATGTGATTTTGAGGCTTTGTCGTAGGGTGATGTCATCATTGGTCGTCGTTTGATCGCATCTTCCTTTATACGTGTGTGCTTATCTCTGGAGTCTTTGCTTAGGGTTCCTGATAAATGGTGCCCATAGGTGCCCATGGCCGCCTCCCGCACGATGAGGTGCAGAGCAGCAGTCCAAGCATTGCCTGTAGGATGGCAGTGGGTGGAGTTCTCATACTGCTTGCTAGTGATTGCATCACAAGCAAACCGCTGCAGTTTTTCGAGACTCTTTGGACTGTACTCAGGTCTGTCCTGGTCGGCCCCCAGACCAGTGAGCCGTATGTGATAATTAGTCGAATGACTGTGGTGTATAGCTAGTGGGGCTCGGTCCAGGCTTGGAGGTGCCTGACAGGGTATTGATTGCCGGCAACGCCTGGTGTTAGGCTCCGAAACACTTGCGGCTTGGCCGGAACCCATCTGGGTAGATTCATTATCTCTTATCATGTTCATGGTTGTGGGGGTGGGCTTTTTTGGAATCGAGGTAACCCTCCCTCTGGAACTGACTGGATAAAAAGATAGGGGGAATGCATTTAGTGGATGGAGGGTGTGGGTTCCTTGGGGGCCACCTAAGGCCTGGGAGCTGGCCTAGGGATTAAGATCGACGGGAAAATATATGGATAGGGCTTGATTTGGTGATGAGTAACATAGGAAGGGATATATGGGTTACTCTAAGCCTGGGATTTAGCTTTCGGGAACTTCTCTTGTCCGGAATCTCTTTAGAAGATGCTTCGAGTGTGGGATCGACCACTATCAGTCAATGTAACCGTTAGTGTTCGGTCCCGCAGCCGGAGTTGGGCTATCCGCAACCTGCCCACCCGCTCGGTTGCAAGAGAAAAGTGCCTGGCAGTCTGGGTCGCCCCACAACGAATGTACGTATACATTCGCGTTGGAACGATCCAGCCTCCCCCGAGGAACTTCTGGAATGTCATTCCTTTTATTTTCATGAAATGAAAAAAGAAACATAAACAATACATTGGGCTTAAATTGCCATGTTAATATTTTAATGTAGCAAAAAATTTACCCAAGTGCGGTTAGTAGCACATTTAAAGCAAAAGGCTTGATAGAAATGGCTAGACTGCACCAAAACTTTCGCACTTTTACGTCACTCTCTGATTTAATTTTGAATTCCAAGTTTTAATAACTTTCTGGTTACTTTAATTAAAAATACTAGCTAATTTCATAACCTCCTGCTTCCTTTTCATAATAAGAAAGAAAAAGGCTATTTCAAAAATACTTCGTTATAAGAACCTGGTTTATTGGCTATAAAAGCTGGGTATGTGATTAGTGAATGCAGGCGCCTGTTAGTAATTCTTGCAGTTTCCGACAAAATCTACATACCGTACGTCCGTACCTCGTTTGGCAACGGTGTACGGAATAAATGTCGCTCGTTCTCCGAATAGAAAGGTTTTTTTAATGTTCCGAATGCAGGAAAACGGTTAGATGGTAGGTACGTTACATGTAGATAATAGTATTGTGTTATAAATAAAATAATTAAATTAACTTAATTTAATTAGAGAAGTATGTTATGGAGCTTTACTGAGGACTCGAGTTTAACTTAGAGGCTTTTTACAAGCTTTTATTAAATTGCTTCATTTATATGTGATTCCGATTACTTTTTTTTTACTTATGAGTTATATTTATCTCTTCTTTTCATACCAACTTAAAGCATTTTTTTATCAAAAGTCTGCTAAGATTGCCGACATACAGTAATATTCGTTGCTATCGGTTTGTCAGCACTACTGCCTAATTATAGTAGCTTAAATAAAATCAGGTTCAAACATCAATTTATTATTAACTAAGTGTTGCCCGCGATTTCGTCTGCAATTCAGGATAAAAAGTATTCTATGTCCTAACCCAAGTCATGGTCTACTCATGTGCCAAATTTCATCCAAATCCGTTCAGCCGTTTTAGCATGAAAGCGTAACAAACAAACACACTTTCGCAATTTATAATTTTATTTATACAGCGTGAGTCTTTATAATATTAAAAAAATGCACATTATAAAGAGTCACACTGTATGTTACAGATCAAACCGTTTTTTTTAGTTAGAACGCGTTTTCACTAGTTAAAACTAGTTTTTACTGGATGCCTTTGTTAATACTAAAATTTTATACAGATGTAAGATAAAAACCGTTGGCAACAACAACCAACAAACAAACTCATTTCGCAACAAAGGCATCCAGTAAAAACTAGTTTTAACTAGTGAAAACGCGTTCTAACCAGAAACGGGTTTTAAGTGTAACACGTATTTCGGCTATGGCGGTCAATCTCAACGGAGACTAGCCTTCGGCACGGGAGATATTATAGGGCGCAAATACTGGTGCACTCTCTCTTCCCTCACCCTCATATTCCGATGGGACGGCAATCCGACGCGACGGGAGGGAGATCAGGTGCAGGACCAACGGCTTAACGTGCTTTTCGTGGCACTGGGGTATCACACCGCAAACTTCCAAACTCCGAGCTGTTACTAAGAAATTCTTAATAGAAAATTCCAATAACACTTTACTCGATCCGGGAACCAAACTCAGCAGTTGCGCTTGCGACCACGAAACCAAAGGGGCGGTCAAAGACAATCCTAAGTACTCAATATTTCCTCCAGCTTTTTCATACTAAAAATCTGAAATGAAAGCATAAATTCGGCATTCTTTACACAAGTCTTCTTAAAATCAATTTTGTAAATGATCGTTTCGATGTCAAAGATGAGCTTTGACTTCGGAGATAATAGAAATACTCTCTACGGCTTTTTCGTTAGGAACAGATAAGTAATCCTTTTATTGTTCTGGGCTGTTTTACGCCACGTTGACTAGTGAAGTCTTTTTGTTTGGTCTCATTATTTAAAAAATATAACATAAAAAATATAATACTATATTTATCCGACTACACCAAAACAAAAAGGAGGTTATGGTTTTTGACCGTTTTGTATGTATGCTCATCTGTTACCTCATAACTTCTAAACTACTGATCATAGTTTGACTAATGAGGTGTCATTGGAAGCGGCTTTCATTTGATACGTAGGGTATCAAATAAAAGCTTGACGAGCTTTTTTCAAATATATATATATTATAACCCCAAAATAATTTAAATAAAAATAAAAGTTATAAAAAGTAAAACCCAACTACGACAAAAAGTCAACATGACAGACAGACAGACTAATTAAAAATCCGGAGTCACATGTTTTAGGGTATAAATCGAATAGATTCCGTGTGTATATAAGGGAGAACATGTTGTTCAACTACAATGTTAAGTTTGTAGGATAAATTCATCCCAACTACGAAACTCTTCATTGTGCGTGTTACCCGCACTTAACCAGTTTTTTTTTTGCATCACGTGAAATGTGACAGTTATCATTATAAATAAGAGAAAATAGCTCTAACATTAAATATTTGCCGGCCTGAACAGTTGAAGCTGTACATAGAAAGAGCACTCGTTAAATGTCAAATGTAGATGGGGTTTGACGACAGCCGGATGGAGTGACGAGACCATGTAAAAGAGTACGAATCTGTCGTTTGTCCGTGTAAAATTGTGCCTTGCATCTGGATAAGGCAGATATCAGAAGTTTTACTTTTTGCTCATTATTGTTTTATTCGGCATCTTTCACTCGAAGTTCTACATGTGAACATAAAATTGATCAAAGTAAAAAAATAATTCACTAGTGAGAAGATCCAATGATGTTGGATTTCAGTACTTGGCGGCATCCTTAACCTTAAGCCATTATAAGATTTAAAACATTATGGAATGCAAATAAAGATAGTGGTGAATAAGAATATGCATTTTTCACTCGCCTACCGAATTATTAAAAAGGAAATGAAAAGAGCGATGAACGTTCATTACTGTGTGATTTTGTCAGTGTTGTGTGAGGGTGGAATGAAACAAAAATAAATGAAGTGTCTGATATCAGTCTTAAAAGGAAATTCTAGTAACGAAACTGATTACAATTTTAACCCCTATTTTTCGTACTGAATTCATGTCAGAAGTATGCGTTTACGCCACTTTGATGCTGCGATCACACTGCGTAAATGCATACGCGACATGATTGTATTGAAAATACTCGTAATTTACGCTACCTATACGTTTGACGACCACCTACGCTGGTCCAATGCTAGAGACGAAAGCCAACCACCATTTAATTAAAATTGTATCAAAACCAACTTCTTTAATAAATACTGTATCTTATCTACTGTAATAATTTGATTATGTCGAGGGTTCACGGCCTATTTGTATTAAGTGACATCATATTGAGTTCTATACGTATTCGGAATCGCCAGATTTTTTTGCGTCATTTGAATCGATTTCATGGCGATCTGAGCACTTTTTGTCGCTTAAAACATCAATAAATTTATGTCTAGTTTGAATCTGATTTCATTTTTGGGACACAAATTTTATACAATTTTACAAAAGATGAACTTCATACAAACAAAATATTTTGTGATTTTGACTTAAGCAGTTTGTCCTGACATAAATTTCGTAATATATTTCCGATCGATACACGATCGGGCTAAGATCACCAAGTGCCTTTTTCAAGACTATCCAGTTTCTTTAACAGCGCGTTTGTGAGTGTAGCTTCGCTAGACCCCTTCTGGGCAAAAAGCACAGTTTCGTAGTCCTTGGTGGAAACCATACGGCGCAAACAAAGCCATTCGGTTTTGTTGGCACCGTATGTTGGTTTTGTCCCAATCACACCCGCCGAAACCCTTCAGATGGAGGCAGTCAATTGGATGGGTCCCAGAGTTAATTGGGCTTGGGGGATCTCCTAGTTGGCTCTGGTGTACAGTTTTCCATCCACAACTACACACTTAGTGTCATCGCGCTACACTGGTCAGGGCCCCGTTTGCACAATAAGACTGGCGACGGGTTTAAAAGCTTAAGGCTCACCAATAGTTAGTCCTTGTCTACACCCGATAGGGAGGGTCACACATCCCCGGGCCCATCCACCCGAGAAAAAGGTTTATTAGGGTTATTAGGCTCTCCTTATGAGATTTATTCTCGTATTGTTTTTCCCTGCCCAACCATGACAGATGCTGATGTCTTAGCGTTAGTCAAAGAGGTCCTTTTTAATGACCCACATAGCATCGCCAAGTATGGCAAGGCCCTGGCAAAATTTCAGCAAGTCCCTACCCCCTACCCGTCCCATGGCTCGGTCGCTCCAACAAAGGCATTCCTCGGAGCATCCCCCACTATTATTTAAGAATAAGTTCAAATGGACGGAAATATCCAAAATGTGTATTGATCGCAAGATCAATTACACCATTGCCCATCCTTGTACTTTAGGGAAATAAAATGATGATGTGGATATATTTAGTAACCTTTTCCGCTTAGCTATTTCTAAAGAGTCTTGAAAAGACCCTGGAAGAAATCGACACGTGTTTCACCTCTCAACGAGGCATCCTCAGGATGACGATTAACTTGTCGTGAACTCGAACACGGCGTGTTGCCACACCAAGCACCGAGCGCAGACTGAGCTTTATCGCCCGTCCAACCCACTTATATCCTGCTCGCCCCACCTCGGCTCGGAACGTGATCAGCGCGATAAGGGGCGAACAACTGCAGTAAAGGTGACCTTGGCATACTCGTATTTAATTCGTTCAACAGTGTAACGTTTCCTGTATTATTTTTCACTATTTCTAAGCTCTCTAGTACTGACATTCTGAAACCTTTATCGCATGTGTGTAAAATTTCACACATGCGAAACCACCACCATCACCGTCACCTTTACTGCGATTGTTCGCCCCTTATCTCGATATTTAAATAATTCATAGTCCAACTAAGCTAACTGCAGTACTTATCCATTGTGTGTCACTTCCTTTTGAACCAGCACCAACCGACAAGAGGAGGAAGTACTTGGTTCGCATAAAGCCTCAAACTAGACTTGCATTTGCTAATCGATTTTATGTGTTTTTAGGACCTTTTCTGTATAATAGGCTCAACAAGTTACTAAGCTTCTATAGTGTAAGTTATAAAAAATTTAGTAAAATGTTATCAGAGCACTCAGCGATACTCAATTACTCAGACACAGAAAAATTTCTAGTAATTTTGTCATGAATAATTTATCCCTCGTAAGTATTTACTTTAGTATATTTACATAGGTTTAGTTTGATATATTAATGTACCAATATACTTTTTCTCATAGTTGTTAATAGATTATTTTATATTGTTGTGTATTTTATAGTCTTCCAATTTAATTGAAATGTAAAGTGATGACCTGAAACACAGGTTTGAATCAACCTAGATCGGGCGGGTTGCTACCTAACATTGTAATTCCGAACCATCATTACTTGCACTTGTAATAAACATATTTTAGTTTTAGTTTATTTTTAGGCAGTATAATTGTTTGGGAAATCTTACTGTTGACTAAATGTACACTTTTTGCATACGTGTTATTTAATAAATATATTATTATATTGTATTGTTATTAATGTAGGTAAATGTTTATTCAATATTTCAATCCACTAATGATGCCTTGCTCGCTGGCATGACTTGTCAAACATAATCCTATATGAAATATGTAGGTACGTATATCAATTATATTTGTGCAAATAATTATTATTCGCCCGTAATTTTTTACCCCACTGCCAGAAGGAGGTTAATATTTATAACCGATTAAAAAAAAGGAGAATGTAATACATTGGACGAACATTTTTGAAGTGAAAACTTCTTGAGGCGCGTTGGGCATTTGAGATGGGACTAAACCATCGATTTCGCGACACCATGACGACACCTCTTTTTTGTATACGTGATTGTGCTCTTTTTTATATTATGTTACGGATCAATGTTCTATGCAAGTATTTTTACTTTAAAGATTTTATAAACGCGATTGTGCCCTTTATTTATATTAAGTTTCGGATCAAAGTTCTATACAAGTATTTTTACTTTAAAGATTTTATAAACGCGATTGTGCCCTTTATTTATATTAAGTTTCGGATCAAAGTTCTATGCAAGTATTTTTACTTTAAAGGCTTCGGAAGTTTTTTTTTTTTTTTTGTAAACGCTATTGTGCTCTTTATTTAGATAATGTTACGGACCACTGTTCTATACAAGTATTTTTCTACCACCAAGGCGTGCCACCACTTTTTTTTTGTCTAAATTAGCAGTTGTGCTCGTGCGAGGAAGATAATACCACCCTCCCTATTTCTGTCTGTAAACAACACTGTTGTGAAAGATATTGGTGCCGTATAGGCAAATGGAATGAGGAATTAAGGCTTTGTCTCTAAGATGCAATGCCTCTGGCTCTGCAATGTCTGGTGGTCTGCCTGCAAATGCGTGCACTGACTTGATAGTTCAACTCAAATCTGTGTGGTTTTTTCTCAAAAGACCATTTCAGACATTAACCTGCATGGTCCTCATATATATATAGCCTGACCAAGATTGACTTTAAAAGATACTGTTTGTTACCTTTAAGTTTTTTTAGGTGTTTTTCTTCAGAGAAGTCAGATAGGAAACATCGAACTCATCTAGTATTAAAACGTAATTTAATTTTGACGAGTATTTTTTTTTAAACAATTTACAGAAATAAATATAATTTATTATTTAGACGGAAATGATTTTCGTCGTGTAATGTTCATAGAAAATGAAGCAGGCAGAATTTTCGTCGCGTAAAGTCGGCAGATGTGTCGCTATAACTTACAAGCATTTTAAAATAATAAAAAAAAACCCGACACAAACATTTCCTCATTTCTCTTTCCTACTCCATCATCAGACCCTGTTTACTAGTGATGGAGTAGGAAAGAGAAATGAGGAACTGTTTGTGTCGGGGGTTTTTTGAATTTAGATAGATATCTATGACTTATTCATTAAAACCATTCCAATGAGCCCAAACACAATAGCTGTGCTGTAAGTTGGTAAGGGAGTTGAGTATCCTGCAAATGCCAGGTGATGCTGCATCATCAGTTCAAGGTTACTATGTTCTTCTAATATCATTGAAGTAACAGAATACCAAATTTCAAATCGATCAGACCTGTGGAAGATGCTTACATGCATTCATCAATTAGAAAAGAGCTGATAATCTTCAAACGGCTGAACCGATTTTTTTTAATCATAGCTAAGAACACTCTCGATCAAGTCATCTTTTAAACAAAAACACAATCGGTTCAGCTGTTTGGTAGCTACGATGGTGCAGACAGACACACAGATACACGTTAAACTTATAAACAACCCTCTTTTTCCGTCGGGGGTTAAAATACATCAAAAGGATCCTTGAGTTCAGCGCAAAGTGGTTAGGAAAAAACTTTACGTTTATGTAAATTCCTAGTAATTTTCCGCTAAACCTTCTAACTTGACTTGCCAAGTTACCTATCCCATGTTAAAACATGCTATGCGTATGTCATGTAGAACATCGCTTGTGGCACAAATGTGGTAACAATATTAATCAGCTGCGGCCGCAGAACACGACAGATCGTAAACATCCACTGTTAAACGGGGTCCAACTCTGTAAATCAAGAATAGGCTTTAAATGGTTGTATTTAGGTAGTCATACAATCACGCCGGTTTCTGATTTTCAAATGTTTGGGCAGTTTTAATGTTTTCAATGTGTATACAGGCATGGGTAAAAGGGTGTAAAGTTCACTCATCCTCTATAAAAAAGGGAGTATCCTCCGACCAGACGGGTGTCGTGTCTGGTGGGCAACTGCCCAACGATTGATGTCGGAAGCTCGTATATATACTTTCACTTGTGTGACGTCAGATCTTTGATGCGTCGTCGTTCGCATGTGACATTGTAGATGCCGGCCACAAATCGGCTTTCTCGTCATAGTCATGTTAAATGAAAACATAGTTTTTCGTATAAGTCTCAAGTCTGTTTTAGAATTCGTGGAAAAGAGGAATATATGCCTATGAGCGTGGCGTACCTAACCAGCCTTTTCACCATATTCTCAAGTTCTGAGTTTTTTATGGAATCATTTAATTTTTGGAATTATGATTTTGTTAATCACAATAATATTTAAATTGATTTTTAGCGTTAACACGCGAGACTATAGGTACTTCATAATCATTATCATTTATTTGTCAGAATATGGTAAATTATAATGGTCTTAAGATTAGTATATGGTATCACCTCATTCTGCCAGGTATGGTATGCAAATGTTAGGTCTTAGAGTATATATCACGTTAGGTACATACATTTTTTACACGATGGAGATTATTAGGTTAGTAGTAACATTAATGATTACAATAAAATTACAGTTTGAGTTATGTCAGTTACAAATAATAAATCATAAACACACACAGGTTATTTAGGATGTCAAAGCATCATTTTAATGTCAGAGTATCAAAGAGTAAGATGTCAAATTACAAGAGGATAAAATTCAATTAGGATGTCACTTCCACCTTTTTTGCCGTTATGATGATATTTCGGTATGATGGCCGCTCAATTTATAAAAAAAAAACTTTCGACCAAACCCAAGGCCTCAAAAATTCAAAGAAGCCTTATGGTGCTTTACCGAAGTACCACCATCAGTAAATTCATGAATACCCACAAAAATTCATTCAAAAATAAAGGCAATAAATCCTGCGGCTATAAATCATCAGGCTGCGGCAATGGACGACTGAGCACAATTTCCGACCGGCCGGCCACGGTAACGGTCCACACTGAATGATTCAAGCTAATATTTAACCTTAATACCACAAGCTGCAATAACTAACTATATTGACTTTCGGTAGTTTCATGCAATAGGAATTAACTTCAACGATAATGAGTTAATTTTTCGAGTGTCTGTGTGGTTTAACCAGAATTTTGATAGTCTGCTTATTAAATATTAGTGATCAAAGCCATTACCATTACATAGAATTAAATAAAAAACAAATCAACACAATAACAATATTTATTATTTATTGAACAGCTCAGTACAACTTTCATTTTTACTAACCTTAAAACTTTTCACTCCTGTGCCTCGTTCAAGACCGAATCAGATTGGTGTGAAAAAGAAAAAATAAATGTGTCAATAACTGACAGTGACTTTTATAGGGTTCAAAATGACACAAACGAAACTGGACTATAACAAGACTTATCCATGGATTATTCACTATAATGTTACTAATATAGATCTACCCTCAAATAGATAAGTCTTGTTATACAATTAATGATCATTTGCAAATGTGAAACTTCTCATATTAGGTACATTTACTTATCTTTTTTTTTCTATACCTATCTGCTCCACAATAGTACATTATTGCAAAGGCCGTGAAATAAGCATAGGCGAGGACTTCACTAATACGAGACAGGTAATTGCCATTTCCGCCGAGGCATATATAGTGCTTTTCTCAAAAGAATGCAGGGAAAAGAATGATAAAAGAGATCCAATCAAAGAGTATTTAATAACCCCAGCACGCCGTTTCATACAACATTGCTGGAGCGTTGTAATGTTCCAAATTCAAAAAATGCTCCTGCAATGGATTTCATTTTCTTTGACAGTAAATTCGATACTTCGTGTGTTCTTTTTTGAAAATAATGACAATATTTCCATGCATGTTTGAGAAAAATAGGTTTAAATACTTTATTCTCAAAAAGACAAAATAGCCACTAACATGAGAACATGGGATAACATAGTATAATAAACTTATTCTAAGAAACAGTCACCAATACAATACATTATGTTTAAAATTATTTTAAAATCGAGAAAGTATTCTGAAACCCCGAATTTAAGAGTGCTTCACAAAAACTGCTCTCTCTCTCTTTTCAGGTGTGTTCATCTGAATACACTAGCTGCGAATGGCTTCCACCAAACTCCACACTGCTGGACGGAATCTACGACTTCGAAGATCTGGACGAAGAATAAAAACAACGAACAAAATCAAATAGTTCACAAAAGCACGTTGGCAAAGAAGCGGTTGTCGACAGTATTTTATTTACCTACTGTTTAGCATATCACAGCATGTCACATATCGACGGTGGAGTATCAATAACTAACATTTTGGAGGTTATCACTTTATTGCATATTTGTAGGTAAAATATATGGAGGAGCTCGTATTCACAAAGACATAAGGTCTTGAATTGTTTAAATGTATTCGATAATATAATTGCTTGTAGAAATACCTAAGTCATCTTGCATGATTTTTAAGTGTAAATATTCAAATTGTTTTTATTTATAAATGCAATACCTTTTATATACGCGATAAATAGCTGGTTCTCAGTTAAATTTGAAACAATTACTTCTATCAACATTTTATATCCCTAATGTTTGATTAAAATCACTATCATCAACACAAGCGTTACCTACTATTTTAGTCCATAACAAATGTTTGACTCAAATTGTTAAAAATGATAGAAAAACGTTTTTTTCGCCTCCTGTAAATGAAGTTTTTGTGGTTATTATATATTGATACTTGACTGTTGATATGTAGAATGTTTTTCATACGAAATGTCTCGATCTTCTAAAGAAGAGAGGAAAGAATACGCGCATTTGCCACTCAGATTTTATTGTCTCTGGCTATATGGTTGATTGATGATTCTGGTAAAATCTTCTATCCGTCGAATTTTCAAACGTCACTCTATTTGAAGTTAGCCGGTAAGTTCGATATTAATTTATTTATATGAAATATACCTATTTTATGAAAAATATGTTTTAGAACGTGACTAAATAAATGCATTTTTTTTAATCAATCCTTCTTTGTTTATTTTCAGTCTGCTTTTCCTTCTGTCTACGGGGAATTAAAAAATAAAGTTTATAATATTTTATACGTCATTACCCGAAACTAAACGACTTTTTTATCCCTATCACCTATCTTTAGATCTTGTACATTCAGCAAATATTAGGTCTTTACCTATGGAATTCCCGTTATTCATTAAATAAATGAACGCCCTCGTTTCTCTATACTTTTTATTTTTATTAATCAAAGTAATTACCCATGCAATCAATGCATGTTTGCCAACGTGGTGGTAGCATATTAATGCCCTTTTTGAAAAAGTCTGCTGGACGGGAGGCAACAAATTCTCCAAAGGCATTTTGAACTGCCTCTCGATTATTGAAGTTTTTCCCTGCCAAGAAGTTATCCAAATTCTGGAAAAAGTAGAAGTCTATAGCGGCAAGGTCTGGTGAATACGGTGGATGACGGAGAACTTCCAACCCTAGCTCTTGTAACCTGGATACCGTCTGCTGTGCAGTATGAGGTCGCGCGTTGTCGTGCAGGAGCAGCGGAGCCGAAAGATTGACCATAGCTGGTTGGAGATGTGCGAGCTTCTCCATAATTATGTTCATTTCTTCACAGTACACATCTTCAGTAATGCTCATCCCGTTTTCTAAGAAGCTGTGATGAATGACACCGGCGCTAGACCACCAAAAATTGACCATCACTTTTTTGTGGATCAGTTTTCGTTTGGGGCATTGTTTAGGTGCTGAACCAGGATCTAACCAACTTGCTGAGCACTTGTGATTGTCGAACAGAATCCATTTTTCGTCGCAAGTAACAATGCGATTCAGTATGCCTTCGTCTGTGTGCCTGTTGAGCAATGCAAGGCTTAACTCGACGCGTGCTTCACGCTTGCGATCATTCAATTCGTGGGGCACCCATTTGTCAAGCTTTTTTACTTTGCCAATTCAACGCAATAGGACCAATATTGTTTTGATGCTAACATTGAAAGCTGCTGCTAATTCAGCTGTAGATTGAGAATCATCAGCTTCCACAATCGCCTTTAATTCGTCATTGTCGACTAAAGTTTTCGGTCGACCACGGGGTTCATTTCTTAGGTCGAAATTTCCAGAACGGAAGCGGGCAAACCAATAACGGGTGATGCTATCGTTAGTAGTGTTCGCTCCGTATACGTCGTTGATGTTGCGTGCCACTTCTGCCGCTTTGCTGCCACGACGGTACTCATACTCCATAATCACTCGAATTTTTTACG
This sequence comes from Omphaloscelis lunosa, assembly GCA_916610215.1. Taxonomy (NCBI): domain Eukaryota; kingdom Metazoa; phylum Arthropoda; class Insecta; order Lepidoptera; family Noctuidae; genus Omphaloscelis; species Omphaloscelis lunosa. Next base: position 17,428,517 of record OU744247.1, read on the forward strand.
TATCCATGATGACGGAAAACGTACAAATGCGATGAAAACAGAACGCTAATCATTAAACAAATGACTAATTTTCAAAAAAGAATTTCATGTTTTAAAAATAAATATAATTTGAACTTAGGATTCTTAGTAAAAAAGCAAAAATTTGACTTGAAATAGCCAGTACGGCAGAACGGCAATTTCATAGGTAAAGACCTATTATTTTATGTCATTCTTAAAAATATACTTATCGATACATTATCAACAAAACTTTTACTGCGGCGAAACACGGGTAATAATAATAAAAAGTCTCTGAACCTTTTAGTGTATTTTGTCCTTTTACGAAGTTCAGTGGAAAAGTGGGCAGGCATGAATAAATAACTAGAAGGCACCCACGGAAAAGTGTTTTGCCCTTGATAGAAAGACAGTCCATTATAAACCCACAAAGGTTAAGGCTGTATGGAGGTGACCTGCCTAGGTCCAATTTTAAATGAAAACTACCACACATATTACAAAAATATTAAAGGAAAATTCATTAAAGGTCGAGTTCTCCCAAAAATGCTTTTCGTGGATTTCCGCAAAAAATAGGTAAAAAAAAACCTATTGGTAGGTAATAGGTATCATATAAAACAGCAACTTATGGCAAAAGAATCATCTAAAAATAGACAATAACCAATTATCACAACAGAATAGATGTTTTTGGCTTGAAGAAAAAATAAAGAAATTATTTATATCATTGTTTACCAAATGCGGTGATCATGACTATTTGTCGTGACCGTTCATTGTGGCGGTCTATAGGGAGGCCCATGAGCCGGTATAAAGATCACGACCGACACTTGCTTTAGAATATAGACTATAACTGTAATACCCACCACGAATTTAGGCAGTATACTGAATGACTGCAGCTACTGGGCTCGTTGCCAACTAAAGCCCATCTCTTCAATAATGACCAATAAATAAACAAACGTTTAAACTCGTTTAGAGCTAGGAAATAACAGATTCTGCACAATTTTTATTTTATTTTAAGTGAAAACTTCTTTAGGTGCATTTTGCACTCTTTCTGAACTGTGAAGGAAATTGTATCGTCACGTTCGGGTCGGCAACGCTGAATCGGGTATACTCGGCTCCAGTTGGTCGGTAACGCTGACTGGCGTATACTCGGCGCTGAATCGCGTGTACTCGGCTCCAGTCGTAAGTTTTCATTTCTCTCGTGTGGTCATAAGCACACAACCTCTTTTTTATATTACTTCACTCAAAATTAAGTCTGTTTTAATTTTCGTTGAAGCAAATTAATTGTTCATGTTTACAGAATTTTAACAAGTGTTTTATTTTTCCCATCAAGTGTAGGATTTAAAATGATTCACATGAAATATAAATGTAAAGCAATTCGCATTTATTAAGATAAAAAATACTTGATTGGAGCCAATTTTATTTAATTATCGGAAAATACAAGCTTATATCAAGGGTTTTCAAGTGAGCATTATGTACTTGATAATGTGTAAGCTGTGGCTACCTGTTTTATAATTGTATGATATTATATTATATTGAATATGTTTTATTATTGTAAAATATAATAATTGTAATGTAACTCGTTGGTAATCCTTAAATAAATAAATAAAATAAGCCGTGCAATACCTCTCCACTCCTCATAAGCACCTTAGTACGTGTTGCTCCCTGTCGCTCCGACACTATGTACTAGAGACCGTTTTCGGGGGCCCATTATTGAGTGTACAAGTCACCCCCTGCCATTTTGTCTGTGTATTTTATATAAAACATTGATCAGGCAGGGGACATAGTCTTTCCATAGTCCTAGATAACCAGTTCACTTTAGCCATCCAAACCCATCTTTGTTTCCATGTCCTGCAATAGTCCTACAACAACCAGGGGTTGTCCTTGGATGCACTTAAATAGTGCGGACAGGGATAGTCGTCGGTTGGTCCCTCATTTCATTAAAAACGTGTAACGGGCCTCTGCGATGTGGCTTCGGCCCCTCGTACGCCTTCCAAAGGTCCGGGACTCCAGGTTTCCGAGATGTGTCAAAAGACGTAAAAATAATAATAAATCAGTGTTCCGGTAAATTTTTCAGGCAATATATTGCAGTTAAATTCAGTACAGTTTTTCATGTACCAATCTAAAAAAAAAAAATATGTCTACTCTATTAGTACTCTAAATACCAAACTAAACGTACCTATACGTACGCACGTACGCGTGTACGTTAAACTTACCTATATCACAAATTGTTGTAGGTATTCAAGTCAATCTCTCTCAGACACATCGATCTTTACCCACCAACTTTGTCAGTTATATTTTTCTTTTTCTACCCTTGATGTGGCCAGACAGGCGAGACATATTGTCAGTCTGTCCTTCAGTAATTATCCATCAAGACGCTCGTCAAACGCAATGACAGAATGCGCCACTTTAATTTCATAGAGGCCCATGTCACGTTCTCGTCAAAAGAGAGCTCTTATTTGCTGAAGAATCTAGGAACTTTAGTGCTCGATACGAATAGCATTAGTAGATGCCTAAAAATAATAGAATAGAATATTATTGACCTATTATTATTGCTACATTATTTATAAATAAAGTTAGTGAAATTTAATAAAAGTGTTCCTGCTACATTGGATATTTTGGATTATTCTTTTTATTATCTTAATAAGTGTGTATACACACTTATTAAGATAATAAAAAGAATAATCTAACATGAATAAACATAACGACGCCTTAGAGTAAAAACCTCGTAAGTATAAAATAAGTAAGTTTTCAGGAGGAAGAAAAAACTGCGTGCTGTAAATTTTTGTACGGCGTCTTTTATGTTCGCAGTTCTGGATATAAAAGCGGGTAAAATTTCCATATTAATTAATAAAAATACGTATGTTCGTTTCTTAAAATGTGCGTTTTGTGCAGAATAAACAACTTTCTTTCTTGAGATTGGATTAGAACGACAAAATAGTAGGTATCAGTATTTCACCTTCCTTTTGTATATTTTTCCTCATCCCGTATTATTTTCCTCTGGACTGATTGTCCGTATTCAGGCCAATCAAATAATATTCACGCGACACCTACTTCACTATGTACTTCATTGATATAACATAACATAACATCACACCTTGTTTCCCCGAAGGTTTGGTCAGAGGTGACCCTGTAGCAGGTTCACCCACATTTCGCCAGTTACGTTTTAAGTCCCATATAATAGGGGGCGAGCCTATTGCCATCAACCGGGCACAAATCCAGACTCCAGGCTGCTACTGAGAAATTTCAGATAGAAAAACCCAATAACACTTTGCCCGACCTGGGAATCGAACCCAGGACCTCATGCTCAGCAGTAGTGCTTGTGACCACTAGACCAACGAGGCAGTCCATCCAGTCGATCCAGTCGAGGGAGTTTTCATTGATATAATCATATTTCAATTACTAATACTGCTATCGTATTACCTATCTCAGTGGTAAAACAAGTTTATGTTATGTACATTTTACGTGGGCTTTTATTTGGTAAACTCTTTTATTTGGAAATGATTATATTTTTGAAAAATATAATTATATTGTTAGGTATTTTATTTTTGAATAAAAAAATAATTAGGCATTCTATTTTATTCCTCGACACTGCCTCGTTGGTCTAGTGGTCGCAAAACGCTACTGCTGAGTATGAGGTCCTGGGTTCGATTCCCGGGTCGGGCAAGGTGTTATTGGGTTTTTCCATCTGGAATTTCTCAGTAGCAGCCCGGGGTCTGGATTTGTGCCCGGTTGATGGCAATAGGCTCGCCCCCTATTACATGGGACTTACGTAACTGGCGAAATGTGGGTGTACTATAGGTACACCTCTGCCTAACCCTTCGAGGAATACAGGCGTGATGTTATGTTATGTTATATCTATTTTATTCCTGGAATGATTTAGGTGATAATGAAGTACCTCGATAATAAAAAAAAGTTTAATATGATTTATCCTAAAAATATTATTTTAAACACGAATAAGGATTCTTCTTTTCAAGAATAAGAATGTGATTGATGTGCCGCGACCAAACATCGTGAAAGGTACCACACGGACAGTCTGTCCCAAGGTGATGGACACATGATAGACGAAGGCTATATTTTAGCAAAGCTAAATTTCTGTAACTTTCATAAGCATACCAATTCTAAGACATACCAAAAGATAAATATACGATAAAAGTCATCGAATACATAACCTGCTCCTTTTTTTGAAGTCGGTTCGAGTAAAGACTTCAAGGTCACAAGTGAATAAATACTTCTTCTTACATAACATAACATAATATAACATCACGCCTGTAATCCCCGAAGGGTTAGGCAGTGGTATAGTACACCCACATTTCGCCAGTTATGTTTAAATCCCACGTAATAGGGGGCGACCCGATTGCCATCAACCGGGTACAAATCCAGACTCCGGGCTGCTACTGAAAAATTCCAGATGGAAAATCCAATAACACTTTGCCCGACCCGAGAATCGAACCCAGGACCTCATGCTCAGCAGTAGCGCTTGCGACCACTTGCATAGTTGTTAATCTTAAATTTGTAATGCATTTCAATACAAAATAATCCGAAGCGCATACTTTTGCTGGGAGATCTATACATACGTACATCCATATTTCATATACACTATGTACGCGTAGTTATGTATATACTCAGTCATAATGAACGTGATGTCGCTAGGGAAAAGAAATATTGTGGCTTTCATTGTGCGTGGCCCAAATCTGGTTATTACAATCATTAACTAACAGAATTAGGTGGCCGTTTTCCTTCAACACGCGTAATATAATTAAATAAAATGTTTCAAATATATTATGAAGAAATGAGAACGGTAATAGTTAGGTATTATGGGAGGACTAGTGGGAGAAAAAAGAAATAAGTCGATGAAATACTTACGAGTTCTTTTTTAGATTTTTTTTTTCTTACGCAAAGGGTCTGATTCATCCTATATATGAGGGAAAAATGTACTGACAATAAAAAAAAGTATTGTGGTAATATGTATCTAATAATTGAAGATACGTATTCACACACATATCAAGTGGTGGTGATGCTAAAAAAAATATTTTATTGCCCTATTGAATTTAAATAAAAACGTCTATATAGACCGATTAAATAAAATGTTTTCGTACGTGTAGATCGACGAGGTACTCTCTGTTTCGCGTTTTTTGTTTATTCTGGATTTTTCACCTTCCCCAATCCTGACATTAAAATGTCATAAAAATAACAGTTTTTAAAGCTTTTTATTGCGTAATATAAACAATTATTAGTTTGTGATGATTCCGGCATACTCAATATGAGTTAATCCAAATCATATTGCGGAATGGCCATCCATGTCCGTTGGAACAAGCGAAAAAGATTTTCTGGTATGCGAACGGCATCCATATTTGGCAGAGCTCTTCTTTGAAACATATCCCATGCGTGCTCAATGGGATCCGAGTCTGACGAATGAGCATGGTTGGACGATGATATAGACTGCGGCAAGTGTGTTTGCAACGACTCTGTGTTCACGAGTCCATTGTAAACGGGCTCTGCGATTGCGGGGCTCAATAGGTAGTACGTGTAGCGGCCTTCGGGAACGGGGATTGACTTTATGCAAGCGATTTTTTATGGTTTTATTGCTTAGGTATCCCTGAAGAGCTTTGAAACTTTGTAACCAACATCATCACGGTCAATGTACGATTTCTTCGCGCAGTAACTTGTATAAAACGATCTTGTCTGCGTGTGGTGATGCGAGCTCGTCCTCCATATCGCTCTGCCACTCTGCCAGTAATGCGGTAACGTATCCAAAGTCAACTTATAACACTCTGCTTAGTGCCCACAGCGATTGCTTTAGCACGTTGCCGAAAACCAGCTTCAAGCCAGCACCACGGTCACTTCATTCAGTAATATCGTTTAACTTTAAAATACCCACCGTACTACCAAGAGATACGGCCAGGGGTATGGCGGGTCTGCAGTGAAACATTCCTACGGCTCTGATAATTTCTTCTCGGCTCAAATTACATGTTCTCTCCATAATAACGTTCTTTTGTATTGATTCCACTAAGAAGTATGGCAGAAATATTATTAATTTGGCCTCAAATACATTGCAGGATTTTTTCATAGGAATACGACTTGACAGAAGGACGCATTTCATTTCATTTCAGACAGAAGGACGGACAGCGAAGTCTTAGTAATAGGGTCCAGTTTTACCCTTTGGGTACGGAACCCTAAAAACTAGATTTTTAGTAATCAGCAAAAACGCGCTTGATCCTTAGACACTTTGTATGTGTGTATATATATATACAAAGTGATTGAAAATGGAAAAGTAAAAAAAAAAAATACGATACAAATGAAAATACTTGAATAATGTTTCTTTGCCTGCAGAGAGATAGTTTGTCATTTGTCTTCTAAAACTATTCACTTTGCCCCAATCACGTTCGATTTTTTGAAATACAGAATATTTCATAAGCCAGCGTGAACTTTTACTCAAATTCAATTTGTAGAACTATTCTAGACTTAAGTTTATATACAAATTTACCTAATTACAAAAGATAGATTACGTTTGAAAACAAGAAATCTTTTCATGTGGTTGAATAAGCGTCAAAATGAATACAAAAAACCGGCCAAGTGTCGGACCACGCACAATGAAAGGTTCTGTAGTTAGGATGAATTTATTCCAAATACGAACTTAAAATTGTAGTTGAAAAACATGTTCTCTCATACATTCCAACTGCAATTGTAAGTTTGTACGCACAATATTGAGAGATTTACCATGTTATTTTAAGACCATAGACTTCTTATAGGTTTTCCTGGATAAAGAACGTAATCTATGGATAAAGAACCATACTCTGTTTTTTTTTTCTTCAAAATTTTAGGCTCAGTAGTTTCGGAGATAAGGGGTAATGGTCAGTTTTTACCTATTTTTCTAAAATAACCTTAAGTGTGTTTGTTTTAAAATTATGATAATAAATATATTTGAGACCCTCGTAATAAGTCCTTTCATTTGATATGCCACACGGTATAGTTTGCAAACCTTTTTTTTATTTTCTTTTTTGCCCCCAAAACTCCGTGTTTGGGTTACAGAAATATATATGTGTACCAAATTTCAACTTAATCGGTCCATTAGATTCGGAGCAAATTGGCTGTGACAGACGGATAGACAGACACACGAGTGATCCCATAAGAGTTCCGTTTTTACCTTTTGAGGTACGGAACCCTACAAACAACTGACTTCCAAAAAAAAACACTACATAGTGAAAAATAACTTTAATTTCGGAAGTCGCGGTGTCTTTTGTTTGAAATTTTTATTTTTTGAATTTTTATTTTTTTCACTTTGTAGTGTTTTTTTGGGGGTCAGTTGCTTTTTTTGTTTGTAAAAAGCCCACACTCAAATACCTGCTATGTAAATGGGTCGTTTTCCAAATTTATGTACATTTTGTGTTATTTTTGTGTTATCGTAACACAAAAGTAACATAACTGAAGAGTAAGGGCAGAGTCATAATGAAATCGACAAATCTAATTTAAAAAAATCTTGTACTTCCTTAAATTTTTGAGGATGTTTTGATTTTAAAGGCTCTCAGTAACGCCTTTGTCGTTCAGCAGGCGTTAACGACATCTTTTGCTAAAACGGAAATGGAATTACTATTCACTTTTAGTGAATATACTGTGACTTGCCTTAAGTGTCACATGCCATGAAAATAGTAACACAATCGTCACACAATTGAACAAAATTAACGTTTCCCTAGCCTTCAAAAAATAATATTTTTGTAATTTCACCCTCGATTAACTCGTGAAACATGCATATTACTTTATTATATGACATTCTGCACTGTAAAGCCGAACTGACACTGTACTATACTTACCGAATTCACATAATTTGGCACTTTTAACACAATTTCTTAAAGTCCTTTTTACAACGCGCACGAATCGCAACCCACAGTTACTAAACAAAATGGCGTAGCCAAAAGAAACTAGCACCCTCTCGTTGTAATTGTTTTGACGCATAGATTTCCCATACTAAATTTGAAATTTACTTCTATTATTATAAAATATCAACGTTACGGAAGGAATCACACAATGGAATGGAATATAAGACACATGTTTTTGAGTAAATATGTAATTTTAATAAATGGTTTATTAAAATAAAATTGTTTTAAGTATATTTCTAATAACTTACCCCTTTACCTGACAAAACATTGCTGAATCTGGTTACATAGTGCGTGCATTATTTATTAATTGCTGCATTTTTTAAATACGCGCGACTTTGGACATAGCAATTTTGTATCGGAAACAAATTATGACAGGAATTAAACGTAGTTTTTTAAAGCATTAGAACCATATTTTTAGCCTGAATGTTGATTTTTATGTTTACATTTTGAACTGTATTTCATTTTATTTTACCAACACGTAATTATGACCTACCAAACAAAAATAATCCTCACAATCAACTCGTAATTGGTGGAGTAATCGCGTAACAAACAAACATACAAAATAAATAATTGTATAATTCAGAACTTCCTCATTTTTGAAGTCGTTTAAAAATGTTCAGCTAGAATGTAAAGTAAACTCCATCTGATTACGGCCAGAGCTAACACACGGTAGGTGCCCGTCGCACGAATGATTACACGCCTCCAATTTAATTTGGTACAGCTATAATGAGATCCGCTCTGAATTAATATAGGTTTTTGAATAAAGTATCTCGCGTACAAACCTCGTTTACCCGCCTCTTCGAAGCACGTATTTTCCCTCACACAATCACGCATTTTATATTAACTGCTATCGAAATGTTGACAGCTGAAACTCGAGGTGTTATTTTCGCTCGTTCTCGCATAAAACTTCACCAGTGTGTACGTAAATTCAAATAAGAAAATAACTTTGGCAATATAAGTATGTAAATCGTGTATCAAACAATGCCTGAGACGGTTCAGTAAGTGCGTGATACTTCTTGAGACTCGGTAAATTTTGAGGCTTTGTTTGTTTTAATATTATTGAAAAACGAATAAATTGTTATCCGTTTCTTTAAAAGATTTATATGTTATCATAAGTGTGGTATCGATAGGCTTAGTTTTTCGATGGTATCATATTAAAGATACCATTGAAAAACTAAGCCATACCAACATAATTATATGTCTCCCAACCTATAGACAATGTGGTGATTACACAATAATATATAACTCGAGGACTGAGATGTTTCATAGTCTTTGATATCTGCATAACACAACATATGAATATACTTATTTACTGGATTCAAACGCTGACTTATATTATGATAACACAATGTTCTCGGGTCGTCAAGGTCTCTTAAACGACACAGGTATGAAAAACGTTTGGCAGCCCACAATTGCGGTGGTAAGTCCCCTCTTTGAGAGGTGGCTAGAGAGGCGCCACGGCATCCTCACCTTCCGCCTGACGCAGATCCTCACCGGACACGGCTGTTTCGAGAGGTTCCTGTTCACGATAAGGTGGTAGGAAACGCCCGGGTGTCACCATTATGTCGATCGCCCGGAGGACACGGTGGAGCATACGGTGGAGGTCTGCCCAGCTTGGGTGGAGCATCGCCGTGTCCTCGTGGAGGCGATCAACGGCGGTGATCACTCGCGAGATTGTGGCTTCCAGCAACATGGCGAACGCATTTAACGATCACTTTGTGAAACAAACAGAATTACTTTCAAAGGTCAATATCTGTGAGCTATGAGACCCCGAATACATATCGTTCTTGGCCCCGACTACACCTAATGAAGCTTATCGAATAATACAGGATTAAAAAAATAAAGTTAGTGGATAAAGTAAGTAAAGGGTTATATGATATTTCAACAAGAGTATTAAAAGGAGACGGTAACGATTATATACACTCTTTTTTTGTTTTTTTTTTTTGCTTTGGGCGGAGCGGGACGGCGTGTCTGACTCTTACTAAAACCCACCCGTGTTCCTTCAGTTGCCATGTTAACGGGGGCCACGATTTCCCTTTCGGACTTCTTCTAAAAATTGATTGTACGAGTATTCTTAATATTGATTTTTTTGTTAATTTGTACGTAATATCGATTTTAAATTCTTATATTGTTAAATAGTTTATGGTTAATAGCCCTAATGGGTAATTTTTCGAGTTATCATAACCTAACTATAAGACCTACTGTATCACCAAAAATCACACTAATAAATACTTTGACTTTGACTTTGCCTTGTGTTAAACAAGTCATAATTATCTCTTGAGCCATAATGAGTCATGTGCCACATCTGTAGTGGCTCTACGTACGCAATATAAAGATAACGTTAATATTTATCAGAGTGATAGTGTATGAAGCGTTGTTATCGTAAACATTCGAAATTCTTAATTATTCTCAGTAAAAATTTTGGTAGTAGCTAAATAATAAAAATAAAAATAAAACAACTAGTCAGATTAAACTATGGATCCCTCTGAAAGAACATTGCTCTAAACGTCCTATTACTCAACACGTATCCCACTCTAGGCTTAATATTGTTTTATAATTTTTGTGTAACATTATGTTGGATTTCGTTATACCAATGTAAATTATGACAATATACTTTATGCTTATCATTAGTAAACTATATTAAATTTATACGATAATTCCTACTTCCCCAGGACACTTCGCAATTTAGTAAACTTGTTAAAGAGGAGTAGTTTCACGACTTTATTCTTGATCTTATTTTTGGACAATTAAAACCCCGGAACCGGCCCGGGTCGGGCAAGGTGTTATTGGGTTTTTCCATCTGGAATTTCTCAGCCCGGAGTCTGGATTTGTGCCCGGTTGATGGCAATAGGCTCGCCCCCTATTATATGGGACTTAAACATAACTGGCGAAATGTGGGTGTACTATAGGTACACCTCTGCCAAACCCTTCGGGGAATACAGGCGTTATGGTATGTTTTTTAAAAGGACAATTGTAAAAAAAAATAAAAAATACTAAAAATAGAACCGACTTCCAAAGACTTTGGCAGTCGTTTCTATTTTTGGTATTTTTTATTTTTTCCGATTTCCAAACTACAAAGTGAAAAATAACTTTAATTTCGGAAGTCGATGTCTTTGGATCAATTAATATTTAAGTTTTTTGCCACCGACTTCCGAAATTAAAGTTATTTTTCATTTTGTAGTTTGGAAGTCGGTTGTATTTTTAGTTTTATTTTAAATGTCAAGTGAAAACAAGGTTACAGATTTACATTACATATTGATTTAAGGTTACATATTCTAACAATGACCTTATTTTTTTGTTTTAATTGTTATAAAACTAAATTCCAACTACGACCAAAAAGTCATCTAGAAAGGTTTATACAAGACATCACAGACAGACAAATTAAAAATCCGGAGTCACACGTGTTAGGGCACAGATTACGTGTGATTAATAACTTTTTTTAAAAGTGAAAATTTCTTTCGTTTTCACTTCTGTAGGCACTCCCGGAGTGCCACTGTTTTTTTATTATCAATGTGAAGATACCTCATTTGTCAAATTGAGATGAGTAGTCTAAACTACTCATCATAATTTGACAACTGAGTTATCGTTAGAAGATATGAGGGAATAGATGTACACACATACGTACATATTTACTCACATACATACCGGTCAAAATCATAACCCTTCTTTTTGCTTTGCCGTAGTCGGATAAAAACTCAGCACTGACAGCGCATCTATTCGCGCAGACATCCTGTCAAGGGCACTTTGCATATATGCAGTGCATATCCCGGAGTTCAGACTCATCGTAGTAGAAGGACCAAGAGTTTGAGCCGATATCCATCGACACAGAAAAAGTAGCAGAGGTTCAACAAGCTTCAATAAAAATATTCCTGCATTCATGAATTGTTTATTAAGCAAGCCCAATTATGATTTACAGTGCACTTCTTTTGCAGTAAATATATTAATAGATCCAGTTTACAGACAAGTTTAATTATTATAAAGACTGGTCATTAATCCGGCAATGTGCACTGAGCTGTTGAAGCCACTGACAGTTTAGGTAACCACAACGTGTAACCGTTACAGTGGTTTGTGGTCACGCCAGTTACCTCTATGTGCTAGGCACTCAGTTAATTTACTAAACTAAGAGGTTTCATCTGGAAATTTCCTACCGTGTTTTGTGAACGAAGCCGACCGATGACCTGGTGAAGGTTGCGGGAATTCGCGGGATGAGAAAAGCATAGGACCGGTTGGTGTGGCGACGCATGGCCTATGTTCAGCAGTGAACGTGTTTAAAATGAAATGATGATGATGACAAGCATAATTTGTAGGGGGTCGTAGAAAGTGGGGTTCTGAAGTGACTGTCTACTTTCATTAGATGGGTAGAGGTGTATAGACGCCTACATTTCATAATTGTGATTGAGTTACTTGAATATAGGGGCTATGTAGTCTATTGCCGCTAGCCGGGCACTCATTCAGATTCAGACTCCGTACTGCTACTGAAAAAAATCTAATATAAAACTTAATAACATTGTCCGATTTGGGGATCTCAGCATTTGCGCTTGCGGCTGTAAGACCAACGAGGCACTCCTGGCAGTTTTCATCATCATTGGCAGCCTTAATCCACATACTGCTGCGTATAGGCCTCCTCCCTAGCAGCTAGTATTTATTTATATCTGTATAAGTATATAATCTGGTGTCTGTCTGTCTGTCTCTTTGTTTATTCGCGCACATCTCCGAAATTACTGAACAGATTTTCGTGTAGTTTTTTTTACAGGTTAGAGTGATTAATTTGGAGCAGAATATAGGCTTTGTATATTCTGCTCCAAATTAATCACTCTAACCTGTCGGAACGCTAATCGGATGTTGCAAAAAAAAGTTATCGTCATATAAAACGGTATTCTGTTCACGACAAGTTGTGCATAATTTCTGAAAGTCATCTAGCAAAAAATAATAGGTTAGCATGAATTCGCGTTTAGTTTATTTTGATTACATAAAAAAAATGCTATCTATAAATAAAAATCGATTGCCGCATGTATGAAAGATCATAATTAGAAAATGGCTCGACCGATTTGGCAGACTTTTTTTGTGTTCGTAATTGTCTAGACAAGATTTGCATGAAAGAAAATTTTGGAAAATTCACTGGGAAAGTCGGAAATACACTCGGGCCACGCCGGGCACGAATAGCTAGTATTATAAATAAGCAGTAGGACCGGTGTGTCTGTACATTGAAGAAAAGTAGTAAAAATAGCAAGGGGTTACTAAAATAGAGGAATATTATAGAACCAGCCACCATAAACCAGGATTTTTTTTAAATTCTTTTCTGTCTGTTGTGTATTTGCGCACTCCTCCGGAACTACTAAACGGATTTTCAAGTAGTTTCCACATGTTGACTGAGATTATTTGGAACATTTATAGGCTTAATTAAAATCGGATGTGGCATAAAACAGTTATCTTTGTTTTTGGAATTTACTGTTCAAAATTGAACCCGGTAAGTGGCATTGTGATCGAAGTTCAAGACGTTTTCTGTTCACGACAAATTGTGCACAATTTCCGAGCAGTAACCTAACAAAAAGTACTAAGATTACATAAATTATTTTAATAAATTACTTTTCTTTAAGTACGCTGTACTGGTACACCGTCTAAATATTTGTTTGCTGCACCGGTCGACGTCATTACGTCGACGCCGGCTATCGCTGAAAACCAGCGCTGGAGCTCATAGGGTCGTAGCATAATGCTGAGCGATAGCCGTTTTGCGTGGATGTGACGCATGCTTCCCCAACCTTTTCTCATTTATGTATTTTAAACTTTTTTTTTGCGTCATGTTTACCGCAAATAAACGTTTTTTCTTTCTTTCTTTCTAAATTCATGATAGTATTTTATACTACTAATAGGATTTGGATAAAATTTGGCACATAGATAGTTTATAACCTAGATTATCACAGAGGGTACTTTTTACGTAGTACGTTCCGGTGGGATAATTTCTGACCCACGCAGGCGAAGCAGCTGGCAAAAGCTAGTTTGTTATAATTACTCATTTTAATGAAATTACTTTAAATATAATATTAATAAAGCAGGAACTTTTAGCAATACTACAAATCCCTCAGCGAAGCTATTTTTCAAGGCGATGTCGGTTAGTCCGGGCATTTGTCGTCTCGTAAACGGTCTATAAAATGTTGATGAGTCTGTGAGGGTAACTTATAACGAGTTAGAGAGATAGTTCGTATCCCGGGAATTTATAAATACTTACGTAGCGGACTGTGTCACTTATGTAGTTTTAGAAAATAGTTTTAAAATTATGTGTAACATACGAAGTATTTAATACGCATTGTTTATGATATCTACGCAATGGTAGATACGGATAGATTGATCTGGTTAATTTTCTTTTTAAAATAATTGAAAAAAAATGCCCAGAATATTAGAAAATTCGGGAGAAACTGACAATGGTTTTTCCTATAATATTTTTGTATGAATTATTGAAATTTGAACAAGACAACGTCTGTCGGGTCAGCTAGTTTTTCAATTAAATATTGTTTGCAGTGAGGTTCAAATTTAATAACTCGTTAGAGTTTTATTATAAAAATGTTTCCCAAAATAAATGAAAATGAAACAGTGACATGTAAAGCGTTTCAGCAGTTTATTCATTAACATAGTGAATTTTGACTATTACGTTATTCAGAAAGGAATTCCCATGTGTGGCATTCATTACTTTTTCAACGAAACCTTTCGAAAGAGCTGTGTGAGTCTGTGTGTCCCATAGGGTCCGATAGTAAAGTCAATGACTTTAATAAATTAGTATTGCAGTACAAACATAGTCAATATACGTAAACATCCCCAATATGATTTATGCCTCAACGAACTATTAAATTCATTGTGACATAAAACCATCTTCACCGAAGGTGTTAGTTAGGCGACCTAATGTAAGAAGAGAAATAATTGCTTATCAAATACTCTACGTCAATTTAAGATATTATAGCCATTTCATACAACAATGAAAGAATGACAGTTGTAAGTTGAACATTAAGACAATTGTGAGTTTAATTCAGTGTGTCTATATAATGTGCACATATTGAAATGAGGGAATCTATGCTAAATTTTATCGTCGGAAAAAATATTTAAAAATTTTTTTTTTTTGTTCTGTTCGATGTCTTATTGACAAATTTTACGATTATTGTAAAAATTTATGAAAAAACAAAACACATTTTTGCTAAAAAAAAACATGTTTATTTTCAATTGAGGGTAGTTTTTTTTCCACAATTTTAATTATTAGAGGACAACTAATTACTTCCAATCATTATGGAGTTTGTTTTATTGCGATATATCATTTTGTTTAAAAGTGTGTTACAAAAAAAAAAAACATTGTTTTATTTTTATTTATGTTTTACACATTTTTTCGTTATAAAAATTAAGCATAGATTCCGCCATTTTCATATGTGCACATTATAAAGAGTCACACTGTATTATGGAGTTTATAGTCAAATTGATAAAAAAAATATTTTTATAAGCTGTTGTTTCTGGATGTATCACATGCTATTCGTCAGTGGTCACCAAACATCAGCCAAGCGTAGTCTTTACGGCAGTATTGTATGATGGCTAATTTTTGTGGTACATACACAGTAAGTATATCATTCGTTACCAAAATAAATTACGTAAACAAAATAACAAATGTCCCGCACAAATTCTCTTTATGAGCTAAACTAGAATAAACGGAAGCGTTTGGCCTGAATATAGTAATGAAACTCACCCACCTTCTAACGTGGTGTCGCAACTAAAACGTAACAGACAGATGAATTATTTTGTTCAATACATAAAAGTAAGACACCAGGGGCGACGGTTCTAAGTAACTCGATTCCTACTGGCTTCTCTTCAGAAATTTGGAACACAATCACTGTATCGTCATTGAATAATCACACTATAAAATTTGATACACTATAAAATTAAAACATTACAAAACGTCTACATACATTATTTTATTTGTCTTAATATCCCAACAATAAAACATTTTGCACTAAAATAACTCGTAGGTGCGTCCAGCTTATCGCGACTTGAATTTCTTTAGGAAATAAAGTCCATAATGACTTCGGTCACGTGACACTGCGGTTTCGTAGCAGCCGGGTAAGCCGATCTGCAACGAGTTACGATAGGGATAGTTGTAGAAAACAGAATTTTACTATTACACCACCTCTTTCTGGCACACGCATTTGATTCGGTTGTGTTCGTTGAAATTCGTAATGCGTTCGGCTCGGAGTTCGTAAACATCATTTCATCATTCGATTGACAAATGTGTGGTTGTTTTTTGACGTAATCGCATTAGAACCATATTTTAATTTGCATTTTTTTTTTTCGCTCAGTATTCATAGTTTTAATTAGTTAATCATTACTAGTCTACTACTAATATTTGTTTGTAGGTATAGAACAGTGATTATGATAGTGTCTGTGTTTTGAATTTAGTGAAAGTAAAGTACGTTGTACTTAGGTATTTGGGGTAAGTAGATAGTTTATTATGTTGAAATTACTTATTTAGAGTAGATTTGAAAAGTAATTAGTACGATCAGTAGGATTAGGATGACAGATTATTTACTTTGTGAGAAAACATCCTTTTCAAGCTTAAGTTTATAAAATATGAAACACATAATTAAGTTAAGCCGTGCTCGCTTAGATATGACAATAATTAACATAACGATGTGATGGTTTAAAAAAAAAATCTCTTAACGATAAATATCAATGACTGACTGGCAGTCGTAAATTAAATAAAATGTATTGTTCTCGTGTTTACTTTCCTCAGATTCTAGTAGTTTATGGAATAAAGGGTTGACAAATTCATCAAGAAAACATGTGCAGACTGAAAAACATATTCGTAGCCGTTTTATGAGTTCGGGACTGGTAGGAATAGAATTATTTTCATTAATTTGCATGAAGCTCATAATAGAAAAGTAGATCGAAATAGGAACATAATAAAATGGTTTATTGACACCGTTATTTTGATAGGTAAACAAGAAGTAACTTTTCGCGGTTACGATGAAAGTCCGAAATGACGTAATTTTTTTTTATTACTCTGGCTTACCTCTATCGCTTTACCACGCCTCGCCACTGTAAGACACGTAAAAATGACCTTTGCATCCGGAACACGAACCATAGAGTTTCATGATCGAGGAACCACAGTACCAACAATCAACAACAATATTAGGGTTTACTCGGAAACAGTAACGGAAAGAGCATTACAGTAACGGTAATGCTCTTTCTGTTCACCCAATTTTGAGTAGCCTCTACGTATCAGAACTGTTATGTTTTGGCTGGTTTTGGCATAATTATAGTAAATGCAACAAATAGGAATCAGAATATTTATGAAGAATCAAATTACTTCCAGTAGCAAAGTAACTATATCAAATTGTTAAATAAAGTGAGTGAATGGGAAAAAGATATGAGAGAACAGGACCTGTGCGCGCATGGATATGATATTGAGGTGGATATGAGGTGATAAAAACCACCTAGTTGTAACAGAAAACGTATCTAAAGTAACCGGACCGGAAAGTACTGTCATAATAATAACTACTGCCTTATAAAGTCAGTAAAATGAATAGTCTTGAGTATTTCCGACAAAAATATATGACGGTAGCGTACCAGGGGATCATACATCATGTGAAAGTTGCCACAGTTCCAGGTAAAGTTGGATATCCCTACGACTCTCCGGTGACGCACCATAATGTGACTTTCCTGAGGAACTTTTTCGCTTTTTTGTAAGGCGTATTATGATGAACGGAGCGACCATGTCACGGTAATGTTGTTTTGTGATTATATCGTAGAACAAGACAAAAGTAACTGGTATTTTTGTTATATAATATTTCTTTTTAGTTGAAATAAGACAGTGAAGGTTATGTGATAAAAAGTTTTTTGTGTTTCGTTGGCCAATGAGTATTAGCACGAGTACAGCTACATAAACAATGGTGGTTAATATCTGTGAACAGAGGTCAGCCTCGTTTCAAAATTATTGTGTTTATCTTTTGCTTACCGAAGCATCGATTTTGTATTCTGGCGTTCGGTTTATGTTTCCTCTTCCCAGAATAAATAAAGCTGCAAACATCCCCAGGAACGCGTGAGTGAATGTTTATAGTGACAGTAATATAAAGCGATAGTTTTCTTCTCTGAGCACCATTAAGTAAACCGACCCACAGGTACGGTAGGCCTATTGAAACTCCGTACTACGCTAGGCCAGTTCAAGGTTAATGTTACCACACTTACCACTGACGTGCGGTCAACTGTACCCTGATTCTTACATATTGCATGAGATAAGAATCGGCTGACGCCAAATAAATGTTTATTTTACACCAGCTGTTCATACCCGACACCGCCCGGGTGTATTTCAGACATTTCCAGTGGATTTTCCAAAATTTTCTTTCCTCCAATTCTTGTCTACAATAACGAATACAACAAAAATCGGTCAAGCCATTCTCTACTGTTTTATTATTATGTATAGATAGCATTATGTATAGTTTATTTTTTGTTAGTTAAAGACTATTTGTGTCCCAAAATTTCATTCAAAGTGTGATAGTGATTTTAATACTATCTTGAATTCATGCAAGCCTAGTACTTATTGTTAGGTTACTCTCAGAAATAGTGCACGTGTCGTGAACAAGAATACCGTCTTCTATGACGGTAACTTTTTTTGGCAACATCCGATTTTAATTAAACAAATTCTATATTCTGCTCCAAATTAATCTCTGTCTACCTGTGAAAAGTATATGACAACACGTTCAGCAGTTCTAGAGATGTGCGCGAACAAACAGACAGACAGACGCCGGATTCTACTGTTTTATTATATGTAATAGATTTCCAGTTGGTTGTGGGCCAATACTTCAAAGGTTACTTTGTACTTTGTGTACCAGGAGGGCATAAACTTGGAAGAGCATTTTATCTTTCCCCTGCGACCATAATTATGAAATATTTATTTGTGCGTCTGTTCTGCGCATGTGTACGTCTATTTTTGTTTTGTGAAATATTTTTATGTGCGTTAACTTTGAGTGCCGTGTTTGTTTACACTGCTGAAAATTGGGTGATTTTGAGAAAAAATATTAAATTGGTACGCGACTGGTTTTGGCGTTATTAGTTTTTATGTAGTTTGACCCCCAACTTTATTTATACCCATCAGTTACTGTACTAAAACATTGCAAGGCGTTGGAGTCTTTGAAACAAGCCAAAAAGCTCTTCTTGTTCTTATTTTCAAGTTACAGCTTTTGATCCAAAACTTGAGTAAACAGTCGTCTGAAGCGTTCTATTTGTAAAAGCTGAGGCAACTTCATGACCAGTCTCGGCTAGCATTGTAGTAAGTAGATGTCCGTAGTCGATGCCATTATAAACTTACCATCATTTACCGAGGCCGAGGCCATTTGCTTGGTTGCCAAAAAAGTGATTAAACCCTTAATTCATAGGCCACTACATTGTCCGGGAGTGTAATAGCAGCAAAACGTCAATGTCAAAAATCTGTTTAATCCACTTTATTCTATTTTATTTCTCCATTTCACCACACGAATAAATAAGTTGAGTGCGTCGTCTATACGATTATGATTCGAATACATATTTCCAACATCAAACAAAATTATGCAAATGGCAATATTACTGAAACGTACAAATTGACGATTATAACCCGAATCGATTGTTCCAAATCATATTGGTTGGAAGGCAAATTAATCATAGCGTATTGACACAACTAACTAAACAGCCGTTAGCATAACAAATTGCGGTGAACATCACTAGTAAATTTTGTTCATCGATACGTTTTGAATCGGTGTTTGTTCACTTGCTTGGTTTGTTTGTCAAGTTATCAATTTCGTATATGTTGAATCCGATGTCAAACCAACGAAGTTAAAAAACACTGGGGTGAATAAATTAAATGACTTTTTCGAAATGTTACTTATTTTGCTTTTGTTCATTTTAATTGGTACACACATACCTACATACATAAACTACACCTTCTCATGGGGGTAGACAGAAACTACAGAACGCCTCCTGCTACTATGCAATAGTAAAATTGATGTTTATATTTTTTAAGGAAAATATGTTTCCGGTATAACATAGGTCAGGCATTCTTTCCATTACTTTGAAATGACCACGATTCGCTGAAATTTTCTACACAAAATTAAATACACGTCAGTCAGTCGAATACCTCTTTTCGGCTTTAGAGATACCCAAAGCCATTTTCAGACATTTCTCAAGTAAGAGCGAACTTACAGGATTCTAACAGCCTATATATACAGCCGACCTAAGCTTACGACTTATTTGCAGTCCACTAACATGTTGGGAACGGGAATCCTCTTAAAAAGAGGTTGGTTTTTTATGAAATAATGATATTTTCAGCAATCCGTGCTGTACTTGTCTACCTGTCTATGACAGACAGACATTTTTCTCTGAAATTATTGGACGTCCGAATTCATTATTGAGCATGAAGTTAGAACACAAGATGATCTAATTACAATCGTATAGACTAGTAGTTTCGATGGAAAATACATGAGTTATTTGTATTCGTTTGTTTTGTATTTGTTGTTATACTTCTGCCCACAGAATAAATTTATCTATTCCGTACTTCTCCCTATGTATACTATGTATAAATTTTATATTTCGGCTTGATTCAGCAACAAACATCGTGTGCAAAGTCCGAATACCAAATTATGAATGGCTCGCCTACAAAACTGAAGCTTCTCAGATATGTCTGCTAGTTCTAGGCTATATTTATACATATGAAGCACATTTACTAGCACTAGCACTATTGTAAATTCCCGTCAGTTTCTGAGTTACCAACAACGTAGGTAGCAACAATTTGCGTATTACATTGAATATTGAATAGGTAGGTGTCGGTACTCTCGCCTCTTTGAAGAGTGGCTAGAGAGGCACCACGGTGTCCCTACCTTTCGCCTGACGCAGGTCATCCGGGGATCGCCCGGAGGACACGGTGGAGCATATGGTGGAGGTCTGCCCGGTTTGGGCGGGGCACCATCGTGTCCTTATGGAGGCGATCGCCGGCGGTGATCTCTCGCGTCCGGCCCTGGTTCAGGCCATGGTACGGAGCGAGAGGGCAAAGCGAAGCAGTAATGCTCGTGAAGGAGGAGGCGGAACGCGTAAGGGAGAGGCAAATTTTGGCGCCCTCACGCCCCCAACCGCCACAGGAGACGCCCTGGGCGTCGGGAATCGCAGGCCGATTCTCGGCCACCGTAGGCACGGGCTTGCGGACGGTGAGCAATGGGTAACTCGCCGTCCGATAAGCACCAGGCCCGGGCGATGCTTCGTTGTGTTCCACGCGCGCCTCAAAAAGATGTCAGCAGAACTGACGGGGTCCGCTAGGGCCAATGCCTGCCAGGGTTGCGGGAAAGTCCGAAAGGGATACCGTGGCCTCTGGCAACATACAGGTAACTGAAGGAACACGGGTGGGTTTTAGTCAGCAAGAGTCTGAACGCCCTCCTGCTCCGCCCAGAGCGAGAGAAGCTATTTAATAATTTCCCACCGCGAAATTTTCCACACGCGTGGAGGCATCAAGTTGAAATAGATATTACTAATTAAGATATACCTACGGTTCCTTGGGTCTGTAACGAAAATCAAACTTCCAAGACAACGCAATAAAAAATATGGCCATATATGCCGCATATTTTGACACTCGCAAATAAACCAAAGTCTATTTGGTACTTCCCGTTGGCCCACTAGCATGAAATTTGGCGAGAAGCAAGATCAGAGCAAAATCCGAAAAATGGTAATTTATAGTTATATATATGAACTGCAAAGTTAAGTTTGCTCTTCAATCTGAGATCAAAGTTTCAAAGGCCGTGTCTTGAAGTAACATTTTGTCTGTATTTCATTTAAATTGGTTCTCCACTCTATTAAAAGTTCTTTTTCAATTGAAAATTTAAGTTTGTCTGGTCTTGGATTTTCATTTTGACCAAATTCACACTTTCTCTCTCTCTCGGCATGCAGTGTACTCGGTCCGATGTGTAGAATTTTATCCCACAACACTAATCACTTTACTCTTTTTTTTGTTTTTTACTGTTGGCGTTCTATCTTTCTCTCTCTTTCTTTTTCTTTGAATTTAAAGAAGGCAGTTGGAAGATTAACATTTTTTAACGTGTTGATTTCTAAAAGTTTACAAGCCACGTTAAAGAACATCGTTTCAAAAAAAAAAGATGTCGGTACTCAATACATTATCTTCTATGGAAATGGAAGTGACTGACTGTCTAGCCGTATGAATGACGTAGTCTGCAATAAGGCAGCCTTAAATATACTGACTGAATAAGAATTTCTTTGCCATCTTTCAGGGGGTAAAAGTAGTCAGTAAGAAGATGGTGATACGATGGTGTTTTACACGTTGCTGCGGAAATACGTAGAAATAGTTAAAGAAGTTTTAAATAAAATCCAATTCTTATGTACCCCGGCGGTGGATTTCCCACATTGGGATATCTCGTGTATCTTAGTTGCATTCATAGGCACTTAACAATTTTCATATATTATGAAACCATAATTGACTGCTGCTGAAGGGCAACCATACAAAAATATGTTTGCTGCATGTAAAATCAAATTTAAAATAATACCTAATTCAAGCTCTAAATCACATAATATTAAGACACTTTAAGTTTTACAAAATTACCCTAATTTAAAACATGGCATTAAAATTTCGTTTAAGCAAGTCGTGGACTAAAAAAACACCAGTGGGTACTACGAACAGTCTGTAAACGTTAATATGAGTGCCCAAAAAACTTCAGTTCCAACCAACATTCGAAGTAAATCCTAACAGCAGGTGCGACTTACTGCCAACTTGAATAGGTACAAGTAGACTTTTGGGGCTCATAACGACATCTTCCAACTTTACATTTCTCTTGGTAACCAGTAAAAAGTGTCACGAAAAACTTTTGTGCGAGAAAAGTTACTTGTAACACTATTGTTTTGGCTTAATTGTTACCGTCGAAGGCTCTTTTTTATTGGCATAAAAGAGATTATGACAGTAAATTCGCGAGCTAATGTCCTCCATTCTGTTTGAATTTTAACCATCCTGTAATCTTATTACAATATGAAAGGTACCTAGATACTTAATGAACTTTGAAAGAGGAAATAATGAAAAATACTTATGTTCACTAACTTTGAACATGTTCAGAGCAAGTTAGTGACTTCAGATCCATCAGTCTAAGTTTCTTATTAACAAGTCATAATAATATGTTATTTTTAGGGTTGCGTACCCGAAGGATGCCAAACGGCCTCCGTTGTCCTTCTGTCGTCTCATGAACCGTAATAGGTAGAAAGTTGAAAATTTCACTGTCAAAATTTGTCTGTTTTAGACTATTTTTGTACGAGCTCTATCTCAACAATTAAACAAGTTATTATCAAAAAATACTAAAAACGCCGATTGACTAGATATTTTATTTAAATATGGGTGATTTTATACAACTGCAATAAATAACTTTGTAATTATAGTATCATTATGGAATACAAATTATTCATTGCGTTTTAAAAAATTTAAGATGAAATATAATAATATTTTTCGTTTAGTATTTTCATTTATTGGCTAAATATTGTACCGTGGTACGGAAGCATTCGTGTGCGAGTCCGAGTCGCACTTGGCCGGTTTTTACAAACAGTTTTGACCTTGCATCTTAACGTCCAACAGATCGTTGTACTATCCTCCCACGACTCTTTCATCGGGACAGCATACTCTTGTACGGTTATTTATAACTAGATTGCAATCTCTATAAAATGAAACTGGAAAATTGTAGATTTACAACATCACAGAAAATAAGTAACATACTCATGATCAGCTTGTGTCCTCCAAAGTGTTGTTAGAGGTGTTTAGTACTTCAAACGTGCACTTAAAACGTTTTAAATTAAACGTATGAAATCGAAAACTATTGTATACGTTACCAAGCCTAACGTTACCGAAACCAACTACTAATCATTGCCCGAGGCGACGGATGGATATGTGAAACACACGTCTTGTTACCTAGCCTACCTAAGGCGATATCTTCGTGAATTTACAACTGCAATTACAAGCTCCTTACTTCAGTACAAGACCATCTAAATATCTCCAACCCCGCCTTATAAAAAGATTTGTGCGTGCAAGTCTTCGCACCAAAATTAAACACATAAATATAAAGAGAAAATCAATTTGTCCGCTTTACGATTCTTTTCTCAATGTTTTTTTACTACTTTACAGCTTTCTCGCTTCCTTATATAAATCGTAAATCTATTTACATAACGACTGTCGTTAGGTTTATGAAGGCGAATCCGAATTATCCAATTGGGTTGCTTTTTATGTTAGCATTTTTAAAGCGAGGACGACTCAATGAAGTTACTGATTTAGGGTGATGTTTTTTAAGAGGATGGGGTGCGTTCTTCAAAATCGGCAGGCTTATTACGTTTCTTGCAGAAGCCTAATGACAGAGAAATTTGCGCAATAAAATCACAAATCTTAGTATTAGGTATCAGCGATACCCACATTATACCAAAATGTGCAGTGATCGCATCGGTGATCGCGATTATTTCGTATCAAGCATGGTTTTTGTTAGACGAGCGACAGCCATCGGCGAGCAGGCTGTCAAATTGCGATAGGTACTCGTAACCATTTCCCTTGTTGTTGATCGCTTGCCTATCGCTCGCTGATTGCTAAGTACAAATAGGTCTTATAATTTTAAGAATTTTACCTAATATTTTGACATTTAAATCCGTCTTGTGTCGTGTGTTTCTTAGAATAAATTGTGTACCGTAAAAGACTGTTCATTCAGTTTATTCTATAAAAATTGTTTGCGTCTCTACTGACGTATCTATTATTGGGTCGTTGGACACTCTCACTTTGTCAATTTATACTGAAACGGGATTAGGTACTGTTAATTTAAAAGTTAACTTTATTACTCTTTTGTTTCACATATTATTAATATTTTATAAATTACTTATTGATAGAACAGCCGAGTATCGTTTGTAATCCAAGTAAACACTGATTTCATCCACTTATGCATCTTGTAGCCGATGCTAAGCTATTTTGGTAAATCTAAAGTTTTTTGTTTTTTTTGAAGTTATATATGTTTGAATTTCTTACTACGTTAATTCCGAAGATTGCTACTTATTTTTGTTTTCGCGCTAGTATCATAGCGATAAGTGCATATTATCAAACGGCGAGCGATTAGCGAACGATTTTTAGTTAATACCGATTTTTATAACGTTAAGCGATTGATCGCGCGATGACTGCGCAATAATTGCTGATTGCTATTTTATACGTAATAAGTATATAAACGTATTAAGACCCTTGTACACTCACCTGCAAAATTGCATGGATACCTTAGTGTCTATTTTCCAGTGAACGTTTGAGTTCAATTTTTCAAAAATCAAACTAGATGGCGTTGGTTTCTTCACAACTATGACTAATTTACGAAACGTATTACACAGCTAACATTTATCTAAATTATCTATGTAAGAATTAATGCCGTATTACATTTACTAGCATACGTAGCTTAAATGATAAACATAACAAAAGAAACCGACAGGAATATACCCATGTGAGAACATTCTATTATTAAATTTAATAAAATTTAAAAATATAATATTACGGTTTAAGACTTAATATTAAGTGAAATGTATTCTTTTTGAGAAATAAATCTCAAAAAGAATACATTTCACTTAATATGAGCAATAAAAGGTAATCTTAAAACTAAATATAAGAATTACTTATTAAGAAGGTAGGTATTTGTAAATAAATAAGTTAACTAGTAAACACAATTTTTACAGTGTTGTGGGTAAAAGGAAAAAGTGGGTGTATACATATCGATTCTTGGAGACAAGTCAATAGCAATTACACATTTAACTATTTATAATGTACTGTATTGTTTCAGAAATACAAAGTAGGTATTCTATTTTTCTTTATACTTAGCAAATTAGTAAATAATAGGGTTTCACAGCATGCCTCCGATAATGCAGCCCTTCACTATGAAGAGCACGATGGACAGTTTCAAAACTTGTTTCAAACAAACCAGTATGGTTCGTCGGCAGAAATATATTTTTTTCATACTCCCTTATCATGGTTTGATGCTGCATTGCGTTTATTTGTTTTGTATTGTTTGTTTTTCTCTGCAACAATAAAACAGAAATATATAATATCCAATAATGATTATTATGTAGTAACTAAAAAATAATTAAGTCTTTTATATAAAAGTGTAAAAATAAAACTACTTACGTTTACACCAGTTTCTCTGGCTATTTCTGATAAGTTTGACTATGCAAAGCAATTATTTGAGCTCTTGAAACGAAATCAATATTACAACGCTTATTCATTTTGGTAAAATAAATAATTCACCTGATTAAAAATAAAAACTGAACAAACGGCACTCGAACAAGGTAATCGAAATGAGCTCGGCGAACGATCAATTATTATTGAGCTTAGTCATAACTTTTGGATATAAGTATTATTTATACTACCTACTAATTATTTATAAATCCATATTCAACCTACCCTCTCAAGTTTGAAAACTAAAACATAGAAAATCAGATACTTATAAATTGGTAGGTATTCAATTTTAAGACCAGCCAAGTCATGAAGTAAGTACGAACTCTGGCCTCAATAGAAGATTTACATGAGTAGATTCTCAATAACCGCTACACAAGTTGACTGTAACATTTGAATAACTAGTTGAGGTAGTTCGGAACCCTAAATTGTTGACGAAGTTACTTAAGCACTAGGCCGGGATTTAGTTATCTGACGACGTAAATGCACAGTTGACTACATAAGTGTTAAAATAGCACGTCAATTGGTATAAATAATAGCACTTATAAAGCTCAGGATATTTTTTCAGCAATTATTGCCGGAGATAACTAAGTAGCGGAGCAATAAGTTGAGCGATATGGGGTAACTATATAAACTGCTACAATTATTGCGGCATCAATTGCCGGTGACCGTAGGTATTATCAGAATATGTGTAAACAATGTTATCCACCTATACTTTCAGGAAATTTCATATTTTAGAAAATTTCGTTTTGGGCTTTCATACTGCCCACATACCTACAAATGATATAAAAACAAACAATGCTATGTATGTTTTTTTACTTTATTTATATTGCTTTTACCTTTCAATCGTAATTATTTCCTTGCGAATCTACACAGCGTGTATTCGTCCCATCATGACTTATGCGGATGCCGTCTTTGCTCATGCAAAACCCCGCCATATCCATAGGTTGCAAACGCTCCAAAACCGATTCCTCCGTAGGGCCACAGGCTCCCCCTGGTATGTTAGGAACGAGAGTCTCCATCTCGACCTTAGAATTCCCACGATCCACCAATTTCTAAAACGCCTTGCAAAGCGGTACTTCGATTCCGCGGTCAAACATCGCAACCCTCTGGTTGTCGAGGCCGCCAGTTATGTCCCAAGTAGGATTAGCCGTACCCGCCGACCTAGGCACATTCTCACCGACCCTGATGACCCCATAACCCTCCTCCAGGAGAGCAATAGGGCTACTAGTACTCTACACAGATACAGACGCCTCCCGTCATTCCGACCTCGCCGTCGAGGTCCTTTACGATCGCGTCCGCGCCCCCGAGTAAATGATACTCCTCCCCGACCCTTGCTCGATAACGAGGTGCCAGAAGTGGTTTCAGCTGTGCACGTAGCTTTAAATTCCCCGATTAATAATAATGATCAAAACCTTGATCCAGCCCGTCCCATCTTTGATGTTCTCCCTCCGTTGACGCCCTAAGCCGAGGCTCGTACCCCACAGGGGGTACCCTTAGCGAGCGCTCACCTAGCTTTTTAGCTTAGTTTTTAAATTATGCCCCTGGCTGGAGGCTTTGAGTGTAGTAGCTTAAGGCAACCACAGGATTGACCGGTTAAGTAGTCATGACCTCAGAGGTCAGCTACGAGATGCCCAACAGAAAAAAAAAAAAAAATCGTAATTATTTCCTCGAAACAGTTTCCTGTGTACAAATTCTAATGATAATAAATTATACGGCTGGTTTTTTGGTATTTCGGAGTTAATACCGTCATTGATTTAGTCAGCTCACCTTAATTCCCCCCATTCAATTCGTCGACTTTTAAACAGCCTAATCGTCCATAGTCATTCAAATCTAACCTCTATTTATAGGCGTATACCGTAAAGGTTATATAGTTTGCTATTCTAGTTTAGCAAGACGATCCCGAGCTTAGAGGTTACGTGATGGGCTTAGCACGGCAAGCTGTACTGCAAAGCTGAGCTAATTCTGTGAAGTACTTAACATTTGGAGTGTATTAAGGAGATTAGTCTCTGAACGCCGATCTTATGATGGGTATTGTAATTATTTATATAGGATTTGTGTATAATTTTTGGGTCAGGTTAATTAACAGCTTTTTACAAGCTTTTATATTTTCACCTATACCGGTGTCTGTCCGTAATCAAATCTTGCAAGGTAAATTTGACCCACTTCCTGATTTCCGACTGAGCTGTGATTTTGCAAACATATGTAAATTGAATGATAATGCAATATTATTATGACATGGAGCTGAGCTGATGAAGGGGTCGGAAGGTGGCCATAGGAACTCTGTAATAAAACGACGTAACCCTATCGAGTTTGGGCTTATTTGAATTATCTTGACAAGGACTCTGGTCTTATATGATATCCATGGTCTGATGATGGAGCCAAAAGGTGGCACCCATTTTTTTTTTTTTTTTGAGGGTGGGAAATCATCAAATAACTTCTCCCGCTCTGGGCGGAGCCGCGGAGGACGTGTCAGACTCTTACTGACTAAAACCCACCCGTGTTCCTTCGGCTGCCCTGTTGCCGGGGGCCACGATCTCCCTTTCGGTTTTCTTCGCAACCCCGGCAGGCATCGGCCCTAGTGGACCCCTTCGAATCTGCTGACATCTCTTTGAGGCGCGCGTGGAACACAACGCGCCGTCGACCCGGGCCTGGTCCTTATCGGACGGTGAGCCACCCATTGCTCACCGGAAGGCGGTTATGAGAACTCTGTAATAAAACGACGCAACTCCATCGAGTTTGGGCTCGTTTGATTTGTCTTGACAAGTACTCTGGTTCTAGGGTCTGATGATTAAGTTGGCCGACTATTATATAAAATACTAGCTTCTGCCAGCGGCTTCGCTCGCGGGATATCTTTACAAATTATAGACTATTACTCAGTGATAATCTAGCATTTTACTGGCTTATTGGTGACTTGACCGAATTAACTCACCCAGATCCGGGTGAATAGCTAAATAGATAGATAGAAAGAAAGAAAGAAAGAAAAATAGGTTTATTTGTCACAGACACACGTGCATACATAAAAGACAAGAGTAAACGAAAACAACAAAAAGTACATAATAAATCACGAGCATAAAACAGAAATTAGTCGGCAGCTGCACGACATGACTGTGACAAGAAGGCTTCCACTCAGCATGATGTGGTGCTATGGGGAACCCACAGCACAGCGCTGATTTTCAGTGGTCACCCGAAAATAAAAAAAATAAAAGATGTACGGAAATCAAGTCCAGTTCAGTGATTTGATTATTAGATAGAATATTCTTTATTATGTACATCATAGAAATTACAGACATAAAGAAGATGTTTGATTTTGGGCTACCTCTATGTACACTACATAGATATATAGGAAAAAAATAGGGGATTTTCATAAAAATACAAACAAATTAATTTGAAGAAAAGTACAGGTGTACAAAAATTATTAAATTGGGAAGATTTTTAATGTGTCAGCCTCAAAATTGGCCAGTGAGGAAGATAAAATGTTCCTGGTTAATTTATTGGTATTGGGGAACGAGGAGAGGAACGCCGGTAAACTTATACTTGAAATTTTGCGGACACCGGAACCACCCAGCCAAATGGGAAGTGTGGTTTGCTGCCACGCTCGGTCGTCCAGGGTCACATTTAGAATTGATGTTAAAGTGTTTTTAATAATTTGGTGGTTAGAATTTAGTTGTCGAATAATTGGGTTTATTGCCAAACTAAAAATGACTGGCCTAAGAGGGTCACCCTGTTGACATCCAACGGCTAATTCCAAAAAGTAGTTTTTATAAAGTAATTTAGAGGTGTGCCTCTAACATTGATAGAGCAAACTGTAAATTTTGGGTAGGTGCCTATTTCTTTTTGAACTTCTATCAACAAGGTGCATGAAAGCATTTTTTATGTCAACCTTGAGGATGACTTCACCTTTATCGCTCATTGAGGTATGTGGATAATGCATGTACCGTAGCCTCACAATCCCCTTTAGACCCTTAGCCCAGCTGTAGGAGCTGAAATTTGCTGGCCAGTGTTTAGTTGTAGAAAGTCCAGCAATTTTGGCTGCGATACGGCGGTCGATGGACTCTACGGCAATGGGACGAATGCCGCCATCCTTCTTGCGCAGACCACATAGGTTTGCCCTATACAAAATCATTGACGGCTTCGTTCACATTGCCGGAGAGCATGAGATTGATGAGAGCCGTCAGCTCTTTCAAAAGGGACTTGGATTGGGAAGGAGAGGTCATCTGCCGAGGCGAGGTGTTTGCTCTCCAGAGCTGTAAGTGTCTCTGGAAAGTACAGCGCAACCACATTGCTGCTAAAGATGATCCTAGTTGCACGTCTGATATCACCCTCGCCTAGTTTAGGCTCCACATGGTGCAATAAAGGGAGGTACTCTGTTAATTTAGAGTCGAAACTTTAGGCCAAAATGTAACAATTATCTTTGATTTGTGCTGTTAATGTTTTTTATTTGCTAATTTTTTTTTGTACATGTAGAATTCTAAACGCGAAGGTGAGTATTTGCTCCCAAGCACTGAGAGAGTTCTCTCTGGCGGTGAAACGTATACAACGCGCTTAACTTGAAGCCAAGGATGGTCTCGCACCACGAAGAGCTCTCTTTAAGTGAGTGAGTATTGACGGGCAGTATGAAGGCACATTGTGGGGTTTGTGTTTCTTATCCAAATGTACCTTCAGGCCTCGTTCACCCGTAAAAAAGCGTGCTTGGGGATAAGGAGGGCATCTCACTAGGACATCCAACGGTGTGCCAGGTTGACTGGCACTTCGTATGGCATCAGTAACGTCGTCATTGTTTAACATAAATAAAAAATACTACTTACACCTTTTTTCCTTATAAATAACACACACTACACAAACACTTTAGAATATAAATAAAATTGAAATAATAAATATGTCATATAAAAAAGAACAAACAGACAAGACAGCGGCGCAGTCACGCCGGCGCACTGTGGGCTGAAAATCGGCTTTCATAGACTTAAGGATTTCAATTTGCAAGTGCTTGTTTTTATGCTGGATATCGCTTCTATTAGTCATTACTATGTACAAAAATGACATCCGACTTAATTCTGCCCAAAAACAAAGGAAATATTTTTTTTTTACGAAAAATTTGTATGAAGCTAGTATGAAAAATAGAATTATCTCCTAAACGGCATGTTTAACCGTAATACCCTTGGAGGTGGTCATAGTGCTAATTATTTATGATTTTTTGGTTGCCGATTTGACGAAAAATTTATTGCCGTTTTTTTTTTTTTTAAATCGTCAAAATATTGTTATTTATTTTTACAGGTAAAACGATCCCTTTTAGTGTCCAAGTTAAAAAGTTCGAAATGTTATTAACCCAAATAATAAGAACACACAAAACAAGAAAAATTAAATAAAAAAATTGATGTTTTTTGGCACATTTTTATTAATTTAAATAAAAAAAGATTATCAAACTATACACATCAAACATACAGGCTCGACTTCAAACGGTGGGCAGCGAGAAGTGATGAGCACAAAGAAATGCTACAGACAGGGAAGAAAATAATTCAAAATAAATTCAAAGATGAGCTCAATCTGTTGATTGATATAGTAAAACAAGGCTCGGGAACCACCAATGACGGGAATACTGCAAGAAAATTCTTTGAGTTTCCTAATAAAACCGCAGCTATAACCGGTTTGGATGAAGACCTCATCAAAAGATTTGCTGTAATTTTACAAGCAATTACATCTGGAGAGCAGGTCGATATAATAAAATTTAGAGATTATGCCCGCAAAACAGCAGAAAAGTACGTATTATTATACGTCTGGTACTACATGTCGTCAACCGTTCATAAATTATTAATCCATGGGGCTGACATAATCGGGAAAAATAATATTACTACTACGGCACTAAAAGGGATCGTTTTACATGTAAAAATAAATAAAAATATTTTGACGATTTTTAAAAAAAAAAACGGCATTGAATTCTTCGTCAAATCGGCAACCAAAAAATCTTAAATAATTAGCACTATGACCACCTCTAAGGATATTACGGTTAAACATGCCGTTTAGGAGATAATTCGATTTTTCATACTAGCTTCATACAAATTTTTCGTAAAAAAATTATATTTCCTTCGTTTTTGGGCAGAATTAACTCGGGTGTCATTTTTGTACATAGTAATGACTAATAGAAGCGATATCCAGCATAAAAACAAGCACTTGCAAATTGAAATCCCTAAGTCTATGAAAGCCGATTTTCAGCCCACCGTGTGACGGCCTGGGGCGCAGCGTCGTAGGTCATTTTGGTGCAGCCCTGGCAACCATTGCCGTGAGACAGCGTCGCGTCCAAAACAAATTTCGATGTTTTATCACGGCAGAAAACAGGGCAAACCCACAGCGGTTCACTAGTACAATTAGCTATAGAAGCTTTGAGTCTCGGTTCCTTGTGTGTCAAAACAGTAAAATAATTTTAGCTTCAGAAATAGGTTCAATGTATTCCGCATTCCTTTGCACAATTTGATCATTGTCAGCAAGAAATAAAATAGATATACAATACATAGTAAATAAAAAACATGCATAAATTCGATATGTAGTTTATTTATTTATTTATATATACTTTATTGTACACCACAAAAATACATAACAAAAAATAAATCAAACACTACAAAATATACAATGGGCGGCCTTATCGCTTTCCGCGATCTCTTCCAGGCAACCTTGGAATGGACAGTGATTTGCCTGGACATAAAATGGGGCTGCCGTCGGTGCAAATAAGTATACACTAAACTAGAATAAATAAACAGATATATACATATCCTAAATAATAGATACATAAATACATACATACTTACAAAATATATAAGCAACAAAAATAAATGAAAACTAAAGATAATTACAGTTACGAGAACAAGATCGAGATTTATTTATTAAGTAGCAAGTTAAGCTCTCAAACTGTCAGTTTCCTTAAGTTAAATTCATTTAATGGTTTGGCTATTGAACAGAAATATGAAATTACGGGATTTCAAAGTTTGTCAAATTTGCTTTTCCTATGGTATTAGTGCTTACTCTAATATGGCCTTCACCGCTCGGTATTAAATAAGGTCTAGCCGACTTAACAAGGAAAAGTGATCTTAAATGAGTAAGAAATCTTAATCTTTATGAATTTCCAAGAAGAAAAAGAGATTTTGATGCGAATACGTCGAATAAATATTGACACCCTTTTAGCGCGTGTTAGACGGTAGATTATCTACCTGTTTCTGAAAGCTTGAGCTAGTCGCTGATTAATTATTTATTTTGAGACTTCTCTTCTTGTTACAGTTTTTTTTTAAATTATAATAATCACCACCTATCTATTAAGTTTCTACTGCTGGGACACAAGATTATATGCTTACCAAAATAGCGAAAATCAATACCAATATCGGGAAGGTTGCCATTTAAACAACAAATTAGATTGTACTAACATTTTATTACTATCCACGTCATCGTCCTTTAAGTATCATCTGGTTTTTTCACCTGGGATTTCTCAGCAGTAGCCCCAATACTAGATTAGGTCTCCTTTGATGGCCCTATTACATGGGTCTTAAACATAGATGGCGAAACATGGGTTTACTATAGGTGCCTAACTCTTCAGGCAATACATGTGCGATTTTATGTGAAAATCCAAATCTGAGCACAACAAAATATACTCTGTTTCTGTATTAACCTCAGTATACCACGAAGAAATAGCGGAAAGCGATAAGGCTGCCCATCGTATATTTTTGTAGTGTTTCATAAAACTTTTTTTGTTATGTATTTTTGTCGTGTACAATAAATAATATAAAAATAAATAAATGAAATCTTTTCCCCGATTCAAAAGCGTTATTTTCATCCTCACTTCGTACGAAGAGGAATGACATCGCTAGAAATAGAGAAATATTTTCCTAAGACCAACCAAGCTGCTCAATGAGGGTGAAAAAGTAACATTTTCAAGTTTCACCTCGTTACCCGTGTGTTCGCCTGTTCTCTGCAGCTACGTCGAAACTGGATATTTTAAATTGTTTATTTAACTAGCACCTAGATTCTTAACTTTGTATCGTAAACGTATTTAATAGATTTTTATTTCTACAGTCACGTCTAACTAATGAGGCAAAATTAATTAGGTATCTATTGCTACGTTACTTTCCGGAGTCACGCGTTCAGCACTTTCATTGCGTAAAACACTTTCAATCACAATCTGAAGGATTTTTAAGGAAATCGCTAATCTATTGAAGTAATAATAAGGTTGATTAATCAAAGAGTAACAATATAATTTTGGCAAATTCGGTGAGCCACAAACTAAGTGTCATAGCGTCGTTTGTATATTGTGGCTTGTATGTTTGAAAAATTCGTTTGCTCAAGACCATAAAAAACGCAATGAATGTGATTTCGGTGTTACGTACTCGGTCTAGTAGGTTATGCCAAGCATGGCTCGCTCCATAGCCTTTTGTGCTACGCGTATACGGTGGTTAGTCTCCTTTGTGAGCGTTTATGTCTCGGTACCGTAGGTCATTGTTGGCAAGACATATTGGTCGAAAAGGTGGGTTTTAGGCACTGTGAGATGTTTTTGGATCGAAAATATGTTCCAGCTTACGAAATGCCGCCCAATCAAGCTGTATTCTCCTGGAAATCACTTTGTTGGAATACTAGCTCTTTGTTAAAAGATAGAACATGTCACAAATAAAGGTAATAGTCAACCATTTCCAGCCGCTCGTTGCCAACCATAATAACTGAAACTTAATCTTCCAGGACGCCTAACATAACCTTTGTTTTAGACCATCTTACTAGATGGCTCGAGAATGAACATGGGAACGAGAATGAAAAAGCCAAAGCATCATAAAGTCAATTTAACATGCGTTACATGTCTTCCAGGAATTTGGCGAATAAAATTTGGTCATCCGTAAACCGAAGGTGCAAAAAGTAGACACCATTGATGTTTATACCGCGTTGGTCCTATTCCAGTGTCCTCATCACGTCTTCTAAAGAAAATTCGGTGAAAAATTTAGGCGCAATGGTGTATCCTTGGCGCACTCCCCTTTTAATCGGGGGCCATAAGTTCATGCAGTCTGACCTGCATTGTTGCCACTACGATGCGGCAACAATGCAGCTCCGTGAATACATCGACACACCAAGCGTCGATCTAGCAGCAATGAAGAGAGTTGAACACGGCCCAGTGCTCGATACTGTCGAATGCCTTCTCATAGTCGACGAAAGCTGCAAGAGAGTTATACTCTGAACACTTCTCTATCATCTCTTTTACGTTGTGGATGTGGTTGATGGTGGAGAAACCACTCTGGAAACCGGCTTCTTCAACGGGCTGACAATCGTCTAGAGACGGTTGCGTGTAGTTTTCGCAAACAGCTAATAAATTTGAGAAAATAAAGATATAGGATGGTAGTTCCTAAGGTTTGAATGGTCTCCTTTCTTATGTAGGATAGCTACTGTGGCTTTCTTTCAAGCATGTGGCGGCGTGGCACCGAAGAGGACGCTGTTAAAAAGTTTTACAAGAACTCTTAGTACGGGTCCACCAGCACGCAGCAACTCAACCGGGATACTATCCTCACCATATGTTTTGTGTTATACAATTACTCTAATTATATAAAATTATGTTTACAATGCATGTGCTCGAAAATAGCGTTTTCCTAGCAGCTAAGCTGGGCGGAAAGTGTCATTTTTTTGACTAGTGCTTTTTACTTTTCTGTTTTTTTTTTTATCCTTCGTCAGCCCGACGCAAAGAGATTTTAATATTTTAGAAAAGGCATACAAATTAGATGATGATGACAATGGCGTCAGTGGCGATGACAATGGCGATGGCGATGACGATGTGGATGGCAATAGCAGTGGCGATGGCGATGACAATGATTAAATCGAAGTCGAAGTCAAATTCGAATTCAAAGTCAAAGTTAAAGTCAAAGTCAAAGCCAAAGCCAAAGCCAAAGCCAAAGCCAAAGCCAAAGCCAAAGCCAAAGTCAAAGCCAAAGCCAAAACCAAAGCCTAACTCGATATCGATGGCGATGATGATGATGAAGAATAGTGTTTATAAATATTATTTATGTACGTCAGCCAAGATGTCAATGTTACATATCATTATGCAATTACTGTAAGGTTCGCGCGTTTTTTTTATTTCCTCGCACAATGCATAGTAAAACGTTGTATGATACACGTGCGTAAGATGATTTCCGACTTGTGTCGACTTATACACTCGCTCGCTTCGCTCCCTCGTAAATAAAAATGCCAATTGTCGGAAATCACCTACTTTCCGCACTTATATCATAAATAACTATTATTAGCTGTTGATGTCTAATTTTTAAGTGTTAAACTCATTGAAATAATCGACCCAAAACCTAACAAAAAACAACAATGATTAATATTAGTAACTTCATTTTTAACTTTTCCGAAAGTAACTATACTAAACTCCAAACACTTTTCCTTTCCAAAAACGTAGGTTTATACCTGCTTATCTCCTGTCGGAAAAAGAACGAAGTAAAATACGGGTTGGCAAACATAACAAGCAACGGATTGGCACTTAGTCCCCAAGTCCTGTATATACCCTATGTAAATAAATACAAGGGAAGAGTGGCTCAAATTAATCGAAGACACAAATGCGCACTTAAACCCTTTATGTTATTAATGCAGTACTTAAATTATTATTTTAACCCCTAACTAGTCAGCTAAGAGGCACTTAGGCAAACATTTTGCGTCTTCTAAGGTCAATAATTGCTTCTTAGAAACTATTGTAAGGACAAGATAATATATCTTGGGGTGAAATGATTTAAATTGTGTATGTAATTTGGCTAAAACCTTACATAAATCTGTACAATACGAGTTAGTGTTTAAAGTTATGAATGAATGAATGAAATGCACCGATCCCAGCGTGGTTTAACCAGACTCGATAAATCGAATGAACCCCAAGATTTGCACTAGCTCCTGAAGCCTCATGTTTCATAGGACTACAGAGGCCATTGCATATCAAGGAGTAGACCGGGTGGCGCGGTAATGGTAGGGAAGACGTGCCCTTAGGATAAGGAGGGATTTGCGAGCCTACCGGATATGCATCCTTGAGTAAGCAATGGAATAGTGGAGAGACGGGTGTTATTTATCTATGGATGGGCATCTTTTTGCGACGTCACCGCTATGTTGGTTCAGGTCCATCTTCACCGGTGAATATTTTGACGGGGTTATGCTGCTTTCTCGACTCTTCACTATATTGCTGCTGTGCTGTGTTACATTTAGCTGTTCTAAGTCTTCGTCAAAAGCTTCGCTGCTATCCATATTTTTTCGTTTCATATTCGTCGTGTTTCCTAATCGTGTACGTTTCTTGTAGATCTTGCTGGCAGCCTTCATAATCTTATATCGATCTGCAGCCGTATCCATCCAAACGATGAATTTCTTGTCAAACGTCAAGTCCCGTTTAAAGTTGTCGTTCCATGTGTAAATAGGGTGGCCTACTTTCTTGAATTTGGCCTTATACTGCATTGCTGCGTGTAACAGGTGTGGTTGCCCCGCCTGTAAACGTGTGCGAGATAGCACATCCTGTGATTTTTGATGCGATATGTTACTGTTTTTCCGTCTAAGATTTCGCGCAGAAGAAACCCCTGCATTTTTGTTTTTCTCTTGGTGTTTAATCTTTGACGTATTGCGTGACATTATTTTACACGAGTATGTCTATTTAGGTTATCTAGTTGTCTTCTTTGTAAGAATTTAGCCTTTTGGAGGTTAGCAAGAGCTATACGATGATCCCTAGAGTGACTCGGCTGAAAGATCAAGGTTTCCTGGGCAGCCGCTTTTTTAATACTCCAGTTATGGTACACGATGGCATTTCGATGTTTTCATCCGTTGAGTGGATCCCTATGCTTTCCAGTTGTTTGGTTATGCAGGCTTGGTATTTTGTTTTGGTGGATTTGATGTTGAGAACGGCATAATAACATTGTTCCTATTGTAATTGCATTGACATTTTATTATACGTATATGTGATCTATTCTGTTGCAGTATTGTGAAATTTTATTTGATGTTATATGGGTTTATTAAATAATTTTTTTGTCAAGAGGTGCCATATGAGGTCCCCATTACAATCTCTCGTCCAGCGCGATTCCTAGGAAAAATATTTGATTAATAAATTCCAGCTTCTCTCCATTAAATACGATGTCAGTTCTTATTACTTCTTACATTCTTCTTAATTTAAATCTAATGCATTTGGTTTCTTCTCATTTAGTACCAAATTATTTACCGCAAACCAATCTTGGACCTGAAGAATAGAGCTAGTCACAACGTCATTATTTTGTGACCGTCAGTCCATTTTTTAGATCAATGATGGATGATTTTGAATTTTGAATTATGTATTTTATAATCATTTGTTTCTGAGAAAGCTTGCTGTTAGGAATAAAATCTTGAATTTATTCCTATGTGCTAAGCAAATTCTGGCGTCACCGCAGTCATCCGCAACATGGGTAGCGAGGTCTTGGCGGACAGACACATGGTCAAAAGTTAGCCCATTATGTTATTTATTTGGTGGGCTTCTTTGTTCATGGGCGCTATTTATTACCATTGTTAAATTATTGTTTAGGAGTCAGAACGCCGCACTGCAGCCGCATCACCGCATGTGCAGATTTCGTTTCGAGACATAGGTACACAATTTTGACAGGGTCGTGCGCTTGCTGCGATTTATTAGTTACACTCTTCGTTTTTCTATAGAAATGTATATTGTTCTGAAGTTTTTTGTTTTTGTTGAATGGACTTAAGCTTAACCACTCATGTGCCTTTCATCACAAAAACTCGGGTAAATTTTTCAACAAAAATCAAAACAAAAAAGGTTGCCTCAGACGCGACTATTTTGTAGGACTAAAGAAATTGCCAAATGGTTAAGGGTAGTTAGTAGGAGTTAAGATTTATGTTATAATTATCAGCAAGGTTATAGCTCAGGTCAAGCTAGGAAGTTTTATGGAAAATATTTTTTTGTGCGAAATCAATACCGACCGACATTGTTAATTTGTTAGAATCATACGTACTTACGTCTTCGTATGTTATTTTAGAATATCTTGCCATTCTACTTTTACTATGTCAAATACCCATAAACCTATAGCTTAAAAATAAAAGTTAATTCTGCGCATAACATCAAACCTCCCAACTTTGCCAGTCACTACGCAACTATAGATTCGCGCTCACGATGTATATACCGAACTTTGCCACAGAATTATAGCCACGTAATCGAAATAGAGCCGAGAATTAAACTCAGTTCTCTTGGTCGCTACACTTACTAGAGACAATTCAAAATGCAAATCTTTTTTGTATCTGGATCTATCGTTGGAGTTAACGTTAACCTTGAGTTTGAAATATGGGAATTTGATTTACTGACTGATTGGTAGGTATGTAGTTTGTGAAATATTGAGCTCTGTGCATCTGTTGATGCAGGCCTTAACTCAGGTCGAGGTGTGTATTTGCAGAGAGAAGCAACGCCCTGAAAGATAAAGATATGGAATGATCTCACTGGATTATCCTGGCTATGTTCAGTGGCCCTGGAACCTTCGGCAGACGATTAGACCCTCGTATGCCCCGGCACTCTCACTCCAGGCGAGCGCCTGGGATCGGAAACGCATGTAGGCCTAGCACACCTCACTTTTGCACTATATGAATGTATTTATTTGTTGACACGTAAAGTCACAGCTACATCAAACAAAATAAACATTGTTCGATTTCGTTGACTGGCCATTAACGCGGCGCGGGCGCAAGCTGCGCTAAACGTACAATAAAAACTAAGACGCGGTCTGACGCGGACTCAAACAAAAAAAAAAAAGGGACGCGGAGCGCTCGAGACGTCCTTCCTCTATGACGTCCAGTCAAGCTATCTACGAGTTAGTGTTTAAAGTTAGAGGATTCATTCATATATAACAATTATTCATTTTTGTCTGCCTCGTTGGCTAGTGGTCCGCATGAGCATGAAGCTTCAATTCGATTTCCTCCTGGGTTCAATTTCCAGGTCGGGCAAAGTATTATTGGGTTTTCCCATCAGGAATTTCTCAGTAGCAGCCCGGAGTCTGGATTTTGCCCTGTACATGGCAATAGGCTTGTCCCCTATTAGCTGGGACTTAAACATAACTGGCGAAATGTGGATGTACTATAGGTATACGTCTGCCTAACCCTTCGGGAATTACAGTGTGATGTTATGTTATGTGTGTTATTTTTCATTCTTGCGTGCTTCCCACAATGAGTAAATCATAGTTCTGAAAATCATCGCACTAACTGTATAACTGTATCTGCCGGGGTTGCGAAGAAAACCGAAAGGGAGATCGTGGCACCCGGTAACAGGGCAACCGAAGGAACACGGGTGGGTTTTAGTCAGTAAGAGTCTGACACGCCCTCCCGCTCCGCCCAGAGCGGGAGAAGTTATTTGATGATGTCCCACCCAAAAAAAAAAAAAAAACTGTATAACTGTATGACGGTTTATTCTTTAAACGTTATATATGTGGGTACCTAAAATTAAATTCGTAATTTGCAAAATAAGCCATGTCTTATACGGTGTCCCCTTGTTTCGCAGACAGAAATTTCATAGAATTTCGTTTCGCAGAAATTGTTTCATATAATATTTAGTCTTTGTATTTTTATTTCAAATATTATTGTTTTAAAGGCTATTTACTTTATTGAAACATATTTCACAAAAACACAATTCACTGAATTTTATAATCACATTTTTTAACATTAACGAATAATGTTTGTTCGGTTTATTTTTCCATGGTATTTTATTTCAAAGAAAATGTGAAAATAGACGTTATGCTATCCATAATTTTATAAGGGTATTTAATTGAACTTCAAAAATGAAGTGTCGAATTAAACTCGAATGAGAACTTTGGCTGCAAGAGCGAGCGAAGTGAGCTCGGGACTTGGGGCACCCCGACTCAGATAGGTTAGGTTAGAAGGGGATCGCGGGGTCTTTAGACCCTGTCATCGCCTTCGTGGTTATTTCTTTTTTAAACCACACAGAAATAGGAGCCTCGCAAAGCGGGGCTCCGTTGACATCGCTGGTAAAAAAAAAATATTTACCCTCAAAAATTATAAAATATCGAAAATTAAGTGTCAAAAAGCAAAATAAACACAGTACTTGCATATGAAGTCACTAATAATGAGAATAAATGTTTTCCCGCTCGACTAGAATTTTTCCGCATTGTTTTTGTGAACGCGGTGTTGTAATTTTATATGAGGATATGCATTTTGACAAAGGTAAAAAAAAAATGAATAAGTTTAGAAACTTTCACTCGATAAAATGTTTTTCTTGGTCTTATATTAACTAAGCAATATGAGGATAAAGAATATTTGATTTGTTATTCTATGATATTAATATAGAAACATAAAATTTTATTTGTAACAAAAATCAATGATTTAAATTTATTCAAAGTAAGTATTCTGGGTATTGATTTTTCTATGAAATGTTTATATGAGAATAACACTATGTGAAAAGAAATTCTATGAAATAATAATATGAGAAAAACATTATGTGAAACGAAATTCTATGGAAATTAAATCTAAAAAAAGAACGTACAACCGTCCTAGACAGCTCGCTGCAAACTAAACACAGCCATTTTAGCAAGAATTGTTACTATTCTATTCACATGAATTCATTTCATCTATGACACTGAACACAATAAGCTCATAAACAACGTGTGCAAGAAAGTGTCAATATTCCACAAAATTGATGACACTGACAGCTTTCGAATGCGGTTTAGATGTGCTAACCGCGTTCAGTTTTAAGGCCGAATTCCTCTTACGCTGATGTCGGTCGCGTACAGTCGGTCGCGTACGCTCGTACGTACGTTGCGTACTCGACCGACCGTACGAGACTGATATCAGCGCAAGAGGAATTCAAGCCTTATTGTTGAAAACCCCTACTGAATAGAATAGTAACAATGAATGTAACGAAGAAATTTTCCCTAAGCAAGTATTTATAAATCTGAAAACTTCAATACTAACAACGGATGCAATACTTCTTTGGTCAATGCAGTTGGGTTTAAGAAAATCCTGACTAATACAACATAGATTACCTACATTATATCACAAAGTTATCAAAGCCTCTAATATCCTAACAACCTGGGACGTGCAAGACTTGCTTCATCTAATTATGATAAGCTCCAAGCTGTATCAAATATAATTAATGTTAGTTAGTTTGCTGGTTGCGTGTGTTAAGCTCCCAGTTTATGCCCCAAAGGCTTCAAATTTCTCGCTAAGAGCAAGGAGGCTGATTAATAATTATTTACTGAGTATATAACGTATTTTATGCATGTGCATAGCGTGTTGTTGATTCCAAATGAATGCATTTGTTTAAATACGATTATGATTGAGGAACTGGTCGTTACCGCCTCGTCGGTCTAATGGTCTGAGCATGAGGTCCTTGGTTCAATTCCTGGGTCGGGTAAAGTGCTATTAAGTTTTTCCTTGGAATTTCTCAGTAACCCGGAGTCTGGATTTGTGCCCGGTTGATGGCAATATGTTTGCCCCCTACTACATGGGGTGTAAACATAACTGATGAAATGTGGGTGTACTCAGATACAGCTCTGCCTAACCCTTCCGGTAATATAGACGTAATGTTACGTAACTTGTCGTCATCATGAGCATTGTAAAAGGCGATTGAAAGATTTCAAGAAACATTCTCTTTTGTGTTCGTAATTATAACAAAACCCTGAGACCACTAATTAAAATCATTGTTGTGTGGTTTAGACAAATAATTTTTCACCAGTCGGGACCTTTTCATGATCTTGACCTTTTAAGAGAGAATGTTTAGTATATTAAACCCTTATGCGAATATGAACCTATATTTTAATAATATTTCAAAGGTCACTAACAACGATTCTTAGAGTATATAAAACTGGAGTAGCCTTACGAACACTTCATCCTCGGTAAAAGTACAAGAACAAAATGTTCTAGCACGGTCATAAAAACTACTTTCAAATCGATTCTAAAGCACATCGTTAACCGTTTTCGAGACGCGCGGTTCTACTTCAGTTCCCGTGGAAATGTCTAGTTGTGCTGTTAAAACTTGTAAAAAGCGTTCAAATACATCAAACTTAAATAAAGACTGAATAACCATCCATACGTAAATATTTAAAAAAATATTCAGTCATGTTTTCATTGAAATTCGAAATCCTAACCTCATAAAACATTTTGACTTTTCATTCGATTCACCCATGATTCAACATAAAACAAGGCATGAATTGAGAGCGGTCGGCGCTGAAGCAGCTGCACCGGGATCTCCTCCTGAAAGCCTCGATTGTGAAGGCCTGGGTGTCATTACCGGACAGGCCTGCGAACCAGGTGTACTGGTGGTCGAAGGAGCTATCGACTCTGCGCATTGCGTGCGTTACTGCGCGACGCCGGTACACCAGGCACCGCAGGCTCCTTATCCGCCCTCCGGATACGGAAGCCATTCAGGCGGAGCTGTACGAGGGGTACAAAGCGGCGAAGACCGCCCTCCAAGTGGAGATCCTGCGGGCCAGGAGACTGGACCGTGAGTCACTGGAGACTCTGAACAGGAACTCGTTGGGATGCCCCTACAAGATGGTGCGAGAGAAACTCCGCCCACGGGCTCCCGCTGACGCAGTCTCCGGTCTCAGCTTGTGGGGGACGTGGTGAGCGTCCTGTTCCTTTCGAGAGGGTAACATATTTCCCTGCCCATGGCTCCACCTACTGCGGTGCCCGATGCGGACCGCACCGCTGACAACGTCGACGATCCTCCGGAGGTGACCGAGGTAGATATGAGAGTGATGGTACGTGGACTGAATGCCAAAAGCACCGCCCTAGGACCCGACGGCAAACCTGGGATAGCCACCC
This sequence comes from Omphaloscelis lunosa, assembly GCA_916610215.1. Taxonomy (NCBI): domain Eukaryota; kingdom Metazoa; phylum Arthropoda; class Insecta; order Lepidoptera; family Noctuidae; genus Omphaloscelis; species Omphaloscelis lunosa. The sequence goes on from OU744247.1 coordinate 17,472,368, forward strand.
CGGCTTTCCCTTGCCTTGGAGGCTCTCGGGCCTCGACTAAGGGGGCTCCTAAGCGTATGTTGGAGAGGGGCCAGTTCCCACCTCGTTGGAAGACGGGGAGCTGGTCCTCATTAAGTAGCCGGGGCGCCCTACGGACTCTCCGTCCGCTTGTCCCATCATGCTGCTCGAAGAGGTAGGCAAGCTCTTTGAAAGAGTCATTGAGGACCGCCTCGTCGAGCGGCGATATTATAATTGTTGGTACAATAACATCATTTTATTTTTACTTTTATATATAATAGTTGTTATTATTGAAATTTAGTTTATCGACATTATTATCGATATTGATTTTAAAAAAAACGATGGTACGGACTTCTCTTTCCGGACTCGAAAAAAACTATAGCTATTGTTCTTTTTCGTAGTAGCTACCGCGTCCCCCGCCAGAAGTGACAGACTTTTTTGTTCTGAATATTGCGCTTATGACTTCTCCAGTGTTATATACTCTAAGCAAGAATCATTACCTATGATATTTTATAAACATATCAATGTCATATCCAATTTTACGGTATAAAATTAAATAGTAAACCTTTTAATACCGCTTGCAAAGTTGAAATTTGTATAAGAATGGGGTCGAATCGAGGGAGAATTATCAGCTCTACCTACTACAGTGCAAATTGACACCTATTATCCGAAATAAATTGGAGCGACTTGCATCGCTGCGTCCATCTACTTGTCATGGTGATTGTGCTATCGACGTCCAATTTAGAACGAGAATATGTTGAATTTATCCATTTGTACCCACGTATAAGAAATATTAAAACCTATACTTAGAGCAGACCAAAAGTATCTGATGAAATTGTAAACAAACCCTGTTCAGGTTCAATTATTACGTAATCTCTCACTAAAGGGAATTAGTAAAACATTCATCTGTACTTAGAAGGATTCAACTTTGTATCTCACCACTTTTTCCAAGAAATATTCTTTGATTATCATTATAACATAATTGAAAAATCATCAACGAAACTTTAGGTTATAAAATTAACGTCAATTGTCAAATAAAAAACACCTTGAAGGTGATTTTAAATTAGAATTTCGGATATAAGTATTGAAATAATTAAATCAAAGCACTCAATTTATAAGTGGCACCACAAATGGGCATGCACAGATATATTTTATGGCGCTTTTAATTTTCATCAGATACTTTCTAAACACCTGTTTCTAACTGGTGTGTGTGTGTGTGTGATAGGCTGAACAATTTATGCAAAACAAACTAATCGTATTTTAGAAAAAGTTCGGCTTTGTATAATACATGCCAGTCTCTTTTTAAAGCCCAATGTATAATTCTGCCTGGGAAGCTACTTTTCGCTGATTGTTATAACAAGAGGTGTTTTATTTTGAAACAAAACATGTCACATGTACAGATAAATATCAACAAAGCTATATTTTTCCATATGCTTATTATGCAATTTATACGTAAATTTTAATTAATTTAAATATCATTTAAACTTGTAATATTTTCTTCTTCTAGACTAGATGTAATTATAATTTACAAGTTAAAAATATATTTAATTGAATACATACGGTCATCTCTACAAACGATAGTTTACATACACCATTCTTCTATATCTTGAACCAGTGGGCTAGTAGATCAATAAAAGCTGTAGATGCCGGAAAAAAATCATTCAAATAAATAAAAACGTTTCGATTTACAGTTCCTTTTTTATTGTTTATTAAAAAAAATGTAGTTATTCGCAACATAAATGGCTTATATTTCCGGTATCCATCAGTTTTCTGTTTTAGAAAGATGTCAAAATGCTATCTAAATTGATCAAGAATATTTCATGGAATTGCTTTTACAAAATACATCCTACAGTTTTGTATACAAATAAAAAATAAAGAAACTATTAAATTCTTCTATGTCATGAAATAATTTTAGTATGAATTTGTAAAATTGAAACAATGGTCCATGGTGGTATGTACACATATGACATGTAAATATATTATTAACTCCAACGTTCAACTATCAACTAAGCATCAAGTTATATAAAGCACTTACCTACGCATGCCATTTTGGTGATTTCCGACAATTCCCGAAACGCAAGTGGGCACATCCGACCGCAGCACTCGGCCCAAACGAATTGCGTGAAAGAAAGAAAAAAAGATGGAAAATATTTAATTTGAGACACGCACAGGAAATACAAAACAGTAATAAATTATTAGTTTATTTTTTTCTAATGATATATTTTTAATATTTTTTTCTTTGTACCTCTCAAACAGAGCACCTGCCATCCAATCTCTTCACCACCCTTGATTGACTGATAGAGAATGCCTAAGGCATTAAGTCCGCCTTTGTATCTTTTTGAGTGTGAAAAGTTTAAATAAATAAATAATAATTTAAAAAAAATATGATAAAAAAAGCAAAGCGCTGAATACTGGAGTAGTCATCTCGTGGAATGGCCGCCAGAATAATAAACACAGCTGTAATTGATCATGTGTTGTATAAAATATGATATAGGTATGCATAATTTTTTATAAAAAAAATGTTCCATTCCATTGGAAAAAAATGTACGTAAATGATCAAAGATTTTTCATGGCTTAGTAATAAATAATTTCATCAGAAAGCAAAATTCAAGACGCACCTACTGACTATCGAAGGGTAGGTATTTCCCTAATACGAACACCTGAAGTTCAGGTTAATTATAACAGGAAATCGTCAGTGAAATTATCAGCTTTGACGTAAAAGACAATACTTAGCTGTTAGCATTCCTCACAATCCCTAAAACAGAGAAAATGAGCGTGAAGGAATGTCCCACTACGCTGTTTGTTTCGAAAATAACATAAACTTAAAATGGTTTAGAATTATTTCGCTAACAATAATAACGCCATTATTTTAAGCGTCACAGCATGAATTACATCGTGAGGCCTCGTCTGCCTCCTATTCGCAGCGCAACGTGGTTGGATTCCAGTCCAAAACTCTCATACAAAATTTATGCAAAGGCCAAAGAATCCCAACACATGTGTACGAATTGTTGCGTAGAAATAACAATAAACATATTATGAAAACCTTTATTGTTGGAGGGTTTTGTTTTGTAAAACAAAGGCCACTTTCTGTATTATATTAAATGGTGGTCTGTGGCCTCGAGTTAAGCGCGGCAGCGGATAAGTGTTTACGTTTATAGAAATATAATTACTTCCTATTTTAAATACCATACGTGCTTGAATCAACAGTCTCGTTCTTATTTTCGCTTGGCATTTAATTTGTGGCCTGATTTTAGGCTTGGTGTAATACGTACAAATTGTCTGAAGTGTTTTGTAAATTATTTTCTGCTAACTGAAACTAAAAACATTTATTTGAAGTTAACATTTACATAACTTTTGATTGTCAAGGAATCATTTCAGAATTTAGTTGTATTATATTTTTACTAAGATTACTCAGTGATCCAGCTAGGAGAGCAGCGATTCACCCAACAATTAATTGTAACTACACCATGTAATATAATGCATACCTACTTTGTAAGTCCCTCATATACTACAAAACCTTTATGTTCCTAAATAAATTATTATATTATATTATTTACAATAATAGGTTCAGAAAAATGTTTCTTATTGCAATAATAAATTATTTATAAAGATCCAGGTCTAGTCTTAAAAAGTATCGCTTTATCCGCTGTTGGCCTTAGCATTTCACTCGTCTTTTCTAAGCCCTAAACTAAGTAACGTTAGGCATTCGGTTATGTAAGGTCACTATGTAATTACCTCCCTAAACTGTGGATCACGTTGTTACATTCCCTTTACTAACTTCAATTAAAATAATGCTCGTACTGAGGAAAGCCAAATAATGGGCATTTTCTAAGTTATCATCGCTAATACTTTGGCCTAAATATCTACTTATATACTTTCGATTTTCACGTAGGTAGATATTTGTGCTAAAAAACGAAAATAGATGCTTAACCTTTGATCCAATTCAATGTGATAAAAGACATCTCTTAGAAACAAATGTAGACTAAATCATTTCGCTATTCTTAGCTTTTTCGTGTCAGCAGACAGGCGGGACTTTTCGCACGACGTGACGTCACGACACGTTCGCGAGTCTGTTCTAACCGACTTCTTAAAAAAGGGAAGTTTCTCAATTCGTCTCTATATAAATTTCGGAAACCGGTTGCAAAAAACGAAAATACAAAGCCAAAAACACCGACTTTCGAAATCAAAGTAATTTTTCACTTTTTTTTTTTTTTTTGTAAAACAGGTTTTATCATACAGAAAAATCAATGAATCGAATTATCGCAGAATCGCTTCGCGTTGTGTTTGCCTGCGGGAGGTTTTATTTCACATCGAAACTTTCTTTTCACGCATTACTAAGTTGATGGTACATATCAATATACTTAGATAGGTACCCAAAGTTTTATATGTAGGTCTTTCGTCTAAAAGTGATTTTGAACTGAATAAAATAAATTGCTCGAGATCTATAAGGTCACTTTTGCTGTTATCGTAGGCAAGGGCATGAAATCGAACAGTCTTGTTAGAGTGAGGCTACACGAGCGTAACACACGTTTACGTTGTACAAAGTGAGATGCCGAGAATACGTGTTTTGAGGTTCACTTCGCTTGACGTCAAATTAATTCTTGGAAAACTAGAAAATTGATTCGAACGTAATTTTGCAACTCATTTAGAGCGACGCCGACGTCAACAGACTCGAGTCTGCCTCTTGCCTTACTAGGTTAATTCTTTTATTTAAAAGTTCCGTATCTACCAATTTACTGAATAACAAAGTAAGTTTTTATGTTTTAGATTGTATGTGATTTTGCGGCCAAAGTGTTAATCAAGGGTATAATTACTTTAATTGAGGCTTTTAATCATTAAACGAAAGTTTCATATAAAATGTATTGAAAAGTCTAAGAATCTTGGCACGAGGCACTAACTAATAATTATATAGATGGACGATAAGCTGGCTATATAATTACTCTAGTTTTTGTCCGTGGCTGCGCTCACATTGTGACTCGCAAGGTAAAGACGAAACGTTAATGCTTTTCCTGAATCACAATTTACAAAGTGGCGATTAGCTTATCACAAATAGTACCTACAGCGGTTGATATAAATAATTTTACTATACTCAATATAAATTGCGTGAAAATTGTCACGATGATAATTGCGCTCTCTCTTTCACACAGCTCGACGTCTCGCTGGGCAACCGAGAGCGCGTCAACGTTCGCGTTATCGCGACAATGTAGCCGTAGCATTAGGAGAATTTAGGATGCAAGAACGAGTGAAGCGAGCTCGGGCCTTGGTACCTCAACTTGGACAGGTGAGATTCGCAGGGGATGACGCGGTATAGTGAGAGGGCGAAGCGAGCGAACAAAGATCCGGCCATCCACTTCGTGGTTATTTTTTTTTAACCATTCAGAACTAGGTGCCCCGCGAATAGGTTCCGTCGACTACGCTGTATTATTGATTGGAAACAAAAGACCCGCCACATGATCTTCCCCAACCTTAATACTCCTACTATCTCACAAATCCCGAAAGAAACTATAACGATTGTTTTTCGGCACTCCTTAAAACATCAGCTATCTGCCAGTGAAAGTCCCATCAAAATCGAATATCGGTCCAGCAGTTTCGGTGATTAGGCGGAACAAACAGACAGAGAGACAGACAAAAAAAAATTATGCATTTCGTAAAAAGCTGATAGTTTGACAATACAAATATACACTTCAATTTTATTTATTTTATTTGTATAGATGTTCAAAGAACTACATACATGTTAAGGGGTTGAAATTTTATTCCCAATCATAATTTGACAAATGAGGTATCATTGGAAGCGTTTTAATTGTCCGCTGGTGATAGGCTATGTGACGTCATATTAAATGCAATATGGCGCCGTCTAAAGGACATAAACTCATGATTTTTTTTTTTAATTGTGCCTATCTTGGTATCAAATGAAAGGGCTTGACGAGAACATTACAAATATGTATATTTAAATATCATATTGTTTAAGCAAATAAATAAGTTTAAATTATTAAAAACAAGCAAAAGTGAGACTATGCTACGTACGGCGCGGCTGTAAAATTAATGGTACACAATAAAAGCCAAACAAAAAAAAAAATAAGATTGCAAATACTTTATCATGAAATTATAACCCCAAAATAATTTAAATAAAAAAACGACTCCGTGGTACACGTACAAAATTAAAAAAAAAAATGCTTCTAATAGGTACCAATTTTTTTTCTTTATTTTGTCCTTATTCCTGACTTAGCCCTAGATTTTTCGCTCGCTCGACTATTCTCCCACTAGGTATATAAAATCGTTACAGGTAATTCGGTGTACGCATTTTCAAATTCGTGTATTCGAGTGAATTGAGCTTTCAAATATCTATCATAATAAAATTATAACGAAGTCAAAACTGTACTCCTCGTAGTAATTATTTTGAATATTAACAAATAATTACTACAAGGTGTGGGAAATAATTTTACTACCTAAAATGTAGTTTTTAGTATTTAATATTTTTCCATTTGTCTGGATGTATGTTCCAGATGCGTAAATAAAATGGTGGATGCAACAGAGATAGTAGCTGTTAACGCAGCCGCGTCCGCATGAATAAAGTATTACAAACACGAGCACACCAGGTGATCGACTCGGAAACACATTGTTTTAACAAAAACGACTGCATACAGCTAAGAAGTTTTTTTTTTTTTTAATATGAGTGCTCGCTCTATCTACACTGTAGGTATCAAACTTACTTGCGACGTAACGCACCTTGCGCTAATACTAAATAGCCTGCCTAGCTGTGAGCAACTTAAAAGTAGCGCTCGTCGGCCGCTGCCGCCACAATGTTCGCTTTGCTCGCTCGGCTCGCGCGTGGTTTGTCTCAGTTCTTACCTAACCTAACCCATTTCACCCAGTTCACTTTATATTTGTTACTTGACTACGGCTAAGCAAAAAGGAAGGTTATGTTATATACAGACAAACTAATTAAAAATCCGGAGTCTCACGTAATCTGTTCGATTTATATTTTATATATTACTTACTGATTATATAACACAACGTATGACTCAGGATTTTTAATTTGTCTGTCTGTAATATCTTGTTTATACCTTTTTAGTTGGCATTTTTGTCGTAGTTGGGTGTTGTTTTAATAACTTTTATTTTTTAACAATATAATAAAGGTGAAGAGTTAATTTTTTTTGTTAGAACGCGTTAAGCCCTGGAACTTCCAGTGAGATTCAAAAAGTATTTTTGTATTTGATAGCCCGATTCTTGAGGAAGGTTAGAGATTTAACATCATGCTAAGACTATTTTGAGCCAATCTAAGCGAAAACGAATTAAGTGATAGTGCCGGCGGGTGACGCAAGAAATTTTACGCAGACGAAGTCACGGGCAGAAGTTATTAATGCTCAGTTAGATAAAAGCAACAACCATGTCGCATATTTTTATCAATTCTAAGATATGCATATTTTATTGCACATATAAAATGGGCATCTGTTGGTTTACATATAAAACATGGAGATACACCAGCTATCTACAGTTTATAGCGGAATAAAAATACTTTTGTGACGGTTTGTAAGGAATATTTTATTTTTTGATATACTGCTAGGAATGGTCTGTGTGTTGAGATATGACAGTGTCCATAAAAGACAAATAGTCACCCGGAAAAGGTTAAGAGGGGAATGAATTTCCATTGATTTGACAAACTAAGTTTGATTGCCATTTGTTTTTTTACTTTTTTTCTGTACTTTTGCCAGTTATGGAGCAGAAACGAACCTGTAAAGCTACGGTTTCCTAGAAGAGTGGTGGCGGCCACTTAACGTCTGCAATTTACCGGCGAATGACGTCACTGCAATGTTATTTAAGAAAGTAAGTTGGTGTGTCTTCCTAGAAAGCGTTTTTGACACCGTAAAGTTTAACCCCGCCGTCATAATTTTCATGACAGCCCTCACTTCGGCCATCATTGTGGCAGCCACCGCTCGAGGAATCCGTAGCTTTACCCACCTAACTGTCAATACCCCTACATCCTTAATAAGAAAATCAATTCGGGTTGGCTTCCAGTCTAACCGGTAGCAGCTGTATAACAGTATTTTACATGGAGCGACTGCCTATCTGACCTCCACCATCCAGTAACTGTGTAATACGATACCTCTTGGTAAGACTGGTTATCAGACTTTCGGGCTTCAAAAAACAAACAATACAAATTATTTGCTCTTCTGTCTTGTCATTTAACACAACACATAAATAAAAAACCAACTTACTATACTGTCAATCTTAAACCAAGATCCGCCCACAATTTCGATCTTCCCTTTACATAACGAGGTCACCCAATTCAGGCCCTTTCCCCAGTATCTGAGTATTTCTCAATAATACCACGTAACAATACAATGGGGGGCTAAATCCGGAACTAATACCCCACTTGTTATTAGCTGTCAACTTGTCTACCAGCCAGAGACTTTATTTCTAATAAATCTTGGTAGGTACCCAATTTTCTCCACAATATCTACCAATTTTTGGTTATAATGAGGAGCTATTTTTTGATTTATTGGATTTTGTTTATGGTTATTAGAAGGTATTATTTATTTTTTAATGAGATTTTAGCCCACCTTTTAGGACTGTGGCTTAATTAACATACATAAACAGCCTCACGATCCGATCTTGAAAGAAAAGCAACGCGTGCTGAGAGCGGTCTGGGGATGAGTGACCATCCATTATATAACAAGATCGCTCCGTGCCTCGGAAAGCACATAAAGCCGTTGGTCCCAACTGTTATAATGTAGATCTTGACAGTCGTTACATTTCGCCAGACGTCCGAAAGCCTGACAACCAGTCTTACCAAGGGGTATTGTGTTACCCAGTAACTTGGTTGAGGAGGTCAGACAGACAGTCGCTCATGTAAAATACTCGAAAATAGAATTCGACCCCAACATAGTCGGGAAAAGGCTGGGCAGATGATGAATAAGATCTCAAAACTGCTTGCATCACTTTCTTGATTCAGTGTTTTGGTACAACATAGGAATTCAACCGATTCTTTAAAAAAAAAAAATGTTTTTTTTTTTAAGTTGATGGGTTCCAAGCCCTTGAAATGGCCGCTGATTAACATATTGATTATAAAGAACGGTTATAATTGTGCTACAATTGATTTCACAGTCTTAAGATTGATATTCTAAAGCGTATTTTTTTATTTATACATACATAATTGAGGATTCGTCACTATCGCAACCCATAGTGTGACTTCCAGTAGTTCCAGTGTAACATAGTCGGGAAAGGTTACGTGTGACTCATAATCATAATTTATGCGGCAGAGTACAGAACTCTTAGTCAGAATCACGTCGCTTGTAACGTGCGAAGTCTGCGGAGCACAAGTTTTGGGGGTGAAAAGTTCCCCCTCTTTGTTGGATAGAGCGACCATTTTATGGCTGTAATTTTGTTTTCCATTATTTAATAGTTTACTAATGAACGACAACAAATCATTTCAGGATTTGATCCACAGCTATGTCATGATTTCTTGTTTATAGTACTTTGTTCTGGAATTTTATTTATTTCAATGGCAACACAGCCAACCGCCAAGCCGTTTGAAACAGCATCATGGTGGGGTGAAATTGAAACTAGCCTCACGCTTGGAATCGCTCGTTCAGTTCGCGGTCGACTTAGTGAGACGTTCTAAATAACAGGTTATGATAGTAAAATTATATTAAGGTTATACTGTATGTTATATCGATATTTTATGTATGTCCATGTTGATATTAGTACGTAATATACAATCTATTAGTAAAAAAGTAGTTTTATTATACCTACTTGAAAAATAACTGTGCACTAACACAGGGTGTAAGAATTTATAAAAAAAATGTTAATTAGCGATGGTGACACTATATGGCATACACACGGCGATGATCAGTACTCGATATCCGTGATCAGTACAATATTTTGCTGTATAATTTTGAGATAAAGAAAGTTTCATACTACATTTGTTTTCGTCGTACCAGAGTCTGGCAACCGAAAGTAGAGACCGAAAAAACGCGGCAAATAAAAAAAAAAATAGCATAGCAACCCCAAAATTTGTATGACATAACTTTTTTTTTTTTTGGATGGGAAATCATCAAATAACTTCTCCCGCTCTGGGCGGAGCGGGAGGGCGTGTCAGACTCTTACTGACTAAAACCCACCCGTGTTCCTTCGGTTGCCCTGTTGCCGGGGGCCACGATCTCCCTGAAATAACTTAATTTGATACTTTAGAATTATTTGTTTAAAATCATGCTACCTATTATGTTCCAAATCAAAAGACGTTTCTTGACATTTCGAAAACTCAGTTTACTTCGACTGAATAAAAATACGACTGTAAGTATTATACAGCGATTCGAATGTAAAAACCAACAATATTCTATAATAATTTTGGTTAATATTCACTAACATAATCAAAATCTGAACGTAAAACTTCCATGTGAAAAGATCAATAGAATCATTAGAGTCATTGTTTTGTAATTTTTGAGTTAGTAAATGCTGTATCAAAATCAGAACACCAACAACACTCCATCTTGTTTTGGCAAATTGAGGTTGACATTAGTATAGGCTTGCCATATAAAAACTTTGCAAAAAATTCGATTGTCTACTTTCATTTGCCAGACTCTAACTGCAGCTGCAGTAGGTACCATACAGTATATCGTTAAAGTAAATGTTTTTCCAAAGCGCTTTGTAGCTGCCGTCGTTTCAGTTTAACCACGCTGCTTGCTGACTATTGATATTTTACAGGATCCGACTTAATTTCCTCGATGTTACTGAATAGTTGTATCGAAAATGTCTTACAATTTCAGGAAAGGTAGAAAAAAAAATTGTCTTTTAATTAGAACAATATTGTTACTGGTTAAGTCATAATTGTTTTAATATGGCATTTGTGTCCATGTGACGTCAAAAATTATTTGTAGATTTTATTCACCAATAAAAACACGTTCCTTCATTTATTTTTTCGCCGCTAATTGGTTCTAGATTTATAATAAAAAATAAAAAAATACTATCGAATGCTCTAATTCCACTTTCCAATTCCCAAATAAGCCGTCCTTTATTTCTGTGCCACGATATTTCTAAACAGACTAAGAGCGATAGTTGTTTTTAGTTTTAGTTTCCATAACTTTTTATAGTGCCTGCAGCGTATGTGTACCAAAGTTTTTTCAATCAATTCAGACGACCCACTTGATATTCAGATGGTTATTGAGTGTGGTGAACTTTTCCGGAGCGCGGGATCGGGAGATAGGTGGCCCACTAACTTTAGCTTTGAAATCTTTACCGGGCTTTTTATACGAGCACTTATACTGGGCGAGGTGGGAAGAGTTGATAGTTATCGAGCAGTTTATTGGTACACACGGCTACACATCAACCTAGACCGTTTAGACTTTTAACTATTAGAAGTTGAACGCTGCGAATCATGCGAGAGGGTGCGATATGTTTTTATTATTTCATCCCACTCATGCACGTCTTTTGCACGTGTCGCTGCGGTAACTATAACTATAGATACGTATCATGTATTTTATTTTGTAAACAAGTTGTGCTCGTTGCGTTCGGTTATAATAACATGGGGTGTTTTTTCGATTTGCACTGCGCCTGTGAATGTGCACCAATTCATCCGTTTGTTATTATCAATTATTATATATTTCCAGCTATCTCCCGCGATTCACATGCGTGTAATTCGGAAATCTACAACATGTCCGATTTTAATACAAACTTACAACTCCTTTTTTATTTTTATAAAATGTCTAAAATACGTATTTCTCCATTACTAACCAAAAAAAAAAAAATTACTTAATATTTATTAAAACTGTTTGCCCCTTCTTAACGACACTATATAAAGCAATAAATACCTACTTTGAAGTGATTTTGCACATACATAGATTGAACACGAGCAAACTAGCAAAAATCCTTGACAAATCACTTCATCTGTGTGCGCAAACTGCCGCGCCGCGTTTGCCATATATTGGGTGTCTATCTTGATCTGTGGCCGACTGTACTTTTAGATATTCGTTTCAATTTTCAATTTTGTCGTGGATTTTACATCAGCACACTATTTGTTTTCAAGTTAAAGAATGTTAATTTTGGATTTTTTAATATTTTAATATTATTAGTTTTCAGTCATTGGCATATTATTATGTTATTTTTATGATAATTTTAACTTATTCGGACATGTGTGGTGTCTATCACAACTATCGACCGTAAAAGGGTCATACAGGTAAAGGGACCTACACTATTTACACCGCACCTTGTACATGTAACGGCGTACACCGAAATTTCCTTTTTAGACGTGGTTGGCGTAACTTTTTATTAGTGTACTTACCTTCATGGATCGTGTTAAAATTTACGAAGCCTGAATATAACATTCTATAAAATGTCTTATTTCTGGCTTCGATATAGTCTCTTATTGTGGTTATTTGTTGCGATAAATATCGTAATTTATATGGAAACAATAACATTAATTTCTTTGTATAAAAGTTTTTGCATAATAAAGGTTTCACATTATATTCTTTTTTTTCTGTTGCTTCCTCCACCGTAATTGAATAAACATACCATGTTAGTAGTAGTTTCAGGGCGCAGTAATTAAAGTAATTGAAATCGTGGGCTTAAGGCTCTCTTTTTTCATCGCTGATCCAGGGCTTTAAGCATTTACCGGTAGCCCAAGTAGTTACCTATTTTTCTAATTAAATGATAACATATAGGAGAACAAAAATAATTCCCGTTACGGAAAAATTTTGCTGCCATGGATTTCCGCCTGATTATATAAAACAATCTTAGCTAAAATATTCTTTCAGGAAATCTTCTACATCTATAAAAGGAAAGGGTTGACTGACTAACTGATCGATCAACGCACAGCTCAAACCACTGAACGGATTGGGCTGATATTTGGCACATAGGTAGTTATTATGACGTAAGCATCCATTAAAAAAGGTTTTTGGAAATTCAACCTTTAAGGGGGTGAAAAGGGAGGATTTCATTTGTATGAAAAATCTTTTTCCTTGACTTAATAAACTTGAAACTTGGCATGAATACTTTTCTATATAAATTATAAGGTTTGCCATTTTTTGTTTTTCTAAAGGAGGATTGGGGGTGTCAAAGTTTGTATTGAAGGATTTTACTGCGCAGTCTGATTAACTCGAAACTCAGTATTTATACTTAATAATGAAAATAAATAAAAACTTATGTCAGGGTTTTTCGCAAATCTGCCCCTAACGGGGTGAAAAAGGGTAGTCATTTTTACAGGGGAAGATTATACTATGTGGCTTGATTAACTTGAAAATTTTGTATAAATCCAAACTAATACTAATATTATAAATTCGAAAGTAATTCTGTCTGTTTGTCTGTATGTTACTAAACGGGTTTCAATAAAATTTGGCAAGGAGATAGATGGTATTCTAGAGAAGGACATAGGGTACGTTTTGCCTCAAAAATCATCCTAAAGGGGATATAGGGATGAAAGTTTGTACGGGAAACTCGGCACTTTTTAAGTTAGGGATATGAAAATTCGATTTTAAGGCTCCTACAAACAGGCGCGACACAAAGGTACGTCGCGTCGCGCGACGAGCGGTGTCTTAGTGTTGCGAAAGCGGTAAAATACGCGATGATTTTAAAATTCATATGTAAAATTGTTTTTTTTTTGTGTTTTCTTTTCCAGATATTTAATGGATTTGAAATAGTCATAATCGGTATCTTGAATTAACATTTAGTCTTTATTTAATTCAAATTATCCCACTCTGTCAAAAATGATTATAATATAAAGTCATAAACTAACCTTTCTAACGTGTAGGTATTATGTGGTCAATGGCGGCACTAAAGTAGGTATTTTAATGGTAATAATAATAGTAAAATGCATAATTAGTATTTTAAGTAAATCATTTGGAATCATATAAACCCGTTTTTTTTAAACCCGACAAGTGTGAGTATGACTTGCGCCCTGAGGGTTCCGTCTCAAAGTTGTGCTTGCTCGGCTGTCCAAATGTGCAAATCCGGATTGAAGGACAAACTAAACTTGTCAATTGAAAAAGAGAGAGATATTTCTCGACGTCATGCGAAGCCAAGTGAGAGGCTCATGGGTGGCTTTAAAACTCTGACACCAGGGTAGTCACTAACCACACGAAAACAAGAAGAAGAAGAACTGTAAAAGATCTTTTAATAGATTGGAGTGTACTGATTTGAATGAAATACGTATACGTCCTATGTATTTTTGATCCCAGATTGAAGAACAAACTTAACTTTGCAGTTCAAAAATAACTATAAATTTCCAATCTTCGGATTTTCTTCTTTTCTTGACCTTGCTTCTCGCTGAACTTCATGTTGCTGGGTCAACGGGAGGTACCAAATAGACTTTGGTTTATTTACGAGTGTCCAAATATGCGGCATAAATGGCCGTATTTTGTTATCGCGTTGACATGGAAGTTTGATTTTTATTACAGTCCCAAGGGACCGTAGATAGATCTTAGTTATTAATATTTATTTCAACTTGATGCCTCCACGCGTTCGAGAGAAAAAGGTTCTTGACAAAAAACAAAATCATCCTTTAAGTGTTTCAATTCTTCATTTTGAGGTACGGAACCCTAAAACAACCAACACGATTTGGCAATAAGCTACCAGGAATTCATAAAGTAGCCATAAATATTATAAATAAAGAAAGTTGACCGCTCGATTGGCATACCCTTACCAAAAAGATCACGTAAAAAAGCTACACATGGTGTATTTTAAAGTGCATTTGACCTAAATTTTGAATTAATTCACCAATTTTAATTTAAAGAAGCAGTTTTTTTGTTCATTCAAGAACAAAAACACTACTCTTTCGAGCACAAAGGTCACACGTCAAAAAAGTATGTGTGTAAGTGCTAGTCATTTCCTGTCAGGCGATTACAGATACACGATACATAGATACACGATTACTTCACTATCGAATTTCTTAACAAGAACAGTGACTTAGTAAGGCTAAGGTTTGGTTAGACTGGTTAAATAAATAACTAAACCTTGCGATCACAGATTTCTAAATCTATGCTTGTTTTACTCGCTACTAGCCCTGTTCTGGCAGTAGCTCAAACCAGCTTCAAATGCACCATGACTAGGGTGTATATTTTTGAAATCTAAAAATTCGGCTGCGTTTCCATCAGAGTTTTGCAAGGTTGTGTCTATTTACACCAAAGCCAAGTGGTGTAGCGGCGCGGGTAAGGTGTGCTATGAAAATGCGCTTTCCGCGCATTTAATACAAAAAAAATTTAGCTTAGGCCAGCTATCAACATCAGGGGTGGGGCCTTCCAGATGTTTATAATTTATGGGAGAATTCCAAGTTCTAGCAGCACGAAGGAGAATAAAATAAATCACTCACAAACAACGCAACGCCTGTTTTATTTGATAATTTCTTAACTCAACTCAAACTCAATGCATTTATTCATTTATGCATTTATTGCTCGTCGTTTTATTTTGTTTTTTATCAAGATTATTTGCATATGCATGGAGAGTTAATTGACAACATCAAAATATAAGTTGCGCGCGCAAGACATAGTTCATACACATTATTAATAAAAAAAAATATAAATATGAAAGTTTATTAGGAACAATTTTGGTTTAATTTAACAAAAGACACGAAGATAGCTGCAAAAGTAAAATACTGCGGCGCAGCTATCAACGCTCAACAAAAATTACATAGAAGACATTTGTTCCAGATTTTCACATCTTTAAGGATATAATAAATTAAGAATTACAAAAGGTAAATTCACTGAAAGTTTAAATATAATATATATAATCTGAATCTCGGAAACAGCTCCAACGATTTTCATGAAATTTAGTATGCAGGGGGTTTCGGGGGCGATAAATCGATCTAGCTAGGTTTAGTTTTTAGAAAAAGACGTTTAAGAAAAAACGGTCATCCAGATAATAATTATCAATTTTGTAAGCACCTATAAAAAATAATTATAAAGTAGTAATAGCGCAACGATTAGGCGTTGGGAATACGAGCGAAAGGTCATGACGAGTGGGCATCACACGTGTAAGTATCACATAAGCTTGAACTCACTCTTATTTAATACATATCAATTAGTTTACTCAGAAATGTTAACACGAATTCTTTGAATTGACAAATCAAAAAGTAATGGGTGGTCCAGCACCTTTATATTTGCTTTTTTTTTCCGTTGACGTCACTAAATAAAATATATGTGTGTGGATTCCTCAATGATTATCCGGCGCGGTGTTGGTCACAGTAGGTGGGTTTTACACTAATCGGAAAAGAGTGTCTATATTTAAGCTAGGGTTTCCTAAGACTCCGGTGGCCGCCACAGTGTCCGCAGTTTACCGTCAAATAACGTCACTGAAACGTTAATTATGAAAGTAAGTTGGTGCACCTTTTCCTGGAGAGCGTTTTTGACTCCGTATCCGTAAACGTGACAGCCGTCACGAAAATGATGGCACCGGGTGCCATCATTTTCGTGACGGCTGTCACTACGCGGCCGTTATATGGCGGCCATCGCCGTCGTAGGAAACGAAAACTTTAGTGCTGATTCGAGAGAAGAAGTAGAAAAATAAAAATAATAGTATAGATAAACTCTAGGTCTGTTTATTGTATAATTATGTGGCAAAACCTTCACCAACGTTGTGGTGCATAAATACAGGCTGTATTTTTATTTATTGCCCAACAAACGTGCCAAATCCAGGCCTAAAATGTAAATTCGTAGAATTGCGCAGTAAATGGTTTACGTTGAAAACAACATAAACATAACATCACGCCTGTATTCCCCGAAGGGATAGGCAGAGGTGTACCTATAGTACACCCACATTTCGCCAGTTATGTTTAAGTCCCATGTAATAGGGGGGGAGTGGCGCGAGGAGGCGAAACGCCGGGGCATAACTCCGCTGCCGCGAGAAATCACGGCACAGCGGACAGAGCTCCGGCGGGATCTCATGGCGTTATGGAGAGTGCGATTGTCGCAACCCAGTGCTGGGCACGCCGCAATTGCGGCGATAATTACCCTCTTAGAGGAGTGGCTAGAGAGGCGCCACGGCGTCCTCACCTTCCGCCTGACGCAGGTCCTCACCGGACTTGGCTGTTTCGGGAAGTTCCTGTCCAGGATAAGGCGGGAGGAAACGCCCGGGTGTTACCATTGTGTGGATCACCCGGAGGACACGGTGGAGCATACGGTGGAGGTCTGCCCGGCTTGGGCTGAGCATCGCCGTGTCCTCGTGGAGGCGATCGGCGGCGGTGATCTCTCGCGTCCGGCCCTGTTTCAGGCCATGATATGGAGCGAGAGGAAATGGGAGGCCGTCACCTCCTTCTGCGAAGCAGTAATGCTCGCGAGAGAGGAGGCCGAACGCGTTAGGGAGAGGCAAAATTCGCGCCCTCACGCCTCTAACCGCCGCAAGAAGAGACGCCCTGGGCATCGGGAATCGCGAGCCGATTTCCGGCCACCATAGGCGCGGGCTTGCGGACGGTGAGCAATGGGTAGCTTGCCGTCCGAAAAAAAAAAAGGAAACTGAGAAAAGTAAAGATAAGTTTTCACTAAATAACTCTGTTTTTCAGTATGAGATGGCGCTCGGCGGCTATCGAGTTTAAGAATGATTATCTACTTTTCAACACACCGTCGCTGCATCGATGCGCTAGGTTTTTATATAAACCATCAAGATGGCAAAAGAGTATGCTGGTCACCTGATGTTAAGCAATCACCGCCGGCCATAGAAATCCACAACAAACTCAAACCAATTATTTCAATTAAACCATTTACAGGCGCTTTTGAATTGTCAAGGAATCGCTCAGTCAGAAATGTGAAGCTAGATGCCCATTTCAAAGCGTAGTAGGTAGGTACCTATGGAGAAGAACGGGCAAGAAACTCCACGGACACTCTTTTAAATAAAAAAATGTTACAAAATATTGGTTACATCATTCATGTTGAAATTATACATGTGGGAACAATGTAGAAGGACGTGTACGTTAGAAGCACGTAATAAAAAAACAAGACAAGGAACAATTCAAAAATTAAAAATAAGCCATGGCAACTAAGAGATGACCAGTCCCAACTGACGGCGCCCGTTCACGAACATGATGCATGGATTAGCACCATTCAGCTCAACCATTTTGAAGGGAGCTCCCTTCATGATGTGATCCAACACACGCGCCACCATTAGCGAAACATCTGAGTGAGCATGACATACTCACAGCCCCCATGCCACATTCAAGTCAATGCAAGACATATTACCCAGTAAATGGTAACTCTTTAGTACATCAAGAAGGTTTTGCGAGTGTGATTCTGCTGAGTAAAAATCTCTGATACTGGTTTCAAGTCTTTCAATGCAATACAGTTTTTGTCTGTGCTCCCTGCAAAATTCTGCCTGTCCACATCACACAAGTAGCAGTCATATTTTAAATACATATTCTAAATCAAACAAAACAAATTCACACGTTGCCTAGCAACAGTTGCAATGCAGACGTACAAACTACTCTTCAGTACGGTGATCAACATTCATCTATCCATACGTATAGTCGTTTATGAAACGTATGTCCGGTCCAACATACATTTCCATTTGCTATATCCTCGGGTCCATGTCATATGGCATCACAGCTTTATATCATGTGTGTTTGGGATCTCCGTTCCGATTTTGTATAATAATAATAATGGTGTATGTATATTGCGTCAAACGTCTATTTCACTTCTGATTTTCGATGCATAAAGCACCGTATTCATGGTAAACAAAGTCTGCAACATTTTGTGTTACTGGACACATATTGCGCACACAACTGTTAACTACAGTGTTGTTGCACAAAAACATGTTGCTGTAACACTGTTGTGCAATAGTTGAATCCTTAGTTTGATAGTTTTCTAGAGTGCCGTATCAAAATCGAATAATGGCAACCCTTGTACAGATATGTCTCCGATAATTAAACATATCACTATGAAAGCTGCAATTGTAAAACTGTATCAAAATATCAAAAGGAAAGGAGAAAACCATTTTTTGTCTAGATATTGAAGAGGCAAATAGGTCGGTTTAAAGTGGGGACGCAGACCGAGTACAGAACCCTCAACGATTGCGAACGAATCCGTTTTGCTCTCAACCGATTTTTTTTTGGAATTAAATTCTACTTTTTGCTATAATTTGGATAGTTACGAAACCCACTTCTGAACGCATAAATAATGAATTATAAAATAAAAAATAAAAAGTCGGTTGAGTACCTGCCTTTTATTGTGGGGTCATCAACCGCAGTTAGTCACTTAAAATATCAGTTAAAAATATCTTTTTTTTTTGTGTAAACTTCTCAGACATGATTGGTATCGATATCTAAACACGATAAAACAAAAGAAAACAGATTTTGTCCGTCCGTCCGTCGTCTTTGTAGTACAATTATGTTGTGTTGTGTGCCTTTTAGTCTGTGCTAAATAATTGTATTTTCTTTCTTTTTTTTTCTTTAAAAACACTATCAGCTATCGTTGACCCCACAAAAAAAAAAAACATTGCATCTTTTTTTTACCCGTCACATCTGCAAAGTTTCGCCAGATTTAATTTGACCCTGTATGACTAAACTTTTATCTTTTTATCTCTCATATTACCATTAGGTGTTTCAGGAGTTATAGTAAATTGTTATAATTATGCAAAACTATTCATTCAATAGTTGTGGGACTTGCCTCAAACCAATTCGTATACCAGTAATTGCTATGTAAACAACAGTGACAAGAAGTTTTATAACATCATCAACATACACTTAATGGATTAAACACCTACTTATTATTGAAGCTAACTCAAAAACTGCTTAAGCAGTTATACATCCTAAACTATTAAACGAACAATATCTATATTTATATACATATATTGTTCGTTATCGTTGTTCGTCGTATATGTTTGTAATCACGTTCTCGAAAATGACTAACGATTTCAATGAAACTTGCAATATAGGGCTTTACGGGGGCGAAAAATCGATCTAGTTAGGTCTCATATCTGGGAAAATTCGTTTTTTCTATTTACACAGCGGAGTGGGAGGGCGTGTCAGACTCTTACTGACTAAATCCCACCCGTGTTCCTTCAGTTGCCATGTTGCCGGGGGCCACGATCTCCGTTTCGGACTTCTTCGCAACCTGGATGATATTTTATCTATTTTCACCTATGCGTGTCTTCGATAGTACCTGGTCGACTACTAACCTGATCCGATTGCGGCCAAGCGCTGTAACTAGGAACAGTTCTTACAGTGTACAGCTATATGTACACTGTAGGTATGTATCTATCTGTTCTTGGTTGCAGCGCACGGCCGCAATAGTAACGCTTTCCTCCAAAAAATAAGGTTGTGTACACCGTATTTTGTTTTCAAAGTGGTTAGTTATGCGTTACTGCGATGGTACTTTATATATTATACATAAATGAAAAAAAAAAGGTTCATAACCTCCTCCGTTTTTGAAGTCAGTTAAAAAGATGAAAAGTAATGGTACCTATCTATTCAATTTAATATGAACACTTCATCAATCAAAAATGGCGTTGGGTCATTAGCATTACTAATAAAGACAACTCGCGTGGAATGTGGGGGCTTCGTAAATGAACCAAAGACGTTAGGATAAGAGCATTATAAATCTACTAGGGTAGGTAATAAAATAAACAAAACAATATTTTTAACCTTTACTTTTCCAAAGTTAACCTAATATTAAAGCATAAAAATTAATATACTTTTGATAAACTTTTATAATTAATACCCAGTTCTACTCGGACTAAACCCGTGTTTCTGAAATAATTTTCAAAATTTAAAGTTATCAAAGTGTTAGTGGTCCTAAGCGTTTAGTGAACGAAAGATTTTCGCCAACTCCATTTATTGCCTTCTCATTCCCTAATTAAGACTTTCAAAGTTATTAATTTTTGGATGAATTGGAATTTCAAGTCAGATCATTGAAAACTGTAAAGTCTTTAATTAAATTATAGTAACAATTTAGAACGTTTTATGCTGGTAGTTAAATATTTTAAGATTAAAATGGTTGTGCTTCAGCTATTTAATTAAAACTCAAATGCCATTACAATTTTTTACACATGATTGAAAATGTCTGCGTATAGCATTAGGTAGATCAAGTGGTTTTAATTTACTGAGATCTCTGGTCAGGTTTCATTAAAATTTCAATTTAGGAGCACTTCAGAAATGAAATTCTTCTTTGATTCTTTAATAATTACAGCCTGCTCTCTTCACATAAAAATTTAGGTCGTGAAATGGGAGTTTTGACTAAATCATGAAAACATGAATTTCGTTTAAAACCTCCAACAAAAATCTGTATTTTCTAAAAACCTGAAACATCCTGCAGTTTGCCTCTCTTATGATCATTTTTTTTTCTAAAAATACTAACGTTGGGTAATTTATTTATTACGTGTTTAACTTATTTTTCTTCTAACAAAGCTGTTTAAAAGAAAACAAAAACTTTCAGCCTGCAGCTGCCGATAGTTGTAGAAAAATAAAATAAAGAACGGTGATTGGTCGAAGCGGGCTAATGACTGTTGAAGCAAACTCCGTTTATTTTCCATTGGTTTATTTTCAACTAGAATCGACTGGCTTAAATTTCTAGTGGAAATACAAAATGGTTAGGTATCTATGTTAGCCGACGTTCGCACGGACGTAATAAAATCGCGGCGGGATTTTATCGTGCACTGGATTTTCAACTCTCGGTGTTAAGCCAAGCGTTGAGAATCCAATGCGCTGAGACGCACTCTCGTCCTGTTTAAGGCTCAGTGTACAAAAAGAAAACCTTTTTCGTCAGTAACTTATATAATTGTAAGAAACCTCGAAATAATTGAAACATTAAGTCTGTGTTAGTATAAAAGTACATACAGTTTTCGGTGATAAACCATTCGTGTCATTCACATCACTTGTTAATAGTTGCATCACTTTTGCGCTCTCGAAAATATGGTTTATTTCACCTTTGATTTACTTAATGAAGATATAGTATAATCATAAAATAATATTTTGATTTTATTTCAAGGATAGCTAAACACTTATGTATGATTTACGCTAATATTGTCATACGATGACACACAAAGCCTTGATATTGAACCTCATACATACATCGTCACATACACCATGACACACACTATCAAACCCACTCAAACATTACAAAACTACACAAGTCCAACAAAATGTAAACTTTTCTATTTTAACTTTAATTTATTACCCACACTGTAAGGTAATCATAATATTGTTTATCGTACTCCTGGGCCACAAGACATAAGCGATGCTTACTTTGTGGCTCACCGAATTTCGCTAAATTGTTTTGTTACTTTTTGATTAATAAACTTTATTCTTATTTTTAAATTTATTGATATGGTTTGCTAAATAATAGGAAAAATACATTACTGACAGGGTTTAAAAAAAATGGTTATTTCAACATTTTCTCTGCTACATTTTGTATGGAAGTTGAAAGAAGTGGTTCACCTATGTACAAGTAGACCATATAATGATGTTGATGATATTTTTTAATTTTCAAAATCAAAAGTAGTTTCTTCTAACGAAACGATCAAACGTCAGTCTCGCGTCAATTTTTGGAAAACTTGTTGCAAATTTTAGTGATTTTCCACGAATTCTTAATTTATTTGAAAAATCCCTTTCAGCTATGTACAAGACAAAGAATTCAACTTTTCAAGTCACAAATAATTTTGTTTAAATTCTGTTTCCCTTTCTCACAACTAATGAATAAAATTGATCAAAATCAGTCCATTTTGTGCACGACCCCTTAAACTCTTGGCGCTAAGCAGAGCGATAAAAATCAATTGCACGTAAAAATCGCCGCGATTTTATTGCGTGCGTGCGAACGTGTGCTTAGTACATACAAATGGTTTAATGTTAAATCTTTTTGTTGGGTAAAAATATTAATGATTATGATATTTTAATAAGTAAAATAATAAAAATCAGTGGCACTCCGGGAGTGTCGACAGAAGTGAAAATTTGAACAAGATCGCCTTGGTAGAAGAAAAATACTTGTATAGAACATTGGTCCGTAACGTAATATAAAAAAGAGCACAATCGCGTTTACAAAACCTTTAAAGTAAAAATACTTACATAGAACATTGATCCGTACCGTACTATAAATAAAGAGCACAATCGCGTTTACAAAAATGAGGCGTCGTCACAGTGTCGCGAAATCAATGGTTTACTACGAGAACAAGATTACACTTAAAAAAAAAACTACTTTTATTTATTATTGTAATAACAATGTACGACTACATTTGAACCGTAAATATAGCTAGATAATTATTAAGTGAGTTTTTTATTTATTATATTACCAAATTTGGAATATAGCTTACCCAGCTCGGAAGACGGTGATGAAGCAGCAATTTCGGAAGTCGGTGTCTTTCGTTTAGATTTTTCGTTTTTAGCCACAGATTTCCGAAATTAAAGTTATTTTTCACTTTGTAGTGTTTTGTTTTGGAAGTCGTTTGTTTTTTTTTTCGTGAAGTTTTTATTTTACACTTTTTGGTTGTGGTACCTACCCCACCGAAATTCGAATACCACTACCTGCTACCAGTGACAGGAACTTATCATATCGTCCACATACTAAGTTGCTAACTCAAAAACTATCCAAGCAAAGTTAATAAAATTAATATGGGACCACCTCGAAAGTATACCCTTTCAAGCAAATAGTAGATTGTTTGCCAAGGGAGCAAACAACAATTTTAAAAGCGAGACTGTTTCTTTGAATCCAGAGCGCATCGACGGATTCAAAGTACGTCACTCAAGCTTAAAATAATGTTGCTCCCGATGTGAACACTATACTTTTAATCACCTTAAAAAAAATGTCTGTGATCCGACCCCCGTCAAAGACGAAGTTTCTTCTCACGGATGATTAAAAAAAAAAAAATCGCATCCGCCATCGCGGATTTTGACCACACTATCGATTTTAGCACCTTTGAAAACTATGAAAACGATACCCATTAAGAAAAAATAGACATTTTTTGCAGCTGCCATCTTGGATTTACATTTGGACCTCACTGTTGGCTGTAGCACCCTCGAAAACTATGAAAACGTAAACAATGACGAAAAATTTTAAAAATTTCACAGCCGCCATTTTGAATTTTCATTTTGATCTCACTATTGGCTTTAGCACCCTTGAAAACTATGAAAATGATACCCATGACGAAAAAATTTAATATTTTCGCAACCGCCATCTTAGATTTTCATGTTGACCAAATTCACACTTTCTCTCTCTCTCTTGCCAACCTGTTACTCGTTCATACAATGTTAAAGTTTCATCTCTTTGGAAGTCGGGTGAAGAGTTAATAAGAGAAGCCCAAATAAATTACTCGCATCAAGCCAGAGACACATATTTTGTATAACAGAAATTCCAATTGCATGGCTATCAAAATCTTCAACAATTTACCCCGGCATCAGTGTTGCCCACAAATAAATTCAGGAAAACAATATTTGCCTGGCTTTTAAACAACTGTTTCTATTCAGTTAACGATTTTTTTAATTATACATTTTGATATTACATTTTATACAATGTCAACTAAAAAAAAATCTACCTATTTTCATTTCAAACTACTATTAATGTTAAGATCTTAATGTACCATGTAGGTACTGAGAAATATAAGTGTATAGAAAAGTGGTATATTTTGCTGATTTTACATATTAATTAAAATGTTAAGTTTTATGGGTTTATCACAAGGCTTAGCAGAGCGAGCAGCTCAATCCCAAGCTTTTTAATCTTCTAAATAATCTGAGATTTTATAGTACCCTTTTTTACAAAGTTTAGTTTTAATACAGCTTTTAAATCGTTTAATGGGTAAGTTTCGAATGCCAATGGGAAGTTTGTTGTAAAAGCGTAGACGTTGAACGAGTTGCCTACTCTGTGGAGACATGTGCGATGTACAGCAAAGTTGTGTTTATTCCTGGTAGTTAAACTATGAATATCGGACATTTTCTTAAAAATTTATATATTTTTGTGTCCATACAATAGGTTTTCAAAAATATATTGTGAGGCTACAGCAAGAATATTTATTTATTTATCAGTTTATATACACACATATAAATAGACAAGAAGAAAGGAACAGAAAAATACGTACAAAGGTGATGCTTATTTCTAAAGAAATCTCTTCCAGCATACCTGCGATAGGAAAGTAATTAAAGAGATGTAGACGTGTATAAGAGTAGAGGAGAAAACAGAATACATAAAATAAAAACTTAACTATCCACTAATTTAAATATAAACGTGAGAATATACTTAAATAATAATACATACTTCTAAAATACATATCACTAAAATAGATATAAATACTTAATTATAATGTAGTATAAAATAATAAATACTTAATATGCAACTATAACGAAGTGGAAAGATAGATACTTTCACTCTTCTTTTAAAAACTGCAACAGATAATATAAAAAAAAATCGAAGGGAATCTTTTGGGCCTAGATTGTAAATGGCTCGAACAGCCCTTTTCTGTAAAACAAATATAGTTTTAATTGCCCTTTTCTGAAGAACAATGACAGAGTATCATAGGATAAATTTTATTGGTAGGAGCATACGTAACTTATTAAATGATTAAAAAACAACAATATTCTTCTTAAACATTGATACAATTTACAACATCTAAAAATATTTACTCAATCTTGCCGAAAAGACTATCAGATTTGGTTGTCTGTCTATAAAAATAACAGCAGGCAATACTTTAATCCCCTTTAAAAGGTTTTCTATGAAGCCCAATCTCCACTTCGAAGGAATCGTGGGAAAAACAAAGTTACCATTTAATGCCAAATTGAATTATGTAAACGCTAAAATAAGACCATTTAATCCACGTTTTAAAAAGCTCTATAAACGAAAATCTCAAAACCTTTTCACAGCATCGCTAATTATCGTGACTAAAGGCTAACCCGCAGAGAAAACGAAGGAAAAACTTTTGAACAGCTTGCACGGCTAGTTTATGTTCTAAATGCGCCAAACTATGATAATTTGTTTTCGAAGTATCTAACTGGATATGGAACAGAAAACAGATTTCTGCGGAAATTTATTGGCTTTTACCTAGTTTTATTTAAAGTGTTTAATAATATAAAAGGCTCACAAGGTTTTGCAAGCAAGTTCGTCCACATGGATTTCGAATATGAATATAATTATGGGCTTTTTTTTTAGGTAGGGCATCTCATAGTTGACCTCTGAGATCATGACTACTTGACCGGGCTTTCCTGTGGGTGCCTTAAGCTACTACACTTAAAACCTCCAGCCAGGGGTTATTCAACTATAATTTTGGGTGCCACAACATTTTCCGCAGTGTACTTCGAAACACACTGAATGAATCACAATCTGAATGATTTTGAAGCGTAATGCCATTGCTTCATATGTTCGAAAAATTTGTCTGCTCAACAACTTAAATGACGCAATTAATGTTGTTGAACTGACAAAATTAAAGCCATTGCTACTTTGTGCTACGCAATTACCCACCTGGATACAGATTCACAAAGATCAATGTAGATAGCAAAGATATTGATGCTGGCTGACAAGGATGGCTTATCCCAATAACATTTAGGATTAGCAGACAGACAGAGAGAGAATATGCGATTTGCTAGGATCACGTAATACTGATTACGTAATTGTACCTTTACAGAGCACTCCTAGGGTTTGAATTAATAAACCGGTCTCAAACTGGCTCAAATGCCAACCAAATCATAATTATGTAATACGGTCAAAATGAAAATGGGAAATATTTAACTGATCCTCTAAAAACTTATAGACCTTCTTATAATGGAGATTTTTTTTAAAATGATTGATCATCTAAAAACTTGTTACACTTGTAATAATGCTCACTTTTTTAACAATTGAGCCTCTTTTTTATCTTTTCTCATAGTTGGAACTAAGATAGGGTACTCCGACCCAACTGGCTAGGTTAGGTTGGAAATGTAACCAACCGCGCGCGAGCCGAATTGGACGTGGCAACTAAGATAGGGCACCCCAACCAAATGTGTTCGGTTAGGTTAGAACTGTGACCATAAGCGCTACACCCAAGTTTGTCGCAGTTACTTAGCTATTTGATCATTATATTAGATTGTTCAATAATATTTTGAAGAGTGCAAAATGGTAATTATTAGAGGTTCGATGAAATACATGCCATTGGAAATGTTATTTATATTTCATTATCATGTAAACATCTCAGAAAACTTATGTGAACTCAAGCGCAGAATTAATTTATTAATAGGAGCTATACCTACTCTACTAAGTATGAATCTACATGGTCCTCATATGGCCTGACCAAGATTATGTTTGGACTTTAAAAGAGACTGCGACCTCCGAGTTTGTTTCGGCCTTTCTTCTCAGAGTAGTCAGATAGGAAACGCCGAACTCAACTAGCTTATTTTTAATATATTTTTCTTTTTAATATGACGTGTAAAAGTGATTCCGATATCCTATTTACAGAATAAACAATTTAATTTCGTTACAATGTCATTTCATTTCATTTCGATAAGGGGACTTTGTTTTGAGGAATTAACTTATATGTAAGTGTCACAAATTTGACCTTTATTTTGCTTAATTAAATATTTTGGAATAACTAAGTATCCAATACTGAAACTCCTACTTTGTGGTTTGAACTATCAGTCCTACAACGAAATGTTAAAATAGTAGTTATTTTAAGTCTAGTGTTTCTCTTCGTTTTTTTTTTTTTTGGAACTTTCGGTAGGTACACATGTTCTTAATTTGTGGTAGGCTAGTAGCTTGTACATGGCAACTGAAAGCGCTAATTGTACATTATTTACCTAGATATTGTACTGTAAGCTTTTTGTAGAATAAATAAATAAAATGGTGTGTGATAACCAGTGATCGGAGTATGTAGATTGATCTGGGCTCAATGAACTGGCACGTATATATTAGTATGGATATGCCTCCGGGATTCCGGGATTTGGAAATTATTAAGATTTTTAAAGAATTTCCAATGTTGTAATGTGTAGAATAAAGAATACATCAATATGAATAAGAAATGCAATAACAGCAAAAGGGTAGGGTTTGCTGTTATTGCATTGAATGCGAAAAAATATTAAGAAGTATAAAAATGTATTTTTATTTATTTATTCAAGAATAGCAACAATTATAAGCAGCAGATAATATACTTACAAGAAATAACTACTAAATTAGTCATATTATGTAAGTTTCGAATAGACGCACAACAGTAAAATTCACTTTATTACTTGATTAATAAGAAAAAACAATTTTAAATGTTTATTTATCGCATTCCATAAATTTCTAATGTAGTAGTTTAAAAATCTTTACTTTTACAATGTTTGATTCAATCCCGTTATTACTGAAAACTGAAATCCCGGAAAAAGGCTTATCCATTTTATGATTTGTATGACTATTCATAATGTGAGTACATAAAATCAATCAACCTACTCCGATCACTGGTGATAACAAAAATCCTACCAATAATATGATTTATAATAAATACTAAAATACTCGTAAAATTTAAACCACATTCTCTTAGGGCAGATTCGACCAAATGCTACGTTATACCAGAGTAACTAACCCTTGAATATTTTACTCATTGGTCTTACTCTCAGATAACTTCGTTTGCGTTTTTTCCATCACAAACTTAGAGTAGCCAATACTGGGTATTGTTACTCTTGAGTTGATGAATGAACATATAAGCCAACTAAAATGGAAATACGATTGCTTATGAAGCGGAATGCAAGATTTTATGTCCACATTATTTTGCCGGTTTATAATAGTGTCAACTAAATATTCACACGAGTTGTCATTGTTAGTTAAGTTTTTTTTTTGTGTGGATTTGTGGTAATTTTAAATAAATAATATATCCGAAGGAAAACAAAACGTAGCCCAAATTGGTTACTTTCTGAGAAAAACTTGCTGGTGAAACTCAAGGAAAATAATTTTAGTAAAGTAGAAAATAAAAAAAACAGAAGGTATTACGATGAAGCAAAAACTTGCCGAATGGCAAATTATATCCCACGAATATAATAGTCAAACGACAAACTGCTCGATCATATTATTTGGTAAACGTTTCGTTATTAAAAAAAAAAAAATATCGTTATTAATCACAAACCTATAAAAAATTATCAATATGCTCTCATGCTGTAAACCACATACTGTGAACGATTTAAAACAAAACATACGAAAACACCAGCAGGCCTAACATGACACACGCGACAATTATCCACTCTCGCGTGACTAATTTTTGTCTATTTCAGTTGTTTTATCGTTTTCTGACAGCTACGCCATACAAAATACTCGACTCGTTCTGTCAAATTTGATGTTTTGTCGACAAACCCTAACATGACACGTTAGTTATATCGATTTTTGAAAATTCAACACGAGATAATCAGCTTTTTTTCTATCATTTTGTCGTATTTAGTCGTCCTCGATTTTGACGACGATAGATAAAAAGACATAATTATGATACATAAAAAAACTCTAAAATAAGATGGTAGATCATAGTCGTACTTCTTGTGTACACCGGTGTAAGTTCCTTTTGGCGGCCGCGAGAGAAACTGTGTTGTAGAGGAGCACTATTACGTAGATGAGTATTACTTTCAGTAATAACCAGTCACTTAAACAATTATGGTGATTAACTAAATCTAGGGATTATGGCTGTATGGCAATATCAAACTTTCGCAACATAATTACTAAAATCATCAATTTATTTCCTAAGGGTGGTGATTAATAATTGTTATGGTTATAATAGCGGAATCAACTCCAGCTGCCTATTTATCTGAACGTCAGTCGTTTTTGTAAATGTGGTGATTATAAAATTTGCAATGACTTTATTACGGTGATTGTAACAATAATAAACTTCGATTTGTCAAATTATGATTGTCGGCCCATTTGTCATTTGTGGTGATTATCTAATGAGTATAGGCGCCACTAATTTTAATTTCCATCATTTTGTATTTTAATTTCAGCATGCCAAAGAAATCATTTAATTTTAATCAAAAAGTCGGTTACACAAAAAAAGAAACAAAAATAATTAAAAGAGAGAATAATTAAGAGAAAATAATAATAATAATTACGTTTATTCAATAAAGTACGTATTAATCCATGCATAAAATTGAATGAATGAAACGGAACTTTACGCCGATGTTACTATCATAAAAATAATTTGTTTTAATAAACTGCAACATCGGTCTCTTGTTGCGCGATAAAGAAGTGTCAAAGTACCTTTATCGAGTTTACTCTTAGACTATAGAAATAAGAAAGTTTACTCGTCGTTTACGGTCATGTTAGGTATTAGAATGACGTCAGAATCGTAGACAAATTACGATAAAACGAGAAAAAGAGCGTTCTCGCGCTTGTCATGTTAGCCCTCCTGGTAATGTGGCGGCCGCCATTATATTAATCTCGGATAACTTGTTTACTCGGTGCATTTTGGCGGTATAACGATTTAAGGCTCTTTCAAACAGGCGCGACACGCGACGCGACACAAAGACACCGCTCATCGCGCGATGAGCGGTGTCTTTGTGTCGCGTCGCGTGTCGCGCCTGTTTGAAAGAGCCTTTACTCTCAGATAGACAGTTTTTCCGGAATTAAAACGAAAAGTTGTTTAACTCTAGGGTAATTAGTGATTTTATTCCCAGGATAAGACTTATACAAGTTTGGTCGAATCCGCACAGGAATGTGTTTATAAATGACTGTATAAAACCTCTTTGTTAAACGCTGTTACATAATCTATGGTACAGCTTTATCTATGGCCTTTGTTCTCAAGCGCAAGCAGACTTGTGAGACTTGTGTAACCCCAGCTTAACGCAGACAATGCAGTAATCTTGGATATTCATTTAACACAGCTAATAGGTAAATTATTACTACACATTGTGTTTTGAAATATATCCAAGCTATGTAATGCCTTAGTGAATGTGTACAAAAGGCTAGAACTTCAGCAGACTCCTTGGTGGATATCATTAAAATTTGACGATCGAAGTACAGGTCGTGCCATTAAAGATGAGACTTGACGCACCACGTGGTTTGACTTGCGCAGTAGACGATTTATGGGTCTCTTTAGCGGTATGAGGTCCCCGCTGGGGCGTCATCGGGGCGGGGGAAAGAGCGGCGTGAGGCGCGGTCAAGTCTCATCTTTAATGGCACGACCTGTACGTACTACACTGTTTGGATAAACTTTAATTTAAAAATTTCAAGGCTGTTGATAAAAGTGGAAACGTAATATAAACAAGTAATTTCTCTGAGTATTTCTATTTCCCTACATACAAATATTTCTTAATCATCTCATATTTCAACACGCCTTGTGCGCCTTCTATTCAGGAATATTAGAAAACCCGGTACACTGAGCAAGTTGACGAAAGTTTAACTTTGAAATGTTGCCTCATATCCCTTTGTTCTGAGTTCTGTTCTAGCTCATACATAAATCCTAGTCTATCAATTTAGATACGAATGAAAGTTTAATATGAAAGTATCCACCTAATCGGTAAAATATTTAAAAGTCAGAGGACCAGTAAAATGAATTATATCTATTGAACTTTTCTTTAATGGGCTCTTTGTAATTGCCAATGTTCGTAAAATCCACTTGACGCGATTCCACAGACGTAGAGCCGTTCATTGCCCACTGACAAACAGTTGCCAGCGACTTTGAAATTTGGTAATTTGATTAAGTTGACACGACCATCAAAAAGTTTCCTATTTTCTAATTTCACAAACTTGCATAATTACCTATTTATGAACTTAGATACACGACAAACTTTTCAGGCGAAATGTCACCGGGGCGACTGAAAAACAATACAACAATACTCGTGGAACAAGGTTGTATCTAATCGCTTGCAGGAAACATAATGGCACAATGGACTTCGTAATTCATTAACCATCCTCAGTTTAATCAATATTAATAAAATGTTTTATTGAGACTAAGAAAGGCGTTTCATTTTAGCTAGGTTGAGCTAGGTGGTACCTGTGTTACAGGAATCAGTGTCTTCACACGTTTTCGGGCCATTAACAATTTATGTATGACCACCATAGAAACGGGTTTAGTCGTCGCCGACGGAAGAGTAAGAATAGACAAAATGACAGATTGTGATTGTGAATCTATCATTTTGTCTATTCTTTCGTCAACAAAACCCGTTTCTATTGTAGTCATGTCATTAAACAATAAGGTCTATTTTTCAATGTGACAGTTAAATAATTTCAATCTTAAGGCGCTGACAAGAAGCAAATGTTCTAAGAAGGCGTGTCTTAAAACAAATCATTGCAAATATGATGTTCGTATTCTAGTGACGTCACGGGTTTATCTAGTATGAATATAATTATATACATGTAGATATAGACAAGCAGCAAATTCAAACAAGCGTTTCAGAAGCGATTCAGTTGCGGTTCGCGTGTGTGTTGTAGACTTGTTAATATCGATAACACAGAGTAGATAGCCATAACGCAGACAGATGAGTAAAATGGGAATGCAAAAAATCGTTCGGTTTACCTATTCGCACTACGAGCGATGCACGCACACATTTAGTGCGCCATATGTGTGTAGCTATAGCCAACCGCACGATCATGATAACAATGAGCGACTGGATTTTCGACGCACTGGGAAGCGCTCTCTAGGATTCTCAATGCCGAGAGTTGAAAATCCAGTGCGCTTTAAAAAATCATCGGGTTAAAAAATCA
This sequence comes from Omphaloscelis lunosa, assembly GCA_916610215.1. Classification (NCBI taxonomy): domain Eukaryota; kingdom Metazoa; phylum Arthropoda; class Insecta; order Lepidoptera; family Noctuidae; genus Omphaloscelis; species Omphaloscelis lunosa. The sequence goes on from OU744247.1 coordinate 17,504,875, forward strand.
CCCGTATCAACCTGGGCTTAGACTATGCCAGCGCATTTATTTTGACAAATTCGCATTTATTGCGACATTGCAGCCGTAGCTAACAGATAAAGATTTAAATCGTTAGATTCACCCTCACCGTATTTAGGTCGCGAGAAAGTGACTATACTGAGAAGAGCGAGATTACACCGCCCGCTTGGAACAATGCATACGATTGATAGTGAGTGAGCGAGGTATGTAATATAATTTAAATGTCATTGACGTGGTCAGGCGAATCTAAGCAATTAAATCTTTGGTCGCAGCTGTTTTGATAGTTCAAGTGCAACTAATAGTGGATCAGACACTATCAGTAATAATGACATTACATACAAGTAATGTCATTACTACTGACAGTGTGGTGGTGATGTGGGAATGATGCTGTGATGTGATCTAAATATTTTAATAGTTTTACGTCAATATTGGAAGGAATGACAGTAATATTAATGTCATTATTACTAATAGTGTTTGGTCCGCTAATGATATGCCATTTGATTGACCGTACCAGCTGTATTGCAGCGTGATAGTATGAAGTTTGTTATCTATTGATAGTTAACTCTGTGTCTTCAATGTAAATATTACTAAGTATCTTCAAACATACTCTCCGAAGATCGCTAATGATGTCTGATAATACTTCGTTTGGTGCAACTTATGGGAGTTGTTGCATTTCATGAACGCCGTCAATCATTGTAATTTATACCTTATGTCTATGTTCTTAAAAGCCACATGATGCTCTTTTGTTACTTGCAACGGTCATCCTAGTGTGAACATAAGTTGTGTTTTGGATCCTTGTTATTTTAGAAAGTTATTCTAGAAAGGGTTAAATAATTTCACCGTACTTTAGAAAAAGTAGAAATACAGCAGTTCAGTGAAGAAAGAGAGCTAAATTATTATTTTAAAGAAGCACAATGCGAGATTATGATTATCGTAAAATTTGTAAGGTAGAATCTCCCGCATTTCAGCGGTAACAATTTGACATTGGCAGCGCCTTTAAGCTACATATGAAGCTATAGTTTTCCGGTATAAGCTGATCTCGCATTGTATAGGATTTTCGTAAAATGAGAGGTCAGCTTATACTGGAAATGTATAGTGTGTACGCGCTATACATTTAATATAGTAATTTTAGTACACTACCACTTATGTGCGATTGAGTGTACTAAAATTACTTTAATCTTTTACAGCACTCAATCAAAAGTTGTTTGTTTTTAATGGTAGGTATGTGAAAAGGAATATGTCTCAATTTTATACCCATATCCATTTATGACCCTCGTTATTAGATTAATCAGTAGCCTCTTGTGTTTGAGCATTTTTCATTCCATTCTTTCACTTCAAAAGAAAATACTAGGAATATTAGTCATTTTATATTTTAAAATGAAGATAGAGTTTTGCTACCAAGCAATTTGCTAGCTTTTAAGATAGAAACGTGTTAAATTACTTCAATTTATTCTACTTTATCTGTACCTAAAATAGACTTTATGGATGACGTAATAGATATCTAATCAGTCCGAATAGTAGTGAAGAGTTAAATGGACATAAGGCGTATTTTTCTCTGCATTTGTCTGGGTAGAGTAACCCATGTTCGTAGGCTTCTTTGAATACTGCATGAGCTGAACTGTCTTGTTCCGTAGGCTCCAATCTGCAAGAAAATATATAATTTAACAATGTAATGTCGTTTAGTTTACAATATATAATTCCTTTTCATAATTTCATCATCTTCATCCTGAAATATGCTAATTTATTTGGGGTCGGCGTAAAAGCTTCTTTAGAAGCATTTCTATTTACTCCCTTTCTAGCCATAAATATATTAATAAACACTTAGAACTAAGTATAGTATTTATTTGATTCTTTATTTTGTTATTTTTATCTCTTAATATGATACACCGGTTGACGTCATGACGTCAACTTCCCGTCAGTCGCTGAAAACCAGCGGTGGGGCTCTGTCTCACATAGGACCGCAGCATTATGCTGAGCGATGGCCGTTTTGCGTGATGTGACAACCAACTTGTTATTTTCGGATTTATGTTCCTTCTTATGTCATGTTTACCGCTAATAAACGTATTTTCTTTCTTTTTAGGGTTCCGTAACTCAAAAAGAAAAACGGAACCCTTATAGGATCACTTGGCTAGCTGGCTGGTTGACTGTCTGTCTGTCCGTTTGTCATAGCCAATTTGCTCCGAATTTAATAGACCGATTAAGTTGAAATTCGGTACACGTATATGTATTTCCGTAACCCAAACATGGACGTGTAAGTTAAATTAATTAATTTTTAATATGGGGGTGGCAAACAGGAAAAAAAAGTTTCGCAAACTGTACAGTGTGACATAATCAAAAGAAATAACTTGTTGTGGGGATCTCAAACGTTTTTTTTTTTTTAAAATTATTTTAAAATAAATGCTTTTAAAGATATTTAAGAAAATAAATGAAAATTGACTTACATTATCTTCGAAACTACAGAGCCTAAAATTTTAGATAAAATTCAGAGAATGGTTCTTTACTCAGAAAAACCTATAAGCAATCTATGGTCTTAATATAACATTTTAAATCTCTCAGTATTGTGCGTACAATCTTACATTTACAGTTGGAATACATGGAAGAACATGTTTTTCAACTAGAATATTAAGTTTGTTCTTGGCATAAATTCATCCCAACTACGAAACCCTTCATTGATCCGACTCGCACTTGGCCGGTTTCTTTCAAATATTTCATATCTGCCTAAAATTATCACATTCATGATTGTAAACCATACATATGCCTACATTAAATTATTTCTCATAATATTCATTCCAAAAGGGTTTCTTCCACCACATCACCACCATCATTTTTTAATAATAAAGTACCAACACACCAACACGCCATACATACGGAAAAGTAATAATTTTATTTTATTCCCACAATACTCGCATAATACGTTTACGAAGCCTTCAATAATAAATGTGCCAATAATAATCCTTCATAAACGGACCAATAAATGTTTATCAGGTTAAACAAGATATAAAAATAGTTATAACCAAGAATAACCAGTAGTTTATGATTTAAGCTAGGTCGTAATGTACCCTATATGTGGCGGTAATTCTCGAATTTTTCTACGTAATGATTTTTCTGACTACAGTCACTAAATCGACCCATTTTCACGGAGATTTTTAGCCCGTCGAATGTAGTAAGTTGTTAAGTCGTAAGTGTGTTGTTGTTGTAAGTGTAAGTCTTGCCTACTATGGGGGATTTATATGTACATAAGGTGTTAAAAAATCTACTTTAGAAACTTTAAGAGGTCCCTTAGACCATCGAACTGAATAACGAAACAACGAAGCGAACAAAAATCTGCTGTTTAGAACAGTAGGTATTAAACTTTACAAATGGAACAGCAGATTTTCTTTCGCGATTTCAAATATGGTCCCATAATAAAAGTCATTTCGTTCGATGGTCTAAAGAACCTCTTCAAGTTTCTGAAGTATTTTTTTAACACCATAATTATATAAGTAACACTATCATATTTATATCTAGGATCATACATATATTTTAGAGGGAGTTGTGCCAGGGACGGAAAGAGAAAAATGCTAAGGCGAGAACGAGATAGAATGAAGTACTGTTGAATTTCATAGATTTGCAAATATTTTTATAGCGTCGACTTGTTATAATATGATAATATCATGGTAAAGTCACTTTTATTTTGTTTTCACCTGTTCTTTTGCATTTGATTAGTTAGTTACATTCTCAACATATATTTAAAATCTTTAGTACCTACCTTAACAACTGGAAATTGCTTTTGCGTGAAAATGTTTTTTTACTTTAATTTGGGTTTAAAGTGGTTTAAAACGTTGTCATATTGATACGAATAAAACTTTTCAACGTTACATTTTTTTCATGATATAATCACAATGTAGTAATTCAGATATGATGTCCTCGCCCCGATGGTTTCTTCAAACACTATTAAATAATAGGCATCGGCTTACCTGCTGCTAAAAATTCTCGCCTCGCCACCAATATCTGTGACACATAGATCTATGGTCATAGATATTATGAAAGTGGAAGAACGAATTAAATTTCGGACAATGACAGATATTACGCATAAAAAAATACCGGAGTATTTTTTTTTAATGCGTAAAATCTGTCATTGTTCAAAATGTCCGCTATTTTGATATTTTTTCAAGTAATTCATTATAGTTTTCTAGGCAATAGTCTGCTCAGTGCTGTACCTTCAAACAGTATCATGTGTACTGACAGCAGGAAATAATTTTAAAACTGACAAAGATATAAAACAGTAACTCATGCTAAAGCTATTCAAATTTGTGTTCTACCAAAAAACAATATTTTAGGTTATTATTATTTACTTAGGTTATTATTATTTACCTAAAGTTATTATTATTTACCTAGGTTATTAATATTTACCTAAGTTATTATTATTTACCTAGGTTATTAATATTTACCTAAGTTATTATTATTTACCTAGGTTATTATTATTTACCTATTCCTATTAAATCACTATTCGCCGCTTTATTTTACATAAAATAAACTAAAATAAAACGGAGAACAGTGATTCAGGTATCATACTTAAAATTAAGATTAAGCTATAATACAAGTTTTACTGAAATTTCCACAACTTGGAAGTTACTAAGTCAAGTTTGATCAAATGTGAGCATTAAGTTGTTAATGCAGTAGCTAGCTACAGAAATTTGCTCTACCTACTTATGCTGGTAAGATTAAATTCCGAAATGTAGCTATTGAATTATTTACACGGACAAATAGGTACGCTGCTGTGTAATATAATCGTAAATGATTTGCATAATATCGGTAGAAAATTAGCAAGTCTTAGAACCAAAAATTTGAAGACATAATAAATGTCGACCACCAGCTCTCACTGGGCCAGCGTGATGAATTATGGCCCACTCTCTGATAGAGAAGACTCGAAGGAGGCTGGAGTACCCTGAGTCTAATATAAAACACCTGTTTTCAGTATTAATAATAAATCCTAGATTTCTTAACGCAGTTTGAGTATTGGACACATTTTCTAAACACTTTGCATATATAAATTGGCAAGGCACAGAATATTATCAAGATATAATATATGACAGCAAGCAACATTAATGAATTCAGTTGACAGACAACTGGCTTCATGGACTTTGTAAATACATATGGTGCTGTGCTAAGCCCGAATGGAAGGCATGTAAACTCTTACAATACCTATATAAAACAGAAACTAGAGATATCTTTTATCTTACATATTTTCTTGGTGACTAATAATATTATATACCAACAAAAGTGGAGATGGACAGGTCACATGCTACGCGACCCACAAAAGAAATGGTGTAAAATTGTTATCAACTGGTATCCTAGAGATGGCATGAGAAGCAGAGGACGCCAGCAAACAAGATCGGAAGATGATCTGTAACTCACGGCTGGACTTCACTGGAGAAGAGTAGCCAGTGACAGGCCCCAATGGAAATTGTTAGAGGAGGCCTATATGCCAAGAGGCAAACTGAGCTTCGGGACATATTATAACAAGAACATATTGTACTCACAGTTATAAGAAGTTCAGAATAAAAAGGCTTATTATTATTTTATTATATTATTAATTATATTATATTATTTAGCTTTAATATGAATCTTCAAGTGCTGATTTGGCTGATTTAAGTTTCTATGGCATGATTATTAATTTATATGGATATTTATTTTTTTCTGACTGAAGTTGTTATTTGGAAATTTTAACTGGAAACGGTATGGCGATGTAGCATGTATGTGGGGAAGACCTCCCACAAGGTGGACCGATGTTTTTGTGAAAGCCACAGGAATCCGCTGGATGTGAGAAGGACAGAACTGATCGAAGTGACGATGTTTGGAGGAGGCCTACGTCTAGCAATGGACGTCTTTCGGCTGAAATGATGACTAATACAATATTTTAATTTGACAAAAATAGCGTAACGTGAACTGAAAAAGATTACGTAAATCTGCAAACGATATTAATACACCTCACCACTTAATCCTCAAACAATATCACAGATACTCAATAGTGGAACTTTAACAGGATTACGGTTCGGTCGCGCTAAGTTGGCCCGATGCACGTAGTATCAATATTGGCGTGCTTTGATTAAATTCCGATTCATAGGGCTCCAATTCCAATTGATTCGGTCTTCATCAATACTGCATTGTTAGTGTAGTCTATAAATAGATATCACTGTGCAGGCTTATTCGACGCAGCGCGGAGATGGAAGAAAAATATGAACGGATTTTTGAATACTGCATGGTTCATTTTGTTTTCAAATTGACTGTTCATTGTGGAGACTTTTGTATTGTAACAGTAACTGTTTCGGGGTTTCGGTGATAAATAAGTGTACTTAATAATAATATTGGTTTAATGAAAATATTTTCACCAAAAAGACAACCGACTTCCAAACTACAAAGTGAAAAATAACTTTAATTTCGGAAGTCGGTGGCAAAAAACTTATATACTAATCCAAAGACACTGACTTCCGAAATTAAAGTTATTTTTCACTTTGTAGTTTGGAAGTCGGTAGTATTTTTGGTGAAAATATTTTTTTTTTTCGCTTTTTTGTGGGTTGCTTTGTAATTTATCGTTGTAGGTATGCCTATAATATTTGAAGACTCCCTCGATTTCTCCAAGATCTCATCATCAGATCGTGACCAAATGACAATAGGACCAACTAGGAAGTATAAACTTAAAAAAAAAAACAAATCGGTTCAGCCGTCTTCGAGTAATCGGAGAATATAAAAAAAATAAAAAAATTGAAAAAAAAATTCCGACGAACTGAGAATTTTTGAAGTCGGTTAAAATTAAATGGAAAATAATCAACAATAAATATGATTTGAATTGTTTTTCTATTACAGAAAAAAGGGTAAATCATCAATATTTACAATTTTGAAAGTTATGCCTGGGGCTTGAGAGATACCTACTGTATCTCATGGATTGTGAACATAAATACCGCAAGTATTTATGTTCACAATCCATGAGATACAGTAGGTATGACATGAAATAGCTGCCGACGTTCTAGAAGACTCTTCCAACTCTCTAGGAAAACGTAACTACATCTATCTTAATTAAACACAACTGCCAACAAACTGTTATTATTAATTTATTTATTTCAGACAATAATCTAGTCCATAGTTACATTTAAATAATACAACTCACAGATAAAAATCCAAAATGCAATAATTTTAAAATATTCATTAAATAAAATTGTCAAAAAATTATAAAAATGTCAGAGTGGAAAAAATAAAATAAAGTGTCAAATATAAAATTGATAAGGAGTAAAATTTTATAAGAACGTCAAAATACTTAGAAATCTAAAAATAAACAAATTATAAGAAATCATAACATTTTAAATTTTTACCTGCACCAAGCCCGATATACGGGTGCATGTAAGGCCTGCCAGTGCTGCATGAAAGGCCCGTCTAACCTGTTGGCAACAACGGTAAGAAGACTGTTGCCACTGCCCCGCACTCTACTCGCCATTGAGGTCGCCCTCTTGCGCATGCTGGCATAAAAACAGTCAATGCGGACCCTCGCGAACATTCCCGATGCGCTGCAGAAGCGAGGCAACCGCAGCAGCGCCCTCAGCGCGTTATTATATTGAACGCGGAGTATGCAGTTATGTTATGCAGTTTGGCAGATTTTATGTATCTTATTGGTACAGATTTCGAATAAAATTTTAAAAAGTCATACAAAATGTCGCCAGCCAACCAGGCGACATCTCGTTTTTGAGATATCGAGATTTTAGAGATCGATACTCCGCCTACTTTTTGAAAAATTGCGTTTGTTTAATAAAAATAAAAAAAACTTAAACTTTACCATTTTTTAGTTTACCATTTTTACCAACTAATTTCAACTAAAATCTTCGCGTAAAAAGCGAATAGAGCTCTATGTGTTGGGGCAACTTAAAATAAGCACGTGCATAAATTATTGATAATCAAGAATTTATCTCACAAAAAATGAATTTGAACATGCAAATAATAAAAGCACAAATTCACATTTTTTTTCCCAAATAATCGACAAAGTCTTTCTTGTTCCTATACTTATAAAAAACTCCATCATTCCCTGGTACACGGAAATTGTTTTCAAACATGCGTTTCTTTTTACGGATGTGGCAGTTCCGCCATACTTATTTAATAAGGTACCCTTATGGGCTAGCGAGCCTTTTTATGCGAGTTGGTAAATGTGAGATATTAGGGGCTCACACAATGTTGGCTTGAAAAGAGGCACTGGAGAAGAGCGGCCGGGCTTTTATTTTTAAGTCAAGCTGTAATATTGTTTACGTTTTGATGTTTTGTATGGTCTTCACAATAACTTTTCAGCGGTGTTTTAGAAGGTAAATGTTGAGTACAAAACAATCTTAAAAAAAAAAAAACGAAGTTCCTTCTCACGTATGATTTAAAACAAAAACAAAATTTTCTCAGCCGCCATCTTGGATTTACATTTGACCTTGGGTTTTCGTTTTTGAACTTACTTTTTATCTAAATTATTTTGGGTATATAATTTCGTTATAAAGTATTTGCAGAGCAGATTTTTTCAAATGTTTTGTTTGGGTTTTATTGTTTAATAGGTATTAATTTTACAATCGCGCTGAACGTAGCACAGTCTCACTTTTGCTTATTTTTAACAATTTAAACATATTTATTTACTTAGACAATATGATATATATACATATTTGTAATTTGCTTGTCAAGCCCTTTCATTTGATATCCAACATGGTACAACCAAAAACTTTTTTTTTAGTTCTTGACTTTATGTTCTCTAGAGGGCGCACTACTACATATAATGTAACGTCACATAGCCTATAACTAGCGGACAATCAAGCCGCTTCCAATGATACCTCATTTGTCAAATTGTGATTGGTAGTTTGGAAGTTATGAGGTAACAGATGAACATACATACATACATACATACTGCACTCAATGCATTCAATTCCAGATATATTATGGTCGTCAATGTCATAAATTCATGTATTGAAGCGTTTTTAAAGATTTTATGAAAAAAAAGAAACAAATTATATACCTAATTACAGTTCAATGTGGTAAACAAATCTGTTTTTATTAAGTAAAAATAATGTACCATGGACGCAGCAGTAGGTCATCCTGTGTTTAATCCCATTTTTAAATTTATTTACTTTCACTTAAAGTGATTTAAAAATCTATGTGATGTAGTTAACGGATTGTATTTATTGGTTACTTGTCAGTTTGATTCTAGTGATGTTACTTAGTCATTAACGCACGGGTACTCAATTGCCCCGATTTTGTTATTCGAAAATTCAATTCAAGTTGAATCTTAAGGTGAAGGCTAGAAGAAAGTTTAAAATGCATAAAAAAAACAAGCTCCGAAATACAGCAACAGTCAATATTGGTACACTGGTGTTTAAGTCAGAGACATTCGGCTAAGATTGGCTTTGTTCGACTTTGCAAAGAGCGTTTTCTCCTACTCACATTCCACTGTTAGTCAGATAATAATCAATGATAATATGGTGACGATTTTGATGAAAAACCTACGTTTTTTTTCCTTTACATATATGTGTACATAGTGTATATAATAGTTAGTTGTGTATACATAGTTTAGATAATGTGTAATCAAATATTAAAGAAATAAATAGTAACGTCAATAAATAAAAAAATACACGTTATTAACTCTGCCGCGCTAATTAGAAGTACAGTAAGGAAGTTATTCGTAGTTTCAAGTAATGACGCCTAAAGTTTTTTGCTCTTTATGAGGATTCCAATCTATAACAGAACTTGTATGAAACTGAGAGTGAAACTCTTATTAAAACTCTATGACTCTGTACATCATATTATTTTGACGGTATATTACAAGAAACATATAAATATCTATTCCCTGGTTTATTACCTACCTACGTATTGAATTTTAGAATTAAGAATGACAGTTATTACCAATTCTGGCAGTGTTTGTGGTTGTAACAGAACAGAAAAAAAAAATAGTGATTTTAATCATGACTACATCGAGTGGCACCTCGAGAGACAATAGACTCGAGTCTTTCTTTATTTACTCGAGAAACGTGTTACATAAAATCGAATCACATCACTATCTGATACTGTCTGAAACACAAGTATCAAGTGACAACACTACATTCATAAAATTTTTGAAGTGAAACTTCTTTAGGCGCGTTGGGCATTTTTGTGATGAAAAAAAAAACAATTGAATAGGTACGCGACACCGTTACCGACACCTCATTTTTGCAAGCGCGATTGTGCTCTTTATTTATATTACGTTACGGATCAATATTCTATGCAAGTATTTTCATGTTCAAGTTTTCAATTCTGTCGGCACTCCCGGAGGGCCACTGTTTTTATCCGTTTCTTTCGAATTGCATGAAATAATGTATTTGTTTTCCTGTGTGTACATAATTGATGGATTTAAATGAATATGGGATCTTCAATACGGTACAGCACACAGAATATATAAAAGAGGTTAGAAGGGCCTTGTGGGCGGGGCACGCGCGCCGCGGTTATGAGCAAATGCTCATAATCAACCGAAATTTACTTTACCGGCCAGCAATCGCGCTCTTGTTTTGACAGCGTACGTGAGCTCCGCAAAAAATATTAAATTATGCCGTCTTGCACTACTATAACGTGTCGGAAAAGAAGTCAGGTGTGTAGTGTAGCACGAGAAGGGATTTCTTTCCACCGGTAAGTCCAAAAACATTAAAATACTTGTGATATTTGTAATTTTACATTAGCATTATGAAGTTTGTAGACAAACACGATATAATCGCAAGCAGACGAATAGTAATACATTGCTTGCAATAGATGGGTACCATTTTGCACTACGTGAGCGATCGCGCAATGTATTACGTTCACTGCGAGAGTCCCGAGTATCGAACCAAAGGTTCAATTCCACGAAATCTAGGCATATCGATAGTGCTGTGCCAATTTGTAAACAATGTCGATAATTACTATGATACAATTGATTATTATCGATAGTACATTTTATAACTAAAATAATATTATTTATTACGACCAATATTACGAGGTTTTTGTATTTTTTTTTTGTATTTAGGTTTTATGTAATTTTTCAATTAAAACTGACATATTATGATTTAATATGTTTTAGGTTTCCAACAGATTCAGGTATAAGAAAACTGTGGATTGAGACAACTGGTAGAATTGATTGGATCCCTACTAAATGTAGCACAATTTGTTCGCAACATTTCGATGATGATAATTACATAACAACAAAGTCAGGGAAAAGAAACTTAAAATCAGGCGCTTATCCGCAAAAATATATCGTTAAGTGTTGTTCAGTAAGTAAACTGATTTTATGTTTTAGAAAAATTTATTTTAGTCTCGTCAGTTAATTAGTTTTTTGTCTAAAAATGGCGACATCAAAATCATCTTTTATATTAATTTTTATAAAACTTCTGGTTGAAAACGAAGGAAATTGAAATTTATGCCTTTTTCTTTACGTTTTTTTTATACTTCTTTGATAACTTATTTTTTTAACGTGGTAATATCATCAAATTAGTCCTCCCACCCAGGGCAGAGCGGGAGGGACTGTCAGACTCGTACTGACTAAAATCCACAGTGTCCTTCAATAGCCCTTTACGTACCGGGGTCACGGTAAATCATAAGTATATTAGTGTTAGATTGCATTTCATTTTGAAGAACTCCAATTTAAAAGAGAGCAGGCGTATGCTACTTAATAAATACGTATTATTTCAGGGACAATATTTTTTTCTTTTTGAACGTGATAACCACCGGAAATGTAAGGTTGAGAGGCAACCCACTTTCTCTAATAAACAAATAAAAAACATGGTATATATATTTACCATGTTTATTATTTGTTTATTAGAGAAAGTCGTCAGTTCATTGGGAGGACTCATTTGATGATTATACCACGATAAAAAAAAGTCATCAGAACATGTTAATAATTAAATTGGTTTTAAAATTCAGTTTTGTATTTTTTATTTGTTTCACTTTTATTTATTTGTTTCTATATTCGTATGAATACATGTTTACAACATGCATTACAGAAGTCCACATAGTCCACAATACTTGTAAAGAAAGAAGCAAGATTACATTAATTTTATCGATATCAATAATCGACAGTTTATTCGCCCTACCGTACATGAGCTTTTACGCGTGCATGAGTGTACGCCAAACGCAGAGTTTGCGTTAGTGTGAAAACCAATAGCAAACTCACGATCTAAGTGCGTGTTGTTTATTTGTGTGCGTAATCCGCGTAGGCATTGGGTCTCTTGCTTGTAGTGAAGTTAGAGAGTGGGAGATAAACGGCGACACGCGTTCTGGTGCAAATCCGAAACTATTTCCTTTCTAACCTCCTTTATATTATGTTCTGTGGTACAGCATTTACTCCAGAATGATGTCAGTAAGATTTCAATTCAATTTGCGAAGACATCGAGACTGCTGCAGATGTGCGGTAACTTGTGAACGGCAGAATTTTTCGCTTTTTTCAGTCAAACCTTTTAGATGCAATTGGAGGAGAGTGCGTATTGATGATGCAAGAAAGTATTAAAACTGTTTATTCATTATGGAGATTTGGATACATTCCATGTCGATCTGCATAACAAACGCATACTGTGCCTGTTGATTCTGCGGAAAAGAACATTATTTTGCAGTGGATTCCAGCACAACAAAAAAAAACAATAATAATATTAGTTAGAATACGTTATTTTCTAACCCAAATATTCAATTTTTTCAAGTGCATTATTTAGGTAAATATCCACCTAGAACATCAATTTCTAACACTAGAGCTGCTCTTGCTGGATACTGTTGCAACTGTTTGGTGGGCAGTCATTGGTACTATTGGCTATTATGCACATGTAATATTGAGCGTGTGATATTAAAATATTTTATCTTGAACATGGATCAATATAAGAAGTGAAGCGACCTGCATCTTTTTTAGATGAAATACTATCTAATTCTAAGTCGGCCTATGTTGAAATTGATAGACTTACAATAATAAAAATGCGTTGTTACATATGTGATTTTTATTTCACGAACCGTTCAAAACACCCTATATTATTCCTACTATTTATTACTGAACAGTGCACTATTTTAGAAAATTATAAAAACCGATGAGGCCAACCTACATTAAACAGACTGATACAGCTCAAATAACTCTTTTAGTGATTTTTTAGGGAATGATCGTATTTCTTAGTATTCCCGTTAGAAGAAGTATAATCATTATAACAACTGTAATCTAGAGATCTTAAGGTAATTGATGCCATAATTTTTGGTGGGCCTAATTGCCGAACAAAAAAAAATCTCCTTTAATACTATTTTTAAATATATATTTGCGTTAAGTAATGAAAAATACAAAAGTTTTGTCAACTGAATATGAAAAATATAATCAAAATGGAATTGTTCAAAATTTTGTTTCCAAAAAGATCCTGTTATACAATAATTATTTTAATACGTACAGGCTACCCATCAGCGAGCGAATGTGCGCGCGCTTTAACTCAAAAGTTCTGTTAGATTTAAACTTATGTGATTCGTGTAGTTATAGTGTCATTCTTAAGCACCTGCGTTTCTCTTACCCGTTCCCCGGGTATAATGTATAAAAATAAATAAGGTGATTAGATAGGTACATTGTGGGCGTAAGATACCATCTCTATGCATACCTAAATACATCTATTATAACCTAGCCGACTAATTTTTTGAGCACGGCATTAGTTTTTCTCACTTATCTCGTGCCGACATCCTGCATTATGAAACGAGCTATTTATATATATATTTGTACTCACGTTCTCGAAATCGGCTCTAACGATTTTAAAAAGTGATGATGTGGATATATTTAGTAACCTGTTCCGCTTAGCTATTTCTAAAGAGTCTTAAAAATACCCCGGAAGAAATTGACACGTGTTTCACCTCTTAACGAGGCATCCTCAGGATGGCGATTGACTTGTCGCGAACTAGAACACGGCGTGTTGCCACACGCATATCCACATCAATTAACTATCTAACGATTTTGATGAATGTTTCAATAGAGGGGTTTGCGTGGCGAAAAATCGATCTAGCTGGGTCTCATATCTGAGAAAATTTGTTTTCTCCGTATTTTACCCAAGCAGAGCTCGGTCGCCCAAAGTCTCTTGTTCTCATTAATAATGACATGGTAGCATGGAATAAGTAGGTAGTATACATGGACTAGCATGAACTTTCCTATACTATTAAATGAACATTCTCTATTTCCACCAGAGTAGAGCTCGGTCGCCCAGATACTGATAGAAGAAAATAATATCCAACAAACTAAAAAATACACCTACATAAGAATAAATGCAAAGTAATGCGCAAAGACTTTGAATTACAAGCAAAAATAAGCTTATTACTTGAGGATAACGCGATGTTTTTCTTTATTTCTGACGTTCCGTGCGCCTCATGTCTGATGAAACGCAAACACAGCAGTCAAGTTATATTAAATCAGGAAAGATATATTTTCGTTTATGACAAATGAGTGTTTTTTTATGAAGCGTGACGTGTCTGTGACATATAAAGTTATTAAAGCCTTGAATACTTATGTGTGTCAAATTGCGTCTATATTGGTGTAGCCGTTTGAGAGTGTTTCTCCATTTTAATACCCGATTTCGAATCACGATGTTTTCAAGAAAATTCAACAAGATTCATCACGGACGAAACAAGATTGATCTTATAACGGTTCCGTTTTCCTAGGTAGTCTTCTGCCTTCCTTTTTTCGAACCATGTTACCATGTTGGGGTCGGTTTTTAGTCTAACCAGATGTAGCTGAATACCAGTATTTTACATGGAGTGACTGCATATCTGACCTCCACAACCCACTTACTAAGTAATATATATCCCTTGGTACTTACTGGTTGTCAGACTCGGGCTTCTGACTCCCCGTTTCCTACGTACACTGACAAAAAAAGCAACATTTGCATATTGATTACCTAAACGAGATGCAGATTCGATTTTCAGATGCATCTATTATCTGAACTTAGTTCCATATTTTACTAAAACCTTTGACCTGATTTATGTGACCCGATAAATCGTTCAGAGGAAGGCAACTGTTCTAACTCTATCCGAAGCGTCTTCGTTTCAAGTTTAGTGACATTTGTTTCGTAAGGGTCGATCAGTAGATACTATAGTTGTCACGTTTTAGCATGGCAATTGCTGTCACTGACCCAGCTACATTTTCTAATATTTGTTATTTCAAAAACTGAAATAAAGTCTGTTAACGTCCTGAATCAATATCTATCATGATCTTTAACATGTTTATTGATTAAGATTCTCAACCATACATAGTTTACTGTCTGGGTTCCTACCGAAAGTTATTAGGGAAAGGACAATGACCGCTATTGCCGCTAAGACGCGGCGACTATAGCAAAATATATGAGACTGATGTAAAACCGAAAAACCGCATGCTAATGCCAACTGGCACTTCTTGGTAATATTTCTGTTTTTAATGGAACAGGTTAACTGATAAATATGATTATAAGTTGAAAGCACTGATATTTTTTATTTGAGTAACCTCGACTTAACGCATTAAATATTGAAAGGTTCCTATTAAAAAAAAAAACAAATTGGCTGAGACATATTTAGTTTTATACTCATAAAGAATACCTATTATTATGGAGCTAAATTAGGCAAGAGGTAAGATAACAGACCAAAATATAACTCAGTATTTATTTAACACACACATTCAGACCTAATTATTTAGATTTCATAGGTACACGCGGCTACACATCAAGCTATACATTTCCAGTATAAGCTGACCTCGCATTGTATGGAAATCCTATACAATGCGAGATCAGCATAAACTGGAAATGTATAGCTTGATATGTAGCAGTGTGTACCATTTTTTATAAACCTGTGGTTAAGGTTTCGGAGAAACTCAACCTCATTTTAAATAACTGTCCTGATTTTACAAAAATAAACAAAATATTTTGAAGGCTACGATATATTCCCACATAAAAAAAAACTAACCTGCGTGCCACGATCCCGTAACAAGTATAATTACATCGTAATTCAGAAGGTAATCTACTGAAACTTAAATAAAATAATGAAAATATTTTATATTTATGTAAGACCTGTTTTAATTCACACTGTTAACTAAAACACAAAAATCCATAAAGGTGTATAAGAAGCATGAGTTATCGTGTATTTATATTAAACTGGGTTACATGTACAGCTGTGTTTGGTATGCAGGCAAGTTATAAACCAGGCAATAAATATTACATTTTATTGAGTAGACTTTAATAATAGATATCTAATGGATACTTCTTTTTCTTCATTGCCTGTAGTTAACGACTGACCTTTTTTTGGGTGGGAAATTAACAAATAACTTCTCCCACTCGGGGTGGAGCGGGAAGGCGTGTTAGACTCATACTGACTAAAACCCACCCATGTTGCTTCAGTTGCCTGTGTGTTGCCAGGAACCACGGTAACCCTTTCGGACTTTCTCGCGACCCTGGTAGGCATCGGCCCGGACCCCGTCAGTTGTGCTGTTATCTCTTTGAGGCGCGCGTAGAACAACGCGCCGTGGACCCAGGCCTGATCTTTACTGGACGGTGAGCTACCCACTGCTCACCGTCCGCAAGCCCGTGCCTATGGTGGCCGGGAATCGGCCTGGGATTCCCGAGGTCCAGGGCGTCACCTGCGGCGACTAGGGGCGCGAAATTTGCCTCTCCCTCACGCGTTCCACCTCCTTCGCGAACATTACTGCTTCGCAGAAGGACGTGACGGCTTCTCATGCCCTCTCGCTCCGTACCATGGCCTGGACCGGTTGTGAGAGGCCGATCGCCTCCGTGAGGACACGGCGGTGCCCCGCCCAAGCCGGGCGATCCACACGTTAGTAACTAACCTGGTGTCAGAGTTTTTAAGCCGCCCATGCGCTTCTGAATTGGCGTCGAGAAATATCTCTCAGGCATGCCGATTTCCTTACGACGTTTTCCTTCACCGTTTATTAAGCAAGTGATAATAAAACAATACGCACATGAAACCGAAAATTCAAAGGTGTGTGCCTTGGGTTCGGACTCAAGACCTATGACTTGGCATTCTGATGGTTAGACTATCACTGCTCACATGAATCCTCAGATGAGCGATTACAAAGACTTGACTAAGTAACCACTCAGGAAACACAGCATATTATAAAAGACGTTGTAGTTCGCAGCCTGCCCACTTATCTCTTTTGTCATCTTTATATGTCACCGTATACGAATTATGAACTGCGTAAGTTTAGAATCTTCGGTATTATTTCTGTTAGATTAAACTGTCGAAGAATAGTGAACTGTAACAAACCATTTACAATGAATAGCATTATTTTTCAATAGTTTATAATAACCTATACATGGGAATGACTGTCTCGTTGATCTATTGGTCGCAAAGCGCTACTGCTGAGTATGAAGTCCTGGGTTCGATTCCCGGGTCGAGCAAGGTGTTATTGGGTTTTTCCATCTGGAATTTCTTAGTAGCAGCCCGGAGTCTGGATTTGTGCCCGGTTGATGCTCGCCCCCTATTACATGGGACTTAAACATGACTGGCGAAATGTGGGTGTACTATAGATACACCTCTGCCTAACCCTTCGGGGAATACAGGCGTGATGTTATGTATGTATCCATGGGAAATCGACAAACTGTGAACTGGTATTAATACCGGTTTATTAGCGTTTATAGTAATTACGAGCCGTGTGCCCGATGGGATTTGCCGTTGGTAACTAAATAAGATATTCTCGATCATTATCCATACTTAAGTTAGAATATAATGGGTACAATTTTTACTTATAAACAGCTAAGTAATAACTTCCACATTCTAACTTCAAAAATTACGAATTTTCATACAAACTCCTTCTCTAGCGCTCACCTTGGTTATACAGGGTCATTGTTGATTCTTCGGCAATCCGTTAAAGGGATCTAGGAGAGGTCATTTACAACCAAATGACGCCTTTTGACTCCTATACAAAAATCAATAATTTTCGAGTCATTAGATATTTGATATTTTTATTTCATATATTGTAAAATATGTCGGAGACTGGTACGTGACTCTTTCGTTATTATCAGTGATATTTTAACTACTATGGGCGTACTATGGGTAGTGTTGGTTAATGCGCAATAGAAAAACCGTTTGCTGTTCAGATCACATTATAATTTACTATCAAATTAATCCAATTAGCAATACACACACTGTGTGTGTGGCGTTTATTAAAATCATAAATTACAATTAACACAATAACTGAGCATAACGAATCGAGCTCAGTTCCGCAACGTCTTAACTCCGATGCGATCAGAGACTGAATCCCCTCCTCGCCGTGGCCATAAAACATCACGACTCTGTAGAAACGCGCTTCAAGTGTGGGTAGATCACGTGATGTCGCCAGTAACGCGCTTGCGATTCGTTTCATGTAATGGCCGGATCCGACAAATATAAAATGTAGAATTACTCTAATTTTTAATTGTTAAATTATTACTAATTTGGTTGCAAATGACCTCTCATACATCCCCTTCACGGATTACCGACGTAAAACCAATAACCCTGCATATGGAACTCGTGTGCATTTCAAGCTGAACCTATCTAGATCAAGTAGGTTAGCTGTGCGTTGTCTGTCATTGAGTGAATTTAAGATTTTTATTAAGTAGAAAGATAGTAAAGAGAACAACAAAAACTCAGCAAATATAACGCAGCTCTACCCATTATAAGTGTCTATATAATCCATCTACCTATTTAAAACTATCCAATTATTAAGCCTTGTACTATCCGCAACGATAGCCCGAAAGTTTTAAATGCCCGGCTCCAATTACTAAGCTGACATAAGGATCGTTCTAGAAGCGATAGGGCTTGAAAACAGCACTTCCTACCGTCAAATACTCTATACAAAGATCGACAACGATCTAAATTTTATGAGTTCCCGCGATAACGTTCTCTTGTACTTACGTCTTGTCGACTGATTTATTGGGCTTTAGAAAGGACGGTAATCTCGTGATAGCCTAGTGGTGCCTAGAAGTGTGCGTCCGGTCGGATAAAATATATTATCACGTTCCACTTTCCTTGCAAGCTGATGCACCACATACGTATAATTATGCTTTTGATAAGGGCACACCAAGAACTTTTAAATAAATAAAAGGATCCTCACTGCTCTAGAGAAGAGATAAAAATCACGTACAAAAATGGTCAAGTTAAAGCCGTGGGTGGTCGCATGCCTGTACACCTATAAAATTATAATGGCATGCGACCACGGCTTTACCTTGACTATTTTTGTGCCGATGTCTTAATTTTTGTCTGAGATATTTTCTTGTTTCATACATTTTAGAGCGTTATTTTTCAGTAGTCAGGTTTTAGTTTTTGAACTTCCTTTTTGTTTAAATTATTTTGCAGAGAGCAGATTTTGTGATGAATTATTTGCAGAGTAGCTTAATGTTTTTTGTTTGCGTTTTATTGTACAATAGGTATTAATTTTACAGCCGCGTCGTACGTACAGTCTCACTTTTGCTTGTTTTTAACAATTCAAACATATTTATTTACTTAGACAATATGATATTTATAATTTGCTCATTAAACCCTTTCATTTGATACCCCACATGGCACAATAAAAAATTATTTCATAACTTTATGTCCTGTAGAGGGCGCCATATTGCATTTAATGTGACATCACATAGCCTATAACTAGCGGACTATCAACAAGCTTTCAATGATACCTCATTTTTCAAATTATGATCGTTAGTTTAGAACTTATGAGGTAACAGATGAACATACATTTATACATACATACATACCGGTCAAAATCATAAACCTTCTCTTTGCTTCGCCGTAGTTGGGTAAAAATAGGTACATATAGTGCTAGGCAAAATAATTACGAAATTCTTCCGTTTTTGAAGTCAAGTTCTGCATACAGCGTTGCAGTGAATCTTCATGCCAGAGTAATTGTTTCCGGATAGTATAGCCAAAGTCTCTTGAAATCATGAGTGTATAGAGAACTTCTAGGTAAGCATAAGTTGACCGCAACACCACTCTTATGAGAAAATAATGTTGATCATATGCGAGGCTCAACAATTTAATATGAAAAAAAATATGACGAACGAAATATTTGCTTACGTCAAGTTCGGAGACGGTAACTATGCTGAAAAATATTCCATCCTGGAAGATTGAAATTCACGGTACTTTTAGTTTATTTTTAAAACAGCTTAACACTCCACAATGTAACAGAACTTCAACAAACAAGAAAAAAACATTGCCTGAGCTTTTTAAAGACTCTTGTTAACTTTGGTATTGTTTTGACACACCCTAAACTTCTCCTTTTGGAGGAATAATAATGGAATACGTGATAAATCTTCGGAAATTTATTTCGCCGCCCATTACACCCGCAAATGTGAGGTGAATTCACAGCATTAGATGGATTTTCGAGCGAGACCGCTGCTTTCCAAGGTTTTGTATGTGTATAAAAGCTTTCGTGATCATTTTATTGATTCAGTCGAGATTACGTTGTGTAGACAACGTACGAAATAGGTTCTACGAAACAAAATAGGAAGTTAAACTACATACTTTAAGATAGTTAATTGATTCAGGCGTGACCTTGCGGAAATCCATTATAAAATGATGATGTGGATATATTTAGTAACCTGTTCCGCTTAGCTATTTCTAAAGAGTCTTGAAAAGACCCTGGAAGAAATCGACACGTGTTTCACCTCTCAACGAGGCATCCTCAGGATGACGATTAACTTGTCGTGAACTCGAACACGGCGTGTTGCCACACCAAACCGTGTGGCAACACGCCGTGTTCACCTCTCAACGAGGACGCACGTGTTTCACCTCTCAACGAGGATGCCTCGTTGAGAGGTGAAACACGTGTTGATTTCTTCCAGGGTCTTTTCAAGACTCTTTAGAAATAGCTAAGCGGAAAAGGTTACTAAATATATCCACATCATCATTTTACATACTTTAACCTCACACTTAATAAGATTGTTTTTTTTAAATCTACATACATACATGACATCATGCCTGTATTCCCCGAAGGGTTAAGCAGAGGTGTACCTATAGTACACCCACATTTCGCCAGTTATGTTTAAGTCCCATGTAATAGGGGGCCTATTGCCATCAAGCGGGTATAGATCCAGACTCCGGGCTGCTAATGAGAAATTCCAGATGGAAAAATCCAATAACACTTTGTCCGACTCGGGAATCGAATCCAGGACCTCATACTCAGCAGTAGCGCTTTGCGACCACTAGACCAATGAGGCAGTTGAGTCAGTAGGTCAGTTTTTTTAAATGTGATGAATTATTATGAAAATCGCAAGAAAAACAGTGAAGTTAAGTTCCACGGATCGAAGTTGAGTTTTTCAAGAAAATTACTTTTTCTTGGAAGCAGGGTCTTAAGTCACGGACACTATATTGAATTCCGAACGTAACGAAAGATTCTAGGGTTCTCATGCGCAGCAAAAGATCCCCGAGTTAACTCTTGAGCAAAGTGAGAGAGTTAAGACTAGAATCCTGAGTGCAGCGAGGGATTTATGCTCGCTCAAGACGAAGACACCTTTATCCCCGAGGAGAATAGGTACTCTACTTTTCGCACCTTCTGCGAGGTAACAAAAACCAATTCGATTCTCGATTTAGTAGTTAAAAAAGTTATTATCAAAAACAAAAAACTCGACTCCAAAAACACATAACTGAAAAGAGAAAAACAAACAGTATAAGGGACAAACCAATAACCTGAAATATGGTGTAATTTTGTTTGTCCTCGCCGTTTTTTAGATTTCATTCCATTTTTTTTTAATGGTGTCTCGCAGGTCAACCTAGGAAGTTGTCGGTTGCTTAACCTGACTTTACTGTGGCTGCCTCAAAAAATTAAGGTCTCTAGCCAGGGCATAAAACTTAGAAACTAAGCGACGACACGCTAAAGGCAACCCCTGCAACGGACTTTGGCTTAGGGCGTCGCTGGGGGAGGACAGCAAGGGACATGCTGGATCGGATTAATATTATTATTATTATGGGAATTTAAAGCTACAGGCTCAGCGGCAAGGGCTGGCTCGAGCAAGGGTCGAGGCGGGGATGGACGGGGACTTCACGGCGGGCCTCGACGGCGAGGACGGAAGCACGGCGTCGGTTTTTCACGATATTTTTTATCACATTTATGAACTTAAATTGAAAATTCCACAACTAATTTTAATTTTATTAAAGCCCTGCTAGAAACTGGCAACTCTTGTAGTCATTTTAAGACACTGGCTCACTGAAAATGAAGGTTTAATACCTGCAATTAATTTTGGAGTGGCGTTTGGAAGTAGTTACGAGTAAGCTGAAAGTTTACAGTTAATGTCCATTTAACCTAGAAAGTATTAGGAATAAGTTATTTTTACAGACTGGAATATACCAAATTCTTTATTATAATTTTCTTTTATCATTTTCTTACTTTTCGCATTTTATTTGTTTATTATAAAAAACAACAAAAAAAATTACAAAAATTTAAAAAAATTTTATGAGATGAGACCTTGAACCTGCAGTGGGACAGTAATAGACTATTTTCATTATTCTGGATTTATTCAGTCAGCCATTATCTTTTCCTGTCAATCATTGGTTATTAAAATGGCTACAGACCCTTCATTTTCAGTGACATGCATCCAAAAAACTGCTTTTATTGTTTGAGACGAATTATAATAATATAATATAATTATTTATACTTTTGGTCGGATGTTCTGTAAGTCAGATTATAAAAACTCACTCTTGGAGAAGATTTTAGTCGAGCTAATTAAACAATACCTACTATTTTTCTTATAAAAACTGTATTTTATAACGTTTTTGCAGCCTTCGTTTTGAAGGGGTTTTATTGCTGTTGTTGATTGCTTGAATTAAACAATAAAACGAAACACTTAAAGGTGTTCCCTCACCGTGAGCATTCGCCTGTAATGTAACAGTTCAGATTCGAGCGTTACATCAATTCAATTCAAGCATTCATTCTTTTCAATCAATGATGGAGAAGAACCGAGCATTAAAGTTCACAATAATGCTCGAAATCGAATCTGACATGTTACATTACAAGTGAATGCTCCCGGTGAGGGAGCACTTAAGATAAACGAGATTTTGACTGCAGATAAAATTAGATAGGCTATCAAAAAACTAGGCTTAACTTTTTACTAAGGTTTATCAATATTATTGTTAAAATTACCACAACAGTACCAAATTAAAAAGTTATCGCAAATACGTACTAACGCGGACACTAATAATAATTACTACGGATACAAATAATTATGAGACTGATTATGTATTACCAGTCAAGTCACTGCCATTGTCATTACAACTTGAACGTTAATTTCATCGCTAAAGAATTTAAAATTGAAAATTCATTTCCGAGACATAAATAGCCAAATATTTTTTATCTTTCGGCAGGAGTGTGAAACTCCTATCAAAGCGATGTAGACGATTCTGTCGATACGTCATATGGGATCCGTGAAAGCGTGCACATCACGCGCCATAATTACCGAACGAACGGGACGGGCGGCGGCCATGATGTTATAAACCGTGCAGTTTCATAATAGTTTTTTTTTTTAAGTATTGGCTTCATTTTTACATAACTGTTTGTGACAATAAATTTTGCAACTATCGACTTTGTACATAAAGACATCTTTCAACTGAATTGTTACATTTTTCTAGACATCAAACTAGTTTCAAATGCTGAACAAGTTTAGAGAACTTTGTTATGACAAATGATGTAGTTTTAACAAAACGTGTGTATCCTATCTGGACAATAATAATTAAATTGACTAGAGGAGATCATTTCAAATCCATCCATTCCTCATTAACGGTATAAGAATCTAGACAACAGTAAAGATGCAAAACGTATTAAACAGCACAGATTAGTTGCTAAAACGATTCACGTTTCATGGATGTTATATACGATGTTAGTCGGCAAACGCACAGAGGCAAGAAACGACGGCTTTCAGCTGTTCTAACTTACGACGGTATATATAATTATGTATCTGTGCAACTTTATTTACCCTGAATTGACTCTAGTCACATACGAAACGAGGTCGCTTTCAGAAATAAAGTTTGAGGCAATTATGTTAGGACGGGTGACTGAAAACTGGCCTTTAGAGGTATTGTTGTAAAAATTAATTGTTAAGCAAAAAAGACTATTAATTTATTTTTTTCGTATTGAATAACACAGCAAATTAATGTAGGGTGTCAATCGTCCTGACTGTACGTACCTAAACTGACGTCAGTAACTTCCTTAAATCGTGTGTCAACTAGAATCAACGTGCTATCATGTAAACTGTATAATATGGCTGACAGAAACATTTATAAACGGTTCGAAGTGTCAGGCTGATGTACATACACACACACACACCGATCGATCGATAGCAGCAACTATTATTTAGATACGAGCCATAATCCCATTGTAAATTATAGAGAAACTATCATAGAGAGAACATGAAATAATACCTATTCATTATTAAAGCACCTATTGTTTCAAAATATTTTACATAAAGGCTAGCTGAAGTTTATTTAGATTGCGAAACCATTGAAGTTTGAACAATGTGCTAGTCAGCTTCTTTTCATTCGATTTTGAATTATGCGATTTTACATCTAAGAAAACACAGTCGGGTACAATAACTAAACTATCTATCAAACTCGTAAAACAGTCCTTCCAATAAAAAGTGAACTCTTAGTCAATGAAATACAGTCAATACATTAGTAGTCATACATTTCAAATCGTTGATAAAATTGTAAGAAACTGCGCTCAATGAAAACGCAATTATATTCCATATTGGATAAGTTTCGTCCTTTAACCGTTTTCTGCAACCATTTTCGCCGTCGGGAAAACGGTTTCGTCCGTCAAGAATTCGACAACGACCCACCACTAATATCTAATGTCAATGTCAGTCAGCTCATGCCAGTTACTAGTATTATATTATCTGTGCCAGTGCAGAACATGCACTGCCAGTGACATAGACTAAAAATAAGACTGATTTTAATCGATATGAAATTGATAATCATTTTTTTGGTTTTTCAGTCATTAATGATGTTTTATTCAAATTAAATGCACTATATTGTATAAAAGTATATATAGTGCATTTAATTACTTCGAGTGAATTATATTACCTAGTGCTACCTAGTGGGTAGGTTTTCTTTTTGTAGTTGTGTAATCGATTACTTCAATCGATAATCTCACGAAAACTATCTTTATCATATTTCTCCGCTTCCAGACTGAGAATTGAGCTGATTTTTAACCGACTTTTAAAAAAATGAGGAGGTTCTTAGTTCGTCGGAATATTTTTATTTTTATTTTTTATGTATGTTCCCCGATTACTCAAAGACGGCTGAACCGATTTGAGAAATTCTTTTCTTGTTTGAAAATACTTCCAAGTTGGTTCTATTTTCATTTAGTCACAATCTGATGATGAGATCTTGGAGAAACCGAGGGAACTCTTCGAATATAGCACACCTATAGCGATTTGGGTATTTTTTATAGTAACTCTTGCATTTGCTCTCGAAAAGCACTATTTGGTAAAGTGGAACTGATGACTTACAAAGCAACCCACTAAAAAGTGAAAAAAACAATATTTTCACAAAAATTACAACCGAATTCAAAACTACAAAGTGAAAAATAACTTTAATTTCGGAAGTCGGTGGCAAAAAACTTAAATACTGATCCAAAGACACCGACTTCCGAAATTAAAGTTATTTTTGACTTTGTAGTTTGGAAGTCAGTTGTATTATTGGTGAAAATATTTTTTGATATTCAAGGATAAAAAATAAGACTAGTTTTTTAGATCATATCTCAACTTATTACATTTGAGCCCACCGTTTCTCATCTCCTTTAAATTGTCCGTTTATTCAAATCACAACTGTCATTCTTAGACAGTTTTCAGACAGCCAGTTGACACTTAGCAATTAATAATTTCCCTGACCTCACACAGGAATATTCCAAACATAGTTACAGCGACAAGTCCTGCTCTTCCCGCATTTATCACTGTTCACAACCTTCACTCACCATAATAGCATTCAACAATTAAAAGAAACAGCACAGCTTTTACAATATACTTTAACTTACGTAAGCATATAGACGAACCCTCGTAGCACCTCGTTGTTCCCAGGCTGTGCCCCGAGTTCACAATAGAAGTACCTCGCGCATTGTATCGGGTCGCACAGCAATATTCTTTTCCATCTTACGGCAGGCTTCTGCGAATTGTTCAAAACATATTGTTGGACATTTAAAGTGAAGTTAATATTGCGTGGTTGTAATGGATATAGTTTAGTTTTGTGTAAATGCGTGGGTACTAAATGTAAGGCCTTGTTCAGAAGTTGAAGTAAGTACGTACACACGGCTACACATCAAGCTATACATTTCGGAAATGTATAGCTTGATGTGTACCTAATTCAAGAGCTTATTGTAATAGCGGAAATATTGTTACAGCGCCATTGCGTATTTGGGACTTCTAGCAATACTAGGATTTTGACATTGTGTGTAAGAATGGCTGAGAAATACGTCAAAACTAAACTATGGCCTGTTCTAAAAGTATCTGATGAAGGTGTAAACAAACCATGTTACTATTTAAAAGGTTTCAACTATATGTTTCATCACTTTTTACAATAATTATTTTTTAAATAATATTATTAAACGGTAATTAAAATTATTTCGACGAAAATTTAGGTTATAAAGGTAATCTCAATATTGTTGAATGAAAAACATATTTAAGGTGATCTAAAATGAGAATTTCGGGCTTAGCTATTTAAATTATCAAATCAAAACTCTTAATTTGGAAACTGTAGGTGTGCAAATTGGCATTCACAGGTACAGATCCGCAGGTTGGCTCTGCGTCCAACGCTTGGTCTGGCAACACGCTGTGTTCGGGTTCGCGACAAGTCAATCATCATCCTGAAGTTGCCTCGTTGACAGGTGAAAAACGTGTCGATTTCTTTTAGGGTTTTTTATAGCTCTTTAGTAATAGCTAAGCGGGCGAGAAGTCACTAAGTGACATTTTTTGCCAAAATGAATGAATGATGTCAAAGTGTTTTGAAACCCGTTATCTACCTTATGAAAAGGTAAAAGAGCAGATTTTTGTTTGAATTTTAGATAATATAACGATAATATCAGAAGTACATAACTACTTGTTAAGGCAAAAAATCAGTGTATGAAAATTAATTAACGGTACTTGAGTAATTTATGACAATGTTTTTGCTAACGTTTTCTCAATTACTGGGGCTACATTGCTCATTATCGTAATGTTAATTAGTTACTTTTCGCAAACAATATATTAATTTCATTTCATGTAAAGCTTTCGTCGGCAAAAAATAACTAAGAACCAATTATCAGTGTTTCTCGTCGAATATACGTATTGTAAGCGAAAAGTAACTAAGCGTTGTTGGTGACTTCTATCAGGCATTTTTTTTTTTGTGTGTGTGTGCTAAAATTAACTATCTTACTTTTTATAATATTTCTCAGTTACAGTAATAATATTAATAATATTACTCCTGGACACGACGCGTATTGTTAGGAGGTTCCTCTCTCAGAAGCCCTGACTACCGGTAGCTTGGTCCCTGTTCCCGATACCGGTGGGATACAATTTTTTTTATTTTTAAATGTTTATTTTTTATTATGTTTTTATATGAATATTTAAAAATGTAAATAATATGTTTAAAAATTAAATAAAGGAATTAATAATAAGATTTACATAATTTACTGAATATTAGAGTGCAGTGTAAAAATATCAATATTTTATTCAAAGAAAGCATTTTTGTAACTATAAGCGTAAATGTGTTATACCGATTAAAAGAACAAAAATACTTTTAAACACGGTTATCTCGAAACTAGCTTTTTGCAATTAATGATTTCTCGCAATAAAACGACGATATATCCACGTATATTGTATTTTATCTACATGTGCCATTTGTTTACATTTTCGTCAGATAATTTTGAAACAGAACGTAACGTAACATTCACAAAGTCTTGGGAAATATTCCGTAGTTATTATCCGTATTGCGGTCGTCTGACCAAGCCTTGAGTGTAGAGCAACGTTTCGGGTAGTTAAACTTTACTCCGAGTATTGATGTTGTGAATGAAAATGTTGTTCTTGATCTCTTTCGTGCTAATGCGTTGTAATCGTAAACAAATCCAAAGATGTTGTATCTCCAGTAATGGTTATTTAATTGGTCCCCTACCAGGAGACCAATGGGCACCTATATAGGGGCCGAATCTACAACTTTTATGCTGGGGGACGAATTTTAGGGGACGAATGGGCTCTGACCCATAAAAACGCGTAGGTTCGATAAATCTACGCTTAGAATTAATAACAATAGTAATAACCGCCACCTATCTAAAGGTCTTAAGGTTAGTCTTTTTAGGGTTCTGAATCCGAAGGGTGCCAAATTACTAAGTCTCACTCCGCTGTCCGTCCATTCGTCTGTCTGTCAGCGGGCTGTATTTCATGAACCGTGATAGGTAGACAGTAAGTTAATATTTAAAAATTATAGGCCGAAAAAAATACGTTTCTCATATAGGGGGTCGCCATACAAGAAACGTGTTTTTCTCGTCGTTTTTTGTTTAATATGTACGGTGGTATGGCACCTTTGTGTGCGAGTCCAACTCGTACTTGACCAGTTTTTTGGTTTTTATTTCGGGTGTAGTGCGAAAAAAAAACATATTTTTTGTGGGTGTACTATTAGGTTCACCACTGAAAAACTCTTCGGGGAATTCAGGCGTAATGTTATGTGCTATCTATAGCAATGGCGATTATCATTAGGTACTAGCTGCGCCTCACGGTTTTAACCGCATAAGTCTCGATTCCGTGGGTATATTGGAATAAAAAGTATCCTATATGTTAATCCAGTTTATAACCTATCGGTGTGCCAAATTTCATCCAAATCCGTTTTGGAGTTTTTCTGTGAAAGAGTTACAAACATCTATACATCCTCACAAACTTTCGAATTTTTTTGCATTAGTAAGTATATTTGTATTAGTAGTTATCTATTGTCACTATAGTCAGGGCAATCTTAATTTTTATTTGGTAAAACTTAATTCGCTTTTGTAATACCTACTAATAAAATTAAACTATAATGTAAAACTCCAGAAAATGCTATCGATAAACTAAAAACTCAATTACAATATCACTATCCATTTAAACGTGCCCCGAGGTGCGTTTACCGAAAATGCCAGCTGGAAAGTTCTAGTTTTCGAATTACTTCGATAATTTGTGCATTATTAACGTACCAAGTTTTCAGACGATCCGACTTAAACTGTAAGCCGATGTTAATAGCTTGTCAAAGATCAAACTGATTGTACCAATGAATTACACCTATAGACAGTGCCTCCACGAAGACGCGCCCCACTCCGTACTAGAGTACAGCTTACAGTACAGTAATCGCGGAGTGGGGCGCGTCTTCATGAATGAATTTGTACATCTAAGTACAGGTCGACATAAAAGAGTCTAACATGGTGACATTTGGAACTAAATATTTTACGAAATATAAACTTATAAATAAGCTTAGCTTTATTGCTTGCAGGGTTGTTAGTGATACATTTAGAATCAAGATGATAAAACTACCTCTAGCTGTCTGCCTCTTTGGTTGCTATCTCGCCTACAAAGCGTTAGAGCCTTTTTTTTGGGTGGGAAATTATCAAATAACTTCTCCCGCTCTGGGCGGAGCGAGAGGGCGTGTCAGACTCTTACTTACTAAAACCCACCCGTATTCCTTCAGTTGTCCTGTTGCCGGGGGCCACGGTCTCCCTTTCAGACTTCTTCGTAACCCCGGCAAAAAGCGTTAGACCCTGGGGTTGATTCCAGCGTCGAGCAGTGTTAGATTTTCCATTAGGAAATTGTCAGTAATAGTTCGGTGTCTGAACTGGGTAGCAGGACTGATGGTCCAATTATTGCTACTCGTGGAGGCTGTTTTAATGTATAATACTAACATAACATCTCGCCTGTAATCCCCAAGGGTTAGGCAGAAGTGTACCAATAGTACACCCACATTTCACCAGGTATGTTTAAGGCCCATGTAATAGGGGTGGCTTATTGCCATCAACCGGGTTCAAATCTAGAGAGAGAAATTCCTGATAGGAAAACCCAATAACACTTTGCCCGACCTGGGAATCGTACCTAGGACCATATGTTCAGTAGCAGCTCTTGCAACCGCTAGACCAACGAGGTATAATAATAATAACGATCAATCTGCCTAGCCTTTTCCCAACTATGTTGAGGTCAGCTTCAAGTCGAACCCGATGCAGCTGAATGCCAGTATTTTACATAGAGCGACTGCCTATATGACCTCCACAATCCAGTCATTGAGTAAAACGATACCCTCTGGTAAGACTGGTTGTTAGACTTTTTAGGCTACGAACTACTCGTAACGGCTGTTAAAGATTTAAGAATAATAGCCGGGACCAACCGTTTAATGTGCTTTCAGAGGCACGGAGGGGTAGCAAGCGTAGCCACCCAACTTAAAAAAAAAAACCGACTGCTATTTACTGCATTTTGAGGAGCTACTCTGCTCATCATGCCGAAGATCTGCACCAATTTTTTATGAGACCAACTCAAAGTTACTACCTTTCAAATAAAAAAGAACCATCGAAATCCGATCTCATGGCGGAGATATTCAGTAGCCCTTTTTTTGCTCCTTTTTGGAGGAAGTACCCCTCGAATCGAAAAATCTTCGACGACAAAAAAAACTATAAAGTCGTTAAACCCGTATACTTACCAAGTTTAATCTCGATCGGTTCGAAAGACCGACCTGTAGAGGGGTACCAAGAAACTGCACACGAAGCAAATTTTACCACACTTGAAGCAGAGATGCTGCACTCGCTCGGTCAATAACTATTATGAATATATAACTAGGTATTACACGAATAAACGATGTAAATGAACAGCTTCAAGAACGATATATAAAACGAATTAATAGAATACCTACAATGGTAAAACACACGAGAACGAGTTGTTAACAAATGCAAAAGTTTTCTCGCTACGAAGAAATATTAATTCAACTAATAATAACTACTTAACACGTTTGTTTCATGAGTTAATAATTTATTTACTTTCAATTTCAAGTGTTGGATTTATAATTTGAAATTAATTTTCTAAAAAAGTTTGTGTTTATGTTTGATTTTAAGTCGTAAAAATTATTTTGGAATCTGCCTAATAATTAAAACAAGAGTTTAACGTTCTGCTTGCAATACTGGTCGCCAATACCCGAAATTATATAAAGAAAAGCAAGTTATTGCTTCTCGTATTGGCTTCGATTCAGTAGATAATTAGCCAGTAAAATATTTACTTACTGCAGAAATTAATGGATGCGGAATTATAACACCTAGGTACTGTCAAAAGCAGTTTTTTTTTTTTTGTTTTTATCGTACGGACACAATACCGCTGTCTGCTACTGCCGATCTTTTCCTATGTCTATTTTATAAGTAATCTCTTTACTATCTTCTACGACACCCACGGGTAGAAAAATGTGCCATTATTTTCAGGGACAACAGACACCTTCAAATACCCCTTTTATAATAACTTTCTAAACAAACAAAAATGAGGAATTGGTATATTCTTAGCCGTGAATCAACTATTACGTTAGAAAATTAAACGATTCACCGTAAAGAACAAACAAGAAAGTTAAAAATACCTCAGTGTGGGTATTATATTAGAATATCTTTAAAGATTAATTGTTATGTAGACACTCAGCCTACGCAATGATGGCTCAAAAGTAGGATGATAGAACTTATATAACAGACGAAAATAAAATGTTTACCTAATTATTAAATTTTAGTTCGCAGACACTCGCTAACGCGGTCTAATTTTGGCATCGTCCATACTCATCCCCATTTCGAACTCACCCGCATTTTTATATGCCTATCCGCTGCAAGGGTACAGTGTGTCAGAAAAGTGCTATGATGTAGAAAATCAATACCTAACACGTATTAATTTATTATTGCAGTCTTGATCTATTTCATTTTTTTTTTTAAATGTCCTCAAAAGGGATAGAAAGAGAGAGAAGAGAGTTTTTTCAAAAGTAACTTTTGATTTTTTTATTGATCACAATCTGGCCAGGATTTTTTTAACCAACCCCTTCGCGATATTTTTTATTATACTAAATTTTATTTAAAATACTTTTCATCCATTAAACAGATGGGTGAAGGTCGTTCCTTTGCCTATCCTCTACTATACAGAGAGCGTGATTTTTTTGCAGAGAGCTTATTGTAAAAACTGTGATTTCTTTGACGATGGTTTGGATTATTGTATAATAAATAATAATATACAGACTGTGATTTTTTTGATAAATATTGAAATATTTTTTTAACTATTTAATTATTGTACTTACGAACTGTGACTTTAACGAGGTTAGATAAACTAATGGTTCTTTTAAACGAGAGTTTAATACCGTTGTTTATTAATGTTGATTCTATTTTATGGATGGTGAGAAAATACTAATAGTACCTACCTACCTGTTGTTAATTTTATACCGTGTATAATGACTGAATAAAATCATACTAGCACTTTTCTTACCATCAGTACTTTTGCGCCTTCTAACTATACATGTAGGTAGATATATATGAACCGGGCGAGTTCGAACTAGGGATGAGTATGGACGAAGCCCTAATTTTAATCAAACAGAAAACGTACAATTTTCGTACTCACTCCATTTTCCGAACTCTAAACGTTTTATGAAAAGCAAAATTGTTCCACTGTGTCACGGGCAGTGGTTAACATTGATAATAAAGCATACAATTTCCAAAAACATAGTTAAAGCAGTAATTAAAACTGAAAACTCGCACTAAATGAACATGAAATGCATACATCATTATCGTTGTGTAGTCCACTGCAAACATATCAAATTAATATTATATTTGCACTAGGACTGAGGTTTCAGAAACTGGTTTTAAAATAAATAAGGCATGAAACTCTGTCAAAGGGTTCCCGGAAATGAGTTCATTTGCAATAGCTGATAAAATTTATTTAAACCAAATGAATAAAACAACAATGTTTATTATTATTCGAGTGCTGAGCGCGAAATGGACAAATTCCTTTGTTTAAAAAACCCCCGGAATGACAAAAGGGCGCAACGAAGAGGCCCGGGTCTCATACATTAACACAGCTTTGCAGACAGATGGATTCACAAATATAATGAGTTTGCTGTGTCTTTAGTTTCATCCTATTGTGGTGGGCCGAGGGAATAATGATTTTGAGTTTTTTTTTTTCTAAGGATAGAGATGTGATTATTGTATAGGTAGTGTGGGTGCTAGCTAAAGATATTTATATTAAGTCTCGATCCCGTAGGAATATCGGAATAAAAAGTCCTATGTCTTAGTCCAGGTCATGGTCTACCCATGTGCCAAATTTCATCCAAATTCGTTCAGTTGTTTTAACGTGAAAGCGTAACAAACAAACAAATTCACTTTCGCATTTATATAGTAGGATAGTTAGGATATTGGTTACAATTTAATAATATTCTCAATTAAGTTAGGCACCAAATGCACCAATGTACTCCCGGACCTATTCGATTAGGTATCTACCTACGTAAAATTTAGGAAAGAACCCGAAGTCCTCTTCAGTTCCCTAAACGTTAATAATGCCCGTATAGGCGAAGAGTTTGTTTAACGACATTAAGAGGAAAACGTAAACTATTCCTTTGATGGCTAAAATCACTCAACCAGTTACGAAGTATTAAATTCCTGTTAATTTCTCTGAGGATTACATCAATTTGTACGTTGGTATATAATAATAGACGGTCTTGGTTCGACTGTTTGCCTGTTGAATATTGTAGAAGCTGTTGCACAGATTAACGTCAAAATTAGACCATTTTTTTCTCATTACGGTATAGTTCTGAACTTGTTCAGCGCTGCAAGAGCCACGCACAACTCATTTGAGATTTTTTGTATGAATTCTTAATTTGTTTAATTCTAGGAACCAAGTCGAAGGCTAAAGCTAACTTACGAAATGTAATAAAATAATAATTTACAATTTAATATCCTAAATTCATGAGGTATTTTGTTTGTAATTAAAGACGGTTTAGTACAAGCACAACTATGAAGCAAGAGGCTTCAGAGAGCAATATTTCCCAGAAACTTAATTATGAAGGAATATCAGGGAGGAATCCTAATTCTAACTAATAAAATGCGAAAGTTGGTTTGTTTGTTTGTAACGCTTTCACGCTGAAACGGCTGAACTGATTTAGATGAGTAGACCATGACCTTGAAAAGGATATAGGGTACCTTTTATCTCGATATTCCCACGGGATCGAGACTAAAGGCTCGTGCAAACTGGCGCGATATCGCGGGCGCTACAGGCAGCGCGACCCCTGTAGCGCCCGCGATATCGCGCTGGTCTACACAAGCCTTTATGCGGGTGAAACCGCGGGGCGCAGCTAGCGTTTTAATAATTATGAAATAGAAATAGAGTAGGTATACTTTATTCTAATAACATAATATTATCCTTCTATTTTCCAGAAGGGGTAGGCAGATGTGTATGGTGTAGGTACACCCAAACGCCAGTTATAATTTGTTGTAAATCCGCAAGTTTTAAGGGCTTGTTTAGACGGCTGAGTGAAAGGTTTCGCGTCGTTTTACTGCAGTCTAAGCTTCCGCTATTGTAAGATAAAGGAAATTTGGCCACTATCAATTTTACATTTTGATTTTATAACATAAGTACTTGTAAACACCTCTACACTCTACAGTGGCACATTTAATACAGACAATTTTTACATGACTGCAGCGAAGTCAAAAAAAACCAGCCAAGTGCGTGTCGGATTACGCAAAATGAAGGGTTCTGTAGTCGAGATGAATATATTTATCCCAAGAACAAACTTAACATTGTAGTTGAAAAATATGTTATCCCATACATTCCAACTGCAAATGTAAGTTTGTAAGCGCAATATTGAGAGATTTACCATGTTATTTTAAGACTATAGACTACATATAGCTCTTCCTGTAATCTATGAGTAAAGACCCATACTATGTATTTTTCAAAATTTTAGATCGAGTAGTTTCGGAGATAAGAGGGTAATGGTCAATTATCATCGAATTTCTTAAATATATTTAAAAGCATTTATTTTAGAATTATACAAAAAATATGTTTAAAATTTTCGCAACAAGTCCATCATTTGATATGTTACACGGTACTGCTAGCAAAACTGTTTTTATTTTTCTTGTTTGCCCCCAAAAGTGACCCCTATATTCAAAATTAATTTATTTTTGTTACACTTTCGTGTTTGGGTCACAGAAATACATATGTGTACCAAATTTCAACTTAATCGGCCCTTTAGATTCGCAGCAAATTGCCTGTGATAGACGGACAGCCAGACACACGAATGATTCTATAAGAGTTCCAGTTTTTCCTTTTAAGTACGGAACCCTAAAAAGAGGGTTATGTGTTTGACCTGTATGTATGTCCGTCTCTATGTTGCCTCGTAACTACTAAACGGCTAAACCGATTTTGACAAATGATATGTCGTTATATTCGTCTTTATTGCGAAAGTGGCACTGGGTAAATAAAAAATAGCGTATTTATGGCGTGAAAATGTATGTTTAAAAAAATACCTAAATCTCCCTACCCGATCGAGACCCCGTATCAAAATGAAGGGTTTTGAAAGTCGATTACAAAAATATATACAAATTATATGTTTAAATAGAATTTGGAATGAGAAATGATAAAAAACTAAAAGACTTAAAACTAAAACACACATCATTCCACATTTCTTTCTCAATTCTCCTTTATCAGGTCTGCTGGAAGAAATTTCTTAAGAAATAAGCAGTACCTTTGTACTCATATTATAATTATGTAATTAGCCTATGTATTTATTTTACTGTGTGTACATAAATAATAAAATAAATAAATAAAATAAAGTTATTTAAAAAACAAAAAGCCTTCAAAAACAAAAATAAATAAAAACTAGCATTATATTATTACCTTTAGAATTATTTTGTTTATTAAATAACTTTTTTTATAATATTTATTTAATCAAAACAAAGAGTGTAGTGAAGTACTACATTAGAAGTTTATGGTGTGTATTTGTAAATCATGGCACTTTTTCTGCCTTGAAAAAAACAGCAAAAGTTGCGTTTGCAGCGCATATGCGCGCCGTCGACCGAGATTGGTGTAGGAAGGCGCCGAACAATGAAGGGAAAGGCGTTCAACATGGCTATGGAAACCAGTTCTAAAGCTTATCGCAAATTAGGTATTATGATTCTCTATAGTGTGGTTACTATGTGTGTTACTTAACACATGCATCGACATCCTTATCGGCTTGGATAATACATGGATACATTTATAATAAACCTTACATCGATCTAAAAAATATATATATATATCCCAAGTACCTAGTACTAAGATACCGTTTTGTTTTTTTTTTTTAATACTGTGCAATTTCTAGTCACATTATTTACTGCCTCTCTGTCGGCGGCATAGTCAACATACAATATTTCATCAAAAAATATCCTGATGGAATTCATTCATTTGTGTTAAAATACGTTTAAGGTAAAAAAAGTTAGTTAAATATCTTATTATGCAGTATTTGGGCTTTTTTTTGAACGACCGTGAGGACCTTTATATGCTATTTCAAGGTTGTCCATTATTTACCGGACACCCTGTATACATGGGAGTATGGCAATTATTTAAAGGTCTGGTGATGAATAACCTAATCTCATCATACTTATATTTCTGACTAACACTAAAAACGGTGTCTACATTTATTTTTATCCTCTGTCCTATCGCAGGTATGCTGGAAGAAATTTCTTTAGAAATAAGCATCAACTTTGTAAGTATTTTTCTGTTCCTTTTGTCTTGTCGGTGTATATATGTGTGTACATAAATGTTTAAATAAATAAATAAAAACTGTCTGCTCTAAAGTCGGTTAAGTCAGGGCTTAATAAAGACCCGGGTGGTGACACCATTGTGAGGATCGCCTGCAGGACACGGTGGAGCATACGGTTGAGGTCTGCCCGGCTTGGGCGGAGTATCGCCGTGTCGTCGTGGAGGCGATCCGCGGCGGTGATCTCTCGCGTCCAGCCCTAGTTTAGGCCATGGTACGGAGCGAGAGGAAATGGGAGGCCTTCACCTCCTTTTGCGAAGCGGTAATGCTCGCGAAGGAGGAGGCGAAACTCGTGAGGGACAGGCAAATTTCGCGCCCTCACGCTCCTTTCCGCCGCAGGAGGAGACGCCTGGGGCGTCGAGAATCGCAAGCCGATTTCCAGCCACCGTAGGCGCGGGCTTGCGGACGATGAACAATGGGTAGTTCACCGTCCGATAAGGACCAGGCCCGGGTCAACGGCGCGTTGTGTTCCACGCACGCTTCAAAGAGATGTCAACCGAATTGACGGGATCGGCTAGGACCGATGCCTGCCAGGGGTGCGAAGAAAACCGAAAGGGAGATCGTGGCCCCCGGCAACAGGGCAACCGAAGGAACACAGGTGAGTTTTAGTCAGTAAGAGTATGACACGCCCTTCCGCTCCGTCCAGAGCGGGAGAAGTTATTTGATAATTACCAACCCAAAAAAGAGGGCTTAGTAAAGAAACTCTAACACTAAGCCAATCCTCTAATACATTTAACAAAATTTAAGTAACCACTTAAGATTGATGCAATGCATTTTTGCCAAAGCTCAATGTGTCCTACAGGCGTGATTTTAGGCGTTGTCAACGTTAATTGCAGACGGGCATAAAAGTGATAAATTATTGATCTTTTTCATAATTTACTATTATTAATACTACCTGCGTCCCGCGGTTTCACCCGCATAAGTCTGGATCCCATGGGGATATCGGGATAAAAAGAATCATATGTTCCAATCTAGGTCATTGTCTACGGTTCAGCCGTTTTAGTGTGAAAGCGTAACAAACAAACTCACTGTCGCATTTATTAGTTAGGATTTTATTATTTATTTGACAATACTCTAAAGTTTAACTTACAGTATAGCTTTGTGAGCTAAGATCTCTTTTGAAGAGAAACCTTAGAAGCTTGGATGCCGTAGTCAGTGCCTGGTAATCTTGAACCAGAAGGTGGAGACTGTACAGTACTCCTACCAGCAACGCCAACAGGATTATCAGCCTGAAAAATACAAAATGGCAGTTTTAGAAAAATATACGAAATGTCTTTACCAAAATCTGAAAACAACTTGTCTAGTATTCACAAGTGCTACTGCTGAGCATGAGGTCCTAGGATCGATTGCCAAGTCGTGCAAAGTGTTATTGGGTTTTCTCATGATGGATTTCTCAGTAGCAGCTTGGAGCCTGCATTCGTGCCCTGTTGATGACAATAGGCTCGTCGTCTATTACATGGAACTAACGAAACTCGCGAAATGTGGTTGAAAACTTCTACCTAAACCTTCGGGGAAAACAAGCGTGATGTCATGTTAACTAGTCAAGTAGCCCGGGGCTAGTTCTATTGTGTCTCGTTTACTGTCCTTCAAAGTGTTAAAAAAAAAAAACTATATAAAATGTTTGTGTTCCAGAAAAACAATTAAAACAAGTTCTTAGTAAGCATTAAAGTGGCTAGTGTTTATTATAAATAAATTAATTAGGTAATTATAATTGTACCACAAAGATCAAATTTTGTAAACCGTCATATTTTTTTCTTTGACAATTTTTTTAATAACGTAACAGAATACAATAGACGTGGATATATTTAGTAACTTTTCCGCTTAGGTATTTCTAAGAGCCATAAAAAACCCAACCAAGTTTGAAGATAATTCTGTATAAATCTCACCGTGAAAACTTAGGTGACGTAAGCTGGAAGTGAGCCGTCAATAGTGTCATTCCACCTGATGCTCACTTCACCTACGTCTTCACGGTGGTATTTTTACAGAATTAAGGTGAATGTGTTTATGGAAATGGTAAATCACTTATGACCACTATCGATTATCAAAGTAATTAATTTCTA
Source organism: Omphaloscelis lunosa (assembly GCA_916610215.1). Classification (NCBI taxonomy): domain Eukaryota; kingdom Metazoa; phylum Arthropoda; class Insecta; order Lepidoptera; family Noctuidae; genus Omphaloscelis; species Omphaloscelis lunosa. Next base: position 17,543,649 of record OU744247.1, read on the forward strand.
TTGTTTCCACAGTTACTTTATGAGCATAACATAATATAACCACGAGACAGTGAGGGAAAACTGAAAATTGGTTTATGAATCTTTTATATTATTCTGTATCAAAAACAATAAAAATAATAAGTAAGTCTAAAGCAGTATCTTCGGTTCCTGCAAAAAAATCCATTGGCAAGTTGCCAGTACAAAGGATTTAAAAAAAAATCAACGACTTGCCGAAGGAAATTTTGTGAAAAATGGCCTTTTGTTCTCGGAAAAGATTATTTTTTTCTAACAGGATTGTACTGGATCATCTCGTATAATATTAATTGTATTTTCGACTATATGGCCAAACCTCACTTAAAATATCACCTACCTAAAAATATGATTTCAAAATTTCTATAACTTTGTGAAGAGAAAGATATTTCGGGATTAAGAAAGATTAAGAAATTAATTACCTACTTGTAATTGAATTGAAACAGTTTAATTGGTTTTTTGAACTTTTAAGGTCATGCGCAGACCTAGCCAACCGCCTATGACAGGGCTGGCGACCCAATGGGATGCGTGCCTTTGGTGGCACGCGACAAAATATAAATTGGGCACGACACCAATTTGAGGAATTTAGGTACTTTTGAAGAAACGTATATCTGTACACTGTAAGCACTATTCTTGCTTGTAGCACTCGGCCGCTATAGTAACGCTTACATACGAAAAAAAGGGTTTTATGCACGAGATTTTGTTTTCAAATTGGTTAGATATGCATTACCCCAAATGGTACTATCTACCTATACCTGTGAGTCGTTATTTTTGTAAAGAATAAAGACTCGCTTAGACGGTTGGCCAGAAGATTCTAGTTCTGCTTACATTCTGCTAAAAGAAAGAAAATATAATAAACCTGATAAAATTATTTGGCATCTTTGCAGCAGCAGAGGTCGCACTAATCAGTTCTCTCATTTAAATATATTCATCACTGTTAGTGTTAAGTTTACTGTTTATTAGTATTAAAGGTCTATTTTTATTTGCAAATAAACAGTATATTTTTATGAACAAATTTCCAGTAGTCACTTAGTCAAGATTGTTTGTTGGCACATCATGGCCATATTAAATATTTAACTGGAAAAAAATGGCACGTAAATGTATAGAGTTTCGCCATCCCTATGATACCAGGCCAACATTAAAACAAAAGACTCAACTATTTTAATTTAAACAATTTTGTCAACAGTAGAAAAAACTGTTTTGACTAGATCTTTACGCAGTCTTTAAATAACACCTTCTCTCAGCAAACAAAATACCAATAATTATTTAGAAAATGACAGCAAAATTTTTAATGTCGTGCACCTAGACCAAACAACCATGTTAGCTTATTTAATTAATTAAAGGCGTCCATAATTCAGCACAAGATTCATTTCGACAGAACATTTGAATTTCGTAAAGAATCGTCCGTGTTCCAGTATTTTCTACTAATGTTTACAGGACCATTCCGTAAATTAATTGGCTTCCAGTTTAAGTTATTTACTGTTTAATTGTGTTATTAGCCGAAGGCGAGGCCGGAATTTGGCAGTATATTCTCCCAGTATCTTGTATCTTATACTTTATCTTCAAAGTTTTTGGGGATCTAAATCGCGGGCCCCTTTACCCTAAATTTTTCTTTCCTTTTTTGCAACACCTGCCTTCGACGCTAATGGCTGAAGACCAAAGATTTGTGAAAGTTCTAAACTTCATGAATAGTAAACTGGAACTGTCCTTTGTTTTTATTGTCAGCTCCAAAGATTGATTGTGGCAAAATCTTGAGTTACTAATGAAAGTTTGAGAAGTTTTTTCAATTCAGATACTAGTTATAACTAGTACTGTGAAATACTTAATTCTGAAATAATATTTTATTCTGAGAGCTAAGAGAATTAAGAATAAACTAGAGCTTAATTGCCTTAACAACGGTAACTTAACCTAACTCTACGACCCGAGTTTTTGTTCTAAGAAAGTTTTATTTTATAACAGCAATTTAGAACGAGAAAAATAATAACAAAGATAAGAATTAAGTACGAAAATATCTATACAGAATTATAGCACTACAAAAAAGGTTTGTTTATTTTTGGAAACGTTACCACAAAAAAGCACAATTAAAAAAAAAATGTTCTTACTTGATGCCCATTTTAAAGCACACACACGACTTATAACAAACACAGAATTAAATGATATACCTGGGCATTCCTTCCCGCGCTGATTAAATTCGAAAATGTAATTTCTCCGCTTAGCCGTGGTACTTACCGTGTCTTTGCTATAACACTACCATGTTTGGGAGGATGCTATGTCGTACAGACTGCACAAACAGTTAGGCCCTCCTAAATTGGAACGTGCTATGCGAGCAGTTTGCGGCTGGAGAAAAGTGGTCGCCGTGCACTGCCTCAACGAGTTTGTTGTTTAATTTCCTCTAAAGATTATGGCTTCGCAGACGGTTTGATGCTGTTTAGAAAATGGTTTTAGTGCCAAACGGTTTAGGAATGTAAAGTGTTTTAGATTTTTTGGTTTGCATGTTTTATTAGTTCACAAATTGCATTGGATCACGTCAGTCGTTACATTTACAGGATGCAGCATAATATATGTATGTAGGATCTATAACAATGAATTTTCAAGTCTTAGGTACCTACTCAGAATCAGTACCTAAAGTTGATTTTAACACCATCCACTTCGAAGTACGATTGAACAATTTTTCAAAAAGAATCCCAGGCATCTGGTGCTCTAAACTCTAAAGGCCACGCTCGACACGCCAATTCCAACATTACTGATCCCAACTTCGCCAATGTCAGCGTAAGAGCTATTTGTTTGGAAAAAAAAAATGTATTTTTTTCCTCCCACAGTATCCGCAAACCGAAATATCAAAAACAGGCAAAATGCTGAAATAATAAAGCCCAAATTCCTTCAGCTGAAATCAGCACGGAAAGTTTTTTTGAAGAACTAACTTACTGTTCAGTATTGGAAATAAAAAGTTTTTCAATCTGTTCGCTGAAGTTACTTGACCGAGGCGGTTCGCCCACAATTTGATATAACCAATAAATCAACTTCTTGAAGTAGGTAAATTGTTATTGCTGCCTGAAAACGGTTTTATTATAATTTTATAACATTTCAACTTTTTACACGAGGAGCAGCATTTATGTAAGCACTTTAATTCGGGTACCTTATGACATATATTCACAAAAAAATACGTAACAAAATATAGATTATTTCTACCCGGTAGGATCGGCTCTGGCAGACCTGATTTTTTTACGTGTTTCAGTGTTGGTTCACGATGTAAACACAGCCTATTGGGTTAGCCGATGAGGTAGGTAGGTATTTTTGCAACCGGCTCTCGTACTTTAAGGTTCATGAGATACAGCCCGCTGACAGACAGACGGACGGACGGACAGCGGAGGCTTAGTAATAGGGTTCCGATTGGCACCCTTTGTATACGGAACCCTAAAAATTAAGATGAAATTGGTTCACGGATATATTGATGATCTTTTGGCGCTCAAATGACGTTGACAGGAGGTTGCTGTTGGCGAACATTTGTGCAATAGTTTTGAGAGATGTATTCCAAAAAATAGATGGCGGCGGTAGTTCCGATTTTGGTCACCCGCCAAAATAACCTTGTAGTGTTGTACCTTCAAATCGGTATCAAATTGATCATCTTAGCAGTATTGACTAAACTGTTTTACATAAAAAGGAAAATGAGATTGGTGTCACAAAGAAATTCTTGTTCCTTGAGATAAGCTGAAGCGACCAAGGAATCTTTTGGTAGATTTAAAAGTATACAGTATTCGTAAGTAGAACTTGAATGTTGAAATGCGGAAAATAAATCTAAAGTTGATCCAGAAATGTTCAAAACATTTTAAAATAATAAAGGTGGGGTCTGTAGAGAATCAGATAAAGTCATAGGTTTTTAAAACCTTATTTTGTTACGAGTTAGTAAGACGAGTGCACCCAAATTCGGGTTATGAACTCTTAAATGTAGGTCGATACACAGGATCAAAATGACCTTTTCTCTTTGGCCGTTTACGACCTGTTAGTAAATAAAAGCTTGATTAATACCTTTACCCTTTTTATTCAGTGTATTTGATTAGGTACTTAATTTGGGATGTTGAATCGAATGTTATTAGTGGAAATGAGTCATTATTTACTTGGTATTTTGAATTATTCCTGGTAATTAGTAAAATCTTTAAATATCAAATTTCTGATAGATGCAGTTGCCAATGAAAAATCTGAAGGCGATTTATATCTCTTGCCTGAAGACCAATTTTCGTGCATAAAAAAAACGAAAAAACATTATCATCGAATTCTTCGAAATCTCATCTCATCGAGAACCAATGTCGAAAACTTGTCAAAAATGCAGGTAAATAAGATTGAGACTTAGATTAGAATGAACGTTCTTAAAAGTACGGGAATGTTCACTCTGTTATTTCAAGAATATTTTCGTCCAAGTTGTTTATTCTAATATCAGAGACAAAATCAGATTATAATATTCGTACCTTTACTCATTGTTAACATTTCACGTCATCCCTTTGTCACTATGATAATAGTGTGACACAGGGAAGGAGTCACCCCGTAAATCTTCTTTAACGTTATGTGTAGCAGCGAAAACCGCATCAAAATATATCTTATTGTTCTCCAGATTAACTTGGGCACGGAAGTAAATACCGTCGAGGGATTTCGTTTGTATACTATTTACTGTATGGTGCCTTTGAACAAGATGAAAAATGTTCGAAAAATGTAAAAAAAAATCCTTATCTCTCTCCCCCCTTATCTCCGAACTTTGCATGGAAAAAAATCTGAAATTATTCTATGTGATAGAAGTTTATGTAAAGATTACAGGAAAAATAAAATGATGTGTCTAAATAGTACACTTTTCTAGAAATCATCAACAAAAATTACAATAGGTCCACTATCGGTCAAGAGATGGCACTGACCTAAAACTTCAATATTCTACACCGCCAGTGTTAAAATTCTCTGACGAATATAGGCCTAGCCGATGAAATTTGAAATGGTACAGAACCCTTGGTGCTATAGTCCGACTAGCTATTGACCGGTTTTTTTTAATTCTAGTTTTGCACCTAATATAGTCCCTAACTCTTGTGCTTTGTATAAAACAATTTAAAACTTAACTTACCTTTTATAACTAATTATAACTTAAACTCATCTAGATTATATCAAAATAATTCCTGTAATTAAAATATTAAATTTATACCTTTACTTATGTTCAGTTCATCACTATTGTGGGTGCTGTAAGGTGTTTTCTCATTAGTTTAAAATTATTCCATGAGGTAGGCACAAAAACAATGCCTATAATGATAACGAGGGTGGGCGCTGATACCTATAATAGAAAATATTAAGTTAGCTTAAGTATTGACTGCTACTCTAACATACAACCTTACTTACCTTAAGGCCTTTTTTTTTTTCAATGTAGACTATGTTTTTTATTACTTGAAGGAACAAATAAACTATTATATTTTTATTTTATAACTCAAAATGCAACCGATAATGGATGCAGAAATTGCTCCTGGTTACTCAATTTACGTGTCTACCTAGTTGTACCTAAGACTAATCTCTAAGGAGCTTCACATAGTAAACAAGGAAGCACTGCGGTATCGAGAAGGAGAATTGCTTAGGGAACTACATTCAAGCACCGTAGGTACCTATTATACGATCTATATTGCGGTACATGTAGGTGCGAACTCGAATTCCGTCGAGTATGCGAAGTTTTCAAAGTTTGGCAATAAACTTCGTGCAATTTCCCGTTTGATGGAAGAAGGAAGGAATTCAGTCTATAGGTATGTGTGGTATTCGTGAACGATATATTAGTGGGTAGGAAGAGACTAGGCTGAATTACAACAACTACATCGAACTGGATTTTTTTTTATTCAGGACGTTTCACAAGTGTCCAATTTAAAGTGAACATTTCGAAACGAGGAATATATTTACGAATACAAATTCTGTATTAACGGGTAAGTAATTTTGTTTATGATAATTTTGTATCTAGTTTCTGCCTACGTCCACTTCTCCATTCTCTTGTATTTGCCAAGTAAGTTTGAATTGTACAAGTAGGTACAATTGCATAACGATCCTTATCGCGCAAAGATGTATCGTACTAGGAATGTGACCACTTACGTCGCGAACGGGTAAGCAGAGTTTAGCATAATTTGTTTACTACGTATTTAATTGCTTAAAAGGGTGATATTTATGCTAATAAGCACATAATCTGTAATCTTTCCGGAGCCAAAGGTTTTTCCTAGAAAATGTCGCAAATTACAAATGTCACATAATCAATGTCTGTCGAAGATTCTTTCCTGTACTACTACAGCTACTCATGTAAATCAGACGTAAACACCCATGAATATTTAATTTACATAAATATAATAACTTTTGGGGAAGTTGTGCCAACCTCTAAAGTAGGCAAAGTTTATTACTTGACTGATAAAAAATAGGTTTACTTGAGTAAAGAAGTATAAGATATTTACAGTCTATTTTTAACTGCGAATCAATGAGCTTAGGATTAAGATCGGTAGTAGGGTGAAACCGAAAGCTACCCAAATACTTAAGAGCGCACCGAAGGAATTGCGAAATAATTGCGTTTGTTTGATCCTTTGTTGCATCATTATTACTTAACCTTTAGTTATGAAATTAATATTTAAGATATTTAAGGATTTACTTTATAATTATATTGTACACTTTATAAACAGGATTACTTGTAGTTTCCTCGATAAAAAAATGAACAAAAAGTAATCTCAAAAAAAAAAAAGAAACAATACGGCGAAAATACTTCACGGATGGTCATCATAACATAACATCACATCTTGTTTCCCCGAAGGGTTGGGCAGAGGTGTCCCCGTAGCAGGTTCATATACCCAAATTTCGCCAGTTATGTTTTAAGTCCCATGTAATAGGGGGCGAGCCTATTGCCATCAACCGGGCACAAATCCAGACTCCAGGCTGCTACTAAGAAATTTCAGATAGAAAAACCCAAAAACACTTTTCCCGACCTGGGAATCGAACCCAGGACCTCATGCTCAGCAGTAGCGCTTGCGACCACTAGACCAACGAAGCAGTCAAAAAAAGGAAGGTCATCAGTTTCTTAATAATAACAAAACTACATGTTTTCCATAAAGTATACATTTTAAATTTTCAAAATGTGTACCTATTTGTATTAATAATATAAAGGAAATACTTAAATTAGTGCGCAAACCGCCCGTTATTTATCCCGCCGCTGTTCATTAGCGGCAAAAGCTCGGTCTATACTCAGATTGTGCCCATAGTCGTCACAATAGGCAAAACGGGTTGGTAAAGTAAGCTACTCTCTCGCACCGGTTTGAAAGGCTAGTTGCTCGATTATCCCGTTCATGATGCATATGACGTAAGCACCTCGTATGGTCAGTGCCAAGGTGCATAAAATTGCCCTTAGAGGATTCATAACATTATTTCGCGCTGTTTCTTAATTATTATTTTTTCATTTTTAATGATTGCATGAATAGAATAGGAAGAATGACAGTTCTTCCATTTATGGCAGTCAACCGAGATCATCGATCCGAGCTTTTGCTTTCTTTGAGCGTTAAGTCTCTTTCAAACAGGCGCGACACGCGACGCGACACAAAGACACCGCTCGTCGCGCGACGAGCGGTGTCTTTGTGTCGCGTCGCGTGTCGCGCCTGTTTGAAAGAGCCTTTAGTTATAATCATTATTGCAGTAATTAATTGCCTTAATAGTTTAAATACTTTGCTCGAGGTATGACTCCTTTAGTTTGAATTATGTCTTATTTCCGACTTGAAAGCGTAAGCTGGTAGTTACCTTTTCTTTAGGTCTTGAGAAAGTTCATGTTTACTCATATTTTATCCGTTACGCAAAAAGAGCCCCCTAGCGCATCTTCAATTTACATAAGAGGAAAATTATGTAGGTATCATAAACGTGATCTTATTTATTTCACGGTTCAAGAATTATGTTGATTTGGTTATGATGCCAAATGGAGTAAATGGAGATACAATTCTGCAATTTTCGATTTTTAAAATTGGTTGGGTGAAATGATTTTGAAATGAAATATTGCAGGCATTGTTCTTGAATTGGATGTAATGTAACATCAAAAATTCTGTAGTGTTCACGGTTAATCAATCAATCGGCCTAGCCTTTTCCCAGCTATGTTGGGGTCGGCTTCTAGTCTAACCGGATACAATTGAATACCAGTAATTTGAATATAGCGACTGCATATCTGACCTCGACAACCCAGTTATTGGGTAACACAATACTCCTTGTTAAGACTGGTTTTCCGACTTTTGGGCTTCTGACTACCCGTAACGACTGTCAAAGGTCTGCGAATGACTCAAGAATCAACGGCTTAATGTATAAAAAGCGGCGGAAAGTATTCCACGGCACGGAGGGATCTCGTAATGTAATGCTTGGTCACCAATCCACGAACCGGCCACGGCAAGCGTAGCTCGCAACCTTCGATTGACATGTACAATGGTGAATTCATGTTTACCGAACCTCGAAAATGTTCAGCCACAAATTTAATAAAACTAAGACCACAACACACAACGAACACTCATTTTATATTTTACTCGCTCCCGCCAGCGGCCTCGCCCGCTTGATATCTTTATAAATTATAGCCAATTTTACTTAGTGATGATATAGCATTCTACTGGTGAAATATTTTTTTAAAATCGGTTTAGTAGTTTTTGAGTTTATTCATTACAAACATACAAAAAATCAAATCTTTTCTCTTTATAATATTAGTTTTGATAATAGGTAACGGAAGCTGGTAAGATCGATAACTAGGTGTAGGTAATGTAAAAAGTAATGAATAATTATCTAACGCTTATTTTATAAGATTTAGAGTGTTAGTAGGTGCTTAGTGGAACGATGAGGTTCCCCGATAATTAATTATTAATATTAAGTGCTTGGAAAGCTTCCATTATGGTAATTATGTAGATTTTGGGAGTAACTGAATAATTTGAGATAGCGTGAAATTAATACCTATCTACAATAAAAAAGTTGAGCAGGCAGGACACAGATTGGGCAAGGCGCAGGGATGACAGGTTGGATAAAGCTGTGACCAAAAAAAAAATGCATTCAATTCTACAAAATAAATGTAGTCGAAAAAAAAATTGTCAATAAATAAATAACAAACAAATCCTGTATTTAGGCAAACGAGGTAAAGTCAGATGAAAAATTTCAAAACAATTGTGTGAAAGATGTAAAAATGACAGAGAGAGGTTTGGCAGGTGCTACACTACTATTCATTAAAACAACAAATAAAACCTTGAAAACAGGCTTTTAAGATAAACATAAAGGTAAACTAAAATGTTGTCAGTTGTAGATGTAGCCTATCGGGAAAGGTAAACAAAGACGGTAGGTATACGTCAACAATGTGTTACTACAAAAATATTCCGCATGTTGTAGGCGACAAACAAAAGTTGTAGCTACCCGCAAAGTGATATTTTTGGCCTGGTATAGAGTAAATACATAGAGTATTGCTAGTGGATTTGAACCAGTTGTTTCGATAGCAAAGCTCATTACTTAATTGAAAGTTTGTGAGCATGTCTTCAATCTGGTTTCTTTTCCAGGTGGTGTATGGATTTTTTAATCTGGACATTCGATTTTTTTTTGTCGGCTATTCAGAAGATTGATTGTAATTGTACTTATTTTGTACTGTTATTTATTTTGTAATTAATTTAAATACAGATGATTATAAACCCAAACCACTAGTCTTTCATTAGATGTAATGTTGCTTATCATGTGTGGCATTACTTTAAAGAATGAATATATTAAAGTCTATGGGGGACAAACAGGAATAAAAGTTTCATCTATCCCCTTATCACTAATAGGGGGACAGATAGGAGTGAATAAAGTTCGAAGTGTCCCTCGTTGCTAACAAGGGGACAGATCAAACTTTTTTATTCCTATCTGTCCCCCTTTTTTTCGGGTCGGAAATTATCAAATAACTTCTCCCGCTCTGGGCGGAGCGGGAGGACGTGTCAGACTATTACTGACTAAAACCCACCCGTGTTCCTTCGGTTGCCATGTTGCCGGGGGCCACGATCTCCCTTTCGGTTTTCTTCGCGACCCCGGCAGGCATCGGCCCTAGCCGACCCCATCAATTCTGCTGAGATCTCTTTGAGGCGCGCGTGGAACACAACGCGCCGTCGTCCTGGGATGGTCCTTATCGGACGGTGAGCTACTCATTGCTCACCGTTCGCAAACCCGCGCCTACGGTGGCCGGGAATCGGCCTGCGATTTTATCTGTCCCCTAAGGAACAAAGCAAGGTGACAGATCGGAATAATTCGGGTTGCAGCGTTACCCTGCATAAAACCTCGACGTTGCAAAATGATTGGCAACATAGAGTTTGCGTTGCTTGGCTAATAATTTTTCTGGCTTTGAAATTTTAAATTGACTGGTCGATTGTCTAAAATTCTGACAGAAGTGTCAGTTGCTTCCGAACCCCAGATAAAATTGAAGTAACTCAGATTTTTTTCTGTAAATTTTGGAAACAGAAACCTACATCCAGAAATGGTATAAGCCACTAACCAAATCATCGGTCGTTGGTGCAGTTTTGCGGTACTGAGTATTAACAGTTTGAGTAAATAAGTGTGGTGTTTTTACAGAAAAGTGCATAAAATAGCTTTCTATTTGTCTTTCGATTAAAACCTTATCTGTCCCTTCCCTATATTCGAGACCAACTGTTGGATCTTCCATCAGAATTCTACCAACTTCGTATTTGCCTTTGCTGCAGGTATTCGACGGTTAAGATCTGGCAGTGCTCAATCTCATAACCAGGCCGAAGCCGTTGAAGAGGCTCGTGTGTGAAGGGCGACACGCTACAGCCACCCGTTATCGCGAGCTATTTAGCCGCGACGCGACATCTCATCAAGGCCGAGGCTCTTAGGATTCGTTCCCAGAGTCATTCTATTACTTTTTCATGTTTCACGAACGATCATTCATCGTATTCATCGTTGGCGTTCTTTAACTGAAATTTAACCATAATTGTTTTTTACAATCAATACGTAGTATATGTAATGTTACATTTAATTAAGGTTAATTTATTGTGACTTATATATAATATATGGTTGCAGCTACATAATTGGACTATGTTGCATGATAGAAGGATTTTAAGCCCTGGTTCGGTAGTCAAATATATATTACACCTTATTGACGAACGCGAAACGTGAACGGTTGTGCAACCAATTATCGATTTCCGTATTAAAATACGCAGTAATACGTTTAATAATAATACTTAAGTACCCTGGTGATTCAAATTTAACACTTTTCAATATCTATATTAATATATAGAGTAAGTAAGAGTTTATTTGTTTGTTTGCTTGATCGCGCCTGTCTCAGGAACTACTGGTCCGATTTGAAAAATGATTTCAGTGTTAGATAGGAAGAAGATGAGGAAGGATATAGGCTATATACGCGCCTCAAAGAGATGTCAGTAGTATTGACGGGATCCGTTAGGGCCGATGCCTGCCGGGAGTGCGAAGAAAATCGAAAGGGAGATCGTGAACCCGTTAACAGGGCAACCGAAGGAACACGGGTGGGTTTTAGTCAGTAAGAGTCTGACACGCCCTCTCGCTCCGCCCAGAGTGGGAAAAGTTATTTGATAATTTCCCACCCAAAAAAAGGGGGACAGATAGGAATAAAAAAATTTGATCTGTCCATTTGTTAGCAACGAGGAGACAGCTCGAACTTTATTCACTACTAAAGACTCCGAATGTATATTATTATATATATGTATTACCGTATTTTATACAAATTTGGATGTATTTTTATATACCTAAATTAATGTACGTGTTACACAGTGGAATCCGTGTTTAATTACCCTGTAGCCTGAAAAACTACAGCAAGCTATAGCTAGTAAAAATATATAACACCGCACCATAGATTCTGTTCAATACAATGGTTACATATATTTTGATATTTTGAAATATTCTAGATTATTGTAATTAATTGCAGTAATCTATAATAATTTAGAATGAAATTTAATATTTTCTCTTTTTTTATGTGAGCAACATTAATGTGCTTTAAAAATATTTATAACGTGTGGCAACACACGTTTTTTCTTGTCGCTTCTTCAAAATACGTTAAGTGTAACGCACCATTTTTTTTTTCTATAAATCAACTATAAGTGAAATCCATAATTATTTTACTTACTCTCTTTGTTTTATTTCAAACAGATTCTATCTCCTTCCTTCAGCAAAGTGTTTAGCGGGCGACTGCCCACGGTACGCCAGACGTACTTAAGTGTACTCATGGCGGCTCTTTTTATGCACCCTAAAAACTCCTTTCATGTAGCGAATATGAAACGGGCTAAGGCAGGTGGGTGAACTAGAAATTATAATCAAAATGACATGATTACTTTTTAAAGTATTATTTTAATTATTGTGAATGTGAGGACTATACGGATTATTATTAATTTTATTTCTCTGCTAGTTTTCATGATGGTCTGGTAGTTTTATGCGGCCTACTCAAATGTTCTTTCTTTGGTATTGTTCGTTCAGTTGAGCTCCACAATTACTGAAAAATGCTTGCACTGACTGGACAGGTCCACTCAAATCTGTGTGGATCTTTTTTCAAAATACCATTTCAGACACTAATCTACATGGTCCTCACATGGTGTGCGTGTGGATTGAGTGCTCCTTTTTAAAAGTTGATTATATTTTTACGAAATCGAGGAAGAATTTAGGAAATAAATGTGAAAACTTCATGGTGAAGATTTAAAAAAAATGTGAAATCTATGGTGAGAAAGTCGTGGTCAATTAACTAGAACACTCAATCTGCTAATCTGAGAAAATACTGTAACTCGTGTCTCAAAATATACTAGATATATGTTTAACATTTTTATTTGGAATAATTGTATTGAATTTGTGAAATCTATTCACAAATATTCATATGATTTTAACTGTTTATTTGGATTTTATAAAGGTTTATATAGAACACTCAATCCTCCTATGTTGCAGACGGAGTGTTCCAAAACTCTCCAACTTTGTTTATTAATATCCTTACTCTAGTTTACGAGTATAATTCAGAGTGAATTTGTGAAACAAAAACCTTGACGTAAAACATACTATTTAGAGGAGTAAATAAAAATCTTTCTTTTCAGCGTCCCGTTTGAGTGTTCCATGTTGTAGCGTTTATTTAATTAACCCGAACGTTTATACAAATGGCATCCACATCAAAAATTGTGAAAATGTCGTCACTAAAGTTTAACATGTTTTTTTTTGTGAACGCTTAATTTCAACAATAATCAACTTTATTATATTTCTAAGTGATAAAATTGTGTGGGTGACTATGCATTAGAGGTGTGCGCCGATCGGCGTGGCGCACGCCGCCGGTAATTACAGCCACGCCGGCCGTCGCCGCCGATGTTTTTTTCAGCGTCATTGGCGTCAATGTCAAAATATGACATATTCTAGAATTAGGCAGTCGCGCGCGCGCAGTCATTACCTGCACTCGCGTTTATCGGTTGATGCGCTGCCCGTGCGCAATTAGCAAAATGACGGATACGGTAAAGTGTGTTTCGTGTAATATTGTTATTGATGAGCTATTAGCTTATATTCAAAACAAAGTGTCGATCGCTGATGAGACTAGTTTGGTAAAGATATGTGCATCGGTTTTTTCCAGTGAGCAGATTCAAAAATCAAAATCGTTACTGATAGATTCGTTATCATCTGAGGTGCGTAGCACTGTTCGCAAAGGAAAAGGCAAGGATAATAGGGTGTTGAACGACATCATTGCTATATTTAAGACGACTGAGCCTGATGTTTTACCGGTGTTTGTAGCCCGCGATCTCGAGAAGCTACCTCCTATCACATTCGATCATCTGGATGTATCAAAGCTGCTGAAGGATTTAGTAATAGTGAGAGCGGAGATTGATCAAATTAAATCTTCCTATGTGACTCAAGATGAGCTGCAAAGCGTAAAAACAGAGTGTAACATGAAATTGCTGTCGTTACCGTGCGCGGCCGCAAATGTTAACACAAAGAGAAGTGCGTCCAGTGATAACAGTACTGTATGCATGTTTCAAGAAGACACGCCGGGGTATTCGGATCAGCTATTATTTGGAGCAAATCATCAACAAAATCATAATAGTTGTCCGAATATTAACATAATTCGGATGGAGGGTAGTTCTGAAACACATTCTCCAACGGTCAACCGTTGCGAATCCCACAACGGCGACAGAGACGGCACGATTCGCGCGACAGGAAAAAGAGACCGAGCCGACGTGTCATCGTTACCGTTATCAGCAATTACTAACGAGCCTAGTGGACAGCTGAGTGAAGCGATGACTCATGCGACGTCGATGGTACCACCTTCGTCGTATGCGAGCGTTGCAGCTGTTGAAACTAATAATGGTTTTACGATAGTGCAATATAAGAAACAAAAATATAAAGATAGGCTTAGAGGGAAAACTGGTACTAGTGTACTCGAATCTGAGGAGAAATTCAGATCGGCTGACAGGAAAATACCTATGTTTATATCTAATGTACATAGGGACACTTCAGAGTCGGATATAATTTGTTATATTGAAAAGAGAACTGCGGAAAAAGTGAGCCTAGAAAGAATTAATATTAAGCGGCAATGTGAACAAAATGCGTACAAGTTTGTTGTGTCCCAGAGTAAGCTACAATTATTCTTGGATGATAAGTTGTGGCCACAAGGAATTGTATTTCGACGTTTTGTTAACTACAGACCGAAACGTGTAAGCGATACATCTACCGAAAAGGTATTCGGCGCACAACGTAGTAATAATGTTGAGTAAAGATAGTGTTTGCAAGTTCGTGAGTTTTAACTGTAAAAATGTCAAGCGCTCCGTTCAGAGTATTCGTGAACTATGTAAACAATCGGATGTGATTGCGCTGCAGGAAACATGGTTACTGCCTGAGGAAATCTCGTTTCTTGACACAATAAGTGATGAGTTCAGCAGTACTGGAGTATCAGCAGTAGACACGTCAGCGGGAATTCTTCGCGGTAGACCGCATGGTGGTGTTGCCCTGCTGTGGAGAAAACGTCTTTTCCATGATGTAGTTGTTGTTCAGTGCGGTAACCCACGCATTTGTGCAGTGAAAATTCTTATTGAGGATAAATCTTTCTTAGTGTTAAGTGTTTACATGCCTACGGATACTGTGTCAAATTTAACGGATTTTACGGACATCTTGAGCTCGGTGAGTGCCATAATTGATAACTGTAATGTAAATTATGTTTACATGTTAGGAGATTTTAATGCGCACCCGTATGAGCAATTTTATGATAAACTTGCCGGCTATTGTGCCGAGCAATCATGGACATGTATTGATACAAAAATTTTAGGTTTAAGTTCAAACACATATACATTCCTGAGTGAGGCTCATGGGTCAAAGAGGTGGCTGGATCACTGTATAGTGACAGAAGCGGCTGTGGCCTCCGTCAGGAGTGTGTATGTAGTTTATGATGTGGTTTGTTCAGACCACTTGCCACTGGTAGTAGAATGTGACTTGAATGTTATGCTGCCAAAGAAATATGTAAATGTTGTAAATGTGAACAAGGTTGTGTGGGGAGAGAGAAGTCTAAATCAGATAGAAGCCTATCAGCGTGAATGTCATGAAAGATTAAAACTAATTGACTTCCCACACGAACTTGGTGAATGCTGTGACCGTATGTGTAACAACCCTAGTCACAGGATTGTTATTGAGAAACTGTACGGAGACATCGTACATGCTTTAGGTGAGGCTGCTGTGATAGGCCGGGAAAGCGGCAATAGGTGCTCTAAGCGGGTTATAGTTGGCTGGAACAAACATGTTGCAGAGGCTCATAGGGAGGCTAGGCAGAAATTTATATTGTGGACGTGGTATGGCAAACCTTCTACTGGGTTACTTTATAATGAAATGCGTGAGACTAGAAAAGTCTTCAAGTCAAAGTTAAAGTGGTGCCAGGATCATGAAGATCAAATTAAAATGGACATTCTAGCCTCACACTATGCTAAAAACGATTTTCAAGGTTTCTGGAAACACACGAATAAATTGAAAACCAGACCAGGAATTCCTATGAGCGTCGGTGGCATGAGTGAGCCTGAGGATATTGCAAATCTTTTTAAAGAAGCATTTCTTGTAAAATCTCCTCTAGGACCCTCACGGTCGGTGCTCGATGTTGTGCCCGGCATGGAAAGAGGGGTAAAATTTAAATCCCCGGAGATTGCTCGGACTATTAGACGTATGTCAAGGGGTAAGTCCCCCGGTCGTGACGGGCTTAGCATCGAGCACCTACGACATGCTGGCCCTCACTTACCCAGGGTGCTTACTATGTTGTATGGCTTTTGTATGAGTCATAGTTACCTGCCCAGTGAGATGATGCGAACAGTGGTAGTGCCAATTGCTAAAAACAAAACTGGTAACCTCGCCGACAGCGGTAACTATAGGCCCATTTCATTAGCTACTGTGATCTCAAAGGTATTTGACAGCATGCTTAATACACAATTAAGTAGTTGTACTACTATTCATGATAACCAGTTCGGATTCAGAGCTGGGTTATCAACAGAGAGTGCGGTGTTGTGTCTTAAGCATGCTGTGACGTATTATGCGAGACGAGGGACGCCTATTTATGCTTGCTTCCTGGACTTGTCAAAGGCATTTGATCTGGTTTCCTATGATGTGTTGTGGAGTAAATTAGAGGGGATAAAATTACCCACAGAACTTGTTAACATTTTAAAGTTTTGGTATGGAAACCAGATCAACACAGTACGTTGGGCTGGGGCATTTTCTCGTCCTTACGGGTTGGAGTGTGGGGTGAGGCAGGGTGGACTGAGCTCACCAACGCTTTTCAACCTTTACGTGAACGAGTTGATTAGCGAGCTCAGCAGTACCAGGCTCGGATGTTATATAGACGGTACCTGCGTCAATAATATCAGTTACGCGGACGACATGGTACTGCTGAGTGCGTCAGTCTGCGGCTTGAGAAAATTGGTTGCTCAATGTGAGGCGTATGCTAAAGTTCATGGCTTGGCATACAACACTAAGAAGTCGGAGGTCATGGTCTTTGAGGGTGGGGGTAAAAGCCCTGATGCGGTACCGCCTGTATTACTTTATGGTACACCTTTGCAGAGGGTCTACAGGTTTAAGTATCTTGGTCATATATTGACTCCCAACCTCAAAGACGATGATGACATTGAACGGGAGCGGAGGGCGTTGTCGGTTAGAGCTAACATGCTGGCTCGCAGGTTTGCACGATGCTCACTTCCTGTAAAAATCACGCTCTTTCGAGCCTACTGTACTAGTTTTTACACATGCAGCCTGTGGGCTAGATATACGCAAAGATCATATAGCGCTCTCCGCGTTCAATATAACAATGCGTTTAGGATACTGGTGGGGCTGCCCCGTTTCTGTAGTGCGTCAGGGATGTTTGCAGATGCACATGTAGATTGCTTTTACGCAACAATGCGTAAAAGGTGCGCTTCCCTGGTGCGCAGGTTGTGGGACAGCTCCAACAGTGTATTAAGCATGGTTGCGAGTCGCCTGGACTGTGAATACGTGGGTCACTGCTGTGCCCTCTCTCATGGGATGTCGCAGCGGTGACCAACCGTTATTGATTGTATTGTTTTCCATGTTTTTGTGTGTCAGTACTTACTAACATAGTCGTAAGTTTTACTAACAATCTTGTTGAGTCTTGGTTACTCGAATAAAGAAAATTCTATTCTATTCTATAATGCAAATATATTGAATTGCTTATAAGCATAGCTTTATAAGCATAAACTTTTCACCGCTTTCAGTCGATCATTGACCCTTTGACGTTCATTGGCATGGGTAATATTTTTGGTAATTGGCTTTCCCGAATCCAAAAACCGTCAATCTATTAGGTATTGCATTGATGGATGCTACCTATGCCGACTATCCATATACAACGTGCCGCTATAATGGCGATATTAATTTAACGCACAGGTAGAACTAGTGGCTAGTAATCATAAAAATACAATAAGAAAAATAATTCGTTAACTGATTTTTTTTTAATTTTCAAACGCTCGCCGACATAGGGCTCTCCCTTTCCTTCAATTCGCCTTCTTTTTGTAAGTAAAGGCTCTTTCAAACAGGCGCGACACGCGACGCGACACGCGACGCGACACAAAGACACCGCTCGTCGCGCGACGAGCGGTGTCTTTGTTTCGCGTCGCCTGACGCCCCTGTTTGAAAGAGCCTTTACTTACAAAAAGAAGGCGAATTGAAGGAAAGGGAGAGCCCTATGTCGGCGAGCGTTTGAAAATTAAAAAAAAATCAGTTAACGAATTATTTTTCTTATTGTATTTTTATGATTACTAGCCACTAGTTCTACCTGTGCGTTAAATTAATATCGCCATTATAGCGGCACGTTGTATATGGATAGTCGGCATAGGTAGCATCCATCAATGCAATACCTAATAGATTGACGGTTTTTGGATTCGGGAAAGCCAATTACCAAAAATATTACCCATGCCAATGAACGTCAAAGGGTCAATGATCGACTGAAAGCGGTGAAAAGTTTATGCTTATAAAGCTATGCTTATAAGCAATTCAATATATTTGCATTATAGAATAGAATAGAATTTTCTTTATTCGAGTAACCAAGACTCAACAAGATTGTTAGTAAAACTTACGACTATGTTAGTAAGTACTGACACACAAAAACATGGAAAACAATACAATCAATAACGGTTGGTCACCGCTGCGACATCCCATGAGAGAGGGCACAGCAGTGACCCACGTATTCACAGTCCAGGCGACTCGCAACCATGCTTAATACACTGTTGGAGCTGTCCCACAACCTGCGCACCAGGGAAGCGCACCTTTTACGCATTGTTGCGTAAAAGCAATCTACATGTGCATCTGCAAACATCCCTGACGCACTACAGAAACGGGGCAGCCCCACCAGTATCCTAAACGCATTGTTATATTGAACGCGGAGAGCGCTATATGATCTTTGCGTATATCTAGCCCACAGGCTGCATGTGTAAAAACTAGTACAGTAGGCTCGAAAGAGCGTGATTTTTACAGGAAGTGAGCATCGTGCAAACCTGCGAGCCAGCATGTTAGCTCTAACCGACAACGCCCTCCGCTCCCGTTCAATGTCATCATCGTCTTTGAGGTTGGGAGTCAATATATGACCAAGATACTTAAACCTGTAGACCCTCTGCAAAGGTGTACCATAAAGTAATACAGGCGGTACCGCATCAGGGCTTTTACCCCCACCCTCAAAGACCATGACCTCCGACTTCTTAGTGTTGTATGCCAAGCCATGAACTTTAGCATACGCCTCACATTGAGCAACCAATTTTCTCAAGCCGCAGACTGACGCACTCAGCAGTACCATGTCGTCCGCGTAACTGATATTATTGACGCAGGTACCGTCTATATAACATCCGAGCCTGGTACTGCTGAGCTCGCTAATCAACTCGTTCACGTAAAGGTTGAAAAGCGTTGGTGAGCTCAGTCCACCCTGCCTCACCCCACACTCCAACCCGTAAGGACGAGAAAATGCCCCAGCCCAACGTACTGTGTTGATCTGGTTTCCATACCAAAACTTTAAAATGTTAACAAGTTCTGTGGGTAATTTTATCCCCTCTAATTTACTCCACAACACATCATAGGAAACCAGATCAAATGCCTTTGACAAGTCCAGGAAGCAAGCATAAATAGGCGTCCCTCGTCTCGCATAATACGTCACAGCATGCTTAAGACACAACACCGCACTCTCTGTTGATAACCCAGCTCTGAATCCGAACTGGTTATCATGAATAGTAGTACAACTACTTAATTGTGTATTAAGCATGCTGTCAAATACCTTTGAGATCACAGTAGCTAATGAAATGGGCCTATAGTTACCGCTGTCGGCGAGGTTACCAGTTTTGTTTTTAGCAATTGGCACTACCACTGTTCGCATCATCTCACTGGGCAGGTAACATATATATTATAAGCATAAACTTTTCACCGCTTTCAGTCGATCATTGACCCTTTGACGTTCATTGGCATGGGTAATATTTTTGGTAATTGGCTTTCCCGAATCCAAAAACCGTCAATCTATTAGGTATTGCATTGATGGATGCTACCTATGCCGACTATCCATATACAACGTGCCGCTATAATGGCGATATTAATTTAACGCACAGGTAGAACTAGTGGCTAGTAATCATAAAAATACAATAAGAAAAATAATTCGTTAACTGATTTTTTTTTAATTTTCAAACGCTCGCCGACATAGGGCTCTCCCTTTCCTTCAATTCGCCTTCTTTTTGTAAGTAAAGGCTCTTTCAAACAGGGGCGTCAGGCGACGCGAAACAAAGACACCGCTCGTCGCGCGACGAGCGGTGTCTTTGTGTCGCGTCGCGTGTCGCGTCGCGTGTCGCGTCGCGTGTCGCGTCGCGTGTCGCGCCTGTTTGAAAGAGCCTTTATTCGTTTTATTTTCATTGATGTGATGTTATGATCCGTAATCCCGATAAATGACCTTTACGATATAGTTGTTAAGTACAGGTTGCACCAAGATGCTATTTTAGAGAATTGTAAATAAATCAAAAATAATAAATTAAATTAAAATATCTTCATAAAAAGAAAATGCTAATCCGTATACGTGTGTTAAATTAATGTCACAATTAAAGCGTTACGCTGTATGTTGCACTTAGTTGACATGATGCGAGTACACTTGATTCATGTTTGTTAGCGAGTTAGTAAAATTAAACAGTGTTGCGATTCTACTATCACGTACCTAATGCCCACGTTCAAGTGTGCTCGGATTACCGTTTCTAGTAGCTACAAGTGCCTTGCTCGAGTGTTCTGGGTTCGTGTCAACGGGGCTTAATCGGAAAGTGATACCTACCAATGATTGTTTAGTCTTCGTAGTAGTTAGTCCAAATATCACATGACAAAAAAGGCTTTAATTTGACCTTGCATTAAATTGACCATAATTTGTAGCTAATTTGATGTTTACGGCGTAATTTATATTATCGTAAATAGTTACTGCCGGGTCGTTCAGCGAGCAGTCATTACGTAAATTACTTTGTAACGGCTTGGCAAGTGCTAAAACAAGCTAAATGGTTTTAAATCAATTAAAATATTGCTGTAAAAAGAGTTTTAATAATCCTTTCTGTTTACTAGAAGTGACAGTTGAATCTATGTTAGTATGAACTGAAAATCGCACATAGACCGGTGCTTAAATCTGATGGGTTGAAATCCTATTAAAACAATATATACGTGCAGATTGGCATTCACACAAAATTAAAGTTCACGTCTCACTTAAAAAAAAAAACTTAGTTTTTTGTTTCTGTCGTTATATTTTAAAGGTCTGATGAATAAAATAAAATGGTATGTGTGCTTACAAACTTTGTTATGTAGTTGTGGACACGCCATAATGGAGCATAATATTTTACAGCCGCTTTTGTGGCTCGTTGTACATTATATTAAATAAAAAACAATGGCTGGCCTGAAGCCATTTTTGATAACCTAAATATTAATAGCGCGTACATTGTTCAAATTAATTTTAGTCTAATTTATATCTATTCGTAGGTTATAGCTGGGGAACGGGTGTAAGAGAAACGCGGGTGCTTAAGAATTACACTATAATTACACGAATCACATAAGTTTAAATCTAACAGAACTTTTGAGTTAAATCGCGCGCACATTCGCTCGCTGATGGGTGGCATACTTAACTAACTCTCGATTACCATTTGATCTTACTGGAGCTTGCGCGGGCGCTCTCAGACAGGCGGCCGGGTAACCACACTGGGTTGCCATCGTAGCATTTACATGCTGCCACACGCTATTAGGTATAATAAATCTGTAGACGAGGCGTTTGAAAATAGGTTTAAAAAAAATTAGTTGTGATGTTAGAGAATAACCAACAGATGCCATTTCTACCGTTACCTATTGGAATTTTGTCTGCTTGTATGTGAGAACTATATTATTATTTTGTTAATAGTAACACGTTATAAAGGTCTCTGAAAGGTAGCTGTGTCATTTCCAAAAGTAATGATAGTGATTATAATGTTAAAAAAATCAACCAACTGCCAAAAAAACTGTGTCCCTTTGAATTTGACAAAACTGGTCACTTTGTAGTGTTTTTTTGGTTTTTTTTTTAAGTTTTTATTTTTCACTTTTTTGTGTGGTACCTACCCCACACAAATTCAAATACCACCTGTTATGTAAATAACAGTGACAAGAACTTATCATATCATCCACATCTAAATGGGAAAAAATAAGTATTATTGAAGCTAACTCAAAAACTATACAAAGTTAATAAAATTTATATGGGACCACCTTAAAAGCATACCCTTTCAAACAACACACAACACAACATCACGCCTGTAATCCCTGAAGGGTTAGGCAGAGGTGTACCTATAGTACACCCATATTTCGCCAAGTCCCATGTAATGGGGGCGAGCCTATTGCCATCAACTGGGCACAAATCCAGACTCTGGGCTGCTACTGAGAATTCCAGATGGAAAAACACAATAACATTTAAAAAAAAAAACCTTTCAAACAAAAAACAAAAATTGTCAAAATTGGTTTACAATTAACGGAGAAATCGGTGGACATACATAAAAATAACAAACATACGCTACGAACATATAACCTCCTCCTTTTTGGAAGTCGGTTAAAAATGCTTTCCATTGGTGGTTGATTAGTGGCGCTAAAAGAATTTCAAATAAAAACTGGTGATAATCTATATATATAAAAATGAATCCCTATTTCCCTTGGTCACGACATCACACTAAAACGGCTGAACGGATTTGGATGAAATTTGGGATATGGATAGACCTTGACCCGGAGAAGGACATAGGATACTTTTTATCCCGATATTTTTACGGGATCGAGACTTATGCGGGTGAAACCGCGGGGCGCAGCTAGTGCAAGATAATAATAAAACATGTGGTGTTCTGACTGATAAAGAATGCAATGTTGAATGAATGAAATGCACGATCCCAGCTTGGTTTAACTAGACTCAATAAATCGAATGAACCCTAAGATTTGCAGTGCCCCTGGAGCCTTCATATTGCATGGCGCTACAGAGCTCATTACATATCAAGGAGTAGACCGGGTGGCACGGTAATCGTAAGGAAGACGTGCCCTTAGGATATGGAAGGATTTGCAAGCCATACCGGATATAGATTCTTGAGTAGCTGATTGATAAAGCATGCAATGTTAGATAATTATATAAAAGTTTAAATTATTACAACTTTTTAAATCAAACCGGGCTTTAAGTTGACAAAAGTTTATTGTATGCAGAGAGAGCTTCAAGTTGACCACCCTATTCGATAGATTCGTTGAGCAAATATCGTCATTTTCTGAATCACGGTGTTAAGGTTTTCCGTGAGAGAGTTCGTATACCGATATTATAGTTTGCTCTTCAATAAAATTGAAATTATGGTAAAAAAACGGCCAAGTGCGTGACGGACTACACACAATGAAGGGTTCCGTAGTTGAGATGAATTTATCTCAAGTACAAACTTAACATTGTAGTTGAAACACATGTTCTCCCATACATTCCAACTGCAAATATAAATCTGTACGCACAATATTGCTATCAATATTGTGCGTACAGATTTATAATTTGATTTGATTTTTTTTTTGTTTTTTTTTTTTTAAATCTATATTTATCATGTTATTTTAAGACCATAGACTTCTTATAGGTTTTCCTGTAATCTATGAGTGAAGAACCATTCTCTGTATTTTTTTCAAAATTGTAGGCTCAGTAGTTTCGGGGAAAAGGGGGAATGGTCAATTTTGATTTATTTTCTTAAATATTTTTATCTTAAAATTATAAAAAAGTAACAAGCCCTTTCATTTGATATGTCACACGATACAGTATGTTTTTTTTTAAATCTTCTTATTTGCCCCCAAAAGTGACCCCCATATTCAAAATTTATTTATTTACGTTAAATGTTCGTGTTTGAATCACAGAAATACATATGTGTAACAAATTTCAACTTAATCGGTCCATTAGATTCAGACACACAAGTGAACCTATAAGGGTCCCGCTTTTTCCTTTTGAGGTACGGAACCCTAAAAAACAGTCAGAAGCAAAGTAATTTGTAGATGTTTTTCAGGAGTTCTTCTAGACTCTGGAAGTCTACCGTCTGGACCTGAGTCTTGGAATATTTGGTTCGGATTTCTCTCTAGAGGTCTCATCTCACTCAAGTTCTCACTCAGTTCTCTTGATAAGAATCGAAATTTGAAATAAAAACTGATGATTCGTAAGACATTTGAGAACTTCTTCCTTTTTAAGTCGGTTATAAAGCAACTTTAAAAAGGTAGAAGTTCTCAATTCGTTTGTTTTTAGGGTTCCGTACTCAAATTTCACATAGGAATGGAATTCTTATCATTACGTCCTGTCCGTCTGTCATACAGCCAATTTACTCGAAGGATTATTTTTTGTATGAATGAGTTTTTTCACAAGATGGTCTTATTAAAATATGGTAAAGATCTGACCATTGAACTGCTCAATACCGTACAGCTGAATGACACTTATGTTTGAGGTAGTATAACACAATTAAAAAATGAAAAACTTTTGCCGACTTCAAAAAGAAAAAAAAAAAACACTTCAAAGTGCAAAAGACCTTTAGTTTAGGTAATTTCGTGCTAACGACTTCACAAACTAAAGTTATTTTGGACTTTGTAGTGTTTGTTTTATGAAAGTCGGTTATATATTTTATTTATTTTATTATTTATACATAAAAAATGACATAATTATAATTTAGCGTACAAAGGTACTGCTTATTTCTTAAGAAATTTCTTCCAGCAGACCTGCGGAAGGAGAAATGAGAAAGAAATGTAGACAATAGTGTGTGAGAACAAGAAGAGAAAATATGGATATGCGAAGTCTTAAACTAAAATATATAAACATACATACTATAGGTATATAAATACTCACAGAAAATAAATATATATATATATATATATTGTTTTAGTAGTAAGTTTTTTTAACGATGGACTACTTAATAATCCTAAAGTGAGGGAGTAATTTTCATGGTTTTCGGGAGTAAAAAGAGGTGTAAACTAAAATGATGTGCAAAATTTTCGCTATGGGTGTCATCTTCATAGTTTTCGAGGGCGCCGGTGCCGAAAATCCTAAATATTGACCATAACCAGAGGTAGATCTCAGTAAATGGGTTGCTTTTCACACTATACTGTATGTAGGACATCTTTCGAGGGATGAGCAACTTCTCTAACATCGTTTACAGAGAAGCATTTTCCTAATTAAAACAAGTTTTTAAGATATTTATTTATTTGGGATTTCCAACAAAAGATACAAAGATACAATAGAAATCACCCATCGCCGTATCTTCCCACCACGTACGTTGATGTCGTGGTGAGGCTTGCGCGCTCCGAACTTAGGTCTGTCCCGGTAGAGTTTACTTTGCCGGGACAGGTCTAGGATGAGGAGCCAGACAAAGAGAGACAGAAACCCGCAGGGCAGCATATGGCGAGCTGTTGGGCAGTAGCGACCCCACGAACCTTACCTCCCGAGAGAAGTTTTGTTCTTCATCTCTGGCTTGCCTTTATTGACTGGCTGGCCTACATGATAATCCTAGATATTTTTCATAGGTTTGATCGTTTGAGAACTTCTTTATTTGTTGTGAGTGGTGTGAACTCCGGTAACGGTTTGTTTTTGGCACAATAAATCATGAAAGATGTTTTTGCGGCGTTAAAAGTAAGTAAATTACATTTTAGCCATTCGTTCAGCAGGTCAAGGTCGTTTTGCGCATCCGTTATAATGTTAGAATAGATTTATTGAAATAAAATAGACATGTATCATCTGTGTACAGAGTTGTGACTTTTAAGCCCTATTTTATTAAAATTATTAATATAGATTAGAAAGAGTAGTGAGCTAATGACCGAACCTTGGGGACAGCCATACGTAATGTTTTGAACCAAGCTAATGAAATTGTCTAATTTAACTACTTGTCGCCTATTCTGTAAATATGATGTGAACATATCGAGGGCGCTGCCTGTGATACCTATATTATTTAGTTTTCGGATGAGCTTTTGATGACTTACTGTATTGAATGCTTTTCGATACAGTAAGTCATCAAAAGTTGCGCTGGCGGCGCGTATAGCTGCGGCTAAGTTTGACGCAAGTACTACATCAATACTACATCTGGGATGACGACACACACAAAAACTGTGAAGTTGTGTGGGACTGTGAACTGTGCATCCCTATCATTTTCGTAGAGTTTGGAATAACTGTAATTTCGAACCAGTTTATTTATTAAATTCAGAAGATAATTTTATGTAAGATAATAAACTTGTTTTCAGTTTTGTGTTCAGTAAGTTGCGGGTAAAAAGTATTTATGGCGGTTCTAAGCCCATAAAAGTATGAAGGGAAAATTTGAATAACTTTTAGGGAAAACGAGTAAACGAAACACAATACTGTTTCGTTTACTCAGGAGTAGGTAGTTCCGGGGTCGCGGGAAAGTCGGAAAAGGATGCCGTGGCCCCTGGAAACATGGACTAACATGAACTGAACGAACACGGGTGGGTTTTAGTTAGTAAGACTGACACGCCCTCCCGCTCCGCTCAGAGCAGAAGAAGTTATTTGATAATTATCCACCCAAAAAAAAGGAGCAGATTGTTATCAGCTGTAGCGGGAGGGTCCATGACAGCTGTTGCTCGCGCCAGTCTCGCACAGTTGGTCATATCATAAGTCACAATTTATTTATTTCGTAACAAAATACGTTGTGTTGAAAATATTACAGAGATGATAAACAAAATAATAACAAGTAAAGAAACATTAACTAAATATTTAAAATTCATTACGAATTTAAAATGTATCAATATCACTAAATAATTTTATGTCAATAATTCAGTACCAATAAATTAAATAATCACCAACATTGCATTTAAATTTAGAAATTAATTATCCAGTATAAAAAAATAAAACACAACATAAACACAAAAATAATAATTCACAAATAATTAATTTGATAGTGGCTGTCGATTGTCATTTATGAACTCATCGATACTGTAATAGCCCTTCTTCAATAAATATGTCGATTCTGTCTGTTTCGTGATAAAATTTAATAATTATTGTTTAAATAACACAGAGCGACGTTTGACGTATACAAGTGTAAATGGTCGTTCGCGCTGTAGTTATTACTACTACGAGTATTAGTTGCTTTCAAGTTTCGTTTTTCTCAATTCTAAATCCGCCATTTGTTTATCCTTTTTTCATTTTTTTATAAATCTATTGCACTACCAAGACAAAATCATTTTGCTGCGGAAAAACAATCATTAAAATTTCAACTTGTATATATAAAAATATATTCTCTACATTGTATTTATAATTGTAAATTGTGTAAATTAATACAATGTATTTATTTCCCTACAGAATGGTTGAGCTGGATGGTGTTGATCAGTTAAAACTGGTCATCTCTTATCTGCCAGGGCTTATTTTCAATTGCTTTTGATTATTTTTTGTACATTGATCTCACATATAGAAGCAACAAGAATGATGTACCCAGGATTTTGTAATATCTATATTTAAAAGAGTGTCCTTGGAGTTGCTTGCCCGTTCTTCTCCATAGAGATCTACGTTTTGGAATGAGCAATTAGCTTCAACTTTCTGACTAACTGACAGACTCTTTGACAATTCAAAAGTGCCTATAAATGGTTTAATTGAAATAAATGGTTTGAGTTTGATTTATATAGTGTAATTTTTATTTCTTAATTTACAATTGGGGAGGTGTATGTTTAGTTCTAATATTTTTACTTTTTTTTGTAGAGAAAAACTGTTCGACTGTGGTTACATCGTCATGCTGAGATAGGCGAAATAAACCGTGGCATCACTTGCCTGGACCGACATCATTGACTTACACAAATGCTTCGCCTCGGCACCGTGAGATTATTGAACACCCATACATAAGATTCATTTGCTAAGAGCAGCATAACAGCAGCAGCACACAACGTCACTATGCAAACTGTACGGAATTACCTGCGAGCGGATGGTTTGACATAACTGCAGATCGGCGCGGAAAATAATCATTGAAACTGGAAATCTCTGTGGGATGCCTGTCCAACAGTGGATATCCTACGGCTGATATGATGATGAAATATAATTATATAAAATATCCACTGATATTATTAATTACGGATCACCTTGAAAGTGTAATATCGAAAATCACCGCCGACTTATCGTAAAATTTATTCTACCTTAAAATTTTAGACATTTTAACGTCTTTAAATCTATTATTTTCCTAGAAACTGTGCTGGTAATAATTATAATATTGTCCCCGATAGCAACCCACCGGGGTTGCTATATTTTATATTTTTAAATGTTTTTTATTTTTAAATTAATATTTAAAAATATAATTCATATGTGTATATAACTGAATAAACAAAATACATAAAATAATATACATTACATTTTTAAAACTTTCACAGCATATTTAAACATATTAAAGCGGTACTGGAATGTGAGTGATGTTGTTGTTAGTTGATCAGATTATAATTTTTATTTATATGATATATTTATTCACTCCGCCCATTATTTATTACATAATTGTATAAAAAGATGCAATGGTATGTTCTAAATATATTGTTGCATTTATAATAAAGCACGTTAATTTGTGATGTTCCTTTATTTATTTATTAATCATATTTATTAGAAATGGTTTCTTTTATTTAAGCTATTTTAAATAAATAAAACCATTTCTTAGCAAACTTTATTCTAATTGCTTCAGCTTAAAATTTTAAATCGCAAAAAGACCTGGGGGCCTACCACCAGCTCAAAAGCAGTATTATTCTAATATTACTTCAGAGGGAGAAAGAGATGGAGCTATAATTATGTCCTGTAGAGTTTCAGAAGTGGTAGGCTCCCTGCACACAGTAGTATTTAGAAGTTTAAGGTTTATTCTTTGAGCTACGAACGCATTAGTTTTCGGTGCGAAATTATGTTATACTGCCATGTAGAAAGCGCCTGCGACGATGCGCGGGCTTGGAGAAAGCGAGACAGCAATTATGACCACTGCACTGTTCCTACGGATGTGAAGGTTGCGCGTGTAGGGCAGGGTCGCACCGCTAATGCACTCTACGAATGTGATGTGTGCATGGCTATCATTGTGAGCATACGTAATAACAGTAGTTGCGATATAGTTTAGTAGTGTACGTGCCTCGTTACTTATCTCTTTTGTAGAATGTACATATATATTAAAAAAGTCACATTGGTACTTGCTCGGATTTAAACCCTGTTTAAAAGTAATAAACATTTAATAAATTAACGACGTTAAACAAAAATTATAATCATTTGACGCAAATTAACATTAACATCTCTCTGTAATTTTTCAAACAATTGACAGAAACAAAACGATTTTTTAAATACGTTCAACTGTAAATAGTCCAGTAGAGATACAATATTTTTTCCACAAAACCTTTTATAATTCAAAAGTTTTTATTTTTATTTTCGCTGAGTGGATAGCTTTAGTAAATTCATTGCTGTGTACAAAAATGCTAACAATTGAGAGTTATGAAGTAGGTATTTCCTATTTTTTCGTGTTACAAAAGTAATATAAAATTTAAGTTAAAATACTTTATTGGTACTATCTAAACTTTTTATTAGTGAACTAGCTTCTGCCCGCGACTTCGTACGCGGATCCTGTTGCTTATGCCAGCGACAACGGGGTCGTCAAAATCGAAGATCTGAAACGTCTGATGTAGAATTCTAAGGCGGAAGGGGACGGGAAAACAACGGGATGAGCGAGACGATTGGAGTCGTTCCAGATCTTTCATTTTTGTATGTCAACAGGAAATGCCCATCAGACTAAACAACTTTTGCTAAGACGTCATTCCTTAATATGTTATAGTGTCGCTGGGCTTTGGAGTTCCACAACAGGTGTTCCAGATCTTCAATTTTTTTCTCACAGCAGAAAATACTCTTCACGTATAATATTTTTTGCTATGGCACCATTTTTATTTCTCTTATATCTGTTCATTTTCCAAAATAAATTATGTATAGCCTAAGGCGATCAGAATTCAAACGTTCGTTGCGCTCTTCTTCTGTCTCTTCATGCCGTACTCCAGCAATTCTTTCTCTCTCACTTTCTAACTGATTATGAATATTTTGTTGTGTGCGTGTTCGGGACAATGTATGATAATTTCGATCAGCAGTTAGTCGCGCATCACGTTCATCACTCGTTTCAAAAGACTTGTTATTAGATGTGCCAATTCGCTGAGAACTCAAGCGTGATTCTGTATCGGTAAACGTCTCCGACTCGCGAGACAATGCGTGACGTTCACGATCAGCGGACAGTCGCGCATCATGTTCCGCACTTGTCTCTAGAGACCTAGCAGCAGATGCGTAGATACGCTGAGAACTCAAGCGCAATTCTCTATCAGTGAACGTCTCCGACTCGCGAGACAATGCGTGACGTTCACGATCAGCGGACAGTCGCGCATCATGTTCCGCACTTGTCTCTAGAGACCTAGCAGCAGATGCGTAGATACGCTGAGAACTCAAGCGCAATTCTCTATCAGTGAACGTCTCCGACTCGCGAGACAATGCGTGACGTTCACGATCAGCGGACAGTCGCGCATCATGTTCCGCACTTGTCTCTAGAGACCTGGATGTAGATGCATAAATACGCTGCGAACGCAAGCGAGCTTCGCGATCTAAAGAGGTTTCTACGGAGCGAGTTGCAGCCTGATGTTCTCGAACAGCATCAAGTCTATCCTGACGCTCTTCGGTAGATTCTTGGGATCTTATGATCCTCAATCTTTTAGCTTCTTTGGAACGTTGGGAAAGATTTGACCTCTTTCTAGTCGTGGTTATAGTTTTATTCTGAAGATACCTGATCAATTAAAATCTAAGTGACTGCTCCCCTGCGTTACCGGGTAGGCTGACGTGTCACGAAGATAAATGGAAAAGGAAATTAAACACTCAAATAACATAAGCCTGAAGGCATATTTACTCGATAAAATAAAATAATAAATGGGAGTTTTAGCCAGTAGAGTCAAATTTTCAATGATTCATAGAATTTCCATCGAAAATCAGTCCTAAACTGTTACCGCCTTCACCGCGTGGAGGTACTCCCAGCTTATGTTATTTTATAATTATACAGTGAAATTAGTGATAGCTTTGATTTCCACATCAGGGGTTCCAGATCTACAATCTTTATACGTCAATAGAGACTGTTCATCAAGCTGTACAACTCTTGCAAAGACGTCATTCCTATATATGTTATAGTGTAGCTGGGCTCTTGGAGTTCCACATCAGCTGTTCCAGATCTTCAAATTTTAAACGACAACAGAAAGTGCTCATCAGGTTGAACAACTCTTGCTAAGACGTCATTCCTATATATGTTATAGTGTAGCTGGGCTGTTGGAGTTCCACATCAGCTGTTCCAGATCTTCAAATTTAATACGATAACAGAGAGTGCTCATCAGGTTGAACAACTCTTGTTAAGACGTCATTCCTATATTTGTAATAGTGTAGCTGGGCTGTTGGAGTTCCACATCAGCTGTTTCAGATCTTCAAATTTATTCTCTTAGCAGAAAATGCTCATGACGTGAAATAATTTTTGCTATAGTACCATTTTTGTATCTCTTATAGTTTAGCTGGTCTGTTGCGGTCCTGCATCAGGTGTTCAAGTTTCCAAGATAAATTATAGCCTATATGTTGCCCAGACTTAATACCTATACAACAAAAAGAAAATCATTCAAATCCGTCCAGTAGTTCCGAAGATTAGCGTGTACAAACAAACAGACAAACAGACACACAGACAAACAGACAGATTTTTTTTTTTGGTTTCGTGCTCTATTACTGTTTCTAAACCCCCCTCAATTATTATTTTTTTAATATATTCAATGTACAGACACAGTTTTTTTACTGTTTTATTATATGTATAGAAATGCTAACAGATAGGTACTGTGGAACAATGGCAAATACTAAAAAAAACTAAAAATGTCCCGTGGCTCTTCCAATATAAAATTTAAGTATATCAAATCATTTCCTATATCCTTACTAGCTGCCCGGCCCGGCTTCGCACGGGTAGCATTAAGAACTTATCTACGGCGCACCTAACTACCCCACCTATCTACCCTGCCTACCTACTCTACCTACCTACCTACCTACCTACCTACGCTCCTATCTACCCTACCTACCTACCCTACCTACCTATCCTACCTACCTATCCTACCGACCTACCCTACCTACCTGCCCTACTTACCTACCCTACTTACCTACCCTACCTTCCTACCCCTTCCTACCTACCCTACCTACCCCTACCTACCTATCCTACCTACCCTACTTACCCTACCTACCCTACCTACCCTACCTACCCTACCTACCCTACCCTACCTATCCTATCTACCTACCTACCCTACCTACCAACCAACGTACTTACCTACCATCTCCCGAGATATAAAAATTCATGCAAGCCTAGTACTTTGTGTTAGGATTTATAGCATACTATGATTAACAGATAATTGTGACTGTCAAATAATAACAGACAAATAATTAGCTGAATTATACGGTATTTCGTTCACTACAAAATAAATTTAATTAATTTTATAGCGTCAACAACACGTGGTAATTATGCTGTTAAAATGTAGATTATATTACACGTTCGTAGATTTACCAAAGCAGCGCCATCTATTGATTACTTACTCAACCCAGTCGAAAGGTATCGACATCTGTTAGAATCATTTGGAGTTAACAGATAATTGTGACTGTCAAATAATAACAGACAAATAATTAGCAATAAATTAAAATTGCGACTATAATTTGAGATTTAAACTATCCTATCTCTCAAGTTGGATCGAACTGCACATGGTGTGCGAATTTTATTATAATCGGTTAAGTGGTTTAGGAGTCCATTGAGGACAAACATTGTGACACGAGATTTATATATATTAAGAGATTTATATATATTAAGATAGGGTTTACTTTACAAGAAAAGTTCTATCTAACAACGAAGTACTATACTGCACGAGTAATTATATTTTTACTTTGCTATATGCGAAATATTGAATTTACGTTCATAATCTTGCGCCTACATATTCGTAATAATAAACTCTGCTACCATACAAAAGTTTAAACATGTACGTGCTATGCCTTTCCTTTAATAAATAAAATACAATTTGTGTATTGCTGGGCGCGGTGAAGATATGACAATTCATGTGTATCCGACCATTTTGAGGAACATCAATGTCACGGTATAAAATATTTGCAGTTGATCAACTGAATTAGTTTTTCTTACGTTTGTTTTTTTTTTTCCTTTGGTATACATTTTATGGCACCTACGGTGTAGTAAACTAAAATTTTTACTTAAAATGTCCTGTGTAACTAATGGGCGTTTTTACATTATCAGATAATGACACCAACCCGATACAACATGAATGATGCAACCAATATTTTTTAACCCTATTTTGATTTAAAAGAGTGTCCGTGGAGTTCCTTGCCTGTTCTTTTCTATAGGTACCTACTACGCTTTGGAATGGGCAACTAGCTTCATCTTTTTGACTGACATACCCCTTGACAATTCAAAAGAGCCTGTAATTGGTTTATTTGAAATAGATGCTTTGAGTTTGAGTTTGAATACCGATGTGTCGGCAAAAACACCTACATTGATTTGATACCGGTATAATATTGGTGAATATCGATGACCATCGTGCCGCATCAAACAACCACAGTAATAAGTATCGACGTCTCGGAGTCGGCAGTGCGAAAAAGTGTGTTCATATGAAAGAATGCCCCCTACTCCACCCACTGCCGACACACTGCCACTCCTCGACTGTGTCTTTGCCGGTAGATATCGTGCCGATATCGGCGTCATATGTGACAATGACAACACAATGTAAAATCATTTAGTAGGTACTAAACGTATGCTATTATCTGACCGCCGACATTGTCTCGATGTCAGGTCGGTGCATGTCGTTATCGGCGAATGTGCTGTATTATAAGAATCAACTAATTTTATTGATGAAAGAAACAAACATAATTTAAGAATTTTATCAAGTAGACAAGCCATGTGCCGGTATGCCCGATGGTATTTTCTAGGGATGCAACGAATACGAATATTCGTGTTCGTTGGAAAATATTTCTTGATAAAACCTTTATATTATTTTCAACATCGGGAAGTATAAAAATAGAAAAAAAGTAATCGTTTGTCGCCAAAAACTTGCAAGGATTATGTTAAAAAAATAAATGTACCTATAGTATATTGCTCAGCGTGTTTAACTTCCTTTCACGTTCTTTGACTAATAATTGCATGCCGCTATAGTAGAATCAATTATTCGTATTCGGCGAATAGTACAATCGGTATTCGTATTCGTAAAAGTAGTATTCGTTGCATTAATAGTCATGGATAAAAATTGCAAATTTCCACACAAACTTTTATCCCCTATTTGAACCCCTTTAGTGGAAAATTTAAAAAAAGTCCTGAATTTAAGATTTCTATTATGTAGAATGGGTAAAAAATGGTCTTACTGCTTTGCTTATACTGTAACCATATTCTTTTATTTTTGATGTTTGCCACCGTTCATGAAGATCCGTAAATATTGACAACCACATAAATGAAGGAACAATTACCGTACTTTATAGGCTAGTGACGTACCTACTGCTACAGCTTTATTTGATCGAATCTATTATTTTAGGACATCCAATTAATTTAGTGTATTTTTAAAACGTCCCCGGTCATTTCGGATTGCGGTCTCATCGGTTTATCAAAACAAAAGTGGCATAAATGAAAGTATGAATTGGTTAAAAAAAAAACCAACAAAGATACGTTAAGAAATTTGCGGAAACAGTTCGATAGAGAGTGATTGTAGTAATATGGATGAATCTGATTGAAAAATCTTAGAAAACGTGTTTTATTACAACTTCTTCATAACCGACGATAAAAAAATATAAACGACTCGCACTTGACTGTAAGTTTATTGATAATAATTTGTAATGTGTCTGACACTATTGTAAGATGACAATTAAACTTCACCATTTCGCAAATAATCACATTTTCGAAAACAATATTATGATTCAAAACTATAATATAATTACGAGATATGTTCTCTGAGCTATCGTAATTTCATATGTAATGTGTTCATATTTAGTTTGAATTTCGCGCCTCATTCAATACATGAGTGTCACAGCGCCACACGAATCCGCGCCCCGCAAAACACAAATTGTATTTTATTTATTAAAGGAAAGGCATAGCACGTATATGTTTAAACTTTTGTATGGTAGCAGAGTTTATTATTACGAATATGTAGGCGCAAAATTATAAACTTAAATTCAATATTTCGCATTAGTAAAATAAAAACATAATTACTCGAGCAGCATATTACTTAGTTGTTAGAACTTTTGTTGTAAGGTATAACTAAGCCCTATAAAGGTTTAGAAAATGATTTGAAAAACTTTTTTTTTTTATTGGAAGAGTTACGGGACATTTTTATTTTTTTTTAGTATTTGCCATTGTTCCACAGTACCTATCTGTTAGCATTTTCACTAATAAAAAGTTTAGATAGTACTAATGAGAAACAGTAAAGTATTTTAATTTTAATTTTTTATTATTGTTATAATACGAAATATTAGGAAATACCTAATTTAAAGCTATTGCATAACTCTAAACTGTTAGCATTTTTGTTGAATTCAGTAAAGCTATCCACTCAGCAAAAATAAAAAACTTTAGAATTATCGAAGGGCATATTCTTCTGGGTAGTGGACTAAAACGAATATTTTTTTATTTGTGGTGCTAACTGGCTTCAGAAGTGAAGTTAATGTAAATCATAATCATCAATCAATCAATAAGCTAATCATTGTTCTAATATGCAAACCTCCCAAGTTTTCTGCATAACTACTGTAAACAAACCTGAATAATTATCTGACCCAAGCGAAGAAGTACCACTTCAACCAAAAAAAAAAAAACACCTTAATCAACTTTTTAATGGGACGGTCGAGTTAAGATAAAAATTCTGTACCGCTCAAATATTTAAATAGCTTTATGGGTTCCATTATACGGAATTTATTGTCCAGTTTGAGGTAATTTTTAATATTTTGAAAAAATTACCTTTATCTTGATGATTTTTATCCATTTACAAGTTAGGTTCACAAATAACACCTGTCTAAAATTATGAACATCGTAAAGTTGAAAATTATGATCACTTTTTGTTTTCATTTTCATGCAAATGAGGGCTGATCTCATCGAGATTTTTCTGGTATTTATGTACAAGATTCGCCTTGTAATTTATGTCTGCGATATCGTAATGGATCTCATGAAAAATCTATAACCATTTGCGGACCAGAATAGGCGACAAACTGCAAAGGGAATTTCAATGTTCGGAATACAGTTAATGAGCGGTAAAAATTAGGCTCATTACCGTTAAATATAATTCTCGTTCGTTTTTTTTAAGGAATAAAAATTGACTTGCAAAAAAGATTGCTAGTAAAATGTTGTTGTTCGCGTAGATGAACAACAACTTTCGGCTGAAATGATGCTGATGATCATTTCAGCCGAAAGACGTCCACTGTTGGACACAGGCCTCCCCCAAGCACCGCCATTTCGACCGGTTCTGTGCTTCTCGCATCCAGCGGATTCCTGCCGCCATCACCGAGTCATCGGCCAACTCCTTTGCAAAAACTAAATTAAAAAACGATCCCTTTACTATTTTTATAGGAAAGTAGGTTGAGGTTGGACGGAGTTTCACGATTCTAATATGTGTGTAAGAAGGAAAGATACAGACAAAAAAGATGAAAAGATTCGCATTGCGGATAAAAAACCATGGCCATCTTTTTTTACTTACACAACCCGGTTGAACGGGACACTAGCGTGTATGTCGGTTTTTGCTCTGAATATGAACTGAATTATATTGCCTTCGGTAGTATCGAATGTTGGAAGTCAAAATTGGTGGGTTATTGAAAATATTCGTGCTGAAACTAAAACATCTCTATCTAGACTAATATTAAAAAAAGAAAAGATTTTTTGAATGTTTTGTTTGTAATGAATAAACTCAAAAACCCGATTTAAAAATTCTTTCACCAATAGAATATTTTATAATTTATAAAGATATCACGCTGGCGAAAGCTAGTTGGATATAAAATTCAAACAAACAGATTGATTTATACCAGACTAGCTTTTGCCCGCGACTTCGTTCACGATACCTTCCTCAAGAATTGGGCTATCCAATGCCAAAATATTTTTTCAAATCCTACTGGGAGTTCCGGAGATTACCTCCTACATACAAACTTACAAACAATATTATTAGTATAGATCAAATTAAATTAGTAAGCGAAACTCCACAGACGTGATGGGTATCGATATCTAAACCCGAGAAAACAAAAAAAAAAAAGTTTCTTTTTTGGGCCCGTAGACCGCAGTTTTTGTAATAACGAATAAAATAATATGTGAAGTATGAGTTTAGAAAATCTGTTTTTTTTTTCTTTATCATCAGCACTATTATAAAGTTTACTCAAAAAACAGTTTTCTGAAACTGATATTTCAAGTAAATAGTTACTACCTGCAATTGTTGACCCCAAAATAAATCATCAATGTATAATGTATGTACCTATCACGCTAGCTAATTTA
Organism: Omphaloscelis lunosa; assembly: GCA_916610215.1. Lineage (NCBI taxonomy): Eukaryota > Metazoa > Arthropoda > Insecta > Lepidoptera > Noctuidae > Omphaloscelis > Omphaloscelis lunosa. The sequence continues at coordinate 17,581,133 of OU744247.1, forward strand.
ATTTGACCCTGTTTATAAGATATTCAAAAATCATGGTAAAATTTGTTTGAATATAAAAAAGTCTGACTAAAAAGAAGTCAACATTTGTAAGGTTCTTGCCTTTTTCAAATACAGCTGTAGCCATTTACTTCAAACTTTTCACATTACAGCTTCAAACATTTTCCGGGGAAATACAGAAAAGGGTAGGTACACAAAAATCCAGGTAGATAATGAACAATTTAATGAAAAAAAAAAATTAAAAAGTTAACCAAATACATATACCTAAGCGATTTTTGAAGCTGTAAAATACAAGTTTAAATATTATAGTAGATAGATTCCAGGACCAAAATCTAGACTTAAAAAGAGAAAATCGGAAAGAGGTACGAGCTCAATTCTAAAGAAAACTAAAACATCCAATTTCGATCCCCAACTAAACTAGCTACCTTTTCAAATTTCTGGAAACTTGGTTTTGTTTTTGCTTATCTCTTTTTTTCTGCTATACGATTTACTTTGCCCTGCAATCTCATCTCAAAATCATATTTAGAAAAGAAACGAGCAGCGGCAAGTGCCAATCCATCCTACAGCTAAGCGGGATTTACATTATGGAACTAGTGTCGTGAAACGTAGATTGACTATTCTGTTGCGGGTTTTTGAAAAGCTGATTAATTCAAATAACATGCTGTCACATAGAGAAATAATATCAACTATTTCAGCCGATTAATCTGATCAGATAACATGGGATATGACAGCGTGATAGTTGAATTAATCAGCTTTGCAAAAACCCGAAACAGAACAGTCAATCTACGTTTCACGGCACTAGTTCCATAATGTAAATCCCTCTTTAACAAAATAATTTAATGTCCGTTTATGAATTTAAATAATTAAACTAAAACATCTCGGGTAAAATCAATACTAACAGTACGTGGCCAGCCGCAAGTATTCGAAAACGTTCGGCTTTGTTGTCTCTGTCACTGATACCTGCACTCTAATTGCATAACACATTTTCAATCACAATTTAAATGATTATGAAGGATATTGCTAATCCATTGCTTCGTAATATGTTCGAAAAATTTATCAACAACGTAAATTAAAGAATGAATACTGTTGAACTGTCAAATTGAAAGCCATTGCTACTTTAAGTGTGTTACGCAAAACCCAGTAAAAGAGAGATGTGCCATATGCACGCCTGTGTATTGTAGGTACATTAGGCGTACGTCCTACACATTAGTTCGGTTCGGCATTATTTGGCACGATTCGGCACGTTTGGCACGATTCGGCACAGTTACGCGGCAAAATAAGTAACAAGTGTGTACCTCCCCTCACATACCTACTTTGCAAAGGTACCACATGACATAACAACCCATCCTATAAGGAACAGGAACTCAAAGCTGACCCACAAATAAATTAATCATCCCGAAGTATCAACCTAAGTTCCTTATCACTAATAGTGTTGACTCGTCCGTTCGCAACAAGATTGTGTTTACATAATTTCATCTGATGCACGCTTTACGATTATAGCTCGCCTTTGACATGATACTCATCTGCTCGGTACATAATGTTACCCGTTTGTTTTCTCTCCTGCCCGGGGTAATGTAACATGTTTCGAGATTAATAAAACTGTGAATTTTATTACATTTGGTGTTGTATAAACAGTTGTGTTTGTGGTAAAACACGTATTAAAGTTACTTTTATGTAAATTGGACTGGATACTATCTGTGACGTATCACATGAACAATGGGTACAAGCTTTATGACCTTATTATAGGAAATGATTTTAACTTGCAGAACCAGATGGAGATGGTGGAATAAGTCTGATAAAGAATTTTATAATAACTGTTAGCGTATGAAAAATAGAAATATTAGCAGAATAGGTACCGGCAGGCTTATACCCTGTAGCAGAGCTGCTTATGTTATTATATATAGATAATAAGCTTTTAACTTTTTTTTTCTTGATATTTCCTTAGGTGATATTTCCTTTTCCCTGGGCAAGTTGCCTTCAGAATCCCGAGATGATAATATATTGTATTTACTTATCTATATATATAAAAATGAATCCCTATTTCCCTTGGTCACGACATCACGCTAAAACGGCTGAACGGATTTGGATGAAATTTGGGATATGGATAGACCTTTACCCGGAGAAGGACATAGGATACTTTTTATCCCGATATTTTTCCGGGATCGAGACTTATGCGGGTGAAACCGCGGGGCGCAGCTAGTTCTTCATAGAAGTTTATATGGCTTCTAAATTCAGCATTACTTAAAAGCCATCTACAGGCATTTTCCTGCACCATTTGGTTCACCCTTGGTCATTCGCTATGCGCCATCTATTGACAGTTTAATACGACGTTTGCTTTCGGAAGAGGTTTCAGTTCCAGTGAGTTCTACACCCTTTCTCGAGATGGCGTTTAAATAATAAAAAGCGTCCTGTATTTGTTAATAAATAAATACAGGAATTAAACATGAATTAATGGTAAATACTTTCGGGTAAGGTCATTTGTCAACATGCCTTTAAGAGAATATGGCGTTTTCTATTCAATATTATTATAAAGAGTTATCATTTTGCCAGTTCATTTTAGACTGCCTCGTTGGTCTAGTGGTCGCAAGCGCTACTGCTAAGTATGAGGTCCTGGGTTCGATTCCCGGGTCGAGCAAAATGTTATTGGGTTTTTCTATCTGAAATTTCTCAGTAGCAGCTCGGAGTCTGGATTTGTGCCCGGTTGATGGCAATAGGCTCGCCCCCTATTACATGGGACTTAAACATAACTGGCGAAATGTGGGTGTGCCTGCTACAGGGACACCTCTGCCCAACCCTTCGGGGAAACAAGGCGTGATGTTATGTTATTTTATGTTATTTTTACGACCTTAGCTTTGATTTTGGCATCACTCACTATATTTCTTGACGCTTGATTTCTTCGGATAAAGGAGAAATGTTTGAACAAGCGTAGTTTGTACAGGATTTGCCATAATTTGTGGTTCATGACTTTAAGGGCCTGATTTATTTAAAATTATGATTCATAAAATTTTATTAAACTTGAAACTATTACAAAATCTGAAATATCGTCGCTCGGCATCTTATACCGCGAATGTGACATTTTTGACGAAAATCAGATTTTTGTTTTATTTCATTCTACACGACAAAAATTTCACATTCACGGTATTGGATGCTGAGGGACGATATTTGAGATATAGCAATAGCTGTATTCTAGAATGTTCACATGAAAAATAAACTGCAAATCTTACTAAGTTCTAAATCTACGCTACTAACGGTGTTCCTTTCGAGTTTTGCTGTCATCAAACAGCGGCATCTATTCGATTTAGAACATACTCATTGGAAATATTAAAGACTAAATATTATTACTGACTGACATGCATCTGAAAATGGAATTGCCTAGTGAAGAAATAGTCATAAAATGATAATCCCAAATCCATTCATAATAATTAGGTAGTCTTATCTAACATACTACCTTATATTTTTATCTACAGTGTCAGTGTATGTGTGTTAACATGTCAATGTTGAAATTTGAAATTTCATCTTTTACTGCCATCTGACTGCAAAAATCTGAGCGTATTAAGTTTCCACGTGGAGAAAGAAAACTGTAGAGGAAACTAGGCGAGGACTGTTCTTATTTTAACATACGCTCACTAGATGGCAGCACCAGTTTAAAATCGAAGGTAGTTAAGTATGTAGCCGATGGCTTTAAGAAAAAGTTGATCCGGAAAAGTGACACTACCAACCTTTTTACTTCGTATTCGTTCTGGATGACGATCTACCTAAAGCGCCTCTTGTTACATATCTTATTTCGGTAATATTAAAGTCAAATGGCTCAGGGAGACAACTTAAAATCGTAGCTGAGGTAAATTAGATAGGGAAACCAGCAAAACTCCGTAGTTTTGTAGCAAAATTGGGGTTTGATCTATTACTTTTGTCCTGACTGCTGTGAAAAGTTCTTGCATAAAGACGTCGATATTTGTTTCGGCAGCAAAATGTTTCGCTCCGTCTGGCGAGTACCCTTTCAATTATTCAACCACAGTGCTTAAACAATAGATTAGAAATCAATCTAGACCAAAAGCGGATTAAATATATGCCTAAATAATTAAGCGGTTCACTAAATTGGGGTTAGTATTGTTAATATAAGGGAAGGTAATGAAATTTTGAACGAGCAGGTGTCGTTACGCTGGCGGTGTCTCGGGAGATTAAAGTGGACGATGTCACTAAATAACACGGGGTAATAACATGGTGTTTAATCAAAATGGAGTGCTAAGACACAGAAATTAGGTTTGTGAGGCATTAAATTTAAAATAAATGGCTATCTTACCGACGGAGAGCCACCACCGATATTATGTCGTATAACCTAAATCAGTATTGATCACCATAAATTGTACACTTTAAAGTAAATTAAATGAATATGTCTCACTAATATTTCAGTGTATGATAGTTAAATATACAGTAACTACTCTTCAAATGTTACAGAATTACATCTGTCATAAGTTAAACACCCGGCGGGCGTTGCGGAGCATTAGATACGCTTTATGCTAAGTTGAAGTGGGCTGTTGATATTTACTGGCGCGTTAGTCCTTCATTTCTTATCACTCTGTGGCTAAGACCTATTACTAGAGGCTAGTTTCTGAAATGAACTATTGAAGAACGCGTTGTGTATGTTTTTAGGGTTCCGTACCTGAAAAGGAAAAAACCGAACCCTTATAGAATCACTTCGTTGTCCATCCGTCAGTCTGTCAAACCCGTTTTCTCAAGAACGCGTGAAGGTATCAAGTTGAAATTAATATCTAATACGTAAATCTATATTCCCTCGGAGCTCTAAAAAGATCAAGCTTCTACGTCTATGCAATAAGCAAATACAGTCATTTATGTGACATATTTTGATACTCGCAAAAACCTACAGGTTTTTTCCCGTTGACCTAGAATCATGAAATTTGGCAGTAAGCAAGGTCTCACAGTACAAGTAAAGGAAAAAGTCCGAAACTTGATAATTTATAGTTTTATCACATATAAAAATATTATTTTGCGATTACAAATTTACATTTGCAGTTGGAGAATTGACCGTGACGTATATCGAAGTACCTATACAGTTAGAAAACATCTTTCGTAACTTGAACTGGGAAAAGTTTGGTCTTAATATAATTGAGTTGAAAATAAACCACCCCAGAGTTGCCGACGACTTAGTGTTATTCGAAGAAATCCCAGAAAACTTGCAAAGTTTGAGCGAAGAAAGCGAAAAAATTGGTCTGAGAATGAATTACAGCAAGACAAAACTAATGACTAACTCTATAAAAGTAGATATAAAAATAAAGGAGGAAGCCCTGACATATGTAGAAGACTACACATATCTTGGTCAAGTCATCTCTACCAAAGACCAAATTAGCCAGGAAATAAAAATGAGGATTGCAATTGATTGGAAAATATAGGTCCCTCAAGGAGATAATGAAGTCTAAAAACCTAGGCATGACATTGAAAAGAAAGATTTTGAACTCATGTATACTCCCATGTTTAACATATGGATATGAGACACATAACTGGCCATAACTGGCATGGACTTGAAACATAACTGGCGAAATGTGGGTGTACCTGCTACAAGGACACCTCTGCCCAACCCTTCGGGGAAACAAGGCGTGATGATGTTATGTTATTTATATGAGACATGGGCTTTCCTCTGAGCAATTTGGTAATTCCAAATCGCTCAGAGGAAAGCTTGCCAAGTGTCAAAGAGCAATGGAGAGAAGCATGGTAGGCTTAAAGAGACAGGATAGAATAAGAAACACAGATCTCCGGTCAGAACAAAACTGACCGACATTCTAACAAGAATAGAGCAACAGAAGTGGAGGTGGACAGACCATATGATGAGAGACACTAAAGGAAAGTGGAGCAAGGTAATGACAGAGTGGTATCCAAGAGATGGCAAAAGAAATCAGGGAAGACAGCTTTTCCGATGGGAGGATGAAATAAAGCTGACAGCTGATTCAAACTGTAGGAGGATACCTCGCGATAGACAACAACGGAAGTTATTAGAGTGTGCCTCAAGGCATAGGCTTCTGTCTTGAGGCACATCGAAAATCGAGACAATTTGCGATTTTTTTATTGTAAACATTATTGTAAATTTTGCTGTCTAGTTTCGGAATTTTTATTATTATTAAGTTTGTTCTTGGGATATTCATCGCAACTACGGAACCCTTTATTGTGTGTGGTCCGACATGCACTTGGGCGGTTTTTTTTAATTTCCCGCAGACCGGTGCGACACGACGGTATGTCGCCTTTATTTGTTGTTAAATAAGTATGCTTAGGAACGTAACGTTAGGAATCTTATATTCAGTATTAGAATGCTATCTACTAGATCCTTAGTAACCATAGCCGATTGAGAGATCTATCAGAGAAATGTTAAAGGTCTGCGAGGAGTATGCACGGCCTGGTGTACAATGTCCGTTAATGTGAATATTTGGTCTTAAAGGCCACCGGTAAGTGTCCAAAAAATAAACCTAGTTTTTCCCTAAAAGGTATGAGCTTAAATAAAGTCCACCAATTTAAGTACTTGGGGTACATACTTACCGACGACCTTAAAGATAATGCAGACATCGAAAGGGCACTGGCAGTCCGAGGGAATATATTGGCCCGTAGATTCTCTCGTGGTGCGGACCAAGCCAATATCACCCTGTTCAAGGCGTTTTGTCAAAGTCTGTATGCGGGGGTTTCACCAAAAGATCGTTAGATGTCTTACGTATCCAATTCAATAATATTTTTAGGATGCTGTTGAAACTGCCTCGTTTCTGTAGTGCATCAGAGATGTTTGTTCAGAACCGAACTGACGGCTTCTATGCAGTGATTCGCAAAAAAGTCGCATCACTGATGCGTAGAATGCGGGTCAGTGGCAATAGCATTCTGAAAACAGTGGTGGAGAGCCCTTACTCCCCTTTTCTGAGGCACTATGTGGGGAGAATGGTCAGGTACCATATTCCTTGCTTTATCGTTCTTTGCACATCCTGCCGCAGTCACCAGCTAAACTTATCCTTGTTTTGCGTACTACTAACACTAGTGATAAGGTATTTTACTAACAAATTGGACAATATTGCTGTCCGAACTGAATGAATAAATAAATAAATAGCAATCACTAGGAAAAGTAATTTAGAATTGAATTTACCCATAACCAATTATGTTTCTGTGTGGTGCAAATTTGTCAACCACACTGTACTTAAATAATTAATTGTGTGTTTAAAATTTAATCTTTACGATGGAACTAATATTATTAAATGGGAAGGTACCTATCACTTAATAAAGACCTTATGTCGTATTTTTTTCTGCAAGTAACACTATTATTGACTAGCATTTACTTTTCATCCTTATCTTCTTCGTTTGTCTACGACGCAGAGTAGAGGTGGAAGTAAAAACCAACGAACGCCAACGATGTTTGGCTGACTTATTTATAAACGTATATACCACAGTATTATGTCAGTTTCAATACAACCCATACGACAAATTAAGGTATTTATAGATGGGACAAGTTTATTAAACAAAATAAATTGCAAAACTGTCCGTGAATAGTCCGTCGTGACCGGCTGCTTGCAGCGTATTGCGCCATGAAGACAATGAAGTGCACGGATTAATAAATTATATTTGTTAGAACGTGGATGTCTGGCAACATTCAAAACAGGTTTTTGTTCGTTTCGAAAGATATAACATGCGTCCGTTTCATTTATTTGTCAGTTTCTTTTTGTTTTGTTGTTTTGCAATTTTATTTGATTTTCACACAATGTATTTGAATATTCGTTATTATTAATACACTAATTTATCTTATTATTTAAGTATAGATACACAAACACATATACACAGTATAAAATTTATTTAAATACGTTACCTCACACTTCAGGTCCAGTTGAAAACCAGCGTCAGGTACGAAGGAACACGGGTGGGTTTTAGTCAGTAAGAGTCTGCCACGCCCTCCCACTCCGCCCAGGGGCCTAGACAAAATCCAAGCGTTTTCAGCTCACGCTTATTCCTTTCATGCTAAGGAATTGACGTTAGCGTGAAAAAATGGTAGACAAGTTACACATAGATCGCGATACGCCTATTCCGCAGCGTCGCGTGAAACATTCCATGTTTAGTCTATGGAATAGTGTGAAACAGTTGTCAAATATGTGTCAAACGCAATAGCGCGCTAATAATTCAAATGTGTAATGTGAGTTGAAAGTAAATAAAGTGTTTTAATAAGAAGAAAATAAATAAATAATAAGCTAAACCTAATAATGCGGTTTTAAATAAATATTAAATTTAGTGTAAGAACTGTGATTTAGGTAGTTAGTATCTTTGAAAAACATGAATATACCTAAATATTGTTAAAAAAAATACAGTTTTGTGAAGATGCGTAATTTATAGATTTTATTTATATTTTAGATGGAATCTAGACTACGTGTGAGTCCCGAGTACTCCCGAGCAATTTAGTTTGATTAGGTATAGAATATATGGAAAGGCGTGTTAAGATTATCTCGATATTTTGTTACATATTCCTAATTTAATTCTCATTTTAACTAGTTTTGGAAGTATTCAAGATTATGGAATGCGTAATATAAACAAAGACCTCACAATGGTACGCTTTTAAGATTGTGCTTATTACATTTTTTATTATCCTATAGATTAACTCGAATACATACCTTAAATACTTACTGAATAGGCAGGGTGTTAAAATGCCAGTACCAAAATTTATGTTTACTGGCTCCTATTTTTATTGTACATTAATCTTATCATGAATACTACTTTTAGCCATGGACGATTTAATCTTGTTAGACGTCTTTGCAATACTCCTTCATTATTAGCTGCCCATAATAATCTTAAACTATGCATTTTAATGATTAATTTGAAATAAACACACACAAAAATGTCAGTGTTAACTATTTATCACTGTTAGCGTCAGGGTCCGAGCTCGCGTTAATGCAGCGTGTTGCGGAAACGCCGAAATAGCGTTTATGATTGTCAAAAGTGGCACTTGTCTACCATTTTGATGAATATTTTTGGTGTCTATGTGGCGTCTATACGTCAAGCTCATTTCAACGTTCCTTTCCGCATGAGGAATAATGACTTTGTCTACCAATTTAGTAGCAGTCACCTAACATCTCTAAAGCTAATGTCAACAGCATATAATTTTATCTTTCCGTTGGCGTTAACGCTTACAGAAAAGGGATTTTGTCTAGGCCCCCAGAGCTGGAGAAGTTATTTGATAATTAGCCACACAAAAAAAGGCACTATTTGTCTGGCATTTTTGCTGATTTGGCGCAGCGGCGAGGCACACTTTCCTGTTAAATTAATATTTTACACTTTGTTTTTTTTTTTCTTTATTACTTGTGGTATAATTATGCTGTCTTGTGTGCCTTTTTGTCTGTGCTAAATAATTATGCTGTCTTGTGTGCTTTCTTTCTAAATGGGCCAACATGATTTGAGAGAGAAATTAATGCAAACACCTTTTCAGGAACTACCTACCTTGCAGCTTTGCAGGCCTTTTCATGGGTTGCAACAGCGATGCCCTATCCAATCTTAGCTTAGGTACTGGTTTAGCTAATCGGTGTTTAGGTGACTAAACTTTTCCAAAAAAAAAACACAAATTCACACCTTTTATCCATACAAAAGGTGTAAAACAGTCACTCATTAAACTATTTAAGGTAGCTTAAGCACGCCGAGAGGTGACGTTGACATTTTAAGACAGCCTAAATTACCATAAGCTCTTTTAGCTACTCAAACCGGAACAGGGGTAGATACCCTGCTTGCTATAGCTATGTACCGTCTCAAATGCGGGTAGGGCTGCCAATATTACGTTTTGAGGAAGTAGGGCGAAGAAAATCTTTTTTTAATTTTGAAGTTTGGTTTCGTTTTAGTTTAGAGGCAGGAAGTGTTACTCTTGATTTTAGAGGCGTATTCATGCATGTTTTTTTTTTGGTTTTGAAGAGCAAGAGTCGATCCCAAGTTTTACTGTTTTTTTATTAAATTATAGTATATGATTTGAAATGACTAGTTGAAATTGCCTTAAAAAATAATAAAAGTAAAATAAAAGCTTTTATAGTAATGGGATGAACGTAAATTATTAAGATTTTTTTTTTGCCACTATAACCTTAGTAAGCATTCCACATATTTTTCGTGTAACCTGAATGTCATGTAAAGAATGAATTAATGTGAAGCGCTACTGCTGAGTATGAGGTCCTGAGTTCGATTCCCGAGTCGAGCAAGGTGTTATTGGGTTTTCCATCTGGAATTTCTTAGTAGCAGCCCGGAGTCTGGATTTGTGCCCGGTTGATGGCAATAGGCTCGCCCCCTATTATATGGGACTTAAACATGACTGGCGAAATGTGGGTGTACTATAGGTACACCTCTGCCTAACCCTTCGGGGAATACAGGCGTGATGTTATGTTATGTTATGTCTGAATGTCAACTACTCTACTTCCTGTCTAATAAATAAATAATTACGACGACATGAACCTACATTTTCAGCAGGCAACTAATAATATTATAAACAGAGTGTTTCTCAAATATAATTTACTTAGTTGACACAAAATTACTTATGATGAAAAGCAATTTAAATTAACAACAGCTCCGAAAGAGGAATTAAATTAATAATAAGTGGTACTTGAACACGGAACCAATTTGAAAATGGAGATTTTATTATTATGTACCATTATCAGGCTTTGTTGAATAACCTGAGTTTTCAATTACCTAATGAACATACTTACATAACTCACGCCTTCTTCCTATGGGGGTAGGTAGGTTCTGTTTCGATCCTCACATACTCCTTTACACGCTGATTGCGAATACTACGGACCTGACCTTTCTGAAGAACATCACCAATAAGGTCACTATCATGTCCTCATAGATGTACTTAAAAAGTATAAACTTTTATTAAATTATCCTGTATTAAAAAGTCATAACCCTAAGCAATAGCTTGGAACATGCTTGATAACACAGAGAAATAGAGTGAAGAGCCAGAAGGGTTGCAGCCTTCGAACTGATGTAAAAACGATGTTCTTTGCAAGCATCTGCGTTACGTTTTGTATAAGTTAAGCTGTAAAATATAGTTCGCTTTGCAATTAGATAGATTTTATTGTCTTTCAACCGTTAAACGGTATAGAAAAAACCAGTCAAGTGCATGTTAAACCACGCACAATGATGGGTTCCGTAGTTCGGATGAATTTATCCCAAGTACAAGTGTAACTTTGTAGTTGAAAAAATGTTCTGCCTTATATCGGTATAAGTCACGGTCAAGTCATGGTCAATTCTCCAACTGCAAAATAAATGTTTTGTAATCGCAATTTTTTTTTTCTTCATAAAACTACAAATGATCAATTTTCGGAGTTTTTCGGATCATTCGTATGCCTCATCCCCATGTGCTTTATCAGTTAAAATGAAAAGTTTCAAGTTTTTTAAGAAAATTTATGAAAATTGACCGTGGGCCTAAAATTATGAAAAATATTCCGGAAATAGTTTTATACTTATAAATTACAGGAAAACCTTTAAGGTTCTTTTAAAATATAAATCTCCCAATATTGAAATTTACTTTTGCGGTTGAAATGTATGTGCAAACGTTTTTCAACTGCAATGTTAAGTTTGTTCTTGGGATAAATTCATCCCAACTACGGAACCCTTCATTGAGCGTGGTCCGACACGCACTTGGTCGGTTTATTTTTTTATTTTACTAAATCAGCACAAGTATATAGGCGTGACAGATCTCTGCGACCAAACTGCCAAAATCCCACGCTTTATTCGAAGTGCACCCTAAAAATCACTTCAATCCACCCATGTAAATTTGTAGACCCGTTCCTAGCCAAACTCGGTCTGCATACTCGATCATCCAATCAAGAATCCATTTATCCCAGAGCTGTAAGCCAAATCCTCGCATTGGCAAGTCTCCTGAAAGTCGCCCCCGCCACAGATGGCTTTTAAAGCTTGAAAACAATCGTTAAGATGTAAGGGTTAATGGGGGTGAGTTCGAGTTTGTGCATTTTGGCTTGAATCCTGACCCACTTGTTAACAGTTCCCGAGCTTATTTTAGAAGTCAATAACATTTCTAATCTATTCGAGTTTGCTCTGAACCAACAAGAAACTAATCTATGTCTAACTTCGGATGCAATTACTGCATCTAGTTGGTCTTCCCCGACCGATGGGTTTTATTTGTTTCGTTCATAAAATGGAAGAAAGTACTGTTGGCTTTCTACCGAACAAATGTTGCTAGTGGAACGTAATTACGAATTCAATGTCGGATGGATTGGTTGATAAATAATTAATGAAGTTAGTGAGTGTTAGATCAATTAGTTATCATATAATGAAATTACTTTGCTCGCTTCGTATTTAAGATTAAAGTGAAGCAAGGATTTTTGTTTTATTCGTCTCATTACCGCACACCAGTACTTAAAGAATCAAGCCAATTTCCAACTACTATGGCTACACAGAGCAATTAAACTATTCGACCCCTTGACCTCTATTCCACTAGTCACAAATAGGTAATCCAAACAACGTGGTTTTACGGGAGGACCCGAAATTAGGTAACCGGAAAATAATAATCGGTTTAAGCCTCGATCCGAGGTAAAACCCGCCCGAACCGACTTTGAATTAAAAACGACAATGACTCCGTTTGTTTACTTGGAATAATTTGAATAATTTTGTGTTTTATTCATTCGGAAGTTTGGTAATCGACAATTCCTTGATTTATCGGTTTTGGTTGATTCGTTAAGGGTTTAGGTGTGAAGGTTTGATGGAAAATAATAATTTGGATTGGTAACGTTTTAAATAAGTTTAAGTGAAAATAATAAATGTTAGGCGAAGTGAAGCGCTGTGTTGGGGCCGTTTTGTTTATATAGGAACTGTTCAGTGTTTCCTTTTAAGTTTAATTTTAGTTAATACAGTGCGTTAGTAATTCACTCTGTAACAATAAACCGTGAAGAAGTTTAAGGAGTTATTTCTCTCGTTTACCCGTATCCCAATTCTGCTCCCACGACTGTATATCTGACATACATACGTATGTCATAGGCTATATCTGATCACAATTCTATGTACGGTGGGTTGCGTCAATTGAGTACCCCAGTTGTATTAAAATTTTAATACAACTGGGGTACCCAATTGATGCAGCCCACTGTACCTACCTGGATTCGACATAGGTATACGTATTATAAAATCTTATCCTCATAAAACTAGCTACTATTCTTATTCCCTCTCTGTTCATGCAGTAAGATTGTAGAACTCACTTCCGCCTAGCATTCGTGATTTAAAAACTGTTTCTCTATTCAAATATCGAGTAAAAGAGCATTACCTTTTTCTCTGAACTATATTTATCCTGCCGGGGTTGCGGGGAAGTCCGAAGGGAAACTGTGGCCAGTAGTGTTTTAGTCAGTAAGAGTGGGAGAAATTATTTGATAAATTCCCAAAAAAAAAAAAAAATGCATACAATATATACATGTGTGTTGTTTTATGTATTTATTTAAGTAATAGCTACTGCCCGCGACTTCGTTCGCGTGGCAGTCGTAAAACACCACAATATACTACAATAACAGCCACATTTTTATAAAATAAAACTTCCCTGTATACTACGTTTGTAGTTTCATTCTCAGCAGCCCAAGATATACAGAGTCAGGAATGGTGACTCGGAAGCAAACGACGTACAATTATCTGTGTGAGAAGCAGCTTGTCTTGAAGTCGACACCCGCAGCTTTCAGCCTGTGGTGTCGGCCCCCGTGACTTGTTGATCGCATAGAATTTGCTCATTTAAGTATATGACAACTTACTGCGTTATATGTGTAGGTATATTTAATTCTTCAGTTTTAAGACTGCAAATTCATATTTTCACTTGTTCTCACACACTATTGTCTTCATTTCTTTTAATTTTTTCCTTTCGAAAGTCTGCTGGAAGAAATATAAGGAATAAGATGTACCTTTGTATTCAAATTATAATTATGTTGTATCTATTATGTATTTTATTGTGTACAGTGGGCTGCATCAATTGGGTACCCCAGTTGTATTTAAATTTTAATACAACTGGGGTACGGTGGGCTGATGAAGCCTACCGTACATAAATGATAAAATAATTTAATAATAATAAAAAAAACGCTTTCCGTGTCTGTCTGTGTGACCGCGTTATTCTTGACGACACAATGGGTTTTGATGCGGTTTTCACCATCATTCAGAGAATTTATTTCGGACGGTTCATATGTATATTAAATTAATAACATTATAACAAAGAAATCTCGATGTTTCTAGGTGAGTTGTAAAAACCGTGTGAAGCAGGGGCGCGTCGTTATTAGATCAATAAAATTTTAAAATAGTCCAATGCACCTTAGAATATATTTTATTCAAAACCTAGTTCTGTTTGCCAAAAAATATCCTGCTTTGTTAGCTAAAAGATAAAGAGATCACTGCGGTTCCTAAATATAACACAATATTGGCCATTCGACGCGAACAAAATATTGGTTTTATCTCCTGTGAGCGCTCCGTGGTGCCGAGACAAAGACTCCGATGGGTCCTTTTGTTATTCACGTACAATTTTGGGTAGATTTTGTGTAATAATGGTATGATATCTTTATTATGTTGTATGAATGGCCAGTGTTTAGGGATTACGGGTTGTGATTATGATGAATTAGGCTTTGGTCCTAAGACTAATGTCAGTTTAGAATCTATTCTCAAAAATTAAACTTGCTAAGCGAATTGGTGATCGTAGTATGTTCTAAATATGAAAGTGCTAGCTGTCCTCTTATTATACTACAATTACTAATAAGAATTCTGTGTGTGATTATTGAAATTTTCTGTGATATTCTGTCTAAATGCCGACTGGCTCATTAACTGTGTACATACCCAATATTCAAAGAATTTTCTACTAATTACGAAACACCACAAACTTCCAACTGAAAAAAAGATCAACAAAAAAAAGGTTTTTCTTTTTCCCAAAGAATCTAAACTTTGCCCTTTCACTCAGAGGCATCATGAAGCTAATCTTCCTACGTCCGGCCAGATTTCCTTGCAAGGATACGGGCAAGTAATACGAGTTTATGACTGTTCTGCAGAGCTCACACACTGAGATTAGGGTAGGGCAGGTCTTATGTAGGTTCGTAACTGACTCGGGTTAGGTTAGTTATAGAATAGTGGGGACTAGTTTCATCAACACAACCTTGGGTTATTCGAGTTCCTAAAACCAATTTAAGCTAACTCAATCCTGCTCTGTTATTTGGCTTTAGAAATGAAATATCAAAAACAAATGTATGTAATAATAATCCATACTAATAATATTATTAAAAAAATTACATGTTGGCATACAAGTAGACCATGGCTTGGGTTAGGTCTTAAGATACTTTTTATCCCGGTAGCACCTTTCCATGATATCTCACGGGAAGGTGCTATAGGGAAGATGATTTTTTTTTCTTTAATGCGTTTTACCTAAGTCCAATATTTTTGTATTATTTCACGGAGTAAATAGAATTTCTTTTTCTTGACCCAGGCATCATCCCTCTTTCCGACCTCCATGCGGGTGAAGCCGCGGGCAAAAGCTAGTAGTAAATACATTTTAAAAAAATGTGCTCAGCCAAAAATGTCATGACGTAATTATTACTACTATCGACAAGATACTCTTTACTGAATATAGACAGATAAAAATATTTGCTGTAAAGCTAAAGAATAACGACAAATCACTACACTTGGCACCGAGCAAGAGATAACTCGTAAAAACATTTCACGAAACACAAAGAAGATCTAGTTTCATTGGGTGAAGTAGCAAATTGCATAGTATTGGGTAGGTAAGGCAAAGTTGTTGGAAATTGCAACAAGTTGCGACTGGGGCGAGCGCGAAGCTTAATGCTAATGGGGCAAACTTGGCACTGGCTCTGTACGAATAAAGACTCTTGCACACTGGGCGACAAGTTGGGCAAAGTTAGCGGGATGAGACATGATGCATGTGTTTCTAGTGAGTTTTAGCTAAGTTTAAATGTATGTTCAGGCACGTGTAGTCTCTTGAAGAGATTTAGTTTTTCGTCGCTTAGAATAGGGACGTTAAATTTGATTAGTTATGGATGTACCTAATTGCTCCAATTTGTATTGTTATCATGACAAATGCTTGCACTGTCTGGACAGGTATATTCAAATCTGTGTGGTTCTTTCCTTAAAAGACCATTTCAGACACACATCTACATGGTCCTCATATGGCTTGACCAAGTTTATGTATTGACTTTAAAAGAGACTGCGACCTCTGAGTTTGTTTCGGCCTTTCTTCTCAGAGTAGTCAGATAGGAAACGCCGAACTCTCTTACTATCTTATTTTTTAATATGTCGTCTAAAAGTGAAGGGAGGGCGTGTCAGACTCTTACTGACTAAACCCACCCGTGTTCCTTCGGTTGCCCTGTTGCCGGGGGCTACGATCTCCCTTTCGGTTTTCTTCGCACCACCAGCAGGCATCAGCCCTAGCGGACCCCGTAAATTCTGTTGACATCTCTTTGAGGTGCGCGTGGAACACAACGCGCCGTCCTGATGAGACGTATATTCTGTGACTACTGTACTACGCTTTAGGAACGTTCTGGAGGATACAAGTCTCCTGGATACTATAGTGTCCATGGGGAAAAGTCCGTCACTTGTTTCTACTAGTGACCAACGGGTATCTAGAATAAACTACTTGAACAAGCGACCGCCTCGCACCCCCCGGAGTTTAAACAAACAAGTGGTTATTCTGTAACACGACGTGGATCCTGTGTAGCAGGACGTGACTGCAAGGTTCCGGCATCTTCCTGTGTTATTTAAATAATCAACAGATAATAAGGCAGAACTAAAACTGTATATAATTTAAGTCTAAATATCACCAATTTAACTGAACTCGATATCGTTATCAGCACATTTAAACCGCGTTCAAGAGCTGTCAGTGTCATCATTATTGTGGAATATTGGCACTGACAGCTTGAACGCGGTGTAGATGTGCTGATCGGGTTTAGTTTCATTGGTGAATTTAGCCCTAAGTCTCAAGATATAATTAGACCATAACTAGCTGAAACGATAACCTGGACATGAAGGCCACAGTAATCCCCATGCGAGAAGCGCAGGGCCGGTCATCCACTTGAATGAAAAGCAGTTTGTTCCTGACAGTTATTCATAGATCTTTGACTTTCGTTACGGATAGTCAGAAGCCCAAAAGTCTGACAACCAGTCTTACCAAGGGGTATCGTATTAAATACCCAGTAACTGGGCTGTGGAAGTCAGATAGGCAGTTGCTCTATGTAAAATACACTACTCCTGTAGTTGGTAAAAAGCTAGGCAAATTGATTGTTAGTTAACTTTTGAAAAGAGCCGTGTTTTAGTTACGTTTTGACATAAGCAGCAGAACAGTTATTTAATTTATTTTTATTTATTTTATTTCACAAAAGTATGGTACAGTCTGTTACAATAAATACTTATAATTTTACAATTTACGGATAATCAGTAAAAGAGTAACAATTGACAGAATTGAATCTGGCGTCCTAGCCTAGTTACATGGTAACCTGTATTAAGGTTCGGCAGCCCAGGTTCCCACAGAAGGAGCACATTTTTGAATTTTGAATAGACTGCTTATGACTAAGGTGTAAACGTATGTTAACTTATATTTACTTACTAAGTGTGTGGAGTGTTTGAATGTGTGTGTTCTGTGATATCGGCATGGTGTGCGTGTGTTTTTGATGTAGGCGTGGCGTGTATCTGTTCTGTGATGTACGTGTGGTGTGTGTATGTGTGTAAACGGAAGGAAAAGAGGTTGAGTTTAGATCCGGAGTGTTAGAGAAGTCACTACGATTGTGAGGTAAGCCGATGTTCAGTGTCGTCGTAATTTAAGCTGGTTAAGATGCGTGTTATCCGTCTTTTACACATTTTGTAAGAAAATCCCCCCCCCCGAGTTTTACAAACTACCCGCTTAGTGTTTTTCCAACTAAGTTAGTGTAGGCTTTCAGTGCAATCAAATGCCGTGCAATACCAGAAAACATACGGAGAGTGCTATCTGTGCTCAATTCAATTACTGCTCAGTTATATTGTTACAGCTTCTTCAACCTATTTCTACCCACCGCTGAGTTCAGAGAATTGTGGGATTTTATGTAATACCAACTAAGCAGTTGTCATCCAATACAAGATTTTTTTCTATAATACAGAAAACCAGCAAGATATTTTAAATAAAATTATCAGCCGATTGAAAAATCATCCCTTAGTCTATCATTATAATTATTTATTAATATCATATCATATAACTATACCTAATTATATCAATTATTGAATAAACTGCATTAGGTAGTTACACACAAAGGATCCAAATTTTCCCACCAATTCAGACACGACAATACCACTCAAATTAGAATATCTTTGCGGCAGATGGATTGTAGAATCCGCTGTTTTACAAAACCGCTAGTTGTTTTACATAACAGCTCCGTTTTGTAAAATGAAAATGTGAAAGATGTTTCAAGTTGGTCGCAATTACGTATTTTTAGGACTGACTCTCATAAAACTTTAATAACTTTATGTTTTTCCTTAAAACCACAATTTTCACTTATATGACTCGTTTAATTTTTTTTCTTATTGCGGACGGCATTATTGTTGTTATTAAGCACAGAGCTGCGAGCGACAAAAATAAGCTAAAATCTACTATTTGTCATTTCAGTTCACGTCGTTTACATAACGTCTAATCGTTGACCCGCTGCATTGATAAATGCAAAACGTTTATACAATCAAGCGTGTTAAAGTTAAGTAATTACGTAAAACTGCTAATGTCATTCAGTTGTTTTACAAAAAGGAGCTGTTATATAAAACAACTAGCGGTTTTGTAAAACAGTGAATTCTACAATCCATCTGCAACATCATTACAATATTCATACACAAACCCAAACGCAAGACTTACTTCTGTAGGTACAGCTGCCTGTTAAATTGACACGACAGCAGAATAATTCCCAGTTGCAATTTGAATTTGAATGTCTCGAATGGCGTACGGGGGATTATAATTGCATACCTTTTCGCCCGGCGAACTCTTTAATTAGAGGTCTCCCGTAAGACAATATGGCTGGCTCTAATTTGTAAGAGTATTATTTTCAGGGTTCCGTACCTCAAAAGGAAAAAACAGAACTCTTATAGGTTTACTCGTGTATCTGTCTATGTCTGTCCGTCTGTCACAGCCAATTTGCTCCAAATCTAATGGACCGATTAAGTTTAAATTTGGTGCACATATGTATTACTATGACCCAAACACGCACGTGTAACGTAAATAAATTAATTTTGAATATGGGAGTCACTTTTGGGGGCAAATATGAAAATTAAAAAAAAAAATCGAACTGTATCGTGTGGCATATCAAATGAAAGGGATTGTTGCGGGGATCTCATCATCATATATATTTTTTTTCATAATTTTAAAATAAATGCATTTAAAGATATTTAAGAAAATTGATGAAAATTGAACATTCCTCCAGCTTATCTTCTAAACTACTGAACCTAAAATTTTATTTTAAAAAAATATTAAAGAACGGTTCTTCACAGGAAAACCTATAAGAAGTCTCTGAACATTGTGCGTACAAACTTACATTTACAGTTGTAATGTATGGAAGGAAGAACATGTATTTCAACTACAATGTTAAGTTTGTAATTGGGATAAATTCATCCCAACTACGGAACCCTTCATTGTGCGTAGTCCAACACGCACTTCGCCGGTTTTGTTAAGAAATGGTATTTGAGAAACAAATGAAAGGTAGAAAAAGAAGAATAAATTTAAAAATGTTTATTTTTATTTTTTAGTTCTAAACCTAATTAATGTTTTGATTATTAATTTGTGATAGGATGCCTAAGGTTTAGTATCGATGTTTAGACAGGTTTAATATCAGAAACGTGCTTAAATTTAGGAAGATTGTGATTTAAATTATTTTGCATACTTAAGATTTATAAATGAAAAAGTCTTGATCCTCCAAGGACAGTTTACGAAGATGTTTCCATTAATAACCTTTTCTAATGAAACGAAAAAGTAAATAAAGGAAATAAAGTATAAAGGTTTACGAAGTATTTGTAAAAACAAATATCTCTAACAGTTCAAAACTCAATCCGTTCATTCCAGAACAAAATTAAAGTAACAACTGCGAATTCCATTTACCACAACACCATGAATAATTCGATTCAGCTACGTATAAAAACTCAAGAAAGAAAAACAAGAATGATCGTCAAGTATAGGCGTGATACCAGCTTACTCTAATATTGATATTCAAAGGGTATTTTCTTGCATTACAAAGGGTTTCAATTTTATTTGCAAGCCCCCAGGGACCTCACATAAAATCTGTCGGGATTTGACGCAGCGCTGACTGGATGAAAATAGAGGTATAAGTATTTTACGCCGACACTGTGTTATGCCATCGTGTGTAGCGACCCGAATAAAGTCAAATTCAGAAAAAAATGCTGTTCTGATTCACACGTTATGGTGTTCGAAAATCTAATTTAAAAAATGAGTGTTAGCGTTTTTTTTATTTTCGTTTTTTTAAACAAGCGTACGGAATTGGATTTGGAGTGTACTCCTCTAATTAAAAATTGCTAATCGAGTTGCCTTAAAACAATGGACGAAGGGTGACATTAAACAATGAAGGGTACTAAGAACAAATTCAAACCCTTTCGGACGGTCGGTGCACGAAAACAATTAATATGATTTATGAGAGAAATAAAAACCCTTGAGGCCATTTAGCAGCATTTTTGCTTTAGCAATAGTCGACTTTCGTAATAAAATTTGATTTATAATATATTAAATTTCACAAAGAAAGCGGGAGAATATTGTATTAGTAAAATTGTCGGTAAAAATTCAGAAGTATAGAATAATATACAATATAAACAAGGCTTCTTCTTCCCTTTACGTTATATTTTCTTGGAATTTTGAAGCCTCACCGGTTTTCTTCAAACTTACTTCAAAGTAAATAAGCAGGAGATACATACTCATGAGAGTTTTTCTCGTAATACGTAGATCTATTTTGTCCGCAAAGATATCGACTTTTTTCCTTTCTAGATAGACATAGAAAAATTATTTTAATTTGTAAAATATTTATTTTAGTTTGGCTCTAAGTATACCCATATTATTTTATGATGATACCAGGAAATGATTGAAAACCGAGCTGCATATAGTTGGGAAAGTGTTACACGTATAATGTAACAGTATTTATGTCATTATTAAAGTATTTTCTATGTTATAAGGTTTGGTTTCCGCACTTATTCCGTAAGGTGGACCATTGTGCGTGGGCCATGGCGGCCGTTTGATGGTTATTATTAAAGTAACTATAGATATTATTAAATATTGCTTTTTTTAAGAACTCGGTGTACTTCTTTTTAAAAAAAACCGTTAAAAAAAACTACAAAACCGTATTTTATGTAGATGGATGTATGCATTTAGATATATGTTTATTCCTCCAAAACATAGATTATCATAATTATGGACTCGTAACAACAAACTGAAATTACCCGTCCATGATAACAGCGTTTAGACTCGCTTCTCGTAGTTGTTCAGTAATCAGATTATAATGCCAAAGACCACCCACCATCAGCAGAAATTATTATCTTTAAAATAAGGGTGTGATATTACTTATAATAGACTATATTTTTCTCGCGGCTTCGCCCCCTTAGAGGTCGGATATTAACGGACGGGAACGTCCTACCGAGATAATAATGTCCTAACCCAGGTCATGCTCTACCTGTGAGCCGTTGAGAGCGAGAAAAAGTAACATGCAGACAGACAGTTAATTTTGCGTTTATAAAGTAAGGAGCATGGATATGGTATACCTTTAAACTAGCCTAACACTGAACTATAAAACTTTCAACCAGCACGAGAATTACTAAAGAAATCCTACAGTCCGCCCACTGTATGTAGATAGAGGTGATCTGTCGTGCAAAGGTCACGTGCCACATAAACACCTCAGTGACCTTTCTTAGCGCAGCGGCTCGAGCGAGCCTTGTTTATAACCTAGTGAGCGAATGGCTGGTGACATTTTAAGACTTGCTTCGGTGGGAAGGTTAGTTCTGGTTCAGTCAGCTTTGGTTGTGTTAGTTCAGAAAGGAGTTCCTTACCCTTTCTTTGGATGGGCAATTAGCTTCATCTTTCTGACTGACCAACTCCTTGACTATTCAAAAGTGCCTGTAAATAGTTTAAGCTTGAGTTTGATTGTGGAAGTCCCACCAACCTTTTGGTTGACGGACTGGTTATCGTAAACGCAATCTCTTGCAGCCTGAAAAGGTAAGTTGGAAGGTTTTGCCCAGCTGCGGAATCTGGATTGAACTATGAATTTGTTTTTTTTATTTTATTTTCTAACCTTTATTGA
Organism: Omphaloscelis lunosa; assembly: GCA_916610215.1. Classification (NCBI taxonomy): domain Eukaryota; kingdom Metazoa; phylum Arthropoda; class Insecta; order Lepidoptera; family Noctuidae; genus Omphaloscelis; species Omphaloscelis lunosa. The sequence goes on from OU744247.1 coordinate 17,603,404, forward strand.
TAATCACGCAGTTGGTATGACGCTAAGAGAATTTAGATCTCAATCATTTTCATCTTTATAAAGTTATATAAGTATGGCAGATAGTAATTTAAGATGCTCCTTACCTAAATCCTATAATTGCATAGTTTTTTTTTTTTTAAGTTTTGCCACGGCAGTCGCTCAGAAAACACAAACAATAAAAAACGAGCATTTTAAACTAACACTATTTAAAAAAGAGACCTGTGAGAGGCAAAATAGAAGCATTTCTGCTTCTATTTTAGCAAAACACTGCGATATTTACAAAATAAATAGGTACCGCACCACTGATATCTCCCAATGTGATGCCACTAGATACACACCTATGGACATAGTTGACAAACCCACTAGGGAATAATAAATCGTAGTTTAAAAAACTGTTACATACCAGGGGCTATTAAAACACGAGTGTGATTTTGTAAACCGAGCCACAGGAGAGGTTTATAATAAACGAGTGTTTTAACTAGTAATGTGCCGTTTTATACACTACTTTATCTATTTTCATGCAATTTCAACAAAAACACAATTAATAGCACAGCAGCAACCGATCAGATTATTAATTCATATGCATTATTATTCCCCACTAGCTGACCCCGCAGACGTTTTCCTGTCCAAATTTCAATAATTTATACAACATTCCCATAGAAAGTGCACTTAAAATTTTCCCGGAATTTTTTTCAAATTTTCTTTCCTTAAGAACCTAATTCGAATTATTATGAACATTTTAAAACGAAAATGAGACAAAAAAACAACAAAATGCTTGATGGACCGATGCCCGATGCTCCAACATCGTTGATCTATATATATAAAGACTATTTTCTACAGTCTATGAAAAACGAAAAGATGCGCAGGCGATACTTTAAGGTAGAACGGTTGTCAAAAGTGACAGAAAATTAATAAAAACGTAATACAATCATTATTAATTACAATTAAAACAATGGCCATAGTCACAAATAAAATCATCTATCTGAATAAACAGTACTTCAGTTAACGTACACGTACACGTAATGTGTAGTTACTAACTAAAAACGAATAGGTATATTAAATATTATAATGTATCGCAACTGCGTGTATGTAGCTGACTGTGTAGTAATGCTACGAATTGTATGTTTGCAAATCTCAAGAAAACAGTTTCAAGTGTTACTCAACGAACAAAATTATGAAATACGTAAAATTAATGCTTCTATTTCGGCTGTTGCCGCAGTGTAATAAGGCTTCGAATAATGGACGTAATGCTGGTTTAAATCTGTATTCTGAAATTTCTGATATGCTACAAATTTCTGGTTCTGAATCTATAATGTTATAATAGCGTCTTCCGTCATGCGATGCGTATTTGGTGGTGTGTTTTTTTACAAAAAACTCGTGCCGCCCCTATTTTTTTTGTGTGGGAAATTATCAAATAACTTCTCCCTTTCTGGGTGGAGCGGGAGGGCGTGTGAGACTCTTACTGACTAAAACCCACCCCTGTTCCTTCAGTTGCCATGTTGCCAGGAGCCATGATCTCCCTTTCGGATTTCTTCGCAACCCCGGCAGGCATCGGCCCTAGCGGACCCCGTCAATTCTGCTGTCATCTATTAGACGCGCGCGTGGAACACAACGCGCCGTCGACCCGGGTCTGGTTCTTATCGGACGACGAGCTACCCATTGCTCACCGGCCGCAAGCCCACGCCTACGGTGGCCAGAAATTGGCCTGCGATTCCCAACGCCCAGGGCGTCACCTCCTGCGGCGGTTAGGGGCGTGAGGGCGCCTCTCCCTCACGCAATCCGCCTCCTCCTTCGCAAACATTACTGCTTCGCAGAAGGAAGTGATGGTGTGATCTGGGAAGACTCCTTAATCCACACATAAATTAAATATTAAGGCTAAGTAAGGCGCTTTACACTCAATTATGGAGGTACAGACGTTAATGGACATTCCCCAAAGGTCTTTGGTCAATTTGATCTTAATTTGCTTAAAAGTTTTTATTACTGTTGGCAGACTGAAACTTTCGCCCTTGCTAAATCAAACGAGAGTGAGTGCGAGGAGTATAAGGTTTCAGTAGTTTTATGTAGAATGCTGGTAAAGAAATTTACAAATTCTTAAGCAACTTCTTTGCTATCGCAAATGACACCACATGAAGTCTTAAACGTGAAATTCACCAAGAGGACGGTCATCACAATAGTTTAATATAACGTAAACTTCCTCAAGAGATTAATAATACTAGGGGTTATGTCTCATAACTTAACCGCAACTACCATTTAAAACTTCAGAGGGCGACAATGTAGTATTTAAAGACGACTGTTCCTTGCAGTAAACTTGAGTAAGAATGTAATAAAACTGGAAGATATTCTGTGGTAATAAGCGACATAAGTGGTTTGTTTTCTTTTGTTTCTGGCCAGATTTCCATTGACAAACGGTCAATTATTTTGTGATAATTTCCGTTTTGATCTTTCATACTGATGTTTTTAAAAGCTCCTATAGGTTGATGATCTTCTAAGTGTCAGTCATCACTGCTACCTATTTACCTTGCTGCCTGGTTAGTCTTTTTCACACACTAACTCACTCTACAATCTTTCTATTATTTTAAGCGTAATTAAATTACTAGTAGGTATCCTGTCTTTTATATTTAATCATTAGAAAGTTAGTATGAACGTTGCTATAGATCTTTTTAATTTAACCGCGCACGCAATAAAACATTTCTACTCATTATCATATAATTTTATTCTATAGATTTTTGTTACTTATGTAATACACTGGTTTTCTTAGTTGTAATGTATTATAAATATACCTATGTTAACAGGATAGTTATACCGAATCACGTAGTAACACACAGCAACGTTCTATGCAAATATTAAGCTTGTAGCCAGCGGCCGTGTTGACGATTGATTGAAATACATTGGACAGTCACGGACAGGCATTTAAATATAGATTTGAGACAGTTTCTGGTTATTTTTTTTTCGAATTTACATTATCTTCAAAGATTTTATATTTTAGGAATCTGATAAGGCAACGGTGCGGTTTAAAAGAAGATGTGGTTACAAAAAAAGTATGCAAAGAGATTCATCAAAAGTATGCAAAGAGAGACATCAAATGATTAAATTGATTTAGATTTTGTTTAAATTGATTTTTAAATTTTGTTTACTAATTGTATTATGTTTTAATATTTTTTTTCTAGTTTATTACGATGTTGTTTGTCGTGAATGCAGTACATACCTATACATAATAGGCATACATACCAGTATTTTTATTATGTTATTCTTCTGTTTTAAGTTTTTTTATGTACTGCTATTGGTGTATCAAATAAATAAATATTAGGGAAAGCACAATGACCACAGCCGCTATTGCCATGCTAAAACGCGACAACTGTACATAAAGAGAATACCAATGGTTCAAAATGCCTCACAGAAACAACAGATTCAATCCTTCTACAAGCGTATTTTTTTTTAAACTGAACTGAGAATTCATTTTCATAGAATGTTAGACTTCACAGTGAACGGGCATTCCAACAGCTGAAAATACCGTATAGATTAGAATCGTCGGTGAATTTTGTTTTTTATTTTATTTTCATCAATAGTTCGAAAGCAAAAGTTGTTTGTATGCTCAGGTATCTGCTTGTGTTCAGTGAAGTGAATTTTATACGAATAACCACGCATAGTTTTACCCGATTTTTTTGTGAATAGTCGATAGTAATATTTTTTGCTGTTGGGTGGGTTGTAGAGGTCAGATAGGCAGTCGCTCCATGTAAAACACTGGTATTTAGCTGCATCCAGTTAGACTGGAGGCAGACTCCAACATAGTTGGGAAAAGGCTAGGCAGATTGATTGGATGGGAAGAAGTACAATATGTAGAGCCAACTTCAAATGAATAGGGATAAGGGCCGGAAGATGATAATATGTATTATATGTAAACATTTATATTTTTGTATAGCCAGAGCAATTTCGAACTCAAACAGAGCCCAGATTTATGACCTCGTCACAAATCGACCCATATGATCTGATAAAAACTGATTGATAAGATCAATAATATCTTTTAAAACCCAATCTGTTAACAGAAATCGTGATTCAGACGGCGTTCATCGCATGTGGCTAGAATCGATACAACCGTTTCCGGCTTTCGGCTGTCAGTCGTGCCGGACAGGCCGTCCGTAATTGCACGTGTCAGTGCGAGCGATACCAATTTATTCTGTCACCGGCTAATAGGCCGGGTTATAATACTTTTTGAGGTTATTCTGAGTGTTGACCTGTGTCAATTGAGGGTTAACAGCGAAGGTTAAGTAAACCCTTACATTATTGTGTAACGGATGGGATTATCTGTGAATTTCACGTTTTGCATGTCAAATGCTTGACAATTTGTCATCGAGGACGATGAAGGTCATTATTGTTTTGGTGCGAAGAAGGAATTGCGCTATACATGCCCATCTCATTCTCGTATTGGAATAATTGTCATGAAACTTCATAAACCTAATATCGACGACCGTATGGTCAAATCACTTGTATCGAAATGCTGATATTCTGGTTAAAACTGGAAGTTGACCCGAACATAATATTTGGGGAAAGGCTAGGCAGATAATGATATTTTTGAATCGGAAAGAGTAATCAATATGAGCTGGATCATAAAACACAAGAAAGAAAATACGTTTTTGCGGTAAACATGACGCAAAGAAAGAACACAGACACAAAAAACTTTTTACAAAAAAAATACAACCGAATTCCAAACTACAAAACGAATTTTTTTATTTAAGTTACAATAGCCTTTTATAACTGCTCATCACCTTTTACAAAATATTGCTTTTCCAGATGCAGGGATTTTAATTATTAAGGAGTTCTTCAGGTACTTCACCATCAGCTCCATTGCACTATATGAATTTTACGAGCATCAATTGCTTACCAACCATATTAATGTAATCAAATCGCTGCCCGTGAAAAATACATATTACTGTTATATAGTTTAAGTTTGTTCTATGGTATTGATAATCTATCATCTTGACTTGAAAAATAAAACATCATTGTGCTACTAGCTATCCGTCATTTCATTTCTCCTTAATAAGTCCTAGGGCTTCGCCCTCTGCAATTTCCGCTTACGTATCATTGGCGACGAGAACTCACGACAAAATATTTAAAAAATGGCTCACTTCGGCATTTTGTCGAGTTTTGCTGGGCCAGAGCGGGAGAAGTTATTTGACAATTTTCCACCCAAAAAAAAGGTATCTGTCATTTCATTTCTCCTTAATAAGTCCTAGGCCTTCACCATCTGCAATATCCGCATACGTTTAAATTATTGGGTAGTTGCGGTGGCCATCTGTGTCCTAAATCATCAGTTCCAGTTTACCAAATGATGCTTTCCGAAAGTAAATGCGCGAGTTACTATAAAAAAATCGCAAATCGCTATAGGTGTGCCTATAATTATGAAGAGTTCCCTCGATTTCTCCAAGATCCCATTGTGAAATTAGCCTTAACTCTTCCACCAAGCACCTTTTACTTCAATATAACCCTAAAATTACATACGTGAGTACAAATTTAATAATGCCAGTGATAGTGACCGTTGCCACGGCATCTGGGCAATACACTACGGTATGCGGACAGGCGGTTTACGAGCAACCCAATTTAAAACACTTCCCCTCTAGTTATGTGAATGAACAATGAAAATTTCAATCATTCTGCTGTAATTGCTTTAGTGTTGGTGTTGTCGCTTTTTGGATGGAAAAAGGGAAATATATTATAGCTACATTATTGCAGTAAAAATACCTACTGTCTTTTAGGAATGTGAATGAACTCTTTGGCGATACGATAATAACATCTAGTGTAAACATACTTACCAAAATTGCTTACATTAAAAGAATCTCCTCAGATGATGTAGTTACCTACATTCCGGGTGAAGCTCGCTTCCACCTTCAACCTGATCATCACTTATCATCAGGTGAGATGCAAGCTAAGAGCTTCCTGGTTGTGGTCAAAAAAATATATTTTTCTGTGCACGTTCAGAGCAGTATGGTCAGTTAGCCAACTCAACATTCAAAACCAAAATAACTTCTAGAAAATCTCTTTTCACGACATTTTTGTCTTTTAATTCTTCGTTGATGGTAGATATAGGTACTCAAACTCAAAGCATTTCATAACATAAATCAAAACATTATGTTACAGGGTTTACTTGTTTGACAATAACAATTTAAGTCCTTTCTAACACAACCTTTCTTGTTATTTTTGTTACCCTCACACGCTACTGTGTGTGCGACCTTTTTCTAAGCTGGAGGCCATACCGCGTATATCATTATAAAATCTTATTACTTATAATTTGTTAAATAAAACTCTCAAACAATGCTAAAATGCTTACCACTTAATTCTTTTATAATTAAACAATGCTAATATTCATAAATACAAAGGTTATTCAGAATTAAAGTTAAATTAGAAGCTTTATTATTTTCTACAACTTTACTATTTCTATTTTGATAATACTTCCTGTGATTCAAGGAATTTAATCAAAGAACAGGTATTTTTTAACAAATTGCAGTGTAAAATAATCTTATTACTTTATAGTTTGTTTTCTATTATTGGAACTTATTTAGTTCTGGTATTAAATTATTACATTCGGTTATTGATCATAATATTTACAATCCGTGCCATTTTCGTCACATGAGGTAGCGCTTTATCATAAACAAATTAACTGTGACAAATGAGCAATATTGTTAATATGACTAAAAGACTATAAAATTAATGTTCCCTTTTAATTTTAACTAAAACATGAAAATTGGTTTAATAATTTACTCCAGGCGACACTGTGAGTTCGATTTGAGGCCAATAGATGGCGTTGATCTCAAATAAATCAATATTACATTACGGAGGCTTGCTAATGTTTCAGTGGAACAAATGGAACAGTGTTCCATAGAGAGCAGGATCAACGACTTTATGGTGAATAACAATTATAATAAATAGTTACGCATAAGATTATGTTATAATCTTTACTGGTAGACGCATTCGCGGCGACAAATATTAATGATGAGATTGGTGGGGAGCCGGCGTTTATGAAATCTTGATGTTTTACATACCTAATTTAAAAAAAAAAAAACTAGATATACGCCAGTGTAAATAGTTCATGGAAAGAGAAAAAAAATAGTTTATTCTGCAGATATAAAACGCACATTACAAGAAAATATTCACGATAATAGTAAAGCCAAACGCCCGGGCAGTATTCGAAAAAAAATAAAAAAAAATGAAAAAAATGTTTAAAGTTATAAAATTATCTGAACATAACACACCCTTTTTTCTAATAAGTACCTATAATGTTCATTGTAGAAATTTAAAAAAAATATTACAATGTGTTGTCACATAAACTAATGCACTATTAAGATGAAATACTAAACAAAAGAGGCTCTTTTTCCACCTTAAGCACACAATAAAATTAAAACCACAAACCGCATTTAAAATTTCATAATTTTAAACAACATTTAAACAACAACATTAGTGTTAAAATAATTAATTTACGAATAATTGTATATAAATATCATGCTATATTCACCATTTATTCATATAAACTTATACAATTAATTTAAATAAATGGCTCATCTCCTGTCACTGAGAATTCTAGACTAAAAACAGTCAACACTAATTTAATAATCTAGATGCAAAGCAGTACAAAGTTTAGTACTCTTTGTGTCTACATACTGCATTTAAATTCACATTTTCAACAAAGAAAACTTTAGGAGGTGAATAATAATGTAGCTTTATAAGCTGTCTCGCATGCTTTTTAGAAGCTAGAGCCAAAATTATGAGAATTTTAATGTTGATGAAATGTAAGATATGTAAGTGTAATGAAGGTACAGTGAGATTTGGTAACTATGAAACATTTGATTAAGATTTTAGAGTGTAACCAAAAGTTTCTGATTTTTTTTCGCTTTACTTTGAACTTATTTAGGCCCGCTTGCACCACAAATCACTGAATGTGTTTAGCGCTAAACATAAACATGATTATTTAAAACATCTCTTTTCTTTCTTATTGTGGAATGGGCCTCCTCTTCTCTGTCTCTGTCATTTCCGTGTTGTCTGACAGAAATAGAACGATAATTTAAATTCGTGAAGCGCTAAATGAAAGTGATTTGTGATGTAAGCAGGCCCTAATAGCATCACATCTGGGAGTGGCGCGAGGAGGCGAAACGCCGGGGCTTAACTCCGCTGCCGCGAGAAATCGCGGCACAGCGGACAGAGCTCCGGCGGGATCTCATGGCGTCATGGAGAGTGCGATTGTCGCAACCCAGCGCTGGGCACGCCACAATTGCGGCGATAAGACCCCTCTTTGAGGAGTGGCATGAGAGGCGCCACGGCGTCCTCACCTTCCGCCTGACGCAGGTCCTCACCGGACACGGCTGTTTCGGGAGGTTCCTGCACAGGATAAGGCGGGAGGATACGCCCGGGTGTCAACATTGTGTGGATCGCCCGGAGGACACGGTGGAGCATACGGTGGAGGTCTGCCCAGCTTGGGCGGAGCATCGCCGTGTCCTCGTGGAGGCGATCGGCGGCGGTGATCTCTCGCGTCCGGCCCTGATACAGGCCATGGTAGGGAGCGAGAGGAAATGGGAGGCCGTCACCTCCTTCTGCGAAGCGGTAATGCTCGCGAAGGAGGAGGCGGAACGTGTGAGGGAGAGGCAAACTTTGCGCCCTCACGCCCCTAACCGCCGCAGGAGGAGACGCCCAGGGCGTCGGGAATCGCGAGGCGATTTCCGGCCACCGTAGGCGCGGGCTTGCGGACGGTGAGCAATGGGTGGCTCACCGTCCGATAAGGACCAGGCCCGGTTCGACGGCGCGTTGTGTTCCACGCGCGCCTCAAAGAGATGTCAGCAGAATTGAAGGGATCCACTAGGGCCGATGCCTGCCGGGGTTGCGAAGAAAACCGAAAGGGAGATCGTGGCCCCCGGCAACAGGGCAATCGAAGGAACACGGGTGGGTTTTAGTCAGTAAGAGTCTGACACGCCCTCCCGCTCCGCCCAGAGCGGGAGAAGTTATTTGATGATTTCCCACTCAAAAAAAAAAAGGCCCTAATAGCATTGTTGAACACCTTAAACGAAATTTAAAAAGCATATTTAACGTTCTTATTTTTATATAATTTAAAAGGATAGGTAGTTACGGTCGCGCCTCTCACACACGAGGTTGTGGGTTCCAATTTGGGCAAGTCCCAATGTAACTTTTTCAATTCATATGCACTTTCTAAGTTTATCTTGGACATTACTGACAACGGTGAATGAAAATATCGTGAGGAAACCTGGACTTATAGTAAGTATAAGTAGAAAATCGCCACCCCGTCTTGAGCAAGCACGGTGATCAATGCTCGTGCCTGCCTTGTATATATGTGAAGAGGCCTTGCCCTACCCTGCGACAGTAGGTACTAGGCTGGTATTATTACTAATTACATATATAGCTGGCCTTTATTATAATTATACACTTTGACATGACCAATGCCACCCAAAAAATATAATCGCCCAGTGCAAAGCAAGCCTGTCAAAAATAGCAATTCTAAAGTTTGCATTTCACATTGCTCAATGTAAGTTAAATTTGCACAGATATGAAAAACGGTGTCCGGCTTGCAATGCCGCTGTTATGAATTGTCTGAGATAATTCCAAATGAGGGATGCCACCTTTTTATGTCGAAGTGTTGGAACTTTGAGGGCATACAGTTTTATACACGTAAACGTAGCGTGCTTTGCGTTAATAAAATTGGTTTTTATAATTCAATTTTGTATTTTTACATACATAAAACATAACATAACATCACGCCTTGTTCCCCGAAGGGTTGGGCAGAGGTGTCTCTGTAGCAGCTTCACCCACATTTCACCAGTTTTTTTTTTTTATAGTCCCATGTAATAGGGGGCGAGCCTATTGTCATCAACCGGGCACAAATCCAGACTCCGGGCTACTAATAAGAAATTTCAGATAGAAAAACCCAATAACACTTTGCCCGACCTGGGAATCGAACCCAGAACCTCATGCTCAGCAGTAGCGCTTGCGACCACTAGACCAACGAGGCAGTAAGCGAGCGAGGCGAGGTGGCGAGGCGGTGTGTTTTTATTGTCTCTAATAAAATAAAAGACATAACTAGGTCCATGAAATATTTACGTATAGTTCATTATGATATTACTAGCAACCGGCCCCATGGACAGACACGAACAGCGACATTTATTCGACTCGCCCATCAAGGAACGCTGACCCAAATTAGACGCATTGAAGGGTTACGGGGTAGATGCAATAAAATGACTTTGGAATTTAACTGAACAATTAACAAAACAAAGGACGAATCGTACAATTGAAACAGATTTATCACAGATGATACTAACTAAGAGAGATCTAGGGCTTTGGGGAAGTCTAGATCTTGGAGCACAGTAGAGCGTGCGTTCGACTTGGGACAAGGTCGTGCATTGAGGTCGCTGAATTCTGAGAATGATTCATTTATTTAATAACTAATTGTAAACACTACAGCATTATTATACAGAAAACAAAAAAGTATTTTAATGAAACACGTATACTATAAAAGTTCAATACTTAAATTATCTTTAAAATGGTGAAGCTTTTAGAAAGATACGCTTGATAGATTTTGCGTGACTCTCAGTTTATTATCCGCGTTAGAATATATAATTAAATAAAATATATAATTTCACTATGTAAAAATATATATAAGCATAATCTAAAATATTCCTAATATATAATTATTTATTTAAAAATGCTCTAACTATTTAACATATATTTTTTCCAAATCATTAACACTACTCGTTTATATGTCGGTTATGGTGGCCTTTAATTAATGCAAATGTTAATAAGCCATTACACTAACTCAGATTTTTCACCATTAGTATTGAATTAATAATCGCATTACCTACCTACTATGAAATAATATCAATTGATGAAAGCAATAATCTAAGAGCTGCTTACCAAAATCCTATAAGTATTATGCCTGCTTGAATACGAAACATAATACGATCCGATCACATAATCGCCTCTGATGATATCCCATTGTGTTGTATTCAGCGGGGAATGAGATGTATAAATTAGTATAATATATTTACATCAGTATAGTTTCGTAACTAAGTACCTTATAATTTGTACAGTTACCGTTCAAAAAATGTATTACTCTTTTGTCTGTTTTGTTGGTCAAATTATGATTTACTTTCTAAAGTTACTAGGGGCACTTACTAATGTTACCCTAGAGTCATAACCCAGGTTTCATGGATTTCATTGCTGGTTTGTTTGTTGTCTCAATATCATCATCATTATTATCATTTCAGGCAAAAGATGTCCACTGTTGGACATAGTCAAGCACAAACACATCAACCGGTTCTGTGCTTTGTGCATCTAGCGGATTCCAGCGGCCTTCACCAGGTCATCGGTCCACCTTGTGGGAGGCCTTCCAAAGCTACGTCTTCTGGTACGCATTCGCCAACCCAGAACCTTTCGGCCTCATCAGCCATCTGTTCTGCGAGCGACGTGCCCAGTCCACTGCCACTTAAGTTTGGCAATTCTTCGGGCTTTATCGGGTACCTAGGTTCTCCCACGGATCTCTTCATTTCTGATTCGATTACGTAGGGAAACTCCAAGTTGTGCCCTCTCCATTACCCTTTGGGTGACTTTCAGCCTTCTAATGAGGCCCATTGTGAGCGACCACGTTTTTATGCCATAGGTCATCACTGGCAACACGTACTAAACTTTCGTCTTGAGACACAGTGGTATATGAGACGAGAAGATATTACGTAGCTTCCCGATAGCTAGCTTGTCTCACTATATTGCATTAATAAGTATAAGGTACAGTGGGCTGCATCAATTGGGTACCCCAGTTTTATTAAAATTTTAATACAACTGGGGTACCCAATTGATGCAGCCCACCGTACGAGAGGAAAATAGAATCTCAACATTTTTCAATCCACATGGTGTATTTTTACTATAATAGACACTCTTCCCCTAGTGGTAAAGCTACAGAAGTCACGACTGTCTAAATGTATCGAAACATCTTAAGAGTGGAGAGACCACACGTCCATACAAAATAATATTAAGAATATCCTACTCGTTTATAAAAAGCTGTAAGTAAAGTGGTAAAAGCCGTTCACGCCTACCACCTGTCAATTTATTTTATTGAAAGCCTAAAATAACTGTACAATATCGGGCAAACGCGGCAGACTAGGTAAAGACGGTGCGTGATGAATTCTTTAGCAGTATTGAAATATTTGACCTATGGATATTAAAAAAAGTCTATTTCATAACAACCTCTTTAGGTAAATACTTAATCTAAAGGCCAGGGTTTTATGTACAGGGTTATTGCTTATACGTCGGCAATCCGTTAAGAGGATGTAGGAGAGGTCATCTGCAACCAAATGACCCCTTATGACCCCTATGCCACTGTCAACTATTTTCGAGTAATTTGACATTTTATATTTTAGAATGTATGAAATAAATATATAAAACGTAACTAATAACCCTGATATACAGGGTTAATGGTTATACGTCAGCAATCCATTAAGAGGATGTAAGGGAGGTCATTTACAGCCAAATGACACCTTTTGACTCTTATGCAAATGTAAAAAAAAAACGATTATTTGACACTTCATATTTCATACATTTTAAAATATAAAATGTCAAATTACTCGAAAATGGTTGACATTGGCCTAAGGGTCATTATGAGTAATTTGGTTGCAAATGACCTCTCCTACATCCCCTTATATGCATATGTAGGAGAGGTCATTTTTTCAGTTTTTTTTTTTATTATAGCTACCTATACAGGTAGCTATGATAAAAAAAAATCTAGAAATAAACTCGTCAAATACAGAATGTATCAGAAAGGTGTTGTAGAGACGATCAAACTGAACAACTTCCTCCATGGGACCAACATCGTAATCAAGAAAATTAATTATTCATACATTTGGTTCAGTAAGATATTGAAGTTTTGTATAGGACCGTTGATTTTATTTTTTTGACGATTACCATGTTGGTCCCATGAAGAAATTGTTCAGTTTGATGGTCTACACGCATTCAATTTGACCACACCTTTCTGACACATGCCGGATAATCTGATAAAAATTAAATAATAAGAACCCTGCGAACACAGCATGGCCACTTACTTATAAAAGAAAATTGGTTGTACAGTTGGCCGCGCGTCGGTGGTAACTATTTTACCTTGTGTTACATAGCGTAGTACGGAGTTTCAACTGAATAAGAGTTCAGTTTATACTGGGTTTGTTACCACTGACGTGCCTACTGTACAAGAAAATTATGGGTATATAAAATACTAATCTAATTCAAGTCCTCCTTCATTTTCAAGTAGATACAAGGACAGTTATCACAGTTATTAAATAAAATAATTCAAATTTTCGTGGAAAATGCCTTCGCTCTTTCTTATTGGCTCCAACGATAATATCTTAAAAGGAAAATGTCTCCCAATTTTGGTCAAGGCTTTTGAAGAATGCTGATAAGATTCTCAATTACTTAAACCTACGAAATTAATTTGTATCCAAAGTTTAAAAAAAAACTGTTTATATACTTAGTATTAATTATACGGTAGATATGCATATTATCAAACCGTTGAATCGATAAATAACTGAAATATCTATAGATTTTTTTTTTGAGTTTTTTTATAGAGAACGACTGCCTTGTTGGTCTACTGGTCGCAAAGCGCTACTGCTGAGTTTGAGGTCCTGGGTTCGATTCCCGGAACGGGCAAGGTGTTATTGGGTTTTTCCATCCGGAATTTCTCAGTAGCAGCCCGGAGTCTGGATTTGTGCCCGGTTGATGGCAATAGGCTCGCCCCCTATTACATGGGACTTAAACATAGCTGGCGAAATGTGGGGGTACTATAGGTACACCTCTGCCTAACCCTACGGGGAATACAGGCGTGATGTTATGTTATGTTAGAAGGGACGAAGTTCATAGAAACTGCAATCATAAGTCAGTTTTATTTAACAACAAAAGGAAAAAAGGATTAGGTTTGAATTAATGCCAAAGTTAATAAACAAAACTTAATTTGTTTTAAAGCAAAAGGAACGTCAACAACTATTTACAATATTTTTAATTGTGGTCCTTCACTGAATCCGCATTTAACCCTTTTTCTATTGTTAGACTCACCATTCAAGTCTAAAACAAACAACTCAAAACTTTCTAAAAGCAACTTACGACAATAAATATCTCTGAAACATAACAAACATATCTAAACAATTATACAAACATTATTTTAGTGTAGTTTACTTGCTAACAAAACAATTAATTTCATATTTGATTTACCCATATACTTACATTCTCCATGTATTCATGAAATTATTTAAGCAGTTACGACCTTTAGACATTATTAATATAGTTTAAAGTGGAGTGTACGTTTTAAACCGTCGCAATGATTGTGTGGAAGTCTGTATCTCTACGAGGCAGAAGTTCTTGGGAAACGACAAACTTGGAATCGATTTGCCGGGCGACTTTATAGTTTTGTGATATAAAATGATACCAGACTACTTTGTAGCATTTTCAGCGAGTATTTATTAGTCCGTGGCTTGGCTTGAGGCTATTTTATTTAGAATTTTATTTTAAAAAGTTGGGAATTCTACTATTTCTTGGTTGATAACAAAGTAACTAAAACTTAATACTTTAGCCATTTCAGGAGAGCAATTATTGTTATGAGAATAGATTTAACCTGACATAACATGTTCTAAAAAGTTTAGTGTTCTTCATAAACAATCTTTAATCTGTAAGTAACTTCTTTTCGTGATAAAATCATAGCGCATTTCTTAATATTAAACTTACCCTTTATCAAGTAGATAGCTGTCGCTCGTAATTATTTCTCACAGTGGCTATATAGCGAGATATAATCATATAGGGCATATATCAGAATATAATTCAATGACACGATCCTGGTATGTGTACGAGCTGCACTGTAACACACATTGTAGAGAGCTACAATCAAATTCACTCAGTTTTAGTTCAAGTTGACGTGTTATTGGGTCTTTTGGTAAGGAATTTTTCAGTAGAAATCTGGGGTCGGGTTTGTTTTTAGGAATAAATATAACTGGCTACTAACGAATTAAACATAACAGGCTCTGGCTTTACCTTGAGAGAATACAAGCATTATGCTCTGTTGTGTTGCAATTTTAGAAATGATTATGTTTAATAATCTTTACCTGTACCCTATTTTAAAGAATGTTTTTCTAAAAATATTTATATATATGTCGCCGCGAAAGCGTCTTCTTTTAAAGATTATAACATAATCTTATGCGTAATTATTTATTATAATTGTTATTCACTATAAAGTCGTTGATCCTGTCCTCTATGATAATACTGTTACAACCATTTGCCAACTATTATCGATTCTTTTGAGATCATAAATGCCATCTATTGCCCAGTTTGTGAAATCAAACTCGTAAGTATATTGCTGGAACAGTAACTATTGAACTAATTTCGAAGTAGGAGCTAAAACTAAAGTTAAAATTAAAAGAGAACATGTATTTAAGGATTTTTGGGTTTTTAGTCATATTTACATGTGGTCATTTGACATAGTAAATTTATTTATGATAAAGCGCTACCTCATGTGACGAAAATGGCGCGGATTGCAAATATTATGATCTATTTATAACTAAATGTAATATTTTATTTCGAGAACTAAATAAGTTTCAATAATAGAAAACAAACTACAAAGTAATAAGATTATTTTACACTGCAATTTACTATAGAATATCTATTGTTTGATTAAATTCCTTGAATCATCGGAAGTGTTGTCAAAACACTAATAGGTAAGTGGTAAGCAATGAAGCTTCTAATTTAATCTAATTCTGAATAACCTTAGTATTTGTGAATATTAGCATTGTTTAATCATAAAAGAATTAACTGGTAAGCATTTTAGCACTTTTTTATATGTTTTATTGAACAAATTAAGTAATAAGATTTTGTATTGGAATACGCGGTATGTCCGCCTACTTTTAGAGAAAGGGACACACACACAATGGCGTGTGTGGGTCACAAAAATAAACAGAAAAGTTGTGTTGGAAAGGACAAAAATTGTAATGGTCAAACAAGTAAACTTTGTAACATAATATTTTGGTTTAAAAGAATGTCCATGGAGTTTCTTGCCCGTTCTTCTCCATCAAGACCCTACTTCGTTTTGGAATGGCTTCACCAACAGAAACTGAATGCACAATAATAACGACTGAATGACTGCTTGATAAATGATAAAGTGATAATTTAAAAGTGCCTGTAAATGTTCTTATTGAAATAAATGCTTTGAGTTTCAGTTAACTGTTGTGTGTGATTGAAAATCAAATACCTATATCTACCATCAACGAAGAAATACACCGGAGATTGGTCAAAAACGGCACAGGAGGGATTCCCCGTCGTGCCATATATTTCATAAATTTACAATTATTATATATACATTTTATTTATATATGTCGGAGAAGGGTAGATGTCTCATAATTTAGTATCAAATTAATCACACTAGCTATTCACACACTGTAGGTACACGACACAACTATACGGAACACGCGACAGTTTATAAACGTCTTTACTGCTTGACCGCCGTCCCGATTAGTCAACTCAGTAACGTATTTCCGACGCATAGCCGGATTATCCGGTATATATTTATAACACTTTAATATACCAATGAATGCGCCTCTTTTCGTGAACCTCAAATTAGTTATATTTTGGGGTCGCTCTCTTAGCTTGGTTGGCTAATGAAGGTTGTTGGTTGGTCAAGGTGCGCTTGCTTAGTTACTACAAGCAATTTGGCTCGCGCGTGGTTAACTGTTCTATTTCAACCCGTTTGGTCGGGGTAGCGTAGCTTAGTTACTGCGACCGATTGTTCATCATTAGGTTCATTAATTTAAAAAAGTGTTTATCATTACAAGGACAATAAGTTATACGAGTATCAGTGAAATATTTCCCGTATTTTAAGTCGACATTATCGCGTTTGTCAATCAACACAACTTCTGCTATAGCAGAAATTCGCTAGGTACCCGTCAGTCGTAACTTGTATCTGTATTTTATCACGCACTCTGTAGTCATGGGAGTCACCCTTAATGATTTATGTGAAACGGTACTCGGTACGGCGGCGGCGGGGGCGGTACGCTCAAACACGAGATAAAACGCGTAACATTACCTACCGTGCACCTAATGTTATGAGAACGCTTGATAATTACATGAGATAAGTCTTAAAGACACCGTTTCATTAAATATGTAGCTACATATTTACTAGACGTAGATTGCTTCAATGCATAATAGACGTACATTTTGGTTAATAGACTTGTATGGTTATTTGTATGTTAATTGTAGAAATTGATTATTTTATCGAGTAGGTTAAAGTCACCATATTCCTAGCTTTTTCCCAACTATGTTGGGGTCGGCTTCCAGTCTAACCGGATGCACCTATATACCAGTATTTTACATGGATCGACTGCCTATCTGGCCTCCACAACCCAGTTACTGGGTAATACAATACTGGTTGTCAGAGATTCGGGTTTCTGACTATCCGTAACTACTGTCAAAGATCTATAATGTAAATGTCAGTCGGGACCATCGGCTTAACGTGCTTTCCGAGGCACGGAGGAGTCTCGATATGTAATGAATGGTCACCCATTCACGGACCGACCTCAGCAAGCGTAGCTTAACCTTCGATCGATTCGTGCGGCTGTTTGAATTCGAGTACCGAACAGGTAAAAGTAACATTATAAAAAAAGGTACGACCAAACGAACGAGTTTTCTTAAAAACTACAGTAATAAACAGGATTTCAGTCCTAAATAAAGGTGCTATTAAATTAGAATGTGACTTAACAACAAAGACCTTAACGTAATATCGCTATTGTTTGCAAAACTAATATTTCAGCAATCTGAAGGTCACCCTGGATCAATTGCAGTATTTAGGGTCTTTCAAACAGGAGCGACACGCGACGCGACACAAAGACACCGCTCGTCGCGCGACGAGCGGTGTCTTTGTGTCGCGTCGCGTGTCGCGCCTGTTTGAAAGAGCCTTTTCAGGGCCTCATTCAATGCTAATAAAATTGTCACCTTTAAAAAGCTCAATAGATTTAGGTTCAGCTTCAAGATTGGACATTTAAACAAAAATACTAGTAAAATCGCTAATATTTTCAGGTAAAAAATGTGTCTATCTCTGCCTGCCTAGCCTTTTCCCAACTATGTTGGGGTCAGTTTTCGGTCTAACCAGATGTAGCTGAATACCAGTATTTTACATGGAGTGACTGCATATCTGACCAACCCACTTACTGAGTAATACATACCCCTTGGTAAGAATGGTTGTCAGACCTTCGGACTTCTGAAGCGGGTCTTCAGAAGCTCAAAGCACGGAGAAGTCTCGGTATATTAAGTCACCCACCCACAGACTAACCCCGGCAAGCGTAGCTTAACCTGATGGATCGAACCGGGCGGCTGTTATTACTTAGCCACGAGCTCCTAAATTTATCTATGTAGAGCTAAAATCTTGGTAGACAGAATGTCGGGTATCAATATGAGCTCTGCATACAAATAACATCATACGCGAGCAAATCTCATTTATCCAATGCAACATGCTAATCAAAGAAAATAACTCGTGTACCTAACAGTTTGCATAATATTATTTGCATTATACACTGCATTTTATACTAGCGCTTTGCCAAGACTTCGCCCGCAAGGACTTATGATCCTCCCAACGAACTACAAGATCTCATTTCACGTTAAGTCCAGTCAAGTATTGAAAGTAGGCCAAATTAGAAAAAACTTAATTCAATTAAATTAATTAAAAGAGTTAACTATAGTATAATACTTATTATAAAATAAAGTCGCTTTTCGTGTCTGCATGTGTGACCGTGTTCTTCTTCTATGCATGTTCTTCTCTACGCTATAGATTTTCACCATCATTTTGAGAATTTATTCTGGATGTGTGTACAAAACATTAATATAAGGATTGCATATAATAAAGCTATATTATCAGTCAGTATTTCGTTATAATCAAACAGCAGGATGCTGCCACCTTTTCTCTTGACATAACCCTTTCGTTGCCTTATTTTAAGAAAGGCCTTTTCTTTACTAAGATAGTAACATTATAAGGTAGCTATTACTTACCATCATTCCTAATAAATAATTCAGGTGTGTAAGTAACCTTTTCGTTCGTGCCTCTCAAAATAGTGAATTAAATCACGTACCTACATTAGTTTAATTTAGATGAACTCGGGCTTAGTGTAATTAAAAACTTTATATTAGCTATTCAGATGTGGAGAGAGCTCGCGGATTTATTTGTTCATAAAATTTTTGGTTAAAACGCAGTGTGTAAGTAATTTCTGAAGGATGTTACGTTATTTTGTATTTCAATTTCGGGAACTGTTGCATTAAACTTTCAGAAGAGAGATTTTTACGTAACAGGTTCACTTTTAAAAGTGTTATTAGGTAATTGATATTGCGCTTACGTGACGCACAGCTTGGCATCACGCTAATCCTTGCAAAAGTCACTACATTTACACAGGCCCCGGCAAACACAGTATAAATATTCTTCAATCCAAACGTATCGATGACCTGCAAGCATGCAGCAAGAGTGGCCTGTAAAATGTTAAATTGGAAGTATCTCGCAAAAAAAACAACAACTGTAACATCTATAATTTTTCTAAAAGTCTTTTCTACAAACAACCTTACTGTACATAGACAAATGTTCATCCACATTAAACGAAATCCGGCACGGTAACGGCTCAGGTGCTCTGCCGGAAGGCAAGCCCGCGTCACTGAAATTATGACGTCACTGATTTACAGCTCACTTTTGTTTTGTTCCGCCAAAAACGTACTAAAATGTGTTGGATTCGTAGCGCAGATTTGTATTTTAGTAAAATGTTTGTTGTTTAAATTGTGAGGAATTCAAGCGAATTAATTGCTCATTTTGGAGGGATCTTGTTTAGCTAGGAAGACTATGCGATTTCGTTTTCTTTTACAAAAACGATGTCATGGTCAAAATGGGTAGGTCATAAAGGTTCTAATAGACAAAAAGAAATAACATAATATTAAATTGAAATAGTCGCAAGACGACAAGCACAGACGAATACAAGTGTTGGCATTTGCTACCAAAATAAGCAGTTATTAAAATAGTATTATGAATCGTTTGATAGATCCATTCGTAACACCAAAACATCAAAAAACCGAGTCCGGGCAACTACAAGGTAAATTCACAAAGGTAAACTTAGTTAAAAAAGGTCGCAAGCAAAGGGCGAAATAATGAATTGCTCACGAAAAAAAAAAATTGCTACCTCAAAGTATTATAATTACTTAAATTTTGCTTTCCAGGAACTTAAAATCAGGTTTAGATGTCTGAATAAGGTAATTTATTATTAAGCTTTGTTACGAGTCACTTAGGATTGGTCAAAGGAGAATTTATTCAAGCCTGATAATCTCTAGTAATTCCTATTCTGTTTGGTGATACTGTTTTATGTAATAATAATTATTGGCTCTGTTATTTTTCCACCTAATAACATTGAAGGTTCTTACGTAATAAAGGCTTAGCATTGATGTGATTATAAAAAGAAATAAATAGTTTCGTACAAGAATGTTGGATCTCAATTCTTTTATATGTAAAAAAAGTAAGTTCATAAACTACAATCCGATTACTGAAAAATCACACTCTAAAAGTATGAAACAAGAAAATATTTCTGGTCAAGGTAAAGCTGGCCAGGCCGGTACACCTAGAAAATTATAATGGCATGCGACCACGGCTTTACTTTGACCATTTCAGTAGTCGGGTTTTAGTTTTTGAACTTGCTTTTTATTTAAATTATTTTGGGGTTATAGTTTCGTGAAAAAGTATATTGCAGTGTTTTATACAAATTAAACCTCTTCGCATGAAAATAGGTTGTTTTTTTTTTCTGACACCGATTCAAATTTTGTTGATGGATGAAAAAGTTTGAAGTGTTTAAAAAAAAAAAGGTCGGCGAACGGTCGGAAGCCACGCTCTGCAGTGAGCTACCCCGGAGCGGACCAACCACCGAAGTTTCCCTGCCAGATCTTTTTTACTGATTTAAATTCATAATTTTTAATTTTGGTTAAATTGGTTCTTATCGATAAAAAATTGTGTTAGGTTTGAATTAGGTTCATCGCGACCAGTTCTAACACGCGTTTCTACACGAAAAACGACGCGGAACCGCCATCAATAGCTATTGAAGCGTCCTCCCACGCCATCGCATCGCATTTTGTTTAAATTACGTGAACCGATGGGCCTAACGCCTTCTCGACTAAATTAGGGTCGAACCTTGTTAATTGTATTTCAGTTATTTTTTTACTACCAAACCTGATGACAATTTCTTTTATATTTTCGTGTATTCCTCTTTTTTCGTTTTGTTTTTTTAAATATAGTGTTGTTTTACTCGAACTGCACCTTATGGAATAAACCATAACCTACGTCGTCCAGGGCTCGATTCCCGGCCGATATTTGACTCAAATGTGGCAAATCATTTATTTTTGCTGCAATATGCAGAGCAGCTTAAAAAAAAAATGTTTGGGTTTTTTGGTAGATTACCAGCCTATTATTGTCCCACTGCTAGGCAAAGGCCTCTTCTCATACAGAGAAGGCACGGCATTGATTACCAGGCTTGCTCAAGACAGGTTAGCGATTTCAGACTTTAAGGCCAGGTTTCCTCACGATGTTTTCCTTCACCGATGTTAGTAATGTCTAAGATAAACTCAGAAAGTACATATGAATAGAAAAAGTCACATTGGTACTTGCCCGGATTTAAACCCACTACCTCATGCATGAGAGGCGAGGCTTTCACCACTCACTGGGCCATCACGGCATTTATGGTATAATAGGTATTAATTTTACAGCCGCGTTGTACGTAGCACAGTCTCACTTTTGCTTGTTTTGAACAATATAAACATATTTATTTACTTCGACAATATGATACATATACATATTTGTAATGTGCTCGTCAAGCCCTTTTATTTGATTCCTAAACTGGCACTTAAAAATAATTTTTTTCTTTGTTCATTTATGTCCTCTAGAGGGCGCCATCATATAACCAGCGGATGATCAAGACGCTTCCAATTCCTCATTTGTCAAATTATGATCGGCAGTTTAGAAGTTATGAGGTAACAGTTGAACATACATACCGGTACATATATACATACACACATACACACATACCGATCAAAATTTTAACCCTCCTTTTTGCTTCGCCATAGTCGGGTAAAAGTGAATCGCCAAAATGTATGTAAGCGTATAAGTTCCGAACGACTGCATCAAATTGGATAATTCGTTTTTGTTCTTTATTCTCAAGATAAGATAGGTAAGTAGGTAGGTAGTTATGTTGGTAGGTAGGTATGTAGGTAAGTAGGTAGGAAGGTATGTTGGTAGGAAGGCATGTTGGTATGTAGGTAGGTAGAGTAGGTAGGGTAGGTAGGGTAGGTAGGGTAGGTAGGGTAGGTAGGGTAGGTAGGGTAGGTAGGATAGGTCGATAGGATAGGTAAGTAGCTGCCACTGCGTCTGGCTGGTTTTACATATCCCATACTCTGAAATAGCGTAGCTTTCTTTCAGTGAAATATTTTTTGAAATCAGGTCAGTAATTCTGAAGAATATCCCCTATATAATCACAAATGTTATCTCTTTATAACATTCATGGTGTACGAGTAAGATTGCCGGAAGGAGTCTTGCTA
The DNA here is from genome assembly GCA_916610215.1 of Omphaloscelis lunosa. Lineage (NCBI taxonomy): Eukaryota > Metazoa > Arthropoda > Insecta > Lepidoptera > Noctuidae > Omphaloscelis > Omphaloscelis lunosa. Next base: position 17,626,009 of record OU744247.1, read on the forward strand.
AGCGAACGAATTTTTGTGTGAGTTACATCTGGATTGCCAGCATTAGGCTAAACGTATGCTGAGACGCAGGTTGACGCAGGTCCAGGCAGGGCAGGGCAGAGCAGATTTTATAATCCATGAACGTACCGAGGTCTGCGTACGCTGCGGCGCAGGCAAGTGCGATGCAGACATGTGTCTGTTCTGCTCTGTGTCGTTTTGCAATGACAGAACATGACAACTCCCATGTCTATTGTTTGTACTAACTAGGACGTGTCTGTGTAGCTGCGTCGTAGCATGTGCTCGCGGCCTATGTCTGCCTCGCCTACTCTACCCTGCAAAATCTATACTGTGCTGTGCTGCATCACCTGCGTCTCAGCATACGTTTTGCCTTTAAAATGTCAATAAACTTAGACGTCTATAAAAAAAACCACAATGGAAGATGACTTCTTGATTACTAGAGTGCTACAAAGATCTTTTAGTGCCTGAATGACATTGGCGGGGCGTTGTTGGTAATCATTTGTGAAATTGTCCATGTTATTGTGTACTGACAAAATAAGATGGGGTTGTTAGATCGGTCTGTTGTTAACAAGGAGAAGCGTTTTTTCGTCGAGAAATCAAAAAGAAAACGCAACGATGAAGCGTTGGTTGTAACGAGCCTGAAATGTATTTCCTAACTGAGCTGGGGTCGGCATCCAGTATATCCGTATGCAGCTGAATATCAGCATTTTACATGGAGCGGCTGCCTATCTGATCTCTGCAAACCAGTTACTGGGTAAGCATTATAATATAATGGCTAAATATTTTCTGCAATCTTTTTTATAAATCTAGATCTCCACTAGATCTGTTTTGGTCTGATCTGGGATCAGAGCCATTCCCAAACAACATTGTAACGAAAACGTTGACCTGAATGTGTTTTGATGCGTTGAAAACAAATAAGTACCTTAATCGACGGTCTGGGTAATGTCTGGATGCGCTCTTGTAATAATTTATTCTGCAATGCAATAAGTTGGGAAATTAGATTACGTATAAAACAGAATTCAGGAAATATTATGAGAAATTGTTACTTTGCTTTAGACCATGTCGTAATCATGATCAAGAAGAAGAAAAAGTAAGAATCGCGTATTCGGGCGACGATCGCTTAGGACATGACCTAAAACGACTGTCATGTGGCATTCCCTATTGATCTTCTTCTTTTAGTGGTAAGTAGTGAACTTTTTAATTTTTGTTAGAAAATCTGTGTCACACGAGATAAATTGCCCTTATTGTTGATGTATGTATTACCTTCCAGGTTTTCCTGGTAATACATTCATCAACAATAAGGGCAATTTAAGGGCAATGACTTTAGTTGTTCAGACCCTAGACCCTGAACAACTAAAGTCATTTAATTGGTTAAAGGACGCTGAAGAAGACACAATAGAAGTTTTATTGTTGTTACACACCTAGGACGTTTAGTATCTCTCAATTTATTAAATATTTTAACGATACTTAAGCAACAATCAAAGAAAACCATAAATTCTTTACCTACAAGTTACTTAAAGAAGTGAATCAAGTCAGCAACAGCTTAAATCTTTACCTACTCAAGTTACTTAAAGAAGTGAATCAAGTCAGCAACAGCTTAAATCTTTACCTACTTAAGGTACTTCAAGAAGTTAATCAAGTCAGCAACAGCTTAAATCTTTACCTACTCAAGTTACTTAAAGAAGTGAATCAAGTCAGCAACAGCTTAAATCTTTACCTACTCAAGTTACTTGAAGAAGTGAATGAAGTCAGCAACAGCTTAAATCTTTACCTACTTAAGTTACTTCAAGAAGTAAATCAAGTCAGCAACAGCTTAAATCTTTACCTACTCAAGTTACTTGAAGAAGTGAATCAAGTCAGCAACAGCTTAAATCTTTACCTACTCAAGTTACTTCAAGAGGTGAATCAAGTCAGCAACAGCTCAAATCTTTACCTATTCAAGTTACTTTATGCCGCTAAAGATTACATGGAGGACAAAAAGGCATGGGATTGAGCTGCTCCAATTTTATTATTTTTTTATGTTTTACTTTCGGAACTTTGTTTTGTTTTTGCTAACTTTAAAATTATATACATAATGACATGAATATTTACTTTGCGAAGTATAATATATATATTTTTTTTGTTTTAATTATTGTGAATGTGAGGACTATGTGGGTGTGGGTGTGTGGGTGGGTGTATTTATTTTTCTTAGTTACTTTTAATGATCTGGCAGTTGTGAGTACTTTATGCGGCCTACCCAAATGTCCTTTCTTTGGTATTGTTCGTCGAATCATTGAGCTCCTTTTAAGTTCTGAGTTGAGCTACACGATTACTGACAAATGCGTGCATAGAATGGACAGGTCCACTCACATTTGTATGGTTCTTTCCTCAAAAGACCATTTCAGACACAAATATACATGGTCCCCAAATAAAATGCTCTGACCAAGATTATTTCCTGGTTTTTATATACACATTGACATTAATGAATTTTATATACTTTTAAAGTATTATATTATTTAAATTATTGTGAATGTGAAGACTATGTGGGTCATTCCTTTTTGTTTTTAATTTTTTCCCACTTAGTTCTAATTATAGTCTGACAGTCTGAGTAATTTATGCGGCTTACCCAAATGTCCTTTCTTTGGTATTTTTCGTCGAATCGTTGAGCTCCTTAATTCTGAGTTGAGCTGCACGATAACTGACAAATGCGTGCACTGACTGGACAGGCCCTCTCAATCTGTGTGATGCTTTCCTCAAAAGACCACTTCAGACACCAATCTACATGGTCTTCACATGATCTGACCAAGATTATGTCTGGACTTTAAAAGAGACTGTGACCTCTGAGTTTGTTTCGGCCTTTCTTCTCAGAGTAGTCAGATAGGAAACGCCGATCTCATCTAGTTTTTAAAATATGATTGACGTGTAAAAGTGTTTGTACAAACCTATTTACAGAAATAAAATCATTTATCATTTACTTGAAGAAATGAATCAATTCAGCAACAGCTTAAATCTTTACCTACTTAAGTTACTTGAAGAAGTGAATCAAGTCAGCAACAGCTTAAATCTTTACCTACTGAAGTTACTTCAAGAAGTGAATCAAGTCAGCAACAGCTTAAATCTTTACCTATTGAAGGTACTTCCAGAAGTGAATCAAGTCAGCAACAGCTTAAATTCTTTACCTACTCAAGTTACTTGAAGAAGTGAATGAAGTCAGCAACAGCTTAAATCTTTACCTACTCAAGTTACTTCAAGAAGTAAATCAAGTCAGCAACAGCTTAAATCTTTACCTACTGAAGTTACTTCAAGAAGTGAATCAAGTCAGCAACAGCTTAAATCTTTACCTATTGAAGGTACTTCCAGAAGTGAATCAAGTCAGCAACAGCTTAAATTCTTTACCTACTCAAGTTACTTGAAGAAGTGAATGAAGTCAGCAACAGCTTAAATCTTTACCTACTCAAGTTACTTCAAGAAGTAAATCAAGTCAGCAACAGCTTAAATTCTTTACCTACTCAAGTTACTCGAAGAAGGGAATCAAGTCAGCAACAGCTTGATCTATAGTTAATTGATTCAGGCGTGACCTTGCGGAAATCCATAATGAAATGATGATGTGGATATATTTAGTAACCTTTTCCGCTTAGCTATTTCTAAAGAGTCTTGAAAAGACCCTGGAAGAAATCGACACGTGTTTCACCTCTCAACGAGGCATCCTCAGGATGACGATTAACTTGTCGTGAACTCGTACACGGCGTGTTGCCAGCTCAGTCTGCGCTCGGTGCTTGGTGTGGCAACACGCCGTGTACGAGTTCACGACAAGTTAATCGTCATCCTGAGGATGCCTCGTTGAGAGGTGAAACACGTGTCGATTTCTTCCAGGGTCTTTTCAAGACTCTTTAGAAATAGCTAAGCGGAAAAGGTTACTAAATATATCCACATCATCATTTCAGCTTGATCTATGCTGTGCCCCACAGGGTCCATAATTGTGACTTATATAATTACTTCCCTACCAACTATATACATTATGGTACGCAATAAAGAATTTGAGATTTGAGATTTAGGATTTGAACAGCTTAAAATATTCCAACAGTTATTTTCGTCGGCCTCTAAAAAGAAATGAAATAAAACTCAAAAGCAGGCTTTACTTTAATTCAGCATTCCCTCATGGCCCATGGAAAGTCTCTTTCAACAGTGCGCCCTCCTTATTTTGAAGTAATAAGGAAAAATAATTATTGGCTTAGATGTTTCCTCGTTATTTTCAATGATAAAGAGTTGAAAAATTTTACGGAGCCACGGTTTTATTACTTAGTAATAGAGACAGTAAGAAAAATGTGTATTTTTAACGGTAATTGTTACGGGTAGTCAAAAGCCAAAAGTCTGACAACCAATCGCATTAAGGGATATCGTGCTCTGGGTAGCACGATTTTTTAAATTAAATTCTGTTTATTAGAAGTTTTTTAACAAACTGTGGGTCTCTATTCGGCGGTTGTTCATTTGGTCGCACATTATTATTTTTATTGAATGTTACTTTTACCTACTCGATATTCGAATCAAAACAGCCGCACGGGTCGATCGAAGGCTAAGCTACGCTTGCTGAGGTCGATCTGTTGATGGATGACCATCCATGACATATCAACATCCCTCCGTGCCTCGGAAAGCACGTTAAGCCATTGGTCCCGGCTCTCATTTGTAGATCTTTGACAGTATCACAGTAGTTACGGGAAGTCAGAAGTCCGAAAGTCTGACAACCAGTCCTATCAAGGGGCGGTACCCCTTAACTGAGTTGTGAAGGTCAGATGGATAGTGGCTCCATTTTAAATACTGGTATTCAGCTACATCCAGTTAGACTGGAAGCCGACCCCAAAATAGTTGAGCAAAGGCTAGGTAGATTGATATTTCGAAAAGGGCGAAATAATGAATTGCTCACGAAAAAAAAAAATTGCTACCTCAAAGTATTATAATTACTTAAATTTTGCTTTCCAGGAACTTAAAATCAGGTTTAGATGTCTGAATAAGGTAATTTATTATTAAGCTTTGTTACGAGTCACTTAGGATTGGTCAAAGGAGAATTTATTCAAGCCTGATAATCTCTAGTAATTCCTATTCTGTTTGGTGATACTGTTTTATGTAATAATAATTATTGGCTCTGTTATTTTTCCACCTAATAACATTGAAGGTTCTTACGTAATAAAGGCTTAGCATTGATGTGATTATAAAAAGAAATAAATAGTTTCGTACAAGAATGTTGGATCTCAATTCTTTTATATGTAAAAAAAGTAAGTTCATAAACTACAATCCGATTACTGAAAAATCACACTCTAAAAGTATGAAACAAGAAAATATTTCTGGTCAAGGTAAAGCTGGCCAGGCCGGTACACCTAGAAAATTATAATGGCATGCGACCACGGCTTTACTTTGACCATTTCAGTAGTCGGGTTTTAGTTTTTGAACTTGCTTTTTATTTAAATTATTTTGGGGTTATAGTTTCGTGAAAAAGTATATTGCAGTGTTTTATACAAATTAAACCTCTTCGCATGAAAATAGGTTGTTTTTTTTTTCTGACACCGATTCAAATTTTGTTGATGGATGAAAAAGTTTGAAGTGTTTAAAAAAAAAAAGGTCGGCGAACGGTCGGAAGCCACGCTCTGCAGTGAGCTACCCCGGAGCGGACCAACCACCGAAGTTTCCCTGCCAGATCTTTTTTACTGATTTAAATTCATAATTTTTAATTTTGGTTAAATTGGTTCTTATCGATAAAAAATTGTGTTAGGTTTGAATTAGGTTCATCGCGACCAGTTCTAACACGCGTTTCTACACGAAAAACGACGCGGAACCGCCATCAATAGCTATTGAAGCGTCCTCCCACGCCATCGCATCGCATTTTGTTTAAATTACGTGAACCGATGGGCCTAACGCCTTCTCGACTAAATTAGGGTCGAACCTTGTTAATTGTATTTCAGTTATTTTTTTACTACCAAACCTGATGACAATTTCTTTTATATTTTCGTGTATTCCTCTTTTTTCGTTTTGTTTTTTTAAATATAGTGTTGTTTTACTCGAACTGCACCTTATGGAATAAACCATAACCTACGTCGTCCAGGGCTCGATTCCCGGCCGATATTTGACTCAAATGTGGCAAATCATTTATTTTTGCTGCAATATGCAGAGCAGCTTAAAAAAAAAATGTTTGGGTTTTTTGGTAGATTACCAGCCTATTATTGTCCCACTGCTAGGCAAAGGCCTCTTCTCATACAGAGAAGGCACGGCATTGATTACCAGGCTTGCTCAAGACAGGTTAGCGATTTCAGACTTTAAGGCCAGGTTTCCTCACGATGTTTTCCTTCACCGATGTTAGTAATGTCTAAGATAAACTCAGAAAGTACATATGAATAGAAAAAGTCACATTGGTACTTGCCCGGATTTAAACCCACTACCTCATGCATGAGAGGCGAGGCTTTCACCACTCACTGGGCCATCACGGCATTTATGGTATAATAGGTATTAATTTTACAGCCGCGTTGTACGTAGCACAGTCTCACTTTTGCTTGTTTTGAACAATATAAACATATTTATTTACTTCGACAATATGATACATATACATATTTGTAATGTGCTCGTCAAGCCCTTTTATTTGATTCCTAAACTGGCACTTAAAAATAATTTTTTTCTTTGTTCATTTATGTCCTCTAGAGGGCGCCATCATATAACCAGCGGATGATCAAGACGCTTCCAATTCCTCATTTGTCAAATTATGATCGGCAGTTTAGAAGTTATGAGGTAACAGTTGAACATACATACCGGTACATATATACATACACACATACACACATACCGATCAAAATTTTAACCCTCCTTTTTGCTTCGCCATAGTCGGGTAAAAGTGAATCGCCAAAATGTATGTAAGCGTATAAGTTCCGAACGACTGCATCAAATTGGATAATTCGTTTTTGTTCTTTATTCTCAAGATAAGATAGGTAAGTAGGTAGGTAGTTATGTTGGTAGGTAGGTATGTAGGTAAGTAGGTAGGAAGGTATGTTGGTAGGAAGGCATGTTGGTATGTAGGTAGGTAGAGTAGGTAGGGTAGGTAGGGTAGGTAGGGTAGGTAGGGTAGGTAGGGTAGGTAGGGTAGGTAGGGTAGGTAGGATAGGTCGATAGGATAGGTAAGTAGCTGCCACTGCGTCTGGCTGGTTTTACATATCCCATACTCTGAAATAGCGTAGCTTTCTTTCAGTGAAATATTTTTTGAAATCAGGTCAGTAATTCTGAAGAATATCCCCTATATAATCACAAATGTTATCTCTTTATAACATTCATGGTGTACGAGTAAGATTGCCGGAAGGAGTCTTGCTAAGCGAACGAATTTTTGTGTGAGTTACATCTGGATTGCCAGCATTAGGCTAAACGTATGCTGAGACGCAGGTTGACGCAGGTCCAGGCAGGGCAGGGCAGAGCAGATTTTATAATCCATGAACGTACCGAGGTCTGCGTACGCTGCGGCGCAGGCAAGTGCGATGCAGACATGTGTCTGTTCTGCTCTGTGTCGTTTTGCAATGACAGAACATGACAACTCCCATGTCTATTGTTTGTACTAACTAGGACGTGTCTGTGTAGCTGCGTCGTAGCATGTGCTCGCGGCCTATGTCTGCCTCGCCTACTCTACCCTGCAAAATCTATACTGTGCTGTGCTGCATCACCTGCGTCTCAGCATACGTTTTGCCTTTAAAATGTCAATAAACTTAGACGTCTATAAAAAAAACCACAATGGAAGATGACTTCTTGATTACTAGAGTGCTACAAAGATCTTTTAGTGCCTGAATGACATTGGCGGGGCGTTGTTGGTAATCATTTGTGAAATTGTCCATGTTATTGTGTACTGACAAAATAAGATGGGGTTGTTAGATCGGTCTGTTGTTAACAAGGAGAAGCGTTTTTTCGTCGAGAAATCAAAAAGAAAACGCAACGATGAAGCGTTGGTTGTAACGAGCCTGAAATGTATTTCCTAACTGAGCTGGGGTCGGCATCCAGTATATCCGTATGCAGCTGAATATCAGCATTTTACATGGAGCGGCTGCCTATCTGATCTCTGCAAACCAGTTACTGGGTAAGCATTATAATATAATGGCTAAATATTTTCTGCAATCTTTTTTATAAATCTAGATCTCCACTAGATCTGTTTTGGTCTGATCTGGGATCAGAGCCATTCCCAAACAACATTGTAACGAAAACGTTGACCTGAATGTGTTTTGATGCGTTGAAAACAAATAAGTACCTTAATCGACGGTCTGGGTAATGTCTGGATGCGCTCTTGTAATAATTTATTCTGCAATGCAATAAGTTGGGAAATTAGATTACGTATAAAACAGAATTCAGGAAATATTATGAGAAATTGTTACTTTGCTTTAGACCATGTCGTAATCATGATCAAGAAGAAGAAAAAGTAAGAATCGCGTATTCGGGCGACGATCGCTTAGGACATGACCTAAAACGACTGTCATGTGGCATTCCCTATTGATCTTCTTCTTTTAGTGGTAAGTAGTGAACTTTTTAATTTTTGTTAGAAAATCTGTGTCACACGAGATAAATTGCCCTTATTGTTGATGTATGTATTACCTTCCAGGTTTTCCTGGTAATACATTCATCAACAATAAGGGCAATTTAAGGGCAATGACTTTAGTTGTTCAGACCCTAGACCCTGAACAACTAAAGTCATTTAATTGGTTAAAGGACGCTGAAGAAGACACAATAGAAGTTTTATTGTTGTTACACACCTAGGACGTTTAGTATCTCTCAATTTATTAAATATTTTAACGATACTTAAGCAACAATCAAAGAAAACCATAAATTCTTTACCTACAAGTTACTTAAAGAAGTGAATCAAGTCAGCAACAGCTTAAATCTTTACCTACTCAAGTTACTTAAAGAAGTGAATCAAGTCAGCAACAGCTTAAATCTTTACCTACTTAAGGTACTTCAAGAAGTTAATCAAGTCAGCAACAGCTTAAATCTTTACCTACTCAAGTTACTTAAAGAAGTGAATCAAGTCAGCAACAGCTTAAATCTTTACCTACTCAAGTTACTTGAAGAAGTGAATGAAGTCAGCAACAGCTTAAATCTTTACCTACTTAAGTTACTTCAAGAAGTAAATCAAGTCAGCAACAGCTTAAATCTTTACCTACTCAAGTTACTTGAAGAAGTGAATCAAGTCAGCAACAGCTTAAATCTTTACCTACTCAAGTTACTTCAAGAGGTGAATCAAGTCAGCAACAGCTCAAATCTTTACCTATTCAAGTTACTTTATGCCGCTAAAGATTACATGGAGGACAAAAAGGCATGGGATTGAGCTGCTCCAATTTTATTATTTTTTTATGTTTTACTTTCGGAACTTTGTTTTGTTTTTGCTAACTTTAAAATTATATACATAATGACATGAATATTTACTTTGCGAAGTATAATATATATATTTTTTTTGTTTTAATTATTGTGAATGTGAGGACTATGTGGGTGTGGGTGTGTGGGTGGGTGTATTTATTTTTCTTAGTTACTTTTAATGATCTGGCAGTTGTGAGTACTTTATGCGGCCTACCCAAATGTCCTTTCTTTGGTATTGTTCGTCGAATCATTGAGCTCCTTTTAAGTTCTGAGTTGAGCTACACGATTACTGACAAATGCGTGCATAGAATGGACAGGTCCACTCACATTTGTATGGTTCTTTCCTCAAAAGACCATTTCAGACACAAATATACATGGTCCCCAAATAAAATGCTCTGACCAAGATTATTTCCTGGTTTTTATATACACATTGACATTAATGAATTTTATATACTTTTAAAGTATTATATTATTTAAATTATTGTGAATGTGAAGACTATGTGGGTCATTCCTTTTTGTTTTTAATTTTTTCCCACTTAGTTCTAATTATAGTCTGACAGTCTGAGTAATTTATGCGGCTTACCCAAATGTCCTTTCTTTGGTATTTTTCGTCGAATCGTTGAGCTCCTTAATTCTGAGTTGAGCTGCACGATAACTGACAAATGCGTGCACTGACTGGACAGGCCCTCTCAATCTGTGTGATGCTTTCCTCAAAAGACCACTTCAGACACCAATCTACATGGTCTTCACATGATCTGACCAAGATTATGTCTGGACTTTAAAAGAGACTGTGACCTCTGAGTTTGTTTCGGCCTTTCTTCTCAGAGTAGTCAGATAGGAAACGCCGATCTCATCTAGTTTTTAAAATATGATTGACGTGTAAAAGTGTTTGTACAAACCTATTTACAGAAATAAAATCATTTATCATTTACTTGAAGAAATGAATCAATTCAGCAACAGCTTAAATCTTTACCTACTTAAGTTACTTGAAGAAGTGAATCAAGTCAGCAACAGCTTAAATCTTTACCTACTGAAGTTACTTCAAGAAGTGAATCAAGTCAGCAACAGCTTAAATCTTTACCTATTGAAGGTACTTCCAGAAGTGAATCAAGTCAGCAACAGCTTAAATTCTTTACCTACTCAAGTTACTTGAAGAAGTGAATGAAGTCAGCAACAGCTTAAATCTTTACCTACTCAAGTTACTTCAAGAAGTAAATCAAGTCAGCAACAGCTTAAATCTTTACCTACTGAAGTTACTTCAAGAAGTGAATCAAGTCAGCAACAGCTTAAATCTTTACCTATTGAAGGTACTTCCAGAAGTGAATCAAGTCAGCAACAGCTTAAATTCTTTACCTACTCAAGTTACTTGAAGAAGTGAATGAAGTCAGCAACAGCTTAAATCTTTACCTACTCAAGTTACTTCAAGAAGTAAATCAAGTCAGCAACAGCTTAAATTCTTTACCTACTCAAGTTACTCGAAGAAGGGAATCAAGTCAGCAACAGCTTGATCTATAGTTAATTGATTCAGGCGTGACCTTGCGGAAATCCATAATGAAATGATGATGTGGATATATTTAGTAACCTTTTCCGCTTAGCTATTTCTAAAGAGTCTTGAAAAGACCCTGGAAGAAATCGACACGTGTTTCACCTCTCAACGAGGCATCCTCAGGATGACGATTAACTTGTCGTGAACTCGTACACGGCGTGTTGCCAGCTCAGTCTGCGCTCGGTGCTTGGTGTGGCAACACGCCGTGTACGAGTTCACGACAAGTTAATCGTCATCCTGAGGATGCCTCGTTGAGAGGTGAAACACGTGTCGATTTCTTCCAGGGTCTTTTCAAGACTCTTTAGAAATAGCTAAGCGGAAAAGGTTACTAAATATATCCACATCATCATTTCAGCTTGATCTATGCTGTGCCCCACAGGGTCCATAATTGTGACTTATATAATTACTTCCCTACCAACTATATACATTATGGTACGCAATAAAGAATTTGAGATTTGAGATTTAGGATTTGAACAGCTTAAAATATTCCAACAGTTATTTTCGTCGGCCTCTAAAAAGAAATGAAATAAAACTCAAAAGCAGGCTTTACTTTAATTCAGCATTCCCTCATGGCCCATGGAAAGTCTCTTTCAACAGTGCGCCCTCCTTATTTTGAAGTAATAAGGAAAAATAATTATTGGCTTAGATGTTTCCTCGTTATTTTCAATGATAAAGAGTTGAAAAATTTTACGGAGCCACGGTTTTTATTACTTAGTAATAGAGACAGTAAGAAAAATGTGTATTTTTAACGGTAATTGTTACGGGTAGTCAAAAGCCAAAAGTCTGACAACCAATCGCATTAAGGGATATCGTGCTCTGGGTAGCACGATTTTTTAAATTAAATTCTGTTTATTAGAAGTTTTTTAACAAACTGTGGGTCTCTATTCGGCGGTTGTTCATTTGGTCGCACATTATTATTTTTATTGAATGTTACTTTTACCTACTCGATATTCGAATCAAAACAGCCGCACGGGTCGATCGAAGGCTAAGCTACGCTTGCTGAGGTCGATCTGTTGATGGATGACCATCCATGACATATCAACATCCCTCCGTGCCTCGGAAAGCACGTTAAGCCATTGGTCCCGGCTCTCATTTGTAGATCTTTGACAGTATCACAGTAGTTACGGGAAGTCAGAAGTCCGAAAGTCTGACAACCAGTCCTATCAAGGGGCGGTACCCCTTAACTGAGTTGTGAAGGTCAGATGGATAGTGGCTCCATTTTAAATACTGGTATTCAGCTACATCCAGTTAGACTGGAAGCCGACCCCAAAATAGTTGAGCAAAGGCTAGGTAGATTGATATTTCACCTTTGTTTTCGTTCGTTAAAGGTGCTACAAATTGTTATTAAGTATAATGTAGATACTACTTGTTCTACTGCCAGGCAACATGGTCGTTTCTCAAAACAGAGAACAAAAGGGCATCGATTACCTCGGTTGCTTTACAAAACAAAAGGTGTTCCAAAACTGACTAGAAATTATCTCTTAATCATTAACACAATGTTTAGTTAATTCATTACAGATTGATTAACAGCCATTGAGGTCAATTTGGCGGAGGTTGTAAGATCATCAGGCTTCCGACCGCAAGATAAAAAAAAAAACATAATATCTCTAAAATCTACGCGGCTGCGGCGTGGCTGTGGTGTGGCGACGGTGCGGCGCATGGGTGATATTAATTTGTTTACACAAACATGCGGTCCCAAACTTTCATATTTATTTAATAATATAATTATAATTAATAATATATATATATATGATAGTAGTATAGTAGAATTAGTAGGATGTGTGTCAGTCCATACTTAGTAATTATATCTTAGTAGTAATGGAGTAAACACACACTTGTAAACTTCTAATGATGAAATTTTTCTAAAACAGGTTCACATTGTAACTTTTAAGCATGTCCTGGTCGTATCATTTATTCTGGAGACCTCCGTCTAGTTTTCGCTGCATTAGACACAAAGTTCCGGACCGCTGATACACGTCACGTGTGTAAAATTTATGGTGCTCTAACCTTTGATTGCAGAGCTTTTATATTCAGTGTGAGCTGAAAAATTGTAAGAAATTATAATATTTTTTTAACAAATTCGAATTACGCGGAATTTAGAAACAAATAATCTTCCTTTATTTTTATTTATTTTATTTTTTCTCAGTAGCAGCCCGGAGTCTGGAGTTGTGCCCGGTTGATGGCAATAGGCTCGCCCCCTATTACATGGGATTTAAAACATAACTGGCGAAATGTGGGTGAATCTGCTACAAGGACACCTCTTCCCAACCCTTCGGGGAAACCAGACTTGATGTTATGTTTATGTAATCTTCCTTTATTGTGTCAAAATTCCGCGTATTTTGAATTAGGTTTGATCTAGAGACTAACCATTTCATATTCGTCGAATTTCCATGGATAAAAAACAAAAAATAGTGATCTTCTGCGATTTTGTTGTTTGGTTTGTTAATCACATAGATTCCTCTTTTGAATAGCAGACATTACCAACATCACCAGCCCGAGCCACTGCTGGGCATCGGTCTTTTTTTACTTTGCCAATCTCCTCACATTTGCACCAGTCCCATCCACGTTCGATCTCTATATTAACAACAACAGGTATTTCAGGAAATAAAGAAACTAAAAGCCATTCTCAAAATCTCACACATCATAAATGCACTACGATACAATTTCAAGAGGCCAATGTTTCAGGTTTATGTGGTGACCTGTTGAACTACCGACGTGTCGGCTTTGCTCGTTGGCGTTCCGCCAACCTCGGCTCTTTTACATAATTCTCCGAATCCATGATAACACACGTTTTAAAGCTATTACGCGATTGATGACCCTTTTCGCGTTCGCAATTAAGAGAGATCGATGAACGAAGATCAATGTCGAATTACGTAACTAACTAAAATGGAAAGGTTTGAAACGGAGGCCGTAAATCATGTCTGAAACGATCCTCACTAGGGCTTGTTTTAGAAATGGAAGTAAGGATGTATTTTTGCGACTATGTTGTTGTTTGTAATGAACCTACATCATGGTTTTTAGTTGAAAGCATTGTTTCGGTTAGACTACTAAATTCACTTTTTTAATATATTCATTCATCTCAAGCACCTTCGATGTTTTCATGCCTAATTTAAGGTAGATTGTACAGGGATCTCCCATTTTATTGTAAGAACTTATTTCTTGAGTCATTATTTCAGCCGAAAAACGTCCACTGCTGGACAAAGGTCCAAGCACCGCTAGTTTGAGCGGTTCTGTGCTTCCTACATCCAGTGGATTCGTGCGGCCTTCACAAGGTCATCAGTCCACCTTGTGGGAGTTCTTCCAACGCTACGTCTTCCGGTACGCGGTCGCCACTCCAGACCCTTTTGGCTCTATCAGTCATCTGTTCTGCGTGCAATGTGCCCTGTCCAATGCCACTTAAGTTTAATAATTCTTCGGGCTATGTTGGTTACCCTGTTTTTCCTGCGGATCTCTTCATTTCTGATTCGATCACCACGTGGCACCACGATGGACAGACAGTCGATCTGGCACCGTTCAAGAGACTGCCCATGTCTCGATCGAATCGAAGGCTTTCTCGAAGTCCACAAAGCCTCGAGTATTTTATATTTTAGGCACCTACTATGATAAAAACTATACTTGCTCTAAAATAACTAATTTAATTCCGAATATGATTATTTAACCTCAAAATAGATACTAATCCCCAAATGAACCTTAAAGTCGTTAATATCATAATCTAAAAATGTTTAATAAAATTACATATTTACAATATATCAGGGATTAAAAAAAATGAAACACCAAGATATTTTGTCTTTCATTTATATTTCTTTGCCAACATCAAATTCAATCATTTAAATATTTACCATAAAACTAATAGATTACCTTAATTTATAGTAGATCTCCAACCAATACTATGCCAATCTATCTTTGTACCGACACAGTCACTAAGCACGTTTTACCGTCACGAGCGCCCGACCCAGAAGGCCCTTGCCGCGCCATTTTGATATATCGAATCTTTCGGTGTTGCCAGTACAATAAATTGAAACCTAACCCTACCTATAATCTATGCAAAAAAATAATACTTATTCTGTAGATATTTAGGAATAAGTCCAGTTGTGATCGGTTCACAATTTGTCATAATTATTATCTTACCTTATGTTACGCAACAAGAATATGAAGTAATCTTAAGACTAGCCTTATTTTAATTTCAACCTGCCTTAATTTCAAATATAAACTCGGAGCAGCTGACAGTTTTTTCAGCAGTTTCATTGGAGCTCACTATAAAAGCCAGATAATCCATACGTCTCCTACCGGGCACAATAAAACCTTTAAAAAACTTTAATTTCCAAAAAAAAATAACCGGCTTCAAAAAAAGGAGGAGGTTCTCAATACTTTAAAAAATTACAAAACAATTTAAAACAAATCTAGCAAATCCAACAGAAAGCCAATGCCTGCCAATTGTAAAAGTTGCGCCGGCCATTGCGCGCGAAGCTGCGTATTGTCGTTCAGCTGACATGCGACATTCAATTTCCTTTTGTCAACTATTGCAAACTGCGGCAGCAAGGCGGCGGCCATGATGTGTTTCCTGTCGCGTTTAAAAATATTAAAATGTTGTTACTTTTATGAGATTTGACGTTTTTGGTTGGTAGTTGAGAGTACGGGCAGTTGTTTTTGGTACGTATTAGTTTTTATCCGACTTCAAAAAAAGGAGGAGGTTATCAATTCGTGTGTGTTTTAATTTTTTATTTTTTTTATGTTTGTTACCTCAGAACTTTCGACTGGGTGAACCGATTTTGATGATTCTTTTTTTATTTAGAAGCTGGTACTTCCCGTGTGGTCCCATTAATCAGGCCATGAATCAGACAAATGGACGAATAACTCAATATCGCGCCAACCGATTTCGATGTTTTTTTTTTATATAGTAACTCTTGCAATTTTTCTTGGAAAGCACCATTTGGAGAACTGGAACTGATGATGAAGACCACAAATGGCCACCGGAATTACTCAATAATAAGTATTTCACGGGTTGCGATTCGATTACTTTAATATGGCTGCAATGAAATTTATGCTCGTCACAATGCATATGGAGAAGTGGAGCTGATGGTTAAGTGCCAGGAGAACTCCTCAACGATTAACGTCCCTGAATCAGGAAATGTAATATTTTGTAAAAGGTGATGAGCAGTTGAGATTAGGCTGTTGTAACTTAGGTAAATTACAAACTACCCACTAAAAAGCGAGAAATAAAAACTTTTACTTATACAAAAAAAAAACCGACTTCCAAAAAACACTACAAAGTGAAAAATAACTTAAATTTCGGAAGTCAGTGGCAAATAACTAAAACCAAAGACACCGACTTCCGAAATTTAAGTATTTTTTTTTTGTATAATTTTTTTTTGGTAACGGAATCAGCTCCCTCATTGACATAACACACTTTCAATCACAACCTAAATCATTTTAAAGGATATTGATAATCCATTGTGTTATGATTTCCAAATATTAATTAGATTCACTGATTTTAAATATAAAATTAAAGGTATGTGATTTGATTCAAATGATTTTCGTATCACTGTAATCATGAAGTTTAAAAGTACCTCATTTGACAGTTACCGAAAAAGTACTGGTTTATTAACGGAACGGAATTGAAAACATGATGTTTGGAGCGTCGCTTCAGTTCTAAGTCAGTTCGAATTGAGCCTCGAAACCAAAGATATCTTCAAGAAGTCTAAAGTCTATAACGTTATTATTTATTTATTTGGCACCTCAACGACTTACTCACTTAACATACACATACAACAGACACACACACATACAGTTTTAGGCATTGTGAACTCGTCACTTACAGAAGTGCACAGCACTAGCAGAGAACTTAATGATTGATTTTATGTTCACAAATACGATGGAAAGTACAGAAATATTTAACTACATAACTTAAACAGATGGAAATGGAAGTGAATAGAATTTTATTAATAGGCGGCTTGTGTCGCACTGAGGTCTTGAGACTCCAACCTGGTTAAAAGTCTCGAACGGAATTGACAAAAAGGATTAGAGAAGATGTCGATGCTATTGGTTCGTGTAACGATTTTATTATAATTTCCCATTAGACGATTCATGGGAGCGGTGCTACCAAGATTAGTAGGACTTGCAGTTGTGGCAAAGGTAACGGTCTCGCGACCAGATCGAATAGCTTTCTGTCGAGGTACAGCTATACTTAATTCCGCCAAAAGATCGGGGACATTTAGTAAACCGTTAGCGATTTTATAAAGAAGGAACTTTAGACTTTAGACTTCTTGAAGATATCTTCAAGAAGTCTAAAGTCTATAACGTTATTATATTAAGTACCTAATTATAGTTTGTTAAATAATGCTAAAAGTGTAGGTATCAAGTTTGTATGTGTGCAAGATTACAAATATAGAAATATTAATACTGAAATGGTGTATCATTACAGTTGCTTCATATGTGAAGGGTGGGCGTTTTGGAGGACTGTCTTATGTAATTTTGACGTTCAAAAAGTGCTGATTCTCAACCTAGTTTGAATAAATGACTTTTGAATTTGAATTTTAATATGTTTGAAAAAAAAAATTGTCGGTTCGACAACGTAAATAACGCAATGAATGTTGTTGAACTGTCAAAATGAGAGCCATTGCTGTTAGTGCTACTGTTAGTTTCGATATTACCCCACAGGGTAACATAATTGAAACTATTTTCGAAGAGATTTCTTTTTAATTCCTTGTAGAGTCCTAGGTATATAAGAAGTAGTTATTTGAATAGTCTTCTTATCTTTGATATCGGTTGATTCTTGTAGAATCAAGAGCCACACTTACCTTAAATAAGACAACCGTTACTTACCTTTATCAAAAATATCTAATAATAAACAGAAAACAATTAGATAAAAATTAATTACAAAAAAAAAGCTGTTCCAAAATGCCACTTGAATATAAATTTATCAGAGTCATTTCTCAAATAACCTTCCAAGAGGTTTAAATAAAACAAGGGCTAGTATGATGAGGTCATCAGTGACGTAATTAAATTATACCGAGAGATTTCGGGGAAGCCGTAACAGCCTTACGGCAGCATAATGATGGCTAGGGATCCAAGGGTAGGTAGGTAATTTATTTTATTTTATTAATGAACTTTGTGTCAGTTATTTGTTTAAGTTCTGGCTGGCTGTTGAATGTTACCCATATTAAAGATTGCTTGAGGCATCTGTCTCACCGCCGAAATAGAAGCAACTAACTATCAATGACTTTCTCGCTCAAGTAAGTAAGAGTAAATAAAAGAGATATAATTATATTAATAGTTGATCACTGACTGCTCACACAGCCGCGCGCCGCGTCTCTGCCGCCGGCGAGTGCTCGTTTGTACAGTGACAAGAGCTATCAAAGAGAGTACTCACTTAGTGACCCTTGATTGGCAGGCTAAACACTCACTGAGAGACTCGCGCTTAGCACAGTCAGCTGAAGAGAAATCTCACTCCCTAGCAATGTAAAAATACATTGCTAGGGCGTGAGATTTCTCTGCAATGTACATAAGAATGCATACCAGCGAGTAATCGCTCGTCGCCGTCGCGTACTCGCCGCTCGTTGCTCGCCAACTCGTTTTTAGTTGGTAGCTCTACTCATTTCTCGTTATGCGCCGGAGTTGGGATAGGTGCCTTAAGTTAGCAGCAATGCATTATATGATCAATAATCTAACGAAGTATTACTAAGCAAAAAAAAAAAGATCATTCAATAGAATCTTTACGAGTGACTCAGGCATGTTCAGTCCTTATTTGAAGATTATGTTTCAGATATTTTCTGCTTCGTAAATTTTAATGAACAGCCGTCCATATATCGTCTATTTATCACCAAGTCACAACCACTTCAGTCTCCATCCATATTTTAAGGGATCATCAAAGCAACATATAAATTGGTAGCATAAACTTTATCAACCTAAGCTTGACCCAAAGGAATAAGGGATAGTAAACAACTAAGTAAATATCAAAATGCCAACTTGAAAAAACAGCTTTGAGATCGCTAAACAACTTTAGCTCTCTTTATATCTGTTGAAGAGATAAAACTTCCTTATAAATATGTTGTTTTCTTGATAGTTGAAGCTTATTTATCTTTTAGACCGTCAGCGACAAAATTCGATTATCCCTGCTACTTTTACACCTATAATGGGACCTTATCCCATTAAAATAGATGGACAAGCTTATAGAAATCATTCAGACTACCAAAATAAGGACAATCCTAAAAAAATATATAAGAAAAACGCATTAGATACATAAAAGAAAAAACATCTGCTAACGAAAATACACTAAACATTTTGGTTACTAATGTTGATTCATTATTTTAGGTCAAAATAAAATCACTTTAATCTGTTTTTTTTTTTGCTTGTATATCTTTGGTCAGACGTACTGAACGCTGTGTTAAAATTTAACCATCTATTTTAATGGGACCTTATATATTATAATAGATACATTGTAATTCAGCATTCATATAATCATCTTCATCATTTTAGCCGAAACATGTCCACTGCTGGACATGGGCGCTGTGCTTGGTCCCAACCCAAACATCGCCACTTCAACCGGTTCTGTGCTTTTCGCATCCAGCGAATTCCTGCGGCCTTCACAAGGTCATTGGTCCCCCTTGTGTGGGCGGCCTTCCAACGCTACACATTCCGCTACGCGGACGCTACTCCAGTTAACCTTTCGGCCCCATCGGCCATCTGTTCTAAATTTAATATAATGGCTAAGAGATGATAATCTTTTAATTTTTCAATTATACTTCTCTTTTGATTTTTTGAATATTTAGCTTAATAATTAAGATTTTAAAAACTGAAATGTTAATCGAGGTTAGAGAGGTGTTGCGTACGTCTATTGCCTTTTTGACCCTCTAAAAGTCAAGTTTGTTGAACAAAATTCCAATTAGCGTAACATTTTCCTGAGTTTTACTCTGGTAAACACATTGTGTAGGTGTTTTAGGTTATGTTTTAACATAAAGAAAGGAGATTAAGGATATTTGGGTTGATAAAGGCCTGAAAATTAAAAAGACCAGTACAGTATAACTTACAAGGGATGAGTTGCTTGCCTCAACATATTGCAGTCTTTTGATTTCGATGCTATATCATACCGATTATGCTTAGATGGTTGGCTATGTTGAGAGTATGGATGAAAGGCATCTAACTGAAGGCAAATATGAGTGGAAACGCCGGGAGGGGACGCCCTAGAAGGACAAATAGTGACCTTATTGGTGATGTTCTTTAGAAAGGTCAGGTGTGTAGTACTCGTAACCGGCTTGCGTGTGTGACTATCGTGGTAATTGCGTAACAGACTATCAGTAGCAAAGGATTACAGTTCAAAAACATTCATTTCGTTATTTACGTTGGTGAGCAGACAATTTTTTTTTTCGAATATGTTAAGCAATGGATTAGCAATATCGAGAGCAGTGATAGCTTAGTGGTGTGACCGTTAGACTGCTAAGTCATAGGCCTCGAGTTCAAACCCAAGGCACGCACCTCTAACTTTTCAGATTCATGTGCATATTGTATCATTATATTATCATTTGCTTCAGAAACGGTGAAGGAAAGCATCGTGAGGAAACCTGCATGCCTGGATGCCTAGGCATGCAGGTTTCCTCGACGTGGTGCTTAAGAGATATTTATCGAAGGCATGTGAAGCCAAGACAGAGGCCAATGGGCGGCTTTAAAACTCTGACACCAGGTTAGTCACTCACCACACAAAAAGAAGAAGAAGCAATATCCTTCAAAATCATTCAGATTGTGATTGATAGTGTGTTACGCATTTAGGGTGCAGATGTCTGAACGTAAACGAAGCAGAAGGAATATATAAGGATCGTAGCAGGTGGCGTTCTGTAGTTTCTGCCTACCCCCATTGGAAGAAGGCGTGAGTTCATATTTTGTCTGTTATGTATCAAACCGAAAAATCGTGAAACAACTTCTCCCCAAATATTTTGGTGGATGTCTATTCGACACAAATTCACTAGAGATTTGGAGTATCTGGCTTAGGTTGGTTCCAAGAAACTCTCATCATTAGTCAAATTTACGAATATTTTACTTACAAATCTTATTCTGAGTATCCTATCAGGGTAAATGTATTCGTAGCTAAGTGATCGATTGGAACCTTTCCCTTGTAAGCTGGATTTTATTACAACATTCTATACCTTCATTTCATATAAAATTTCGGTCAATAAAACTTTACTACCTCCATGTACTTCAATAATATTCCGTAATGCTTTGATATTCGATCTCCTTTTATAATCAAAACAACACACCATATTGTTTTCAACACCAAGGCTGCCACGTAAACAAAACATAGTAGTACTTCTTTATACATAGTAGTACTTCGTATACATAGTAGTATTTCTTTTGCAAGTACGGCAATAAACAAAATGTCTAATGCTGTTTTTTATTTCATAAGGTTCTGTTTTTCGCGGTTGCTCGAAAATTCTTACAAGGCGACATTAAGATAATATACCGATACTGTAAATTGTTCATTTTGTACGATCTCTAGTACAGAAACCTTTTTTTTTCACGTTCAAATAATATCTTCCGCTCTGGGCGGAGCGGGAGGGCGTGTCAGACTCTTACTGACGAAAACCCACCCGTGTTCCTTCAGTTGCCCTGTTGCCGGGGGCCGCGATCTCCCTTTCGGTTATCTTCGCACCCCCGGCAGGCATCGGCCCTAGAGGACTCCGTCAATTCTGCTGACATCACTTTGAGGCGCGCGTGGAACACATCGACCCGGGCCTGGTCCTTATCGGACGGCGAGCTACCCATTGCTCACCGTTCGCAAGCCCGTGCCTACGGTGGCCAGAAATCGATTGACACATTTTACCCAGGGTGGAATACATTAAGTAGGTACTAGTACTAGTACGTTGATGACTAAAAAGCTCAAAAAGAAAAAGAAAAGAAGAAGCGGTTAGCTGCTGGTAAAGTATATAAAAATTATAGCTGCTCTGATTGTTATCTACTCGTTTTTAATAATAATGACGGAAAGTAAAGATGGAAACAACAACAACAAATGTTCATGTAAATATGGGAATCAAAGCAGACAAATTTGTAAAATTTAACGTACCTAAGGTAGGTACAAGGTTAGAGGTTTTCTTTATATAGAAAAACAGAATAAAAAAACAAGACAAAATGTACATAATCATGACTATTTGTTCACCATTAAAAATTCCACGCAATACCGCGGCAAACACCGTCATATATTTCACCTTTGCAAAATAAACAGAATTTTAATTGCAAGTGCACACTGAAAGGCCTCCAGCACGAGTTATAGCACACTTTGTATCTTCATTCAAAGAAATATCGCGATAAGAGAACTCATTCAAGCGGTCGTCTTTTCAAGACTCAACAGAATTGCTTTTTTTTTTCGTTATTATTGAAAAAGCCGACGAAATGCTTGGCCGGTGTGCCGTAAACTGCTTTTCAATATTTTGTCTATAAAATAGGTACACAGTAGGTTTATTATACATTTAAAATAAGTGTTATGCAATAAATTTATGCAATAAATATAGCTTTATCGTTTCTTTTGTCTTTTTTATTTTTTATAATTCATAAAATTGTAATAATGTGAAAGTCGCTTAGGTATATTTTCCTCTTGATAAGTAAATAAAATAAATAAACAAATATATTTATTACAATTACAAAAGGCAAGGAGATACAAGATAATTGGAGATCACCTTTTAAGCAAGGAATTGCTTGCGTTAGGAGACTCCGCGCTTCAACTTATGCAATTGAATGTAGACAATGTAAATATGCAGAAAAATAAAATACATGGGTAACTTAAAATTATACAAAAATGAAAGAGTGAATGATTTGTAAATGAGTGAGCGTTATGCATAGAAAAGTGCCAAGTCGCGCGTTTACGTGTGATGATGTGTGAGTATGGGTGAGGGTGTGTAGTGTGTGAGTTATAATAAGCAAATAGGAATATAATCTTGCAAAACTGTATTAAAAGAAGCTGAAATCTTCATCAGTGTTCATCTTTATTAGGATTGAAAGAAAAGTTTTAAAACAAGAAGTGCTTCATTTCAAACCTGTATCTATTTAAAAAACAACTGAGTCTACCTCTAACTCGGAAACAGCAGTATTCACAGATAAAAGCACTGAGTATCTGTTTGCGGAAACTTTTGACGTATAATTGCTTTAACGCAAAGTGGCAAAGTTACCTCTACAACTGATTCCCTGGCTCAGAACGGCTATAGAAACATTCCTGAGATCATTCCATTTTATTAAGGCAAACAGAGAAGTCTATTTACTTATTTATCTACTCATAAGATACTTAGGAACAACGCTAATGAAATAAGGAACATTCCCTTCCTCCTCAATTCTCGTGTTTCCCGGAAAACGTATTAGTCCTAGTAGCTAGAGTAATCACATTGCCGAATTTACTACATAGTAAACAAGTAATTATGTAAGTAAGTTTGGATATCTGTCTATATACGACATACATCAGAAAGGTGTGGCCATACATATTTACGGGTAGAAAACTTCAATATCTACTCGACCCAAATCTATGGGACGGCTGATACTCTTTCGCGATTACGATGTTGTTCCCATGGAGAAAGTTGTTCAGTTTGATAATTTGTAGTACTGTACCCTTAAATATAACCACACCTTTGTAATACACGCTGTATATTAATCCGTAAAAATGTAATAAATGTGGAAGGTCATGAAGATATTTGTAACTCAGTAAGGGCTGAATCGATTTAAATGCACACAGGCCCGACATACACGGTATTATTACAAAACAAGGTGTTTCTCTTGGCATGGTTTGAACAAACGAGATTACTTTTGTAATATAGGAAAGTAGAGTAATTCAAGAATCTTGCGGGATCGTTGTTGGTAAACATTTGTGAAATTGTCACAGAAATGGTACTGACAAAACAAGATAGCGGTGTCAGTTCCGATTTTGGTTATGCGCTGTACAAATTGCGCCAAGGTGCTAGGCTAGCATGTTGGGCCAACATAGAGATCTACTTGGCGTATGTTGGTAGTTGGTGACCAGCCAGCACTGCTACAACGGGCTTAAGGGCTGATTTAAGCAAATTCGGATATGTTTTATCCACGGAATAAAATTCACTTCTGACCGTTTCCATATGCAGATACTATCAAAAAATAAAAATAAATATTCGGAAGGAAAGGCTTATACTAGGTATAAAAGTTTGGTCGAAATCACCCTAAAGGTACCATTCTGCGACGTCTTGCTGCGACATGAATGGTTTCTATGAATTTCTATAAAATACCATCCTCGCGCATATTTGGGAGTGGCGCGAGGAGGCGAAATGCCGGGACTTAACTCCGCTGCTGCGAGAAATCACAGCACAGCGGACAGAGCTCTGGCGGGATCTCATGGCGTCATGGAGAGTGCAATTGTCGCAACCCAGTGCTTGGCACGCCACAATTGCGGCGATAAGTCCCCTCTTTGAGGAGTGGCTAGAGAAGCGCCATGGCGTTCTCATCTTCCGCCTGACGCTGGTCCTCACCGAAAACGGTTGTTTCGGGAGGTTCTTGTTCATGATAAGGCGGAAAGAAACGCCCGGGTGTCACCACTGTCTGGATCACCCGGGACACGGTGGAGCAAACAGTGGAGGTCTGCCCGGCTTGGGCGGGGCATCGTCGTGTCCTCGTGGAGGCGATCGGCGGCGGTGATCTCTCGTATCCGGCCTTGGTCCAGGCCATGGTACGGAACGAGAGGGCATGGGAAGCAGTCATCTCCTCCTACGAAGCAGTAATGCTCGCGAAGGAGCAGGCGGAACGCGTGAGGGAAAGGCAAATTTTGCGCCCTCACGCCCCTGACCGCCGCAGAAGACGCCTTGGGCGTCGGGAATCGCAGGCCGATTCCCGACTACCGTAGACGCGAGCTTGCGGACGGTGAGCAATGGGCAGCTCGCCGTCCGATAAAGACCAAGCCCGGGTCGACTGCGCTTTGTGTTTAACGCGTGCCTCAAAGAGATATCAGCAGAACTGACGGGGTCCGCTAGGACCGATGCCTGCGGGGGTCGCGGAAAAGCCCGAAAGGGATACCGTGGCCCCTTGCAACTTGGCAACTTAAGGAACACAGATAGGTTTTAGTCAGTAAGTGTCTTACACAGCCAGCATAGCCAGCTCCGTCCAGAGTGGCAGAAGTTATTTGATAATATCCCACTCAAAAAAAAAAACAGTATTGCCGCCAACGATCATGCGATAATACGTATTTCTATCTTCTATCTACCGACTGGAATACGAGCTGCTGCCACTTGCGGTTGGGTTCGGAATCTAGATGCAGCGACATGACGCGGCGACACGTCGCCTGCAGTTGCCGCCTGCGGTCGGGTACGGATTGGTACCTTTAATAATGTAGTAGCGTTTGTAATTGTTATTGAAATTCTGATATAACATACACAAAAATGACAACTGAATCCGTTAATAAGCTGTCAGTTTTATTTTAACAACTTTTCTGTTGTCGTAATAAAATTAGACATAAAAAAATGGCTCAATGGTTTAAACTAGGGTCAGAAGATATAATTATGTATCTTGTTTTATGAGACGGACACTCCTAGTTTGCTATATAAATTTGTTTCTAGCTATTCTCCTGTTATAGCATTGCTTCGAATGTTGAACAAAATGCTTTGAAATATTATGTGACTACATAAGACAAAACGTCGGCCGAAGTTGGACATTTGTTTTTTTTATTCCAGTAATCTGTCATGTCTTTTGAAGCTGTGTCGTTCACAAATAGATCAATCGCTGTATGAGCCTGTCTGTTAAAATTTAAAACGGACGTAAATCGTCCACCAAAACACCTAAATAAAACCGTTCTGAACTTCGCGGAAACAAGTCGAATTCGATTCAGATAACAGAAAAATATTTTTGATTTTCTTGATGCTCTTTCCTATGTCAAACAATTAAGTCTGCCATACAAATAACAGCAAAACTAAAGACCCAAAGAATAAACGGCACTGAATTTTGCATTGTTACTTTAACAATTTCCTCTCAAGTTCCGTAATTACCTGGTGGCAAGACATCTGAAAATTAAATATTACACGGTACTTTTCACTGTCACTGGAAAGAACAATTCCCCTTAACCAAGATTAAATCCTGTAATTACCAATAAAACGAACAATAGCAGGCAAAGTCACGCGGTCGGATAATAACTTTTAAGTAGCAGACGGTTTCAATTCAAAGTTTCGAAGTGAAGGGCTGATTTATGTAAGTAATCTGTGTATTATGGTGGCCAGCACGGATCTCCGGATCTCCCCCTTATTGAATCCGTGGTCGTTCGATAAGCCTTCCCTTAATTGTATCTGTGAACTCAGTATTGTAAACAAACCGTCGGATGTTTAGATGGTGAACGTATTCTAACCCGTATGTAATTTGCAAGTAAATTAATTAGTCAATGTAAATTGTAGCATATGTTAGTAATGTTTGGGATTAGTTTGATAAAATAGAATAAGGATTAAGTTTTTGTTTTTAATGTTTGAAGAAAAAGTACTTCTTCGTTTTGTGCGTCACGAAAATATTGTCAACTAAAAATATAATGTCTGTTAACTATCGCATTTTATTTAGCGTGGCAATAGTGGTAATTGACCCGTATGCATTTTCTATTTCAAAATCTGAAATAAATTCCGTTAACTTCCTGAATCAATATCTAATGTGATCTTCAACATGTTCCAATAATGAAAACTCATACATAGTTTATTTTTTGGGTCCCTATCCCCTATTCCGGTTGAGGAATTAGGAAGGGCTTTGTCCGCTATTGCCATGCTAAAACATTGCTGAACCATTCATTCAACCATTCATTGCTGCGCCATTTGTCATGGAATGGCGCAGTAGTGATTGAGTTAACTTTCTTTTATATGTTTTGTTGTGGGTAGTTTTAAGTATTACTAACACTAGTCTTTAAGAACATTGTTACTAACAAAATGGACACATGGTCTGAAAATAAAGTGTTTAATTTAATTTAATTTAAAGAGCGGCAACTATATAGCTAGTTGTTAAAGTTGGAACCCAACTAAAAACCGACCAAATGCTTGTCAGACCATGCACAATGAAGGGTTCCGTTCCGGCAACAGGGCAACTGAAGGAACACAGGTGGGTTTAAGTCAGTAAGAGTCTGACACGCCCTCCCGCTCCGCCCAGAGCGGGAAAAGTTATTTGATAATTTTCCACCAAAAAAAAAGGGTCCCGTAGTTGGGATGAATTTATTCCAAGAAAAAACTTAACATAGTAGTTAAAAAACATGTTCACCCATACATTCTTTCAGAAGTATATAACTTTTTTAAATAGACTCAGTTGTTACGGAGATAAGGGGCCAAATGGTTAGGCTACGCTTACCGCGGTTGGTCCGTGGATGGTTGTCCATCTTTACATATCAATAGCACTCCGTACCTCTGAAAGGACGTTAAGCCGTTGGTCTCGGCTGTCATTTGCAGATCTTTGACAGTTGTTACGGGTCATCAGAAGCCCAAAAGTCTGACAACCAGTCTTACCAAGGGGTATCGTATTACCCAGTAACTAGTTTATGGGGGTCTCAGAGGCAGTCGCTCCATGTAAAATGCTGGTATTCAGCATCTAGTTAGACTGGCAGCCGACCCCAACGTAGTCGGGAAAAGGCTAGGCAGATGATGATGATGACTTAGAAATCCCAGTATCTACTCATATTCATATATGAATATGGGTAGATACTTATTGAAACAATTTGGACAATAAAAGATTTAATTTCATTCAACGGTGTTCTACAGAATAATACACGGTTACGTGAGTTTTCCGGGCTGTTCCGGTCATGTATCGATTATCTCTTTTTTCAATAGGAGTTAGAAGCAGAAAGATAACACAAAATACAATAGAAAAATATATATTGATATAGTTACCCATATTCTTTCATTCCGGCTAGCAGGGTCCTAATCCCTGCCTTAAGAATTACTATCTAGAAGTCAATATCATCTGGATCTCAGTAACAGCATCTTTTGACGCCTTTGCCTCAGATCGAATTGTAGAAAAGGGATAATACGGGGTTACTGGTTTACTTCGGATTCTTGAATAAGGGAATACACACAGTCTTTATTTGTATTATTTTTTAACAGTAGACTTCTTTTTTAGCCTTCCGTCCGTCTAAACGAAAAATCGGAACCCTTATCGGATCACTCGTGTGTCTGTCTGGCTGGCTCGCTGTCTGTCTCTCTATCACAGCCAATTTGCTCCGAATCTACTGAACCAATTTAGTTGAAATTTGGTACACATATTAATCTTGTAACGCAAATAAATTAATTTTGATTAATCTGAAAAGTACGAAACATGAAAATATTTCAGACAGAAATCAAGGCATGGGTACAAAAAAGGTCAAGGTAAAGCCGTCGCCGCATGACCTTATAATTTTGTAGGTGTTCCTGGCACCCACATGGTATACAGGTATGCGACCACGGCTTTACCTTGACCATTTTTGTACCTATGCCTTGATTTCTGTCTGAAATATTTTATTGTTTCGTACTTTTTAGATCATTTTCATTTTTTCCGTAGTCGGGTTACAGTTTTTAAACTTATTTTTTTATTTTATACTTTTCCGTTTTTACGATTGATATTAATAAGATTTGATTAATTGCGCGTTGGTATAATTTAATTTTATTCATGCTTTTTGTATTAGTTTTACAGCCGTGCCGTACGTACCTAGCTCAGTCTCACTTTTGCTTGTTTTTAACAATTTAGACATATTATTTACTTAGATCATATGATATATATACATATTTGTAATGTGCTTGTCAAGACCTTTCTTCTAATACTAAACATGTCATGATTATCTCAATTAAATTTTTTTCAAGGTTAGAAATTTACGTGTAAAGTCCAACATATTAAATTAAGGGAAAATTTATATAGCCTTTGTTACCCGGACTATTATTATAAATCTATTGATACCTTATTCATCAAAATCGGTTCAGTAGTTTAGGCTCTACGGTGGAACACGCGTAAATACTAAAATACTAAAATCATAACCCTTCCTTTTGGCTTTGCCGCAGTCAGGTAAAATAGCAGCTTGTGTATTATGTATAATATACTATTCCCCTCCAACTGCCATATACAACAATATTAAGTACACAAGGTGGACACGACAATTAATTAAACTGCTTACATGTCATGACGTTCCTAGCTTGCATACTAAAACTCAATCAAATGTTATCAAATAGTTTAATCACTGTGGCTTATCAAAGATTGGCAAAACCCATAGTCGGCCCATCACAACTATATACTCAGTTTGTTTAAAAAGTCACTTTTTTCATTTCGATTCTGTATCTAATTGATAGTTCCCAAATATTATTATACGTTAGTATTGCCATTTAGTGTCGTATCGTTGTCTCCACATTATATATCGGTTTCAGACCACGGATAAAACTAACAGACCAACTACTAAGTAGTGTGTACGAGAAACATTCCTACAATTTATATTATTGTGCGGAATAAAGTTCCTGTAATTGACTTCGTAGAGAGTAGAGTAAGTACTGCAGTATAAAGGACTTAATAAAATGGATACGACTTCTCGTCAATAATATTGCAGTTACAATGATATTTTCAGAGTAAACAGAATTTTGATTTGAAAGGTTTAGAGAGCTGTGTTCTTTTGAGGGAGGGACTCGTGGGTTAATGTTAACAGCCGCGCGTGTCGATCAGTCGGTTCGTGGATGGGTGACCATCCATTAGATATCAAGATCCCTTCATGCCTCGGAATGCAGGTTAAGCCGTTGATCCCGGCTGTTATTAGTAAATCTTTGACAGTCGTTACGGGTAGTCAGAATCCCAAAAGTCTGGCAACCGGTCTTATCAAGGCGGATCGTGTTACCTAGTAACTGGGTTGTGGAGGTCAGATAGGCAGTTGCTCCATGAAAAAGCAAATCAGATTGATAGAGGTGTATCATTTATTTGAAATAGGCCATTAGAAAAATGTATTACAAGATTATGTATACATTACATATGATTGTACTATGTAAAGACAGTCTACCTAGAATACAATTACAATACCTACTATATAGGTACACACAACTTTATCAAGTAATTACCCCCCCAAAAGATATGTGCGTCCAAATCCATGATAGGCCCAAGTTGGTTTTAGTATGTTGCAAAAACATGTTATTATAATAAAATTAATGTATTGTTTTAGTGAACAGGGTCAACATTTACAAAAAGTCACTCAACATCTAAATAGACCGGAGGTTTCAAGACCGCTTGCCGTGCATAACATAGGAGGTTCGAACGAATCCTAGGCTTGAAATGTGCTTTTTGTCATACATTATATTTTTTAAATAGTATTTTTCTATTTTGTTTTAGTAATATTTATAAATAAAAAAAAAAACAATAAAAACAAAATACTATAATAATCATTTAATAATATTTGTGATTGCTATTATTTAACAAAACTTTAATCTTAATTAACTACAAAAAAAAATATTTTACAGTTTGATTTGATAATTTACAGTTATCAATTAATCTGCCTAGCCTTTTACCAACTTTATTGGAGTCGGCTTCCGGTCTAACTGGATGTAGCTGAATACCAGTAGGTATTTCACATAGAGCGACTGCCGATCTGACCTTCGCAACCCAGTAATTGATAATTTACAATTAACATAATATACATATTTTGCCTATTGACACAAACGAGTCCCTAGATAACTGACATCCTATTAACGCAAACCTTAAAATAGTAAGCGTTACAAATAAACAATAGTTTTAAATGAACATATACATCAAACGTTGTAGTTATAACTTGAGGGTATGGATTAATTTTATAAAGAAAACGTTATTGGATACACTCAAATTATAACATCTACCGATTAGACAGAGACC
Source organism: Omphaloscelis lunosa (assembly GCA_916610215.1). NCBI lineage: Eukaryota > Metazoa > Arthropoda > Insecta > Lepidoptera > Noctuidae > Omphaloscelis > Omphaloscelis lunosa. Next base: position 17,656,685 of record OU744247.1, read on the forward strand.
TAAAGATAAAGTGACTCGGACGATAGTAAATAACAATTTCATCAAAAATTAACATGGGCTCGCTGGCTAGTTCGTCTAACTGGCGGCATGAGTATGACGACATTCGGTGATGCTATGGTTCGAATCCAAGTCAAAACAATGAAATCTTTTAAAAGTATTCTTTAATTATTCGTAACAAATTCATTGTTGTAGCAGTGTAACATTTTAAAACTTGAGGGGCTAGCACATACTGACGCTATGTGTACCTACAATTATTAAACATTTTTCAAAGACTCGTGATTTAACCCGAGTCGTTTTTATTTTATTTATTTACTCATACCTACTTAATACTCCAACAACCGCATCACATGCTCAATAATAGTTAAAAATGATTATTACGTACATTTTAAATGTTTAAACACACTTAAGAAAGAACATCTAGGATTTTCCGGTAAGCTTTAAAATTGAAAGAATACGAACACCACCTTCTTATACTTTGTTCTACAATATTACGGTAACAGCAATTTCCTGCAGTAAATCCCAGCCCATTTCTTTACGATTTTAATAAAGTGAAAGAAGTAAAGATTTTTTTTAACATCATTTTCACAGTGTGAACCTGTAATAAATCTGCGCTGCATTTTATACAAAGTGTTTGAAAGCGGTTTCAGTAATTACATTCTTAGAGATGAGTTTCTTTACGTTTAGACGGCTATTTAAAAAATGACATCAAGTTGAATGTGATCAAGATGGCCACGTTCTATCTTTGTCTGACGGGTAGGAATGCCTAGCGAAACAACTTCAAACGTTCGATTTTTAGGGTTCCGTACCTTAAAAGGAAAAACGGAACGCTTATAGGATCACTCGTGTGTCTGTCTGTCTGTCTGTCCGTCTGTCACAGCTAGTTTGCTCCGAATCTAATGAACCGATTAAGTTGAAATTTGGTACAAGTATGTATTTCTGTGACCCAAACACGAACGTGTAACATAAATAAATGAATTTTGAATATGGACCTCACTTTTGGGGGGCAAACAAGAAATTAAAAAAAAAGGTTGTGCAAACTATACCGTGTGACATATCATATGAAAGGACTTATTGCGAGAAATGAAAATTGACTATTCCCCCCTTATCTCCGAAACTACTGAGCCACAACTTTGGAAAAAAATACAGAGTATGGTTCTTTACCCATAGATTACAGGAAAACCTACCTATAAGAAGTCTGTGATCTTAAAATAACATGGAAAATTATTCAATATTGTGCGTACAAACTTTGCAGTTGGAATGTATGGGAGAACATGTTTTTCGACTACTATGTTAATTTTGTATTTGGGATAAATTCATCCCAACTACGGAACCCTTCATTGTGCGTGATCTGTACGCACTTGGCCGGTTTTATTTACATATTATCAGATTGTACAAGAACAGATTGGACGGTGGCGGTCCAAACTAGGCATTTGCATCTTGGCATCTTGGGAGGTCGGAATTGCGACATTTCCAATGTTAAGTAATAGTACATAGTGATAAGTATATAACTGGGAAATAGACATAAATAAATTCAAATCAATCAAAATAAAACTCTTTAAATATACATTACCATCAGCATGAGGTCAAACATAGAAAAATAAAATCTTCAGCATGAGATCAATTAAATAACAAACTGCAGTTTTATACCAAATCTCTTGTACCATGAGAAGCAGAAGCAAATTTTCTACCGACCCTAGTCCCATGTTACTTATCTATTATACTACTCTACGCCAAATGTTCTCTTCCGTTCTCCCCCTTCAAACCGTTGCACTATGATTCACCAATCATGATCTACGTATAATCAACAATTGAATTTCCCACATTCTCAAAAGCAATAAACCAACTAATTATCCCAAATGTTCGCATCTTACAATAAAAACCTCATCTTGAAAGGGTTAAGTATGTAAACGATTTCAAAGGAGATAAGAAGTGTTTAGGCCTATTTCTCCCGGGCCCTTATTACCCAAGGGTGGGGTCTAAGGCCCACTCTGCCACAATTAGCCGCGGTACGGTTAACTTTTGGGCCTAATTTAATTACTCGGCCAATTACGGCTCATATCGTGTTACGGGTTATAGCCGACGGTATAAAAAAGGGCAAGAAATTTATTACTGTTCATGGTGTGTTTTCGGTGATTTTGAAGGTACGTTAACAAATTTGAATGTAAATTAAATTTTGTTTTGATTTAGTACGTAAAGGTAGTCAGTTTAATAGACAACTTGCTGAGTAGCAAATATTTTACCATGGCAGGGCATGAGCTATCCTCATGTAGTTTGAGAGACAACGTACATTAGGTATCTATTGACCACCTTTGTTTTTGGGTGGGAAATTATCAAATAACTTCTCCCACTCTGGGTGGCTAAAACCCACCCGTGTTCCTTCAGTTGCCCTGTTGCCAGGGGCCACGATCTCCCTTTCGATTTTCGTCGCAACCCCGGCAGGCATCGACCCTAGTGGACCCCATCAGTTCCGCTGACATCTCTTTGAGGCGCGCGTGGAACACAACGCGCCGTCGACCCGAGCCTAGTCCTTATCGGACGGCGAGCTACCCATTGCTCACCATCCGCAAGCCCGCGCCTATGGTGGCCGGAAATCAGCTCGCGATTCCCGACGCCCAGGGCGTCTCCTCCTGCGGCGGTTGGAGCGTGAGGGCGCGAAATCGACCTCTCTCTCACGGGTTCGGCCTCCTCCTTCGCGATCATTACTGCTTTGCAGAAGGAGGTGACGATCTCCCATTTCCTCTCGCTCCGTACCATGGCCCGAATCAGGGCCGGACGCGAGAGATCACCGCCGCCGATCGCCTCCACGAGGACACGGCGATGCTCCGCCCAAGTCGAAACAGCCGTGTCCGGTGAGGACCCGCGTCAGGCGGAATCTATTGACCACCTCCCAACCAAATTAAATCAAATCGGTTTAGTCCCATCTTGGCACCCATGATTTTATTTATCATACCCACGAAAAACTACCATATCAGCACTCTGTCATAATTCATTATTAGGTACACAGTCATCAAAACAATGGATACACAGTATCAATTAGTAATAATAGTAGTAATCAGTAGTAATTAGTAATTAGTGAGTTGAGTGTGTCAGTAGTAATTAGTGAGTTCCTAAATCTACCTGATTATTTAAAAAATTAAAAAATAAATTTTTCAAAGTTACTTTTTCCACGCTAATAATATTATTATAAAGAGAAAACATTAATATTTTTGTTTGTTATGAATAAACTCGAACACTACTGGACCAATTAAAAAAAAAATCTTTTACAAGAAGAATTAGTATCATTGAGTAACATAGGCTATGAGTTATAAAATCACGCGGGCGAAGCCGCTGGCGGAAGCTAGTATGAAATAAGTTTAATTTTAAATTTATAAATACTAGTGTACAGTGGAAGTAAAAGATATTTGTAGGAAGGTTCTTCTCAGGGTATGTGTTGGGTCTTTTAATGAGTTCGACGCACGTTAACAGTAAAAAGTATATAATAGAAGATACAGAAACACAGTATAGAAGGCACAAACGGGTAAAACAATATTTTAACTAAAATTAACACGAGCGTTTCGCGAGTCGTGACGTGCGCTTTCGAGTTTTTTCGTCCTCTGTCCGTTGGCGGAGCGCGAGAGTGCTGGCAGGGGTGTCGTCTCCCATCGCTACGTTTAAAAGCTAGTCCGTACACAAACTTTAAGGCTCTCTGCTACATAATATATTTTTTGGGACTTCCACAGACAAGACCTTGAAACGCACTAATTAGAGGCTCCATTATCTCTGCCTAAACTTGCCAAATCTTAAAATATACGTAAAAATCAACGGTTTGTATGAATAATTATTTTAAAATCTTAACAGAAATTAAGTAAAAATACACACATCAAAAGTGTCTAGGGATCAAGCATTTTTATGCGGATTTCTTGAGATTGAGATGTGGCTTTGTAGTAAATTTATGATTATATAAATTTATATGGATCCTTTTTGGTGCATTTCATAATTTGAAACAGGAACTGTTAATCAAATTCGAGTAAAAGATGAAAATCAGCTGTCAATATTTTCCCTATAAAAACATACAACGCATTGAAGACATTATTAGTGCTACTGTTTCCCTACTACTGATTAAAACCAACGTTATTATGGAGCGGCGACGTCATTTAAGCAGGGAAGAAATGCTCAGAGCCGTGGGAATGATAGAAGCTGGTTCCCGGCAACGTACTGTGGCTTTAGCTCTGAATACAAGTCAGAGTGTTATCAGTCGACTTTGGACACGTTACCGAAGCACTGGTACCGTGGCTGAGCGCCATGGAGGACGGTATCGCTGCACCACACGGAGACAAGACCGATACATTCAAATCTTAACTCGAAGAGCTCCAACAATAACCGCCATGAAACATCATGGCGGTTATTGTTGGAGCTGAAGTTCCCTGAAGAGTGATGAAGCCTCACGGCTAACAAGCCGTGAGGCTTCATCACTCTTCAGGGAACTTAATTAGCGACCAAACAGTCAGAAACCGCTTGCATGAAGTGAACCTTCATTCCCGAAGACCGCTACGGGTACCACCTATAGCAATGCACAATCATAGGATTCGATATCAATGGGCTCTTGAACACAGAAATTGGGCAGAAGAACAATGGCGTTTCGTGTGCTTTTCTGATGAGTCTCGTTTTGGTATGAGACCGGATACAAGACGTATACGACACTGGAGAACCCCTGGACGCCAACAGCGATTAAAATCCTGCCAGGAAGTCCATCCTTATAGTGGTGGAACCATCATGGTATGGGCGGGTATTTGGATCGGCGGAAGAACTGAGTTGATTTGGATCAGAGGCAACCTCAACGCTCAAATTTATGCTGAGACGATTGTATCTGACGTCATCGTTCCTCTACAAGTGCAAATCGGTCCCTTATTTCAGTTAATGCATGATAATGCACGACTGCACACCGCAAGAGTTGTAAGACAGACTCTCGCCGCAGCTAACATCAATGTCCTGCTCTGGCCTGCTCAGTCGCCAGACTTGAACCCGATTGAGCATGCATGGGATATGCTACAGAGAAGAGCTCTGCCGAATATGGAGGGTATCCAGTCGCAAGAAGACCTTTTTTTGTTGTTGCAACGAACATGGGCGGCCATTCCACAGCGTGATTTGGATGAACTCATTTTGAGTATGCCAAACCGATGTTCTTGTGTTGTTAGTGTTCGCGGTAGAAACACGGATTATTAATTGTTTAAGTTACCCAATAAAATTTTAAAGAAAACTGTTATTTCAGTCTATTTTTCGAACTTTAATGTTAGTGGTTCAAATGTCAAAAATCCCTTTATTAGGAAAATGGCAAATTTCTTTATTAATGCAAAGGTGACTTGGTTTATCGTTACTGTGACAAACGAAAACACTTTATTTGATGAATCCTTAAAGAAAATTTTAATTAATATCAATCAGGAGAAAAGTTATTAGTAGTTGAAATATAGGGTATTCAGATCTTATCATTCAGATCTGAATACCCTATATTTCACAGTTCAACCATTCGAGTATTCCTATGACTATTCAAGTGACCCCTTAATCATTTCAGTTTATTCCTCTGTAACCTCATAATATATTTAATTATTCAAAATGTTCACCATGTCTCTGTTTTTCAATCAAAGCCACTTATTTCTTCGTCAAGTCATAAAATGGTCTACTAACAATATTTAAGACTTGTTTATTCAATAACATTTTTTAAAATTAAAATGCTGTATAGTAGAAGTGTAAGCATACTCATCAACAGCATTTGTTCGTGTGTGTAAAAGAACAGAGCAGTTCATTATAACAAGCTGTTCAGTATGAACTTTTGATGGCGGTAACTGTTATAACAAATATTGCTAGTGTTTAAGAAATAAAACTGATAAGTAGGTCAAGTTAAAATATTTATTTCTACATAATTACAAAAATAATATAAAGTACATTTTGATAAGATACATTTTTTTTAAAGCAATGATACATTTCTTACTTACTATTATTTACATTTTTCACTAAAGAATACAGGTAAGTTTATAGATTATAGATTCACACTTCAATTTATAAGTAGGTTTAACATTCTATAAATAATCATTCATACGTAAACTAGGATCGTTCTTATCTTACTGACAAAACACTTTATTTTCTTCACACCATTTATTCAGGCAAAACACATTTTTTAAGGCACATATATTGGTATGATGCGTACAACTTATAATGTCAGATGAATCTGAATAATTGTTATATAATGCTACCAAACTTGGACAGTTTTTACTTTCTAAATTGTATACATTATTAATTTGGAATATATCTTTTAACCATGACACTTTTTCGTTTCCTTTAGTAAATATACTCGTAGATTTAGTTTTAAAAAAGTTGGCAAAGTTTGCTTTATAATTCAAATATGGTACAAAGCCTTCGTTCCAGTTTATTCCACTGTTTTTTTCAATCCAAGTCACTTGTAACCGTTCTTTCCTCGTCAAGTCATAAAATGGTCGAGGTAGTTTTATCAACAGCACTTGTATATGCCCTTTGTACATTATTGCTATTTCTTTTGGAATAAACTCGTTTCCTTCACTCTTAAACCCTTGAATATCCACGATGGCATTCATGATAGTTTTCTCACAATATTACTCAGTGGCTTGTATTCGAACAGTCGATCGTTTATTATTAAACAATAGGCAGATGTATTATTTTGAATATCTTCAGAGCATTCAATTTCTAATCGCACGTCAACTGGCCCAGTTTTAAGTGAATCGTTTTGTCTTGAACAGTCAATCACAAAAAGCGGAGCAATTTCTTTAAACTGGTTTAAGCCAAGCAATGGATCAATGCCAAAGTTGTAATACGACTGACGAAAATTAGCATACATTTCATATAATATACTATATTTACCTTCATCAAATTTCAGATTAAGTGAGTCATACGGATAGTATTGAGAATTCAAATATAATTTAATATTGCTTACATTGCAGTGATCAAATTTCGAAGAACTTTTAGTTTTATTATTTTTTCGAGCTGTTTGCAAACCAAATATAACAAACCTTGGTTTTTCTAGCTGGGAAGTTGTCTTTACTGACCAGGAATGTTTAGTTGTTCTTGGTAGTAATGGATATTCATACAAATCCCAATTTCTAAATGCTATCTGTATAGAACGATCTCTCTCCAGGCTTTTAAGCAATAATAATTTATTACGATCAGAAACTTTAATATGTGGCATACGCCATTGTATTTTTTTGTATATCTATTTCTACGTTATCATTTTTGTCTAGAAGCACACAGTTCAATGCCGAGCTGCTTCGTTGTAATATAAATTCATGTTTACAATTGATTATTATTTTGTTATAATCTTCTGCAAATCCCAGTATTCTGTTCAATGGCACGATAACACTGAAATATCCGTTTTTTAATTTCGTACCAGGTGGTACGAAATTAAAAGACCATCCCCAGACTGCTGCAGCTTTACTTTCACCTTCATTCATAGAGGCATACGATTTTAAGGTTGTTGTAATACCAACATTTTTATTGCGATCGATTTCAACACCATTTATTTCATACCTAATATCTTGAAACAAATATGAAATTGGATTATTTATAAAATCAACATCTTTTTTTATTGTTTTCCCTGCTGGATCTTTAGTAGATACACTTGCATAGCCTTCTATAAAAATGGAACTGTTGCAGGGCAATACATACAAATCTTGATGATGAATGGGTATTCTGATTTCATCATTTTCTTTAAAACTAGTATTATACGGATTGTAGCTATGGATCTCATAACTTTCAATAGAGTTGTCATGTTGCACTAAATCTGTTATTTGAAGCATGTTGTTATTATTTTAATTTTAATCCAATATGTGTGAGAAATCTTTTATTCTCTTTAGTAATTTTAATGTGTCTTTTAATGTTTATCGCGTTGACACGTCTGACTTCTTTGGATATAGGAAGTGAAATATTACATGTTCTTCTCACGATAGGTGTTTTATTAAAAACTAACATCTTGTTTCTATGTTAAAACAAAATAGGTAGTATTACTATTATTAAATTTTAGCTAAACTATTATTTTCAATGTGAGTAGTGATTATCATCACAGGCAATCTATGAATGTGCGTAGAGTATCAAGAATAAACTTTTATAACTTGTCCTAATTACGTTACAAGGATATCCATTTACATGAATAAAAAAAACATCAATTTGCTATGATACTTTATTGTCTTTCCAAAATGACGTAAGAAATTTTAAACACAAGTGTCCACAATTATACATGTGATCACGCTGAACGTTTTCATAATTATACTGAATATTATTTCCAACATATTTCATAAATTCTTTTGGAGGTTTTAAGTTACCATAACTGTCAAAATATTCTACGTAATCATTTATCTTGCCATAGGCTACCCAATGAGTACCAGAGTTTTCAGAAGAGTCAAGATTGATCACTCCACATTCTATCGGCAATACTTCATCTGGTAATTTATCTCTCATAAATACACCTCGAAAGAATGGAATATTATTCGAGTGTTTTATTATATCAATATTGGTTAAAGCTCTATTGGGTAGCCGAGATTTCAGTTTTTTTTCTCTGTTAAGTAAATGCCTAAACCATCTTTGTAATGGTTGAGATGTAATCCTCTTCCAATGAACAATGCCTCCATTTCCTTATTGTGTCGTTCTGCTTCACGCAATTGCTTCTTAGCTGTTTTATATGCATTAATTGCTTTTGAAATACCGGCAGCACCTCCTGCTAAACTACCAGCAGCGGATAATCCAGCAAATATTGGTACTAAAGGAAGAAATCCTCCAGTTTTTGGTACTGGTATAATCCTAGGTAATTTTATTGGTGTATCTGATGCGAATTCTTTAGCTGCTGCGTATGCTAATTCCATCAATGCTTTCTTACATGATGGTTTTAATTTTGTAATGTGCTTTTTAGTATGGGTAACAATTTTTTTAAGAGTTTTCTTAAAACCAGCTCCTGTTTTTACTTTATTGATGTTTTTGTTCAATGCAGATGAAACTGTTTTTTTGTTGTCTATAATAACTCGTGTTGTTTTCATTGCTATTACTTTATTTTTCTCCAAAGTAATAGAAACGTATTAAATAAGTACAAATACAGGTCTATTTTGTTTTAAGAACAAATACGTAATGAATAGAAAAATATATGTATTTGCTTAAATACATTTGTTTTACCACTTAAAATACATTTGTTTTATCTATCCAGCTGTTCTCGCTAGTAGGAAGTCCGAGCCACTTCACATATACTTGATTCCCTTTTCTTTTCAATACTTTTTCAACTAAGTACAAATCAGGATGGCTGGTTTTTTGAAGTTCTTGAGCATAAAACGCTCCTAGTATTGGTCGACATCTTGCATCTTCTAACAAGTAAGTTATCGGATTAGTTTCTTGTATTATTTTTATCTTAAATATTTCTGTTGACCAATTAGGATAATAGCCTTTATCAAAACATCCTTTGTATTTACTTATTCTTACAAAATCACCAACACTAAACTTCCTACACTTACTGTTTTTCATACATTCAGCCATACGAATATATCTTTTCAGTATGTCTGTTTTATTTTCATGATTTATAGAGGCTGGAGGTTGTCCCACAGTTCTATGAGTAGTGTTATTGTATTCACATACAATTTTTTTGAGCGTTCCATTCATCCATTTATAATTCCCGTTAAGACTAAATTCTTTGTATAATTTATTTTTTAATGTCCTTATTAATCTTTCAACAATTGAGGCTTTTTTAGTGGAATACGTTGAATAATGATTAATGTTGTACTTTATAACAATATTTTTGAATTTATTATTATAAAACTCTTTTCCCAGATCAGTTTGCAAATTTCTTGGAACACGTCCTTTAAGCAATAGACTTTCAAATGCTTTTGACACCTCTTGCTTATTTTTTTGTTTCAAAGGAACTGTCCAAGCATATTTTGAAAAAGTGTCTATGATTGCTAGTATATATTTGTTACCACCATTCACTTTTGAAATTGCTTGCATATCCATTAAATCTGCTTGCCAGAGATCGTCGATATCTTTAAGTATGACCTGTCTTCTTGGAAAGTTAACTCTAGCACATTTATGAATTTCATTTATGACATCTACTTTGCTCATAATGCTTATTTAATTTTCCTGAAATTTCTTTCAACACAATGTTTTTTTCAAGATGTCTTACTTTATCGTTTAAAATTGAAATCCGTTTATTCAGTTCTTCTATTTGCAAACAAATATTAACTTTAAGTTTTTCGATTTGCTCTTCAGTAGTATTTTTAATCTCAACTCGTTCCACACTTATGTAACTATCAGTTTGATTTATACGAACAGAATTAATATTTTTATGTTCATTCATGTTGCATTCAACTTTGATAACTGAGAACGTTCCAAGGGTTTTTAGTCTTTTATAATATCAGCTTCTTTTAACTCTTCTATAATTGATAGAATCTCATTGTCATGATTAGTATTACCAGCATTTTTTGAAGCAATTAGAAGTTTCAACCTTTCAATTAGTTCATTAGGGTCATCCCAGTAAACGTAATCGGTATTACTTTTATATTTTTTTAATTTAGGTAAAAATCCACCGCTTTTTGTTTTCATTATATGTCCATCATCTTGAACATAACTATTTTGCAAAAACAAAGGTTTAATAATTTGACGATATTTTAAACTTTTATCACCTTTTATTTGACCATTAGGATGAAAGTCTCGTTTATGCGCGTGTGTATTATGAAGCATATCTTTATAGACAATTTTATCTAGTTCAGTGACCAAATTAAGGTTAGGTTTACTGCGTACCAAAAGTTCCTTTAGACCTGGTGTTAATTCATAGGACCTTTTATCAATAGTGACTATATTTGTTTTGGGTGAATTACAGGTCTTATTTGCAAGAGAAAACGTAACCTTGCTATTCCCCATCATCAGTTTTTTATTTTCACTACGTATTCCAAATGGGACATTCATATTATCATAGATTTCCATCATATCTTCTTTATTTAGTGAAATCAGTGTATCATTAGAATCTTTAAAAGGATTTTTTGGAAGAACGTCTTCATAACACTCAGAATCTTCATTTGAATCTATTTTTATGCATTCTTTAAAATTTTCATACTCTGGAACGTAATCTGTTGATGAGCTAAATCTTTCAAGCGAGTTACTGTCATCTCTCGAAATGTCAAATATTGGTTTAATTATATCATTCGCTTTAATTAATGTTTCTAGTGGATCTGTTATTGGTTTGAAGACCTTTTTAAATTTTAAATGAGCTGTATCTTCTTCATTTTGCATTGTTTTAATTTTATTTTTTATGCTTTCGACTGACTTTATCAATTGTTCTTTAATATTAACCTGCATAATGTTTTTTTCTTTTTTTTTTTTTTTTTAATAACGACCCATCCGTTATTTACAGATATCAGATTTCGATTGGTATATTTTCTGCAGTGAGTTGGTATTTATATGCACTTTCTAAAAGTATATAAATATGTCAAACCCTTGTCTGTATCTACCCTCATTTAGAGGACAATCTTTATTAATTAACAAAAAGTCAAATCTGTCTTTCCAAATAGCAGAGCAAAGTTTTTTAAATTGAAACCATTCGATATCTGTGTTTACGTGCTCATTGTATATATGTTTTAAGTTTATCTCGTCTTGTTTGAAGATTATTAAAAGATTAACATTATCTCGTATAAGTTGTTTAGGTATTTTGGAATAGGTTTGTGATAAGTAAAAACAATCTATCTGTTTGTGTCTCCCCATTGCAAAGTAATTACGAATATTGATTTGATTTTCGCATGCTACATCATCAAAAATCATTACTGCATTAGTTAAAGCATCATTTGGGTGTATGACTTCTTTATTATCATTGAAGACAAAGAAGTTAGCACCTGGTATGTAACTCATAACTTGTTTCAAAAAACAATATTTTGGCTGGAAAGCCGTCTTCGAGTATAAGTAAATATGCTTAAACTTGAGACCATTTTCATGTAATATTAAATTAAGCATTATGTTAGTTTTCCCACAGTTAGATGGACCGCATATTATACATCTAATAGTGTCTGGTAAGAGTGCGCTATGTTTCACTTTACGTGTTTGATTTTCTAATTTTATATTATTAACTTCTAAAGTCTGTGGTTGCTTGATGAACTTCATTGTCAAAATGTAAAATAAATGTAAATGACATGCGTATATATATAGATTTGTTTTTTATTAAAGGGATCAATAAATAAAACAAAGTTTGATGTAATTACATATACCTAATTATAGGTACCTTTATTAACAAATTAAATCATACTTAATGCTATAAAATAATAGCTTAAAGTTAAAAACTAGTAATAAAAATAATACACATTAACAGATTATACATCACTGGAATAATCTACAAACATAGAATCACAATGCCCCCAGGGTAATGTATGAATTTGATCCTGTAATACTTGAACTTTGTCATCGTTTCTTTCTAAAACTTGTTTATCTACTTGCTGAGTGTATAAAACATGTTTAATTGATTTTATCATATTCATTTTACATCTATGCGCTTTATTTGTCAGAAGTACATTGTTATAATCATTCAATTTTAGGTTACAAGTTACATACTTAGAAACACCTTTAGCTTTTTTAATTTCAGTCTTCACACTGTCTATAAAATATAATTTAGCTCTTAAACCGGTAAATTCTGTGATTAAATCGTCACCAACCTCATGTTTCCATAATCCAGGAATTTTAGCATTAAGTTGCGGTATGTGATATGGATTATTCATTCCAAAATTACTGGTATCAAACTTGGTAAGATCATCATGCATATCATGATAAAAATCATCTGTATAAATTAAATATAATAGGCTATCAGTATCTGTATAGCACAACTCAGCATTATTTTCGTATTTATTTTTAATAAAGTCATAATGAAATTGGTATAAATGTTGCTTCGAATATTCCAAAACGGTAAATCCAATATAAATAGGTCTATCTAAAACAACCTTTTCCCGGTACAATTCCACAGCTACGAAATTTTCTGAAAAAATTGATACACTTTTTAAATTTGGTTTACATATCAATTTTTCAGCGCCAAGATGCTTATTTGTTTTATTTCTGGTATCTGTCCACTTTGTTACTAATTTTACATCGGCTTGCTTACGTTTATTTTCGATAGTTTTTCCGAATATGGCATTATTCAATAATTTGAAAAAGTCCTTCTCGAAAGCAGTTTTGGAATTTTGACGAAGCCTAGTATTCAGATCAATGTATTTTTTGAGAAAGCATTCTTGCCTAATTATACGATGAATCTTTATTAAAATCAGACCTTTTTTCAAACATTCTTTCAAGTGAACATAATGAATTACATACTTTTGCTTATCATAGAGATTTGCAACCAATTTTAATGTTTTTCCATAAGGAGGTACTATTTTATCCACTGCAAAAGGTAAGTCTTTATGCTTGTAATGTAAATAATTTGGATAATTTAAGTCTACTTCCAAAATATAACCATAATCACTATCATCTGACACATCATTTACATCAAACTTGCTAATTTCTTTCAGACTCAAGAACTTAAATTCTTTTATAGGAAGTTTCTTCATCATAGCATAGCCATATAGATTATTACAATCAAGATATATTAAATAACTACTTGGTTCGAGCTCATTAAAATACGGTAAATATTTATTGTTTGCTACAGCATGACGTAGAGTACATTGTGCTAGCCCACCACGAATTCCTTTTTCTAATAACTCGTACATTTGTAAATCACTTATCAACTCAAGTTCAGTGTCGGTATATAGAAGCATTGCATCCCAACTTAAGCTCGGTGATGTTACATAATAAGCCGGATCCAACTTATAGTAATGTAAACTTGTTTTTCTAAATTGTTCAAATATATCACATAGTAAAAGCACATCACATTTTATGTATAAATCTGTATATTCACCAAGAGATTTTATTTCGAATGTATTCCAAACTGTTTGAGCGTGTAAATATTCTTCATTAGTTATATGTTTTTCGCATAGACTGTTATAAAAATGATACTTTAAGGGAAGTTTCGTCTCATCAAATTTAGACCAAGAATCAATATAGTCATATGGATAAACACCTTTTTTTCGCATTAAATCAAATTGTCTTTTATCAGTAAACTCTCTTGATAAGTTTAAAAAATCGTTTTCTGATAAACTTTTACTTAGTGCATCTAGACTAGAACTAAGAAATTGAAAGGAATCAATAAACTTTATTTGTATAGGTTGATTGTTTTTTTCTGTATTTATTAGTTTTATTATTGAAAGGTATTTTTCTTTAGTTTTCGGTATTATATTAATAGAACCTTCATACTTTGCTAATTCTTCAATGAATAAATGTGAGTCATATCCAGACAAATTATGAAAGACAACAGGAATGAATGAACAAACTCTATACATCAAATTACAATGCGAGTGCGCTGCCCCACGATACTCGGATGTAATATGATCATGATCTCGGACTTTATCATTCAGTAATAATTGTTTGCATATGTGACATGTAGTCGAATTTCGATAATCCATCTCTTGTTCTGCTGATAATGGAGTCATTGGCTTTTTACTACTTAAAATGTTATGTATATATTTAACGTCTTTTATTAAATATTTAACAAATATTTCTACGCAATCTATACCTCGATATGTAACATACTTGTTTAATTGATCATTATGTGCGCAACATATATAATAAGCGAAACATGAAGGTTGGTGTGTTTTTAGTTTCTGAGTATTCAAAGAGTTACTTTCACTATAGTCTATTAACATACATTCAAAATCAGCATAAATTATGAAATTAATTTTTTGCTGTCTCTCATAATGTTTGAACTTTAGTACAGAATTGTGTTCAGGTAATATAGTCAAAATCTTAGAGCAGTTATGAGTCTTGTGTCTATTTTCGTTACTAAATAGTTGTAGACATGCATCACATAAATAAAGTTTTCCTTTAGAACGAGTCACTTGACGTCGCACTAGACGTATTAAATCTTTAATTAGACAGTAGTGTCCGATAGATTTTTTTTCTATATAAAGTAAATTAAAATGATTTTTTCTTCTATTTAGTGTTATATAAAGAGGTCCAGTCACAATATTATTTTGTATACCGTATATATTTAAACTGATGTTGGAATTATTTTTTTCTAACGTTTTAATATCATTTATCGTAGGAGGAAATGACATTCCCTCAATATTTAAAACAGAGGTATAATGGGGGTATGAACTTGTTCTGCAAACATTATTTTTAGCTGGGTATAATCCAGCAACCATACTCCATAGTAAACAACAATTATCATTATTTTTTATATTTATACAACTTTTCGTGTGCTTAATAGCTGACGGCAGTTCTATATAAGACCCACCTCTCATAGGGGATATATACTTGTTTATATTAATTTCGAGATGACTCATAGAAATAAATGTCCAACCAGATTGACAGTGCTGGAACTCGGTTAATTTATTATTTAGTTTGTTTATTACTTTGGTTAATAATTCATTCAAATCAGTGTTCTTATTTAAAATTTCATATTTGGTATTAAACGACTTTAATTGTTGTTCGTCTGATTTTGATAACATAAAATAGGCAAACAATTCAAAACTCAATTTAATGCAATTGTGTTCATTAAGTGACATATTTATCAATTCTGTTATATTTATTAGATGATCACCCAGGAACGCCTCTACACTGAGGTACTCGTCTTCCCGAGTGACATTCAATCTGTATGTCATTAATCTGTTTTTGAATGCTGTTGCAATAATATGAATATCTGTGAACTTGGTATTCAATAAACAATTTGCTTTGTGTATATTCGTTCTCATATGATAGGAATACTGATTTTCTGGTATTTCAATTTTACATTTATGACAGGTTATTGACTTTCTAGATCTCGGTTTGCTGTTGAGGTGTGTAACTGTAAAAAAGAAAACCAATGACGAGATTACTTATACAATATTTATTAATACTGCAACATCATACTTATAAAATATAGTATTAATAAGACATATTATGTATGGAGGTAAATACAATTAAAAATTAAAAGAAGATACAATTTAAAGTAAGTATATAAGCAAATATCGACTGACACCTAGTTAATCATAGGCACCCATGTGGGTGATAGCACAGTTTTTAAAATCATTTTGAGTTGCTTTAACAAACTCCTTTATGTGGGCCCAAGATTCTTTATTTTCGTCTAATTTCGTCTTAATGGTAGTTATGGCCGAGCGCCATCTATTTATAGGCATTATTTTTTTTATTTCTTCCGTATTGTAAATTTTCACTTCAACATAATATTTTCCTTCTTTAGTCTCACTTATCTGTCGAGAATATCCCTTGGCCATCCTTCTAGTAAAATATGAGTATAGTGGTGGTATATTACCAGTTTTGTGGGATCTCTGTGTTGGGATGACGCTTTCTTCAATATCACTGTCTTCACTGAATAATTCACCAGCTGTAACTCGAGCTGGCGGTGATACTGGTGAAATGATCGGCTTCGATTTTTTCGCGCTTGTCGACTCTTCGCTCAACTTGCTGGACCTTTCCCGCTTCGTTTTTCTTTCTTCAGTCTTCCTCTTCGACTTCGCCTCTTGTTCAGAGTCATCGCTGGAGAGGAAAAGGTCGTTGTTAAGTAGTTTCGACCTGTGAACAAAAAAACAAATAATTAAATATTAGTGCATTGCAATCAATCCATTTCCTTCATAATTCCTACATTTGAAAAGTAACTGATCGTGACAAAGATAAATAATTAACAGATACAAATATCGTTTGATTTTGTGCAGGAATCGAATCCAGGACACAAAATGCTTACAAAATCGATCAGTCAGCCACTGAGCTAAGCGTGCTAACTATTGACGGTTAACATTTTAATACTTGAATAAATCAATTAATACATGATTCTGACTATTCAATAGTTAGATATGATTATGAATAGGTACTTACATTCTTGATTGATGCTTGCTTAGGAGACAGGTAGCTTGATTAGGAGCTCGGAGCGTTGATTCCTTGCAGAGAGGATTCGTTCCAGAGAGGAATTGTGCCGGAGACTAATTTGCGATGCGTTTTTATAGCCCTAAAATCACATCATTCAATCCAAATTTGTAAAACTGCATACTTGCAAAAATTGTCAATTACCTACACGAGCGTACAAATCGTAGCGGTTTTAAGTTTACAGCGTTTTATATAAGACGAATGATAAGCGATTTTGAATCTTATGTAGGTACTTACTTAAATCAACAAGAGTAAATTTTATACTTACTTAGAAAAAAACAAAGTTTGGAGATGTGACGAGTCAGAATCCAGCGTTTAAAACGCAGCGATTATAACGCTCGTCTGGAGATTGAAATCCATCTTTGTGCACGTGTCAATAATTCCTAGCCATATGGAGGCAAGAGGAGCCGTCAGTTTCGGATTACTTTACATACATAAAAACAAAATTAAAATGAACCTTAATGACAAAAAAAATGGATTACTACCTATATAAATCAATCCAAGATACCAAAAAAATCATTCGAATTGACTTATCTGCTCTGCGATGTCGGTAAGTAAAATATCAAAAAGTATTTTAAATTACTTATTAATAAAAATATTAAAATGTGTATTATAAATGAATTTTTAATATTTTCACAGGGGTCTATTCTAGGATAGTTCATTTGTCTTTGTTAACTTGTAATTTAAGTATTATTTAATTAATATCTACTTCTTTGTTTCAGATGTCCAGCGATATTTTCCCCACTAATTCTTCATACTCACCAATTCCTGCTGAACAAGCCCTACGTCAAAAAGTGGTCAACTATTTGGAAAGAGAAAGACCATTTCAACCATTTCAATTTGAGGAAACACCACCTTGCAGCAATAGTAACAACAGTAACAATAATAAAAGACGAAGAAGTGATGTTGTTTACTCATACATACAGAAACCATCAACCGGTCATCGTAGTAAAATAATACGAATACAAGTTTTTGACGCGGAAGAATTCACAAATTCACCATGTGATTGTAATGCCAATATATGTGTCCAACATGTTGTGGGGAATGTATTTAATGATGATATTTATAAATGTGTTAAGGATATTTTAAGCAAATTGCATAAAAAAATGTGAATAAACAATCAATTCAAACTCCGTATGGTTGTCTCATATTCATGAATAAAGAAAGATTATTATAATTATATTTCAGCTGTTTTATTTCTATCACTCCTGTTAGTAAAATATCAAAATAAAAGTCACCACCACACCAAACAGACAAACAAACAAATAGACAAATACTTAGTTACACATGAATTAAAATTACTTAACACTTCTTTATGATAGGGTACACTTACATTTTATACACATACCCATACTTGTTATTGTATGAACAATAACAAGTCATGACATGAGTCTGTACTCATAATGTAAACCTATTCATTTGTCGTAGTCGTAGGTATACATTAGGAATGTGGTATATTGGTTTAATCGAAATACTACATGCTGATTTCTGATGTAAATTAATAATTATAACTTTATAGCTATGAGGCACACGATGGGTAGAAAAGAATACGATCTGCTTCCTTTACGGGAATGGGAATGTGTTTGTTATGTAAACAATCAGTCGTGCTTAGCAACTGATTATGAATAAGATTTTTAAACGATGTTGGTATTTGTATTATACTCAGAGACCACATTAACCCATAATAAATTCACATCAGTGCATCATACATTACTAAATGAAAATTTTGTCTCCCTGCAAGGGAAGGAAATACCTACATGTAACTTATAAATACCTAATAGGTAACTCTCAGTAATAAATATACACCATCATAGAATAAAATCCCAATAGTAGAAGTTTAATTCCGAATGGAGTATTATAAACGATAGTAAGATTAGTATAAACGATCCTGAATAGATGTCTCATTTCGATCTGAATGCAACAGTCACTTTGAATAGATGATTCTGAATACAATTAACATTCGTTTGAATAGAGGATTCTGAATGTCGAATAGTCATAGGGATACTCGAATGGTTGAACTGTGAAATATAGGGTATTCAGATCTGAATGATAAGATCTGAATACCCTATATTTCAACTACTGTTATTGCAAAAATATATGTTGATCCCTAGACACTTTTGATGTGTGTATATTACAAAAATCAACAGTTATAATTATATGTTCAATGAACAGCTTAATCAGCACAACAGTACTAATATAATTGGGACGTAGACAAACATGGCGCCCATAATTTCAGGGCTTTTATACAGGTACTGATTGATACGCTTGATTACGCGTCCACTGTACATTAATTTCCAGACTTAAAATATCACGTAAATAAGAATTGTATATTTTTTACGTATCTAGTAATCAGTCTTAAAAATATCTAAAAAAATACTCTTCATACAAAAAACAAAGTTATTTCAAAACCATAAAAAAATTGCTAATTAACAGATTGTTTAAACATTATTTTTTAATCTTCTGTATCATAGAAATCAATATTGCATATAATTTTCTCTTATCGAATCATTTTCTTAATTTACTAATATTTGGTTGATTTTAGCATGGGATGCTATACTTGAAAATGTAGTTTGTCCACAATACACTAGTGTTTTAAAATAATAGTGTATTAAACTAGTCTGTTAAACTTATTTTATACGGGTCGTTTTCTAAATGTATGTACCTACATTTGGTGGACACAAAATTACATTATGTGTACACCAACTTGTTGGTAACATAAAATTAAATGAATTTTGAAATGTAAACATATAAATCAACATTTAGAGTAAGTAGCAATAAAATAGCAAAAAACATTTTTTTAAATATAAAAATTGGTTCTATTGCTTTAAATAACTAAATTTAATTCCTGTCATCATTTGTTTCTCATCCAAAATTGCTTTGTCCACAGCAGCGCGTATTTAAAAAATGCAGCAAATAATAAATAATGTACACACTTTGTAACCAGATTCAACAATGTTTTGTCAGGTGAAGGGGTGAGTTATTAGAAATAAACTATAAAACAACGTAATTTTAATAAACCATTTATTTATTTGCTCATAAACACGTGTCTCATATTCCATTTCATTGTGTAATTCATTTTTGTAACTTTATATTTTATAATGATATAAGTAAATTCCAAATTTAGTATGGGAAATCTATGCGTCAAAATAGTTACAACGAGAGGGTACTAGTTTTTTTCGGCTGCGCCATTTTGTTGAGTAACTGTGGGTTTCGATTTATGCGCATCGTAAAAAGTACTTTAAGGAATTGTGTTAAAAGTGCTAAATTACGTGAATTTGGTAAGCATACTTTGCAGTGCAGCATATCAGTGTAGTTAAAGGTATAATAAAGTCATATGTATGTTTTACGAATTAATCGAGGGTAAAATTACAAAAATATTTTTATTTAAAGACAATGGTCACACAATTGAACAAAATTAACGTTTCTTTGACGTTAATTTTGTTCAATTGTGTGACCATTGTGTTATTATTTTTGTGTCACGTGAGACTTAGGACTTGTCACAGTATATACACCTAAATGTGAATAATAATTCCATTTCCGATTTAGCCAAGATGCCGTTAACGACAAAAATGTTACCGAGAGCCTTTAAAATCAAAACATCCACAAACATGGAAGGAAGTACAAGAAAACAAATTGATTAGATTCGTTGTCTTCGTTATGACTCTGCCTTTACTCTTCATTCGTGTTACTTTCGAGTCACGATAACACAAAAATGTAAATACATTTTTAAAATATAAACAGTAACTTTTGAATAATATTTATTTTGATACAGTAAAAATTCAAGTTGATTTACTCATTAGATAGGTACTGTGTTTCCATTTTTGATGTGTATCACACATATTAAATATTGATGTTTTATAAGACTGTGGCTATACAATTCTGAAGTTAATCTCTTTGATATTAACTACTATTTCAAATCAAACGAGTATACTAGCAATCAATGCCAACAGAACTTCAATAGTTTCCAAGATATATCACCAACGACAAAACTGACACGACTGGGTTCAGTAGAAGTAACAAAAACGATTATTATAGAGTTATTGTTCCGCTAACATCTAACTTCAGAACTTCTACATCTAAGTTTACAGAATTATTTCTCTATAGAGAAACTTTTATTGAAAAATCGAACTTCAGTGACTTTATCGAAGTAGCGGAGTAACATGCAGCACTTGCATTTAAAAATAAGTTCAGACTATGTTTAGATCCGGAGATCGGAACGGAAAATAATTTTGATAAAAAATGGTGGATATAAAATTTTAGTAGCTACAGGAAATTAAATGGAATGACCACTAAAAGACTTTATTAGGTTCGTCGGGGTAAAACGCATATCGTGGACCTAAAAACGTTTGCAAAGCGGTTGAAAGCTTCTGATGGAGAAACTCCTCACATGGCAAACGAAGTATGTTAATAAATGATGCCAAAAGCCCACTGCCTAAAACAACATAGATAGAATAATAATTACCATAAACACTGATATAATGGCAACCCTTGCTTGGCTGGCTTGGCGCAAATGACAAGATAAACTAGAGATTAGTTAAAGACTAAATGCGGATTTCACCAATTAAATTCAACGCGTTTAGATGTGCTGAACATCTAAAGGGGTTCAAGAGCAACGTATATCACTAACAGCTCTTGAACGCGTTTTAGAAATGCTGATCGCGTTCAATTTCATTGGTGAAATCAGCTCTTAACAGCTACAAACAGACAAACAATAGAATATAAAAAAAAATGTTTTGAACCTTTTTACATAAAGATAGAGTCGGTTTTACTTCAATATTTTACAATAAAAAAGCCATATCTCAGTAAGGCAAGCTCCCATACAACATTACAGACATAAGGAAAGAATGTAAATTAATCATCAACGTAACTGCAAAGGAAACATTGTGGGTTATGAGGATATCCGCAACCCTTTAATCATAATACCTAAGCGTGTTTAAATGATAAATGAAAAGGGGTAGGCGCCGCTATTTATGTCGTGTACCTATCTGTGAGCGATGAGAGATCGAGAAGGTACATGTAACAATTTGTAGGTCATCGTTGCTTTAATGGGTCTTTGGTACATTTTGTAGTTAATTTAAACCTAAGTTAATAGGAGCAGCTGCAGCTGCTGTTGTAGGAGCTTGCACAAGTTTGTGACGTTTTGTTCTAGGCGTAATTTTAGAGATCTAGGGGAACTTAAAATTTTCTGTTAACGCATCTAGAAAATGATGAATAAACTTGGTATTTTATTTTTTTCTACATCATTTTTTATAAAATAGCCTAGTTTTATAAATATGTTTTTGTAATGTTTTTTTTTTTTTTTTGTAATATTGTGTCAATATTGTCTATGGATCCTCAAATATATTGCTCTAACTTACATAACATCTAATGTATATCGTTGTATGATGGAGATTTAACTATGTACAGCTCAGGGTTGCCTCAATGAAGGGTCTTTGCCAGTCTTTGGTTTTAGTAGTTAATAGTAGGCCTTTTAGGAGAGTAAATGGAAGGGTCTTTTGTAGAGTTGAAAGATTGAATGGAAGACAAGTCGAGCAATCAAAATGTTTGCCTTAATAAAGTGATATATTCATGTCAAAGTTCACAGACCAGCATACCCACGTGCGGTTGGATATGTAGGTACTACGGAGTCAATCAGGTTTTTTGGAGTTTTTTGAGTTACGGTTAGGTATCTTGTACTAAAATCATTTGCTTACTGCCTCGTTGATCTAGTGGTCGCAAGCACAACTGCTAAGCATAGGGTCCTGGTTTGATTCCCAGGTCGGGCAGTTTTATTGGGTTTTTCCATCGGGAATTTCTCAGTAGTAACCCGGAGTCTGGATTTGTGTCCGGTTGATGGCAATAGGCTCGCACCTTATTACTTGGAACTTAAACATAATTGGCAAAATGTGGGTATATATACACTGTACGGGTACAACTTTGCCTTACTCTTCGGGGATTACAGGCGTGATTGTATGTTATAATTTACTTAATATCCACTTGTTTTGTTGGGTTAACCATTCTACTAAAGGAGAGTACACTGAAGGATTGCATTCCAACTGTGGTTTACCAGCAGTAAACTCAATGCTTAAGTCATGCCAAGTACACTACAATGTCTTGACAGCTTGAGACGTGCGGTTGCAGTTGAGTTACAATTATAGTGAAGACTCTCCTTAAGTCTGTCAACATTTTACATTCGTGAACAGAAAATGACACTTTAATTATCATGTTTTATGGCCATCCTTGTCTCAACGATGATAGGTCGGTTTTCAGTGTAATGTCCGTTATTGACCATACGCTACTGCCATTTTTTGAGCGATAGTTGTACTGATATCCTATACCTAGGTGGAGTAAGTAACCGTCTTTCAGAATTCGACTATGTGCAAAAACGTATTATAGATAGTTAATTGATTCAGGCGTGACCTTGCGGAAATCCATTATGCAGTCTGTGCTCGGTGCTTGGTGTGGCAACACGCCGTGTTCGAGTTCACGACAAGTTAATCGTCATCCTGAGGATGCCTCGTTGAGAGGTGAAACACGTGTCGATTTCTTCCAGGGTCTTTTCAAGACTCTTTAGAAATAGCTCAGCGGAAAAGGTTACTAAATATATCCACATTATCATTTTTTCAACGTATTATAGGTTTTTACGACAACCGGGACAGTGCTCCGACAGCCTGGAAAAGGGAGATGTAGACAGAATTAGATACTATCTATGGGCATTATTTTAAGCCTCAAGTACCCAAATGCTACACTGCTACATTAACAAATGTAATTGCTCTCAACGTTCCAATCATAGACCAACAATAATGATCGTTATCAAGTGTAATTAACACAAATGTGTGTAAAATTCAATTTTCCGCCGTCATCCGTTTTGGCGTCGACATAATATTATGTTCAATGTGTGTCGCGGATATGGAGCGCAGGGTTATCACAATACTTCGTTAAATTGAATTGATTTCAGTGTAGGTAATCGTTATTGAATCAAAATTAAACCAATATTCGAATAGATTGGTAGTCTGTGAAGCTGAGACGGCAGACGATTTGTAAGATACTATAATGAGGTTTCATGTTTAAGCACAATGAAAAAACTGCCCAGCAGTGGTTGAATTTAGGCTATGGATGGTAATCATGAATACAAATTTTAACATGTGATTAGGCAGTATTTAGGCCCTTTATCTTTTAGATGCGTTAGTTAATTGATTCAGGCGTAACCTTGCGGAAATCCATTATAAAATGATGATGTGGATATATTTAGTAACCTGTACCGCTTAGCTATTTCTAAAGCCTCGGAAAAAAGCCCTCGGAAGTTTGCACTCGGTGCTTGGTGTGGCAACATGCCGTGTTCGAGTTCGCGACAAGTCAATCGTCATCCTGAGGATGCCTTGTTGAGAAGTGAAATACGTGTCGATTTCTTCCAAGGTCTTTTTAAGACTCTTAAGAAATAACTAAGCGGAACAGGTTACTAAATATATCCACATCATCATTTTTTTAGATGCGTTACCATATTAATGATATTACGATAGTGATTATGTACATAATTATGTTTCTCTGTGAAGTTCCATTTCACGATTATAACACTAATCCGATTTTAATCAAATTCAGTTTTCTTAGCAGCAGCTGGTTGCAAAGCACTGCTCCATAATTATGGTTACGTTTTCAGATAAAACACTATCACCCATTTCTGCTTTCAAATAATCCCGGCTCGAGTTAACACAACGTTTTTCTTCGAAAACCACGTAACCACACCAGACTGGTGTGACATAACCACTACTGATGTGGTCATATATAAACATACCAGTTACCACCACAATGGTTTACCTGATACTACAGCATAAGAATTGTCCGTTGCCGCACTAAAATCAACGTCACCAGTATGAGCATAGCGCCATTGAAAATTAAATCAACACGTCGCGCGTCGGTAGCCCTGTACTCTGTGGCATGGACACATATCTGGGTCGACGTCACGCTCGCGTCCCCCTACACAATAGATCGGAAAATGTGCGTCATTTCATATAGTCGTCATTCGTACATTAGCAAAGTGAAGCGTATTCCTCTGATCTGACACTGGCAGTGCTATCATTAGAGATGTTGACTCTGTAATTAGGTTTTGCGTAATTATAGCTGTCATCAATGTTATAATTATATATCTATCGCAGTAAGATGGTTGAAGATAGTTATATTCCTAGGAATTAGGGGCTATCTAGGGTTATAGCTATAAACCGTAATATAGTTATATGAAATCGATTCCTAACTGTCGGAGTGACCTAATTTTATTACTGCGACCAATTTCGACGTAGCGCTCGCCGGCGCCTACCGCGGCAACACTCGCTTCGCTCACTCGGCTCGCACGTAGTTAGTCACAGTTCTAACCTAACCTAACATATTTGGTCGGAGTGTCCTAATACTTACGTATATTATTAAATCGTGCTCGTATCTAATTATTTTCCGAGTAAAACAGTTATGGACCGCTTTTATATTACTATATTACGGTATATTAGCTACATCCCTAGATATCCCTAGGGTTATAACTATATCACGACTTTAACCGATGGGCATCGATTTTGCCTACTTTGAATACAAGGAAAGTCTGTTTGTATCATCATTTTCTTTTTGTGTGGTTAGTGACTAACCTGGTATCAGAGTTTTTATGCCACCCATTAGCCTCTAACTTGACTTCACATGCCGTCGAGAAATATCTCTCAGGCTTGCTGGAAGATCAGTGGTGGCCCATTGGTAATGGCCGCGACTTACGACTCGTTGTAGGTCGTAGACTCGAACCGCGCTTTACTTTGTGTATTTAATTTCAAGACCACAGCTCTCAAAACGGTGAAGGAAAACATCGTGAAGAAACCGGCATGTCCTAGAACCAAAAATTCGAAGACATGTGACATCTACCAACCCGCACTGGGCCCGCGTGGTAGATTATAGCCCACTCCCTCTCACCGAGAGGAGGCATGTGTCGCAGCAATGGGAACATTATAAGCTGATTATGATGATGTGTGATCTATACTCACTAGTCCGAGATTGACATGATGAGACAAGGTTTTCCCAAGCGACGCCATATTTCCAAACAAGTAAATTCAAGCACGTCCCTGCTGTCCACGTAAAGAGAAGTGATCGTTTCATATTTAAATTACGAATTATAAGCTACAGCGATCACACGCGGTGGCGCGGTCGTAATATGCTACCCATATCATCCCGGGGGCATTACTAAATAGATCTACCATTTGCATTCCCATGTTTATATAGGATACCAACTGTCTGAGTTTATGGGAAGTGTAAGTACTCTTAGGGATGTGAATTTAGTAAGTAAGGAAATTGTCGACGAAATGTAGGTTTGTAAGACGTGTTAAGGAAATAATTGAGAAGCTTAGCTCCGGAAAACTAAAGGGATCCATTTCTAATTTCGCACGTGGATTTGTATCCAGTACCTAGCGAGTACCGATAAACCTTGACAATTTAAATAAAAATATCGTGAGGAAAACTGGACTTGTAAGTGTGAAATCGTAAACACGCAGTGAGCAAACGTGAAGGGAAGGAGTTTTTGTTTTATGGAATATTTCCTCCTCTTTGCGTTAATTCCCCGATGGAGAGGATCGTGACGTCATGGTTTCAAGACCTTCTCCTTGGTAATGTTACTCCATCTGTCTTAGAAACGATACATGCCTACGAGTAAGGTGCCTACGTTTTCCGATATTTGATGTTGTTGGGAAGGATTATGCATATATCTATAGCCAACCCATACCTAAATTGCCTAAATTGTTTAACCGCAAACATACCATCCATCCATAGTAATACCATCAAGTAGTTGAAAATAACGCTTTGAACTAGACGTCTTAATTATTTCAATTTCTTTGCCAACCTAAAGTGAACCTTAAATATGCTACACAGATATTTAGCTGGAATAATAACAAAACCATAAATTGAGAAAAAATTCAATCATTAGCGGTGCCATGCCGTAAGTATTGTAAATACAAGGTATGTGTCCTACATTATTATTATCTTCATTATTCGGTAGGTACGACTCCCTAAACACGAGTTTGTCTCATCACTAAAATCATAAAATGTCGGCAACGAGCCCGCTATCTCTTCGCACTTGCAGTTTTCTTTGTAAGCGTAAAAATATATGAAACATTTATGTCTCTTTGGGTTTTTTACGGTTCACTCATGTACCAAAAAGAGAGAATTACTCTTTTTTACTAAGTTCATGACGGGTAACGATGTTCTAGAGGTAAGATTAATAGAAAAAAAAAATACACAGTAGTTAAAATATCACTGATAATAACTGAATAGTCACATACCTGCCTCCGTTATATATATGTAAAAAAATATATATTATAGAGCACACAATCTCCGCGCCGTTAGCGTCTAGAGACGGTAGTAATAATAAAATTCGTGACGCCAAAAGTGCGTTGAGCGCACCACTTTTGTAATGTCCGCCATTCAAAGCTCAGTTTCCATGCAACATTTATGCCATAGTTGAAGTAAACGGTGACACGCTTGGTTTGTATGGAACATCATGTTGACAGTGCCACCTGTAGCAGCAACCGCAGAGGCGTCTCCGTGCTTTGTGCTCTTTAGAGAAAATTCTTTGGTTTTCAAATTTCTTCTTCTTTTCATGTGGTCGCCTATGGACCTCTAACTTGGCTTCATCGAGAAATATCTCTCAGGCATGCCGGTTTCCTCACGATGTTTTCCTTCACCGTTTTTTAAACATATTTTTTTTTTAATATACCTTTTATAGCTTCGATTTATGCTCTCGAAATGATAATTACGTGACGTCATTCATTTTTGAAGTGAAAACTTCTTTAGGGGCGTTGGGCATTTTTGAGACGGGAAAAAACAATTGAACTCGTGACACCGTTACTGACACCTCATTTTTGTAAACGCGATTGTGCTCTTTATTTATATATCGTTACGGATCAATTTTCTATGCAAGTATTTTTACTTTAAAGATTTTAGAAGTATTTTTTTTACTTTTCACTTCTGTCGGCACTCACAGAGTCCATCTGTTTTTTTTTTTTTAAATTGAAATTTAGTTTTCGTGATGATAATGCATTGCTCTTCCACTACATACTACCACACTACCCATAAAACTTCCATGCATATTATATCTACATACGTTTTTAAAGTAGGGTCAGAATGACGTCAGAATAGCAAGTTGGTCGAGAGTCGCCGTGCCTTCGCATAACAATTTCAGCTTATGCAAGTCTAGAGTAGGTATTGGCTTGACCTATAAACAGCCATAGGTTTTATGTCTTTAGATCTTTGCTTGGCTTGTAAGCTGAAAAGATAAAAATATATGATGTTATGTCTTATAATACAATAAACGTGGATTTATTTAGTAACCTGTTCCGCTTAGCTATTTCTAAAGAGCAATAAAAAATCATGAAAAAAATCGACAGGTGTTTCACCTCTCAACGAGGCATCCTCAGGATGACGATTACATTGGGCACGCCACAATTGCGGCGATAAGTCCCCTCTTTGAGGAGTGGCTAGAGAGGCGCCACGGCGTCCTCACCTTCCGCCTGACGCAGGTCCTCACCGGACATGGCTGTTTCGGGAGGTTCCTGTTCAGGATAAGGCGGGAGGAAACGCCCGGGTGTCACCATTGTGTGGATCGCCCGGAGGACACGGTGGAGCATACGGTGGAGGTCTGTCCGGCTTGGGCGGAGCATCGCAGTGTCCTCGTGGAGGCGATCGGCGGCGGTGATCTCTCGCGTCCGGCCCTGATTAGGACCATGGTAGGGAGCGAGAGGAAATGGGAGGCCGTCACCTCCTTCTGCGAAGCAGTAATGCTCGCGAAGGAGGAGGCGGAACGCATGAGGGAGAGGCAAATTTCGCGCCCTCACGCCCCTAACCGCCGCAGGAGGAGACGCCCTGGGCGTCGGGAATCGCAGGCCGATTTCCGGCCACCGTAGGCGCGGGCTTGCGGACGGTGAGCAATGGGTAGCTCGCCGTCCGATAAGGACCAGGCCCGGGTCGACGGCGCGTTGTGTTCCACGCGCGCCTCAAAGAGATGTCAGCAGAATTGACGGGGTCCGTTAGGGCCGATGCCTGCCGGGGGTGCGAAGAAAACCGAAAGGGAGATCGTGGCCCCCGGCAACAGGGCAACCGAAGGAACACGGGTGGGTTTTAGTCAGTAAGAGTCTGACACGCCCTCCCGCTCCGCCCAGAGCGGGAGAAGTTATTTGATGATTTCCCACCCAAAAAAAAAAAAAAAGGATGACGATTACATAATCAAAATAAAACACAAATTTTGAATAAATTTTACTTACCTCATTTCATTTGAATGACCAAAAATAATTTCACAACCCACCCAAGTCCACCCGAATCACGGTATCACAGTAATTTTGTAATATAAATTAAAAGATAGTTTTCGATTTGAATATTTTGTGAGAGCAAACAAAATTGTGGACGCTAGGTGGCGCTGAAGCCAATACGTATTATAAAGTTGCTGTACGTGTCTGTCTATGTAACCGCATTGTTCCTCTTAATTACGCAACGGATTTTGATGCGGTTTTCATAATCATTTTGAGAATTTATTCTGAAAAGTTTATGTGTATGATAAATTAATAATTTTAAACTTAAAAAAAATAGCCAACATCCAAAAATAAACGCTACAAAGTGAAAAATAACTTTATTTTGGAAGTCGGTGTCTTTGGTTAAGAATTTTCGTTTATTGCCACAGACTTCCGAAATAAAGTTATTTTTTTCTTTTCAGTGTAATTTTTTTTTGGAAATCGGTTGTTTTTTTTTTGTAATTTATCTAAGTTACAATAGCTTAATGTCAACTGCTCATCACCTCTTACAAAATATTTCTTTTCCCAATGCAGTGAGTTACTCATTGAGGAATTCTCCTGGTACTTCATCATCAACTTCACTTATCCATATGCATTGTGATGAGCAAAAATTGCTTGGCAACCATATTAAAGTAATCGTCTAATACTCCACAAAAAAACCCGTGAAATACTCCACAAAATGGTACTTTCTAATAGCAACTGCACGAGTTATTATAAAAAATACCCAAATCGCTATAGGTGTGCCTATAATATTTGAAGATCTCCCTCGATTTCTCCAGGATGCCATAATCAGATCCTGACCTAATGGCAATAGGACCTGAAGTAAAATATAGGATATATTTTCGAGTCTTCAAACAAAAAAAGAATTTTGCGAATCCGTTTACCGAACGGAGTTATGCCCGAACATACATTTAAAAAAAATGGCAGTGGTACTCCGGGAGTGCCGATAGAAGTGAAAACTTGAACAATTAAGAGTGTATTTTTTTAATCGTCAGGAAATATTTTATTGTAGAGGAAATACTTTTAAATGAAGTATTTTTTTATTCATTACAGCGTTACTCGGAACACAGCCAGTCTGCGTATTCCGGGTCGAAAAAAATGCGACAAATTTGCGTGTTTAAACTATACCTTCCTGCTCTAACTTACACAGAGTGTAGGGAAAAGAGATAAGGAACGCAATATAACGTCACATGTTAAACATCTGAAAACGATTCGCGCCGAAATGATCGTTTTAAAAACTCTGTGTTGAATAGGCTATTCAACAAGATCGCCTTGGTGGAAGAAAAATACTTGTATAGAACATTGGTCTGTAACCTTATTTAAATAAAGAGCACAATCGCGTTTACAAAACCTTTAAAGTAAAAATACTTGCATAGAACATTGATCCATAACGTAATATAAATAAAGAGCACAATCGCGTTTACAAAAATGATGTGTCGTCATAGTGTCGTGAAATCAATGGTTCTTTAGGCTAATAAACTAAATTTCTTTAGGCGCGTTGGGCATTTTTGAGATGGGACTACATCTCAAAAATGCCCAACGTGCCTAAAGAAGTTTTCACTTAAAAAAAAAAAACATCCTAATTGATAACCTCCTCCTTTTAGAAGTCTGTTAAAAATTAAGAAATCTCGATGTTTTGTGAAGTCACAAAAACCATGCGAAACAGGGGCACATCGCTAGTTTTGAGTATAGACAAGTAGGTTATTAGATAGTAATTAAATTATTCAAATATGCTTGGAAATTCGAGCATTATGTTGACAAGCTTCTTCGAGATATATAAATATATAAAGGCTGTACTCGTCAAATGCATGCGAGCAGGCGGCCAGCAATGTTAGTATGAAAATCCACATCTGTCGCGTTTAGTGGCCGAATTAAATATTGATATGAAAACTCGTAGCTGTCGTGTAATTTCGTAAAAATGGAACGGACTTTTTACTTCAACACATTTCAACCAAGAAGGTTTAAATTTCGATTTGGCTTGCAAATGGAGCTGTTTAAAGTAAAGAAGAAACAATTAATATATTTTGAATTTCCGCGCATTATTTTAGAAAAGCAAGCTTTGGCCGCAACCAGGCATTTGATGGAAGAAAACAAGCTTCGCCTCGGCCCATATTTTTACGTTCGTCCATCTATACCCCTTTTGCAGGCCACGGTTGTAATGTACTATACATTTTTCGATACAAATGCTCACTATATTATTTTGCTTGTGACTTTCACTTTACCTTGGAGCGCCTAGGGATTGTCACTCTAAGGCTTGTTTTAGGAGAACAATTCGTTTAAAATGAATACGGCTCATTTGGTATGATATTCAGCCTTCAAAACAGCAGATTTAAAAAAATATACTTTTGACATTTTTACTTGAAATTAATTGATCTTACTAAATATTACTTACAAAATATTATTATTACTAAGTTGAATGATCCAATCCTTAGGAATAAACAGAATATTCCAGACATATTGATAAAGTAATACCCAACGAAGTAACAACTCGACGTCGAAGTAATTAAAGTTAAGAGATTTGATCAAATATCCTACGCACAACTTTTACGGATTCATTATCTACTTAATCATATTAAGATGTAGGAATATTATGTTTATACATGCTTATAGTAGTAGGTTAGAAATAATTAGTTGTTTAAGTACTTCGTGAAGTCATAAAATAAATATTGCTTTTATTTAGCGAAAAGACGTACACTAGTTTTCTTCGATAGTATATTTTGTAGGGACTATCAATTAAATTTATTTCAACCATTTTATGTTTTCCTAGCTGTTATCTGAATTCTTGAAATCAGAATTGTACACCCAATACTTAGCAGAGGACCATTAGCAAGCGCAAGATTTTCCAACAGACTTTCTTGATTTCAGACATTAATTACCACATGTCTCAATAAACTGCTACCAAACCTAAACAACGATAACTATTTTAATAATCTTAACATAGCCTATAAGAGCTTTAATTTAAAAAATAAACCACCGTGATTACATTTCATAACAGTCCAATTACATTCTAATGAAGATAAATCTCTCATATTTATAAGAGCGACCCAACGACATCTCGTCTAAATTACATATTCAATAAAACATTTGCACAAAGCCGATGAATATCAAAGTACCAGGAATTCATAACATAGAGAGGGGCTATTATTCTTTTCAGCGTCCCGGCTTCCTTCAGATTTGTACCCTTCATTTCCAAAAGGGCTTTTGTTTGATTTAACGACGGCGAGCACGCATTTGGCCCTTGTTCCGGGATCTAGAGTTCCGGACGTCTGAACCACAGCCATGTTCTTTATATTTAAAGTGTTTCCATGAAGCCCCGTTAGACACCTGTACCTCGGAAATCCTCACTTTACCCTGATATAATGACACCTTCCTAATCCCAAGTCCAAACAAATGTGCCTTTGCTTGAATAAATCTCAATTACGGACACATTTAGATTTCTTTCAGTGAGCTTCTTTCCAAGGCTCGGATACCGATTAAATTTTCAAACCGTTATTATGTACTTGATGCTAACCTTTACATTCGGGTTCGCTCGTAGAAACCGGTTTTTGTTAGCCGTTTTTGAAAGAAGACTCCTTCAAAAACGGCTAATCCGACCGCTAACCTAAACCGTTTAATCCGATAAAACTTTTATGTAAAGACTTACAGTTTTATCGGATTAAACGGTTTAGAGCAATATTAACCGGTTTTTTGTTTAGCTTTTATTCAGCGCGGCATCCTCAAAAGTATTCACAAGTTGCAACGCGTTTACCGACATGCCACTCATCGTATAAACCGGTTAATTTAGGTTAAAATAAAGTTCTTAAAACGTTCAAGTTCTTAAGAAAAGTTCGGATTAAAACCCAAATAACCAAATAACCCAAATACCGGTTTTCACCGGTATTTTTTAAACCGGTTCCAACTCTTGCTTCTTTCAATAGTAAGATAATATGGTTGAAACTACAACCATATTTTTCAAGGTGGCCACACCAACTATAACAAGAAACTAACACACACACAGACACAGTATAGTATTATAAAAGATATGGCGTCAGTATTAATTCATATTCTATTTTAAACTGATCTATTTGAGGCAATTCATAGTACAGAGTTAAAGATAACATTTATCTCCAATCCCTAATCCCACGCGTTCTACGAAACTATAACCCTAGACCGAAATAAAATAACTTAATTTAGACTCACGAGTATTAAACTGCCTGAGCCTTTATCATAACTGGCAGGCAAAGGTCACTTATATACAGGCTGACTTTGGGTTAGTTGGTAATTTTTTTGGGGGTGAAACTATTAATGAATAGAAGCAACTTTTACAATGAGACATCAGAATATTTCAGAGTACCTTGAAAAATATGTGATTTTTCATTTAAAAATGCAATACTTGGGTATACATAAATGTAGTTAGTTATACTTATGAAAACAAACTGTTGCCCATGTCTTTTTCAAGGTCCAAGGCTACCTATCTAACAAATCAATTGGCTCAGCGGTTTAAGCGCAAAAAGATGATAGATAGACTGAGTGATCGACAGACAGACAGTTACTTTTGCATTTATAATATTAGTACGTGTATGATAATGTATGAAATCGATGCATTTTAAACGCCGTTTCACTATTTTCTGGATTATTCCAACAGAGGAAAAGAAAAACAAAGCGGACGAAAGATAAAAAATTGAAGAACAAAAAATTTTGACGGTAAGTAAAAAAAAAATTCATAATAGAAATAGGTACTGTCACTCTGAAAGATTGCCAATTAATTCAAAGCCAGCTTGTATTATAGTACCTATTAAATATCAATAAACATATTGACAGCCACAAACTAATCAAGTATTACAACCAAACGTGATGGGTGTCGATTCCGATGAGCCATTGATTAATTTCAATTGGCTTATTACAAATATTGGCTCATTACAAATGATCGAGTTGATAGAGTTTTGGGTAATGGGATTAGCTTTTAATACGCACAGATTTTGATAAAATTGATTAATTATTTTTTACCTAAGCTCTAATGGATAGTTGTAAGTTAAATTGTTTCTAAAGGTCATTTTATTGCATCTTGACTGCGTTTTACGTTTGACCAATAGGTAAGTGATGCTTTGACAATAGCATCAATGTGCAACGTTCTTCAGAGAATCGAAGCGGAGTTATAAAAAATTGTCCCGTTTAGTAGTTCCCCACATTTTTTCAAAGGAAAACTGAAGTGCAGTACAAACACATACAATTATTCTTACATCAAAACGATTACCCTGGTTATTACTCAGAGTAAAATCCAGTTGAAAAGTCGTTGGCACAAGCGAGTGTAAAAGGTAACAAACAGAACATTTTTCTTGCAACATGGCAAAGTGCTTTGACTAAACCGGCCCCAAGCCGGTAGCCTCAGGGATTAGAGACACTTCTTAAAAAATACGTTCCTGGTTTGATGTTTCTGTTGTTTTAATTTCCACCAAAAAGTATGAACGCGTTTTTATGGCTTTTTATCGGTAAATTAAAAAGAGAATGCAATTTAAAAATGGAACGCACGTGTTTTATTCGTTATTCGAATAATGTTTTACGTTTCCCAGCCTCGAGTGTTGTTTTTTGTATCCGAAATGAAGACTAAACAATATTCTTCCATTCCAATTTCAGCTTTAAAGGAAAACATGGATGAATCAATCATTATTTTAACGAGTTTATGTTGAAAGGAGAGTAAACAATGCTTAAACAAACTGTACTGTTGCTGCAGCTTCTGTTGTATTGACCGGATACTACTTTTACAGAATTTTAGTGAATACTGTGAATAGTCTTTTCATTTCGCTGAGGGGGTTCAGCTTTTATTTAGGTATTTCTTTATTTTCTAACTTTCATCGGTTATTTAAACCTAGAGATAATAAAAAAAGATCTAAAAATCAACCAGTATAAGTAACAAGCCACTTTAACCATCATTTTAGCTAAAACATAAAGAAAGAAAGAAAGAAAATATTTTATTTGGGACACGCACAGGAAATACAAAAAATAATAAAAAGAAGGAACAAACATTAACAAAAATAAAAAAGGAGCATTCTAGACAAACAAAAAAAAAAATACGACCTGTGCGAGGCCAAAAAGGCTCCTATCTCAGCATGATGCTGCGATATTTAAAAATAAATAAATACCGCAGCGCTGGTATTCTGATAGGGCCCGCTGTGATGCCACGGACATACCTACGGACCATTATACATATTATACATTTTCGGTTTCCCAAATTTCAGTCAGTAATTCAGCGGGAAGGCGTGCCGATACATATATTAGCAGCGTCAGCTCGCGACATCGCTAATTTCTCCACGACCATCCCGTCACCATTAATGATAAACGACTCTTTGAATAGTCAAGGAAAATTGATTTTACATTGAAGACGGTTCTCAAGCTGCGGCGCTTACATGAGAAATCTTTTCAACACCAATATTTTCTGGAAATAATAGCTGGAGGTGTGGAGAAAAATTTATTGCCTGGAATTGTAATGTAACTAATGAAATTGTAATTATGTCGGCTAAATTGCTTATAATAGGTCTATAATCCAAACAGTCTGTATTGCAAAATCTTGCCACAATTAATTTATTTAAAAAAAAAACCGTATTGCTCTACATTGGTCAATACAGTTCCTTAAGGTGGAGGTCGTATAGCTATCAACAGTAACTACCATCTTGGAATTACCGTAAATTGCTCAGTATTGCCGTAACGTGACCATAGCTCAACAATTGTCAAGAATTGGTCTATTTTATTCTGTTTGACAGTTTTGTATTATAATTAAATAACATTTGTCAAAATGACAGATGTCATTTTCACCAGTATTTGACATTAAAGTCAAAGTCAAATCATTTATTTCAAATAGCACTTTTGAACGTCAACATTTACAGAATAATAGATTCTAGTCGCCCCTTCCAAAAGGTAGTTTTCGTATGGAGAAGAATGGGCAAGAAACTCCACCGTTGCTCTTTTAAAATGTTTTACAATAGTTTGTATAAGTAAGTACATTAGTTAAATAATTATATGTGAAGACGATACACCTAGAATAAAATTACTATACCACAATAGGTAAAAGAATTAAAAATTAAGCAACGACAGATAATTTAATTATGTGATAGATACATGGTGCTCACATATTTACAAACATTGTAAAAGTAGACGATTTTAGTATAGTATTAAAAATCGCATTGCATTTCTGCACTCGTACCTAAGACAACCGTAACTAGCATTTTTATGAAAAATGAATTAATAGGTACTCGATTCGGAATTAGCGTGACGAGATCTATAATGTTCTCTTTAACGTGTTTTTTAAATAACCTTTAACGGAGATAGTGTTAATCATAAGCAGCGTAACTGCCAAATTTATTGTACGTTCCTTAATATAAAAACCGTATGAGCTGTTACGGCTCTTTAGCTTAGCGTGTTTATTCAAGTTTGATAATGCATCGAAAATTTATCCCAGAAAAAACACCGCAAGTTAGTATACGGTGGATATCTGAACTATATTCAGTTATTAGGCAAAACTAATACTAGACATAACAGCAATAACTGACGACATTATTTAAGGCAGCGGCACCTGCCTCAACTTCTTTGAAATCACAATTAATTTTGTCAGATAAAGCGCCAGTGCAAGTTACGGTAATATTAGAAGAAACAATTTGAATTCCTTGAAGCTTCACTTGATTACTAGCGTTTCCAAAGTTTTTGCCGTCACTATGTTCTGGTTGATTATTAATTATATTCCGATATTCTTTGCTATTTTTTTCCTCACACTACCATGTTTTTTTTTTTCTTAATTTCCACGCTTTTTGGTTATCCACGACAAATTCGTGCGATGATCTTTTACGAAATGGAGTCACAATAAAGCAATTAAATTAATAAAACACTTTTGTGTCAGTTGACGCTAGAAACGAAATTTTTGAGCTTTTAGCATTATAAGGTGTGGTTTTCTTGCCTTATTTAGCTATTTACGATACAGTTGCTGTAAAATTCACAACTATAACAACCTACGTGCTAATATAGAATTATAAATCTCTGCTGTAGATACAGAGTTTCAAAGGCAGTAATAAGCACTATTTAACAGCTTAGACATTTATAAATATGCATTATACAACCTAAAGCGCTATAAGGGAAGCTTGTAATTCCATTTAAACACTTTTACTATTAAAGCCCTCTTTAAGACTTAGCGGTGTTTTAAAAGGTATTTATAACTCTACTTTATATCAAATGCTTGTACAATAACTCTATAACACGCCTTTGTATCTTCATTGGGATTATATTTACGGTTGTACGATGTACCACATGCCTATTAAAGAACGATTAAATACGCTACTGAACCACCTTAAGTATTATAGTAAACCCTTGAACAGCTATTATAGCACATTCAGGTTATAAAGAAGTAATTTAAGCAGCTTGTGTGCTAGTTGGGATCTTTTCGACATGTTGAAACAGTTCGTACGTACGATATAACAACAAACACCAAAATCGAGTCCAATTCACTATATTTAAATCAATGTCCAAAATAGAAGAGCCAAGTTCAACGTGATAGTAAACAGAAATTGTCCAAAAGCAAAGCCGAGTCGAGAAAAAAATATCAAACAAACGACCGCACAGTCAAATAAAATTTTATATATAAATTCAAAATTTTATAATATTTACGGCTTTTAGCACCAAGCTCATTCTTTTAAGTATATATCATGACACAATATTTAATAACTATTAAAATCAAATGAAGCTAGTGAAATTCAGTAATTAATTGGTTACAACACTAGTATTTAAAAAAAGACCGAGGACGTACCTGTTTTTGAGACGTTTCGTGATAATTAGAAATTGCATGCTACTATAAAGTAAGCGCGAAAAGAATACTCGCAATATGTTCCATCATATTATTTAATGCGCCAAAAAATGTATGTATTCAAAAAAAAACACTTTATGTGTGATTAATTATTATTTTATTGTTTCTTTCAGTTTAATTCCAAGTTACATTATAGGGTCTTTCTTAAATATCAAAACGGGCCTTTTATTTTCCGGAAACTTTAATCCCCAAACGAATCTTAAGTCGTTACCCTAATATCATAATCTAAAACTGTCTAATAAAACTATATATTTATGCGTACAATATATTTCAGGGATAAGGAAAATAATATGAAACACCAAGATATTTTGTCATTCATTTATATTTCTTTGCCAACATCAAATTCAATATTTTACACCATACCATTCTGCACATATCACTTTATTTAAATTCGAATATTTACAATAAAACTAATAGGTTATTTTAATTTACAGGTGCCACTAGCACGTCGTACCGTCATGAGCGCCCGACCCAGAAGGACGTTTCCGCGCCAGTTTTGACACATCAAATCTTTCGGTGTTGCCAGTATAATAAATTGAAACCTAACACTTCATCCGATTCAAAAAGAATAACAGCATTGTCATTCTATACATTCAGATAAATAATAGTAAGTGGCCCACTAACTGTTGATCATCATAATCATAATCTATTTTAAAGTACCTACAATTTTAATTTTCTTTATCACCGCATTATTGTCAGGGATTAAGCTTTGGTTTTGGTTGGTTTGCCGCTGCCTGAAATAATGTCGTCAGTGTTGAAAATACTTCCAGTCAAGAGTGTATCGAAAATAAAGAGGGTTTCGTAGATTTAAATTCTGCGTCAAATGTAACCTGGAGCAGTGATGTAGCTGACAGTATTACTTATGACTTCCCAGGAGTTGAGGCCGAAGTTATTGCTGAGGAATCCATAGATGACACTGCATCTAATAATGACGACTGCGCTAATCTCAGCTGTTCAGATACAGGTACTGCCGAGTCTACTAGTGATTTCATAAAGAACGTTGATTTTCGCAATAAATTTCGAAAATGGGCATTTAAATTCAATATATCGCATGTCGCCTTAAGAAATTTGTCATAAATTTTAAATAATACAATTCCTAATATTTTTCCTAAAGATCCACGGGCTATATTGCATACAGCTAGAAATATAAATTTAAAACCAATTGCAGGCGGTGGTGTATACTGGCACAATGGGGTTAAGATTCGTCTCACAAAAATCGTACGTTCTTGGACTGCAGATGAAAT
Organism: Omphaloscelis lunosa; assembly: GCA_916610215.1. Classification (NCBI taxonomy): domain Eukaryota; kingdom Metazoa; phylum Arthropoda; class Insecta; order Lepidoptera; family Noctuidae; genus Omphaloscelis; species Omphaloscelis lunosa. The sequence goes on from OU744247.1 coordinate 17,695,984, forward strand.
ACCAGAATCTATTTCCTTAAATTTTAATTTTGATGGCCTTCCTATTCATAAAAGATCAAAACAAGAATTCTGACCAATTCTGTGCAATATTTTTGAAACACCTGAAGAAGACACGTTTATAATTGGTATTTATTGATGAAATAGTAAGCCAAAAGATCTGGTGGTCCTTAAATGATTTTGTAGAAGAGATGCTGCCGTTACTGCAAAATGGAATTCATATTGATGAACTTGGCAAAACAATAAAAATAAATATTAGATGTTTTATTTGTTATTCCCCTGCGAGAGCTTTCATCAAGGGTGCCTATTTTTAGGTTACCAATTTTTAATTTTACTGTAATATACTTTTAACCTAATCAGTATTTGTTTACATTTCAGGGGTTTGTAATTTCAACGGTCGACATGGATGTTTGAAATGTAGCACAGTTGGCGAGTATTCTCATAAATCTCATACTGTTATCTTCCCTGAAACGAGATGTTCTGACAGAACAGATTCTAATTTCCGTCAGAAAATATATGGAGCACAACATAAAATTGATTCTCCTTTATTGAAACTTCCGATAGATATGGTACAGGATTTTCCTGTTGGTGACTCGCTTCATTTGATAGATTTAGGAATTATGAAAAGAGTTTTGACTGGCTGGCGTGATGGAAATTTTGGTAAATATTTACTAAAATGGTGTGCAAGAAACATAGGTACAATCAATATTTTCTTAAGTCAATGCAAAATGCCATCAGAAATTCATAGAGCAGTAAGACACCTAGACACTGTGGCTCATTGGAAAGGGTCAACATTTTGTTCGTTCTTCTTTTATTTGAGTATAGTTATACTACCTGCACGCGTAGCATGACGCTTTCTATGTCTACGAAGAATAGACATAGCTCTTTCTATACAAATTGACATTTCGTCTCTTCATTTTTGACATCGCACCGTAGAAATCATTCTACAATCTGTCATTTTGTCTTCCGCTTCTAACGATCTTTGTCTAGGTCCTTTTACATGTAGACTATTTCAGAAGAAAGTTTTCTATCCAAACTGTCAAAATCACTAAGTAGTGAAGACAAAATTTGATTTTGTAATCGCCATGCTAAAGACGGTAGAAAACTTTTTACTCGACGGCCACAAAGTTTATACGGTTATCTACAAAATCATGAAACACTTGTGTTTTGAACGCAAAACTGTGATAAGTAATAATTATCATAATTAAAATTCACACCAACACCTCGAATTCATGTACAAAAATAGTACTGTATCTTTTTTTTTCTTTTGCTTATATCTCGAAAATGGTGTGTCTAATCGCAAAAATAATGAAAATTTCGACCCCCTTTATAAAACTCACAAACCCCTAAGACTGAACATGTAGGTAATAGTTTTTCTTATTTTCCATACAAAAAGTGAAAAATTCCATATAAAATACGTCGAGCCTTCGCGTCTCCGGCTCTAAAAAACGACTACCACGTGGACTCGCGATTGTCAAATACGATTTAAGTTGTGTCAAAAATATATTTAAATTTAGGGATTTTTTGTTGCAGAATAGTTTTAAGATTTTCATAGCCAAAAATAAAGGGGTTTTAGTGATAGTTTAGATAGTTTAGTTCGGTGTACAAGAGAATCGGCACCATTACCAAGGAAATGGTTAAATCCAATATTACTGTAATATGATTTCTTCCAAAATACGATACTTCGACACTCTTAATATCAATAAAAATTGAGAATCGAACAAAGAAGAAAAAATCCTATGACAAAACAAACAATTCTGAGTCGAATTATGAAAAGAGTGAATTGCGTAAAAAGTGCAGTTGTGTCTTTCTACTTTACTGCAGTCCTGTCTACACGGAACGTCATTTTTGTCTATTCTTCTGTCGACACAACTCGTTTCTACGGTGGTCATGCTACGCGTGCTGATGTACTCAGTCCTGACGTCATTGAACACTTTTTATTATTATTTTGTGCAATAACCATTTGTTCTACTCAGAAACATCGACTTTTTATACCATTGTCAATGACTCTATTATATAATTTTGTGGAACGGTATAAAGATTGTTATGGTGCTGATTATATAAGGAGTAAAGTGCATAATCTCACATAATAAGTCGAATGATTTGGACCGTTACAAACGTTTAATGTTTTCGAAAGGGTAAGCCCCTTTCGAAAACAAATTATATGTAATAAAAAATATGCGTCGACAAGGAAACAACGTACTTCCCCAAGTAGCTAAAAGGCTTGGTGAAGGTGATATAGTTATTGAAAAAGAAATGAAAACCTTTAGACATTCGGAATTTAAGATAATAATAAAAAAATCGCGGCCTATTCTGAAATTCAAAATTTTTTGAATTTCTTCTAAACCTGAGGACAAATATTTTATGATTAAAAATAAAGATATGAATTTAAAAAATTGATTGGCGATACAAAAGGAGCGTGTATATATGGTAATAAGATTTTAAATAAAACATCAATTCCATACTCTGATAAAATCTTCATTTCTCAATATACATAAAGTTTCGACACGTTCCATACCTGATGTTATTTTAACAACCCAGGATATTATGTGTAAATTAGTGTGCATTGAACATAAAAGAGAACTTTATGTTTTCCCTTTGTTACATACATTTTTATAAAATAATAAAATAAAACAATGTTAATCTTAGTAATTATTTTAATTTAGTAATAACCTTACTAGAATCACAAAATCAACTGGCATCCCTAGTATCTGGCGTACATAGAAAATAGTATCTGTCGCTACAGAAAATATAACATCTATCTTTGTAGTTCCAGGACAATTACAAAGATAGACGTTATATTTTCTATCCCAAAATTGTCCTACAGACAATAAAATAATTAGACTAGATGTTACTTGTAAATATTGAATTGATTGTATACATATAAACAAGAAATATTGCAGTAAGTCTTATTTAATTAGTAGAGTATAAAGAAAAACACACAAACGTACGGGCAAGGGATATGGCTTTCCAACAGTGTGAGTGGCCTCTGTCTGATTCCTACCAGTTTAGTTCTGGTCTGTGTCATTGTCATGGGAGGAGTGGTAGTCCTCAGTTATCTGGGGCATGTTTGCTGTGTCTTTCTGAAGCTGCAGTATCTAGGTGGGACAATGGATAGGTATATTTCAATAAAGTGTCGTAAGGTTTACAAAGTTTATTTAATGTAAGTTTATTTAGTGTAAGCGTGTTCTGTTTCAATTTGTTTTAGTAATGCACTAAATACCTGTAACACTTACCTATAAGATCAGGAAGTCTAGAATTTCGGTTCGATTTTAGCATGCACATAGTTATGTCGGTGGATCTTGCTCCTTCGTACATCGAAGGGTCCATGATCCATTCGGCCCACTAAAAGAATAATATGGAATCCTTAACAACACTATCAAGCTGTACAAATTAGCTGCCATGCCTAGCGATGCACACAGTTTGCAAATGGCCGCCATCGGTGCATTGCATAGCTATGAAATTATGGTGTACCTACCTATGTAGATTTCATTATGGAATAGGTATTTTTGGGGTATTGAAATACTATTTGAAATGTCAAGAATATGATTACGAGCGGTATGATTACGATAACACAACACACTGTGCACATCTTATAGTTTTTATTTTTTTCATTGTATTATGTTCTTGGTTTATGTATTTTTGTTTATATAAAATATTACGCATTTTAACAGATATATATATATATATATTATTATTTAGATACTATGTTAAACTAGATAGTTATTTCTGTAGAATATTTTACTTACCTGATTAAGTATTATCACACGGGGGGACGTCATTACGCCATTCCTGAGGTGGATGCTGAAAATCAGCGTTGTTGGTTTCTTCCGAAGTCACGACATTTTGGCTGAGCATCAACCTGTTCTTGCACAGATGCGACGCACGGCTCAATAATTATTAGTTTGTAACGAAAATAGTGTCTACTTTGCAATCAGTATTGTGTTTGAGTTTTGTTATTAAATTATTATTGTTTATTTATAAGCTGTCAAATTGTCAATGGCCAGTGTTGTAACACTCGTCCACAGACTAAGTAGTACTCACTCGTCGGTAATATTACGCAATATTAATAGTCTATGGCTCTGACATTCAAGTAATAGAAAATCTTGACATGTTTTCTATTACTTGGCTACGAGGCTTTTGGCTAATTTGTGAGAGTACATTATAAGTAATATTTTTTGGCATGTGCGTTAGTTTGTGCAGAATAAACAATTTTTCTTTCTTTCTTTCTTTCTTTCACAAACGAATAATGAGAAACTATAAGAAGCATTAACAGGGATTTTAAGATTCAGACAATGGACCCCTAAATAAATAATATAATGAATATCAAAAGTCCGTTGTACAACCTTAGACTCTTCAAACAATATATTTATTACCGATGTACACCTAAAAAGTACAATAACGCGTCAATACCACAATCATAGAACCGGTCTGCAATGGTGGATACTAGCGGTTTAAAAGCGATAGAATAATGCCTAATATTGCCTTATTTTTGTTTTTACTCCCTCACATTCACTACTCCCATACAAAAACTCACCACACATAGATACATAAATCATACAGACATACTCCCACACATTCACTAACATACATAAGTTTTAATTTAAATTTAATTATTATTTTTTTATTTTACATTATTTTTCTTTTTGCTTAGTTATAATGTTTCTGTTAAAAGTAAAGTTAAAAGTAATAAGATTGTAAAGTTGTTAACAAGTACCTTACAAGTTGGCACAGTCCGCAGTTGTTTGATCCCTATTTTTAAGTAACCTCACAGCTGAACACTGTCTCTTAAAATACAGGTTATCCTAGTTTGAGAGGCAGGGCTCACAATATCTGTATACAAACTACTGCAGCGTTAATTAGCTTCATGTTAAACAGTGTATACTAATGTATATTTCTTTGTGTCAATAAACTATTTTATTATTATATATTATTATAATAGTTCTAGTAAACTCTGAAGGCGGTTGTAACCGAGACGCCATTATAGTTTTTAATATAAGTAATTCTCAAGATTTTTTATAATTTATCTATATTATAAATATGTATAAAAACCGAATAAACGTCACACTTTCTCACCCAGGATTCTAAAGAAACTACCTAAAAAGCTAAACTATCTTATAAAAACTAAATTCAAAATTCACACCCTCTAATCAAATGTACTTTCTACCCAAAAACTATGCAAACAATATAACCTTCCTGAAATCAATGGCAAAAATATTTTTTCACATCCGACTGGTAGTTCCAGAGATTATTGTGTTCTAACAAGAAAACAAACACACCGTTCAGCTTTAGCATATAAGTATACTTAACATTTACGTAAATCTATTTATTTATTTATAACACAACATCACGCCTTGTTTTCCCGAAGGGTTAGCCAGAGGTGTACCTATCGCAGATACATCCACATTTCGCCAGTTGTTAAGTCCCATGTAATAGTGGGCGAGCCTTTTGCCATCAACCGGGTACAAATCCAGACTCGGGGCTGCTATTTATTTATTTATATTTCCTTTATCTCGATCTCTTATAATTGTACTGTATTTTTTATTATATAAAAAAAATTATATTCTATTTAAAAGTATTAGGAACTTTAAGTTCTATAACATATAGGTATAGGAACAATAACATTACTCACAACAAATAACTTATAAGAACGTAATTTTGCAATTATATCAATACTTACTAATGAAATACATCAGTCAACCTGTCTAATCCATAATAAACCTATTAAATTCAGCACGGCAGCAAATGTTATGAGTCAAACAGCAAAACGATTACCATGATCCATTAAACGGTACTTTGGAAATCAGTATTGGTTTAAATTAGTCCGCAAATGTTGACAATTGATTATTATACTCATAATGCTTTGTAAAATAGCTCTTATGATTAACGGTTTAGTCGATTGATATGCAGGTAATATGGTCGGAATAAAAGTTGCAGAAAATATTAATCCATTATCAAAGAAGGGCATCACTAGAATCATAAAAACCTTACACAGAGAACCTGTTTAAAAATTAAGATTTCATTTTTTTTTTGACAAAAAAAAATCGTGAATACTAACTACATTATAATCTTTAACAAAATAATGTTTTATACCGGCGTCAACGTAAGAACGTACTTTATTTAAAAACCATCCTGCATTTTCATGTTCCAAAACTTCGCTGTTTAAGCTTCCGGAGGGCAGCGTTGACGAATGAGTGGCCTGCACTGCCTCCCCGTCTCACCGCGCACATACCTAAGGCGCAGTACAGCAATTTCTGTCAAACTATACCTACCTATATTTTATCGTATAGCAGAAGTTTTACTTTATTGAGTTAGCACTTTTTTTGGGTGAGTAATTATCAAATAACTTCTCCCGCTCTGGGCGGAGCGGGAGGGCGTGTCAGACTCTTACTGACTAAAACCCTGTTCCTTTAGTTGCCATGTTGCGGGATACCACGATCTCCCTCCTTTTGGACTTCTTCGCAACCCCGGCAGGCATCGGCCCTATCGGACCCCTTCAATTGTGCTGACATCTCCTTGAGGCGTGCATGGAACACAACGCGCCATCGACCCAGGCCTGGTTCTCTTCGGACGGCGAGCTACCCATTGCTCACCGTCGGCAAGCCCGCGCCTGCGGTGGTAGTATGTCTATAATTTTAGAACTCATTATACTTCTCTAATACTATTACAAGTACATCATAGGAGTTAATAATATTCTATAAGTTGATTATACGATCATTATAAAAACAAAATGCTCCTATAAGTGTGCCCAAATTCGGGGTTGTAGCAAGCTATAAGTACCTTATAAGCGTTAAAAAATAGTTTTGTAGATAGTTATACATAAGCACATATTTTGTTGGTTAAGTACCTGTTGCCGTGCCTACCTGCCTGTCTGCCTACCTGCCTATCTGTCTGTCTACCTGAACCTGACCCCATCTATTCCGAGCATCCCGTGTCCTGTGAAGCCAGCCTTTAAGGTCCTAAACTTAACCTTTAATCTTATCTTTTTTATATATTTTTTTTTATATTTGTGACCTACACGTTTACCTCCGTGGAAGTAAACGTAACGTTACACCCTCTGTGCACGAATCCGACTCGCACTTGACCGATTTTGTACTGTTATGAAGGATTGAAAGTGCATTGGAAAAAGGGACATTCTGAGAAATGGACATTTTGCGTCCAGGAGGCAAAGAAGTGGTAATTTTGCGTCTGAGTCAAATTAAAACTGCTATAACTTTGGAAAATTGGCTTTGTCAAAAAAGTATAATAATTATTAAAAGCTTGTGATGTCCCACTGCAGGGCAAGACTCTCCCTACTCTCTTTCCACTTATATGTGTTTATTAAAGCTCTGTGACCTGTTCTTGTTGAAGGAGTCCTTCCTTCAACAAGAACAGGTCCTTAGGAGCTTCGTCATCCCGACAACTCCGTCTGGGTCTGCCGCAATTTCGCTTGCCATTATGAGGGACCTATTGGGTCAATAAAGTAAAATATTCTACTCCATGTTAGTAATACATGATAAGATAAGTATTATCGGTCTTTGGCGAGTATTTTGCAATTACAACGTATGCTTTTTATTCATAAAAGGACTCCTGAAGGAAGAATATAATACATAGCAATTATTTCTTTCACGGTTTATCAGTCACTAAAAATTTAATTAAAATCTCTAAGAATTCCATGGGTTTACCTTTTTTCAAGCTATTATTTTTTGTTTTTATAACTAGGGTTTTATTTTATTATTTTCACCTGGGGGAAAGTAATGAGTTTTCATTTTAATATTTGTTCAGATTTAAATGAAAGGTTTTAAGACTTTCTAAGGATTTACTTATTAATAACGCAACGATAATTATTATAACAGTATTTTTATATTTAAACTCAAACTCAAAACTTAATTAGAAAAAGAAAATTGTAAAGAAAAGAACGGCTGCAAAAACACATTCTTACCTAACTGAAAAAAGAAAACCAAACAATATAATCTACAGAATTTTGGTATCGCAGACAAAAAAAGATAAACAAAGGTGACACCATATTTCTAGTTATTTGGTTTTCAACCTGCAATATATAAATTCTATTTTTTAAATATGCAATAATATATATATATATATATTTTTTTTTGTTTTTAGTTTTATTAGTTTATATTATATTTGCAATTGACTCATTACTAGCTTTTATTTTATTATTTTATACCAATATTAATGCAATTTATTTCAATAAAAAAATTAAGTTTAAAAAACTGTAACCCGACTACAGAAAAATAAGAGACAAGACATACATAGGTACAAAAATGGTCAAGGTAAAGCCTTCATCGCATGCCTTTATAATTTTGTAGATGTTCCTGTCACCCACATGGTATACAGGCATGCGACCACGGCTTTACCTTGACCATATGTCTTGATTTCTGTCTAAAATATTTTCTTGTGTCGTACTTTTTAGATCACTTTTATTTTTCCGTAGTCGTATTACAGTTTTTCTAAACTAAATTTTTTATTTAATACTTTTCCGTTTTAACGCTTGATAAACGTTGTGACAAGATAAATAATAGTAATACATTAGGATAGAAATAAATATTTTAATCATGCTTTTTATTATTTAATAGGTATTTAATTTTACAGCCGCGCCGTACGTAGCGCAGTTTCGCTTTTGTTCTCGTTTTTTCCAAATTAAACATATTTATTTAGACAATATGATATATACGTGACATCACTGCGGGCCCTATCAGAATACCAGCACTGCGACATTTTTTATAATGTCGCAGCATATGCTGAGATAGGAGCCTTTTGGCCTCGTACAGGACTTTCTACTATTTTTTTTTTTTTTTTTTTTATTAATTTTTTAATGAGTGTGTTTTAGTTTAATTTGTGATTTCCACATATTTGTAATGTGCTTGTCAAGGCCTTTCTTTTGATACCAAACATGTCATGATTATATCATATTATTTCTTTTCGAGGTCAAAAATTTACGTGTAAAGTCTACCATATTAAATTTACAGAAAAATATAGGCTATGTCACCCGGACCATTATTACAAATCTATTCATACCTCATTCATCAAAATCGGTTCAGTACTTTAGGCGCTACGGTGGTTGCCGGATTACCGCCATGGGATCTGGAGGCAAAGGTCCTCGCGCACATTTGGGAGTGGCGCGAGGAGGCGAAACGCCGGGGCTTAACTCCTCTGCCGCGAGAAATCGCGGTACAGCGGACGGAGCTCCGGCGGGATCTCATGGCGTCATGGAGAGTGCGATTGTCGCAACCCAGCGCTGGGCACGCCACAATTGCGGCGATAAGACCCCTCTTTGAGGAGTGGCTAGAGAGGCGCCACGGCATCCTCACCTTCCGCCTGACGCAGGTCCTCACCGGACACGGCTGTTTCGGGAGGTTCCTGCACAGGATAAGGCGGGAGGAAACGCCCGGGTGTCACCATTGTGTGGATCGCCCGGAGGACACGGTGGAGCATACGGTGGAGTTCTGCCCAGCTTGGGCGGAGCATCGCCGTGTCCTCGTGGAGGCGATCGGCGGCGGTGATCTCTCGCGTCCGGCCCTGGTTCAGGCCATGGTACGGAGCGAGAGGAAATGGGAGGCCGTCACCTCCTTCTGCGGAGCTGTAATGCTCGCGAAGGAGGAGGCGGAACGCGTGAGGGAAAGGCAAATTTCGCGCCCTCACGCCCCTAACCGCCGCAGGAGGAGACGCCCAGGGCGTCGGGAATCGCGAGGCGATTTCCGGCCACCGTAGGCGCGGGCTTGCGGACGGTGAGCAATGGGTGGCTCACCGTCCGATAAGGACCAGGCCCGGGTCGACGGCGCGTTGTGTTCCACGCGCGCCTCAAAGAGAAGTCAGCAGATTTGAAGGGGTCCACTAGGGCCGATGCCTACCGGGGTTGCGAAGAAAACCGAAAGGGAGATCGTGGCCCCCGGCAACAGGGCAACCGAAGGAACACGGGTGGGTTTTAGTCAGTAAGAGTCTGACACGCCCTCCCGCTCCGCCCAGAGCGGGAGAAGTTATTTGATGATTTCCCACCCTCAAAAAAAAAAAAAAAGGCGCTACGGTGGAACACACGTAAAAGCTAACATACAAACATACATAGACTGCTAAAATCATAACCCTTCCTTTTGGCTTTGCCGTACTCGGGTAAATAACGTTCCTTTCCCTTTTTTTAGGGTTCCGTACTCGACGGGTGCCAAACCCTATTACTAAGCATCCGCTTTCCGTCTGTCCATCTGTCTGTCAGCTAGCTGTATCTCATGAACCGTAATAGGTAGACAGTTGAAAATTGTAAAAACTATAATAACAAATGATAAAAATTTAATCAAATTAAAAATTAAAGGAGAAAAAATCAGAAGTTCATTGTATGGAGCCCTCCATATAATAAACTTCTGATTTAAAAAAAAAAAATCTAGCTCTGCCATGTGGGGTGTCATTGTCTAGAACTCATCGAGTAGAGATGACATAGATCAGGGATAGGAAAACCACGGCCCGCAGGCTATCTACAGCCCACAAAGCCTTGAAATCCGGCCCGCGACCATCAAACAAAAATTAAGTGAAGTTTTCGTATTGTTAGAAATTACATTCTCATTGGCAATGAGCGGCTCACTTAAAACAACCACGTATTGTTTCGTGAGCGCGGGCGTAGGCGGAATGGGCAAAAACCGAAAATGAAGCTATCGACTCGGCGCGCGCACTTCTCATTTCAATATTTATTTTGTAATATTGCAAAATAAACTAGTGTTTCAGAAAATACATATCAATAATTTTATTTCTATAAATAACATAGCCAAAAATGCAACAACTGGGCCCGCCATATATTTCGTAAGTACTCGTAAATATTAGCAGAATATAGATGATGAAGAAATAGGGGGCCGTAAAAGTTGTCAGTTTTAGACATTTTTCTACGAGCTCTATCTCAACAACAACCAAGTTAGGAATTTGAAAAGTCTGTATATCATGTACCATATACCTACTATAAATGAACAAATACTAAAAATACACGTCGCGACACGCGACGCGACACAAAGACACCGCTCGTCGCGCGACGAGCGGCGTCTTTGTGTCGCGTCGCGTGTCGCGCCTGTTTGAAAGAGCCTTTATTCTTATTTAAGATAAAGGTTTGCGCCCATCGTCTTCCCAACGCCAGCATTTCTTGCACTCGGAAAGTCGGAATGATAGCAGATGTCTTTTATAGCGTCATTGGACGTGAAACCTATGGTTGGCTGCAGACACGACAGATATGTGAAGGATCTTACGTATAGAAAGTTACGAGATATTGATTTCAGTTTTGTAGGTCGCATAGCTGCTACTTAATGCATCAAGGCAGTCCGAAAAGTATTTATGTATAAACCAAGATGTTATTTTTCAATACTAATAGATTTTTATGATGACTCGAATTAATTGCGTCCTATTTGAATACAAAGAGTTGAAGACAATAAAAAAAAAATCTTCTCGAGCCACAGCAGTCCACAGCTAGACATATGCCTCTCCAGTTGTTAAGCCATTCAACTCAATTCTCGGCAACTCTCATCCAGCTGCCACCAGCCATCCTGCGAAAATCGTGGCTCCACCTAGCCTGAGCAGGATTTTTTTTCTATTAGTACTCTTTAAGACGCAGATATATGATAGTGACCTTGAGCTTGCGTTTTGTTTGACGTTAGCTTGCGTGTTCTGTACTAAGCTCACGCAACGCGTCGTACTTTAGCCAGTTACGTAATAGGACTCACCCATCAAGGAGCGCTGTCCCAAATTAAATGCATTATTAATTTATTATATATTAAACAAAAAGTATTTTAATAAAACTCGTATACTAAAAGATCAATAATTAAATTTTATTTAAAATAGTGAAGGTTTCAGAAAAATACGTTTGATAGATTTTGCGCGATTCTCGGTTTTTTATCCGTGTTAGACCTAACTTTACAAATTAATTTCACTGTGTAACATAAATATAATCCAAAATATGCTCATACTAAAATATTTAAAAAATGCTCTAATTTAACATATATTTTTTCCAAATCATTAACACTACTCGTTTAGACGTCATCTTCAGTATAAAAGTCGGTTATCGTCGCCTTAAGTAGGTTATATAGGGCATGTATACTTTTACTCCACAAAAGAGCGACACAAGGTGACGTTAGGTCATATCATAATGCATCCACTTCTAGTCAACCATTATAATCACATCAGGGATATGCTGATGCTATTATTTTAGGCTATCCCTGTTTGCAATTTCTGTCACCATCCAAGCATTCCATCCTCTGTGAACAAAGCTTTCATGTGAATGGTATACAGTAATCCATTAAGGTGCACTAGGTATATTGTTACTATATTAATACCTACCTACACGTGTGTTGGAATCTGATCAAACTGTCACAAAGCCTGCCGTTTGTAGATTACGATAACAAAATGGTGTTTCATCAAAGGCAAATGCAATCTGAAATTGATAGGTTAAATTACATGTGTTGGTATTGACTACTGTTGGACTACCTTAGCAGTACTTAACTGATAATTATTATGTAGATGCATAGTTATTGGTCTTCAGTAATTTTGAATTAAGTTAAATAGTTGAAAGGAGTTCTATTTCGTCCACGCGTAGCATGACCACCGTAGAAACAGATTTTGTCGACGGAAGAGTAGACAAAATGACAGATAAACAATCACAATCTGTCATTTTGTCTATTCTTCCGTTGACAAAACCCGTTTTTACGGTGGTCATGCTACGCGTACTGATATACTTACATCACAAGGTAATGTAGACAAAACGCATTATGGGATACTTAATGTTTGGCTATCTTTCCATTCTTATAATCACTTATAACTGTATTACAATTCGAAAAACTTAAAAATGTTTCTTCGACGGAAGGTATAAAAAAGAATTATGATCTCAAGGAGGCGATAAGCATAGCAGATTTATACATTTTCCTTTTCCCTATAATAGAATTTATCGACGAATGAGGCGGGATATTATTGTAGGCGCAGGTCAAATTATGAGCGATAACAAGTCAGTGCGAGCCGAATGAATTATTCAGCGATTCGTCGATCGATATGTCACGGGATTCTTACCTAATCTCGTGTTTCTTATTATAAGTCTAAAAATTTATGACTGTAGGGAATTTCGATATTTTTCTCGAGTTTCGAGGAAAAAGGGTATCATCCAAATTCAAAATGGAGAATTTTATGTGATCCTTCTAAATAAAAAAAAAAAACAATTATTTATTAAATAGGAGCAATATATTAGTATTTTCTGTTAGCTGTTAAAATATTGGGTTAAAAAAGTAGGAAAATTGATTATTTCTGCCTAGGTAAAGTGAACAAGTTCAGGAATTATCAATCCATTGCTTGTGTGTATGACTTTGCCATGAAGATTAACAAAAGTAGTACTAACCAAAATAAGGTTAATTAAGTATGAGCATCATTTTCATTAAAAGATTTAGGTCAAAATATTGAGTCAAAATATAATTATCATACATATTTATATGGCTACATCACTTGAGGTTTAATTTTTAGTCTATTTTCGATACCGAACTAAATTAAATAACCTTAATTTGTTATTTAATTATAATATTAAAGATCCTACAAAAAGTTGGCCGATATTATTAAAATTAATAAAACAAATTTTAGAGATATTTCATTCGAAAATCAATTAATTCAACACAGACAACAGGGAATATTAAATAAATACTTTAATTAATTTAATTAACTTGAAAAAAAAAAGCACAAATATAAACTATTCCCTAAGAAAAGCGCAGGTATTTAACTTCCAAGTCAAAGAAAATACGAGTCGTCTATCTTATAAGAACCGACGCATAATAACATTTATAGAAGATGGCAACCCGCCTTTGTTTTCTAGAAAAGTCTTATGTATTGTTCGCATTGTAAATGTTAAAAGATTTTATCAGTGTTTCTTTTAAAGGCTCGTGCACATTTAAGCGGGCCGCACAGCAACGCAACAGATTGCAAAAATCCTCCTGCATCACTTTAGTACAATTGTATGCACCATCGCAAACGACAGGCGGGCCGCACCGGGCCTCGATCATTGCAGTGGAGTGGAAACAATTACTGCGTTACGGTGCGGCTCACCACGGCTCCTTATATGCTTTGATGCATTTTTGCAATGCGACGCGCTGCGGCCCGCCGCGTCTGTAATGTGGGCTTAGCTAAATACAACTTTCTAAAATTATTATATTGCCATAATAGCTTTTCTAAAGTGAAGTAGGGAGAATGCTGAGAAATTTTAGCGAAAGTTCTTAAGGAGCCTCTTGAGACCTATCGTCGTGGTGTGGCTTTTGAAAGGATTGAGAAATAAAATTATATAAACATAAATTAAGGGAGTTGGTATTTTAAAAACAGAATTCTGTTCTGTGCAGGGAAAAGGCCTCTTATTAATAAGTACATAGTAACAACATTGTTCACCACGCTTGCAATTTTTTTTCTTTATTCACAAAAAGAGGTTTTAATGAAAAGAATACGCCAACCCCATCATACCTACCTTATCAACGCTTGCTTATTTGTGTTGGCGATTTCAGATTCATTCTCTTAAATAGGAGGCCTGAGTCCCAGCAGTGGGAATTTAATATGCTAACCAAGATTTGAAGACTGTCGTTTAATTTTTAGTGCACAAAAATAAACACGTTTCTTCTCTACGACATGAGGTTTACCAAAAACCTTAATTCTATATTTACCAGCACCATCCGAAAATATCTAGCGACAACACATTCATATATGCATTTCGTCAAACAAATAAATTTTAATTCGGTCGCCTCCTATGCAAAGCTCCTACATGGAGCTGTCAATATACATAATAAGTACATTATGATATACGGGAAGGGAGCAGTTTCTACGAAGGAGCAAATCGAATTCCTTTGCAAGTTCCTTTCATAGTTCGTCATCGGATTAGGTTTTCTTTTGACGGGAGATGATGGTAATATATTCAGTCTCTTGTAGAATAACGACCACATTCTGCAAGCGGTTCTATTCGCGTACAGATTCATATCGAAATAGCATATATTTGACGAAACTTGACGTTTCGATCAAGATGCATTGAACGCCTTGAACGGATTACGAGAAGACTAAAATAATAAAAGGGGTGGGTGTCATCAGCTTACGAATACCTACTTAAAAATGTAGTATTTAATTTGTATACTCATACTTTGTATGCGCTTAAATAATTTTAAAAGTGACGATATTATCCTCCACGTCATGACATCATGACAACACAGGGAAGTAAAATGTATGGAAAAATAAATATGAAGACTCTTTTCCGTCCACGATAACGTTTATAACGTACACGTATTTCCATGCATTTTATGGACGTGGACGTCCATGATAATATTGTCACGTTTAAAATTATGCGCACATTGTGTATATCATAGCTCTTCGGTATAAATATTTACAGTCAACTAGTTTTGAATTAAAAACTGGTCAGACCATGAGCTTATCAGGCAGGTTAAGGGTCCTCTTGTTTCTTTCAGCTGATATCAGACTCTTCACTCAAGTGAAGGTTTATTTCTGTTCCATTTCACGTTCACACGGCACCGATAAAATAAGGTGGCTTTATAGTTTTTATCATCCACTTTCGGGAATAAGACGTGAGTTTACGTGTGTGTGTGTGTGTGAACGTTCATCTGCTCATTTCATTTTCGGTAGGCGAGTGAAAGATGACGTGTGCCGAAACCCAACATCATTGGATCGGTTTACTAATGAATTCATTTTTCATTTATGATTAATTTTGTGTTCAAACGTTTTAACTTCCAGTGAAAGATATCTGCTTAGCGTTAAACTGCGATCACTAAAATTGAAACACAATTGTATTGCACCCTCATCGGTGTTTCTGTGTGTGTAAACGTTTTATTTACAACAAAAAAATTAATGATGTCACCATTAATTTAATTTTAAGGGTTTTAAAATATAATAAAAACACAAAAGAGGCTTAAATTAAGCTTTTATTAATCATTCACATTGTACGATCATGTAGGTACATAAAATATTTTAATTTTAAAATGGCCAGAGGATTAAAGAAAATTATTAATGCCGACAATCGCTTCTTGAATGGAAAACAATTTGACAACAACTTATTGATTACAGTCATATTGGAATACGTACTTTTATTAAACTATTATTTAAGAATGTTTACTGCAAAATTGTTTTTTTTTTTTTTCGACTAAGATCGAAAAACATGCAAATTTTATTTGGTAAGGGTAGTGCAGAGGATGATGGGGTGGAAATGGCAATATAATTGTAACGAAAGGATTTAATTTTCCTTATTAATTTATTTAAATTTGACAACAAAGCTGGATATTCTAATTCTGAATTATACTTGCGTGTACACGAAAACGGAAATGAAGCTTTTTAAATTTTTATTAGTTTTAGACGTTTATAATTTTTAAAATAGGTACTCTTTTACAGTCATAATACCAGATTTTACTATAATTTTACAACTAAAAACAAAAAAAAAACTATAGACGCGTGGATATATTTAGTAACCTGCTTCGCGTAGCTATTTCTAAACTAGCCACGCAGATATCAGCAGCTGATTGTCTGCGTTCAGCGCTTGGTGTGATAACACGCCGTGTTCGAGTTTGCGACAAGTCAATCGTCATCCTGAGGATGTCTCTTTGAAAGGTGAAACACGTATGGATTTATTTCAGGGTGTTTATGGCTTTTTAGAAATAGCTTAGCAGAACAGGTTACTAAATATATCCACGTCTATTGTATTTTATTGTGGATTTCCGCAAGGTCACGCCTGAATCAATTAACTAACTAAAAACAAATTTTAATTTCAGCGTAGTCCTAAGCACGTTATTACACTTTTTCAGATAACGCAGTCATCTAAACATGAATAATAATATTCATACTAAACATACAATAACATTGTTTACAGAAATACACGATATGTTCAAGTAACAAAACACAGATTTATAAATCTACCTCGTTCGCCTAGTGGTCGTAAATGTAACTGTCTGTTGAGCCTGTTCTGAATTCGATCCGCGGGATGACCAGGGTTATTCAGTTTTTTCTTTTATTAATGCCTTTGGACTCGCCCCTTATTACATATGGGACTGGTAGCTTACCTAGCGAAATGTGATTATATGAATACCCCTGCTTACCCCTTAAAGTTGTCGCACATTTCAGTGGGCCGCACCACAATGCAAACATCGTCGTAACATCACTTTCGTACATTTTGTACGCACCATTGCAAACTACATACGGGACACATCGCGCTATTTTGTATTGAAGTGTGATTGCGTTGCGGCGATGCTTCTCTAATGGCCGCTTGCCTTAAGAATTGTTTATAACTTTACAAGTTGTGCATAAATGTTAACAACTATCTACAATTCATTGACCGTGTTAATTTCGGTTGAACTGAACTTTCACAATTTAACCGGATGATGAACATGTCGAGTGCACAATTATTAGAAAACTGTTTGTTGTTCGCTCTTGTATTGCATACAATGTGAGTTATATCGAGCAAATTCGTATTTTGATATTGAATTTTATTTTTATTTAATATTCTGTTTTAGAATGCGTTCATAGACGTAAGTTGAGGATAACATTAACAATTTACTAATTAAACGAATTCGAAACGAACTCATAATATAATTTTCCATTTTTATTCCATTTGGCTTGTGTTGAAAGAACATGTCATGAGAGTGTTATAAATAAATCTGCCAATTTATACGTTGATCGCATCTGCAGATGTGAAAATTACATTAGGTACAAGGTGTTCTTATACGTATTTGAGTGGTTCGAAAAATAAAAACAGCACAATGAGGTCGTAAATATTTTCCGTCATAAAGGGAAACATGTGAATAAACAATTTTAAGGGTTATTCTTACTACTGAAGCGATTGTCAGATACATTTCAAGGATGTTACCTAATACGCCTAAATGTATCTATTTTACAAATATTCATATACTTTCATCTATACAATAGCACATAAATAATTAATCTATTTTTAAAATATATTTCGCTTCAATATACACATTTTTCTTAACTTATCACATCTTTTAGCCTAACAAATAAACTTTCTACAATAGTCAGTGTAAAGAGCTGCAGGAAGACTTTCAACACCAATTTGGGAGACGGAATCTTGTCACGAAACCCTTAATTCAATGTGCCTCAAACAGGTTTTGTTATGGGGCTAACGAAATCAAACAATAATTTTGGATTCATTCGTCCCCGGTGTGTAATTCCATTTTCCCCGAGTTTACCCGAAGGGGCTAATCGAATTGTTCCGATAACAAGTCGTCTCCCGCATGGCAATTACGATTAAATATCATAACCTCTGCTTTACAGCGTAACCCTAATCATATCGAAAATATTCTGCTGAAATATATTAGACAATAATTTAATTCTCAAAATACTTGCTCACTTTGAAAATCACCTACCAACATGAAATATTCTGATTATGAACAAGAAAAACAAAATGAACGTCCTTATAATTTTCAATTATTTTTTCATCTTAGATCTAGAAGGAGTAACGAAGAATTGAAATTATAGAGGTAGAGATGAAACAGGAATTACGTAGACGCAAATAGCATAATCTCCAGAGAACTTGGTTCTGAATATTTCATGGTTTTCTTTAATCTAGGGTAAGACAACACTCAAAGCAGCAACGATAAGGATTTTATTCCACATAGTTCTTTATTACATCTGTCCTTATTTTTATTTATTCAGATGGTGCACATCAAATGGAATATTGGAGAAAATTCAGTTATACAACGTACCAATTCAATATCTACCTTATTTTAATTATTGTTTTTTATTTTATGTTTTATATTTAACATGGTACCTATTCGAATGCAGTTAGATATATATCCAGAAAAAGCCTTTATATGTGATACCGTAATAAAAATAGCGATAGTTTGGTTAACCCTTGGAACCCTGTAGTAACTAGATCAGATAGGTATAATTGACATACAAAAGCTCAGGAAGAAAAAGGACACATTCAAAGGTAGTGATTGAAAATATGCAATAATAACACCATCTTAAAATGAATATACACTGTAACAATAAACTCTAGTAATTACATTATAACATTTACAGTAAAATTGTATTAAACTTCATTTTACTTTGTTTGAAAATATGCAACCTCAAGCAAGATGTTTTTAAGAATGATATCAGAATAGATGTATATAATAAATATAATAAATTTGTGTGTGTAAAAATGTAAAATATATATTTAGCAAAACAAAGTTTAGGACAACCTTATTCCTTGAAAGTGAGACGAGGAAAAGCTTAAAGGTACACACAATTGTATAGTAGGGTATAAATAAAGGGTAAGTATCTAACAAATATTGAAACTACATGCTATAAGCCGCTTCGCAGGTAAAATATTTGATCGGGGATAGGCGAGATTCATAGAGTCATTCAATTTAATTGAAGTGTAAATTCACGAAGTATGAGACCGTAGCCGAGGAGCCATAGCGGGTACTTTTGTAGGCAGCTTGAGGTGGCGTTCGCGTGGCTTGTGTCAGAATGTGGCTTCTTCAAACTTAGTTCGTTGACCGCCACTGTAAAGATTTAATAATATGAAACACTACTGAAGAGTAACTTAGGCCACGTTCACACGAAACGTATTATTGTTCGTGTACTGTGAGAGCGTTTCGCACTACGTCCGATCCGAATCCAATCTAAATCCGAGAAATATCAGTCCAAAGTAGCCATAGTACTATTTGTATGAGGGGTTGTGCACTAGATCAGATCTTTGTCCGTCCGAATTTAGAACATTTCCAATATGGATTGAATTTGGAACTTGAATTTGGATTCGGATCGGACGTAGTGCGAAACCGCTCTGAGCGTCCGTTTGAAAATGTATGAAAAAACAACGTCCATTGTTTTCCATAGATTCTCACTTGGTCGCGCACTATATATTTGGTGACACGGTCTTAAGACCGAAAGCCATATTCTGTTACGGTAACTATTGCTCAGAAGATAGAGTTTTCGAACGTCATAAAACGGACATGCTAATTTTTAGTTTCTAATACAACACAATAATTTCTTAAAAAAAAAAAGGTTTTGAACTAGCCTCCGCACTCGATCAGTTCTCGCTTCAACGAAAAGTCAAGTTTTTGCACATTGTTCATGTGGCAGGAACTAGATTAGGAAATTGTTTTTCTGAAACATTCCATCTAAGAAAAAAGTCATCGGTATGAGATTAGTTGAAGTATAGTTAAGGCTCTCACATGATCTGAAAGCCGCCTAGCTTAGTTTTATATATTGGAGTATTTGCTTAAAAATACCTTCTGAGATTCTCGTAAATGAACACTGATTAAAAATAAATGGTATCCGCCTTACAAGTTATAGTTCGTTACCCCTAATTTCGTGAACCGCGCTGAGATCAGGCTTTTGCTTATTTCGAGCTGAATCTTAACTCTCTCGCTAAGTTTCTTGAGGGATCCACATTAATGTAAATTTAAATTTGTTTCGCAGTTCCTTTTTAAGTTTGACGAACTTCCTTCAAACAAAATAAAAGACAGCATTTAAGTTTTTTTGTGAAGTTTGAAAAAGCAACGTTTAGTAAAGTGGTGGGAAGTAAGAAATAACTTTGTATACTTAAGTTTGCCTTAGCAAAAAGTATTATAATAAGTAAAGAAAAACGAACTCTTGAATTGTTATTTCTGCTGGTTGGTGAATACTATATTAATAATATTTAGCTGGTTTACAAATACAATGAAAATAATAAAGTCTTCCTACTGAGCCTATGGCTAGCTGAGGCGTTGAAGCCACATTGAGGCCGCGAAGACGCTATAAAAAGGCATGCCACGAATAAGGGCATCGTTTGCAAAGCGTCTACGCTGCATTTGAGGAATGCCTTCTTTAGGCCAGATGCAAAAACACTCTAATATTATACATATTTTTTAAACTTGGACAACCACTGTAATCTGATAACTATATAGTTCTAAACTCACCAGTAACAGTCTGTTTCTTTATATCAGCGAACTTTTCCCCTGGACCCACTTCATCAGGAATGGTCGCAGTACATGTCAGTTGGAGTCTGCCGTGCGCCGGTGCCTTAAGCTCTGCTATAGACACCCAAAGAGATATGGGTATCACTGGCGGTACTCGTGGCCTTTCTTGAATCTATAGGGAAGAAAGTGGGAAGGTTAGTTGGAGATTTGAAGAAGGCAGATAAACTCATAGATAAATCATAAGCAGGTATAATAAAAAAATAATATTCAATGAATTCCACGAAACCAATATGAGAATTCTTACCATAGCATTCTAAGCAAACTCCTTAAAGGTAAAGCATACTTAAATAAAGCATGTAACTTTGAAAACATTTGTTAAGAAGGTTCTAAAACAATTAAATATTCCTCAAGTGCCTTAACTTGGGTGAAATTATTAAAGTAATCCCAGCTCAGCTGACAAACTTGACTAATTTCCCGTTCTAACAAGTACGTCACGGAAATTGGAAATGTATGGACTCGGTAAAAATTCGATTTGAACAAATGACGAGGTTGGGAATTTGAGTTACGATAAAATTATTAGAAAAACTGGAAAAGGGGAACGAAGTTTCGGAACGAATTAAATTTTCTCAAAAGAAATGGTTAGTTTGGCATCGTTTCGGCGATTGTAAGAGTCAATATTATTGCAGAACAATGGAACAAATAAAAATAATGGAAGGAAAATAACTACTATTTTCCTTCCATTATTTTTATTTTCCAAACAAAATGTATATAAATGGAACAAATACTATTGATTTATTGCATTTAAAACGTAACTTGATAAAGTACTAACTAAGTAGTCACATATATATAAATCAAAAAGCTTATTATAATCCATAAATCACTACACAAACAACATTTGATTGATTCAAATGTTGTTTGTGCAAAGTGACAAAAATAATGAATCAGCTTATGTGTGGTCTGAAATGTGTTACAATATCTGTAACACATTTCAGACCACAAAACATTGTAACATGAATTTAACAGGGCAATAATGTATATAATAGAGAGAGATTTGAAATGTTACTACCACAAATAAATGTTCTTACGTCAAAAGCGTTTGTGCTTGAAATATCCGTGGCCCGACGTTTTCATTTCGATTGAAGATGGTTGTCAATTTAAACAGGAAGAATGAAAAGAGTTATTGAGATACAAAATCACTTGTACTTGAGCCCAATCGACTTTAGATTGAGATTGTCTTTTGTTATTTATTGTAAGACCCCCGCTTTGATTTGTTCTTTATCTGGTACATTCATTGCGATCTTTCAATTTGTTCTTTTCAATTGCGAGATTAAAAGATGTTCGTGCTATAAATAGTTACGAGAAGAAATCCGTTTTCTTTGAAAACAATCGGATAATCGTTGACTTTATTATTTGTCTTATTTCTTTTTAGTAGCTTTTATTAGCTTTTGAATGACAAGACTCAATTAAAAATGTGATCGCCAAAATTCGTTACCACATTGTTTCGATATTGCTCGACAGTCAATAAAATTAATGCAGGATCGTTGGAATTCTTGTAAATGAATGTTAACGACGAATTGTTTGACCGACCGACGCTTGAACCTTACATTTTGATGGGTGCCAATTTTTCATAATTTTGTGCTACGATATGAAAATTCAATTTCATGTTTAATACATCGACACAACGACATATTTTGTTTTATTATTGGGGTGAAAAAAGGAAAGGATGATTTTGCAATCTAGTACACACAGCGTCAGTATGTACTAGCCCTTCAAGTTTTAAAATGTTTCACTGCTACAACATTGAATCTTTACGAATAAGCTAAAGAATACTTCAAACAGAGTTCATAGTTTCGACTTGGGTTCGAACCATCGCATCACCTAATATCATCATACTCATACCGGCAGTTTGATGAACTAGCCAGCGAGCCCATGTGAATTGCGATGAAATTGTTATTTACTATCATCCGAGTCACTTTATCTTCAGGTATCTGTCTAATCGGCAGATGTTATAATTGAGGGTAACGTTTTCTTTATAAAATTAATCCATACCCTCAAGTATACATCTAACTACAACGTTGAATGTAATGCACTAAAAACTTTTGTTTATTTCTAGCGCTTCCTATTTTATCGTTTGCGTTAATAGGATGCCACTTATCTAGGGACCCGTTAATGTCAGTTGGCAAAATATGTTTATTATGATAATTGTAAATTACCAAATCAAATAGTAAAATATAAATCTTTGTAGTCAAATAAATTCAAAGTTTTGTTAAATAATAGCAATAATGAATGTGATTAAATGATTATTACAGTATTTTATTTTTCTGGATTTTAAAATTATTTATAAGTATTACTAAAACAAAATAAAAAAATACTAAAAAAAATATTAAAATGAATAACAAAATCACATTTCTTGCCTAGGATTTGAACCTCCTATCTTATGCACAACAAGCGGTCTTGAAACATCCGATCTTTTTAGACGTAGAATAACGTTGAATACATAAATTATAATAAAATGTTTTTGCAAAATAACAAAACCAACTTGGGCCTATCATAGATTTTAACGCACATGTCTTTTGCGGGGTAACTACTAAATGGAGCTGTGTGTACCAATTGATGTGTTTATGTTATTAAAATGATAAGTAAAACATGGTTATTTTACTTTCAAAGCAATCTATCTTATTTCTTAGACTTCCTTCATCCTGCATAAAACTATAAGTTATAGCTCTTAAATTCAATAAAAACACAAGAACTACAAGGTACAAGAGCTTAACTCTGACCACCACCCTGTTGTCATAGGACTGGCTTTCCGCATAGGTCCCCCCGACTCAAATCAACCCCCCGGTACCAAAATAACATCGACAAGGCTGATAGCCTAGCCGACAGTTTAGAAGCCCAATGCTCACCCAGCTCTCTACCATTAGACAACGCTCACCTCAAATTGGTCAACGCGGAAGTCGAACGTACAGCCTCACTCCCTCTTCTAAAGAACACCCTGATAAGCATCTGCCTCCCTTCACTCCAAACGAAGTGTACGGTATCATCAAAGGTCTGAAAGCCTGTAAAGCTTTCGGCTGAGATGGCCTCACCAATAGAGTGATCCAGCTATTCCCTGCCCACTTGATAATGCTATTAGTTACCATCTTCAGTGGTGCCCTAGGCAAAAACATCTTCCCCCAAACGTGGAAAGAAGCCACAGATATCGGTATCCCAAAGCCCGGCAAACCCAAGTCCGAGCCATGGAGTTACAGTTCCCATCAGTCTGCTCAAAGTCCTCGGTAAAATCTATGAGAGGCTGATTTATAAGCATCTCAGAGACTATGGTGAGACAAAGGGCCTCAGCGACGCTCTAAGCCAAGGTTCGCACCCCACAAGGGGTATCCAAAGCGAGCGCTCAACTAGTTTTAATTAGCATAGTTTATACTTCTGGCTGGAGGCTTTGAGTGCAGAAGCTTAATAAGGCAGCCACAGAAAAGCCCGGTTAAGTAGCCACAACTTTAGTGGCCAACTGCGAGATGCCCTAGGTAAAAAAAAAAAACCTTAGCCATTTCTTCACTCTGTTGATCCTTCAAAGTGCACTTATGATGCTTGGTTGTGTTCACAGGTGGCGCCACAGTAGTTTCACTGACAAGTGCCCAGTATTTGGCCGTGTAGTTAAATTCCGGTGCGATGTAGCGATGCTGATGCTTCCTACTGCGGTAACCACCTCCCCCCTTCGTACGGGTGGAACTTGAAACGCGGTAGGAGAAGTATTTCACTGATTCTTCGTCGACCTGGACATAAAACGGTTGGATATGTTTGTATTTTGAGTAAATTAAATACATATGATATTTATTTTTGTTAATTTTAATTGCCTATAGACAAGCAGAAGTATACCTAAACTAATACAGTCAAAGTTAAATTACCATTACAGTAAGTAAGTTCATAATATTTGAAAGTTTTTAACACCATTTCTCAATATAAGAATAATCTGCTTTTATTTTGGATAAATAATAAGGGTACCATTAATAACATAAGCCAAACTTGCATATGGAATTAAGTTGAGAAACAGTTTGTGGGAAACACTGATTCCATCAGCATTGGTACTAGCAAAATTTTATAAATATGAGGCTTTACTCTTTTATATTTTTTTGGTTCTATTTTATCTTCTTATTTCCTGAAAATACATTCAGATACAATAACCTCACTTACCTTTTCATTATCGATGTACCACGTGAGTCGCGGCGCGGGCGCAGCTGGCGCGCTCGTGCAGTTGGCACGCAGCAACCCCCCCACCACCACGTCCGGCTTACCGAACGTTATGATAGGCGGGTGCTTTTGAGAATCTGTTTGATATAATACTCGTTAATAATAATATGGAAAAAATATTTTATGACGGTTTGCCAAAGAGATAGTAGGTTAATCGGTTGAAGGTCACTGAACGAGACACAATCGAACTTTTATTGTTATTATCTCTTGGGGCGTTTAGTATCCCGCAAAGTGTTAATGACATGAATGTAGATTGTGGATTGGGTGTGTGATCACGGATCGTTAAATATGATTGTATGAATGTAACCGAAACAATGAAATATATGGCAACACAGGAATGAAAGGAGAAAACATTTCAGAATGACCGAACGAGAAAAGACGTTGCTCGCTAAAAATATAAGACTGTATTTATTGTACTGGTTATTAAAACTATTGTTTTATCTACAGATCCTACGTGTATTTAAGATTTCAGCGACGATAGCTCAAATGCTAAGAACTGACATATGAATCCATTTGCCAAACGTTTGGTTGGACCTCAATGATATTCTATAATACTATACCATAGAATATAGATAATGGTGGTGGCCAAATTGTAGTTTTTAATTGGTTCATGTTCGGGACTAAAAGTTGATAAGCGGCGATAACGATAATAATAGAAACGCAATAACTAAGTTAACGACTCGAATAATAATTTCAGAAATTGTCACAGAGACAAATTGCGAATTTAAAGTGTATACAACATTAATCCACAATTATATTTCATATCACGCACAGGAAATACAAAGCAGTAATAATAAAAACATTAACAAAAATAAAAAGGAGAATTTTTCACTAACAAATAAAAATAATAACGACCTATGCGAGGCCAATGAGGCTCCTATCTCAGCATGATGCTGTGATATACATACATGATGTAGAAACATTGGTAGACACTACAACAAATCCATACTAATTACTTATGTCTGAAACAATATCTGTAGAAATAACACAGGTATCTATGGTCCAATATCTCACAATACTTGTAATAATATGTTATTAATCGGAGTGGCTTTCACTCAAATAGAATAAATAGTCAAAAGTAGGTATCCGTAGGGGGTACCTACTCTTGACGTCATCTACCATTAAAGATAATAATAGAGTTAACATTTTACTAAAGGGCTTTTGTGATAATGGCGAAGGGTGGCGAAATGTGAACACAGACAAAAGAGAGGATATAAAAAGTAACTTTAAATGCGAGGAAGATAATTTAGGATGTGATAAAGAGAGAATGGTGGTATTCTGCTATTCTTTAAAACCTTCTTCAAACCTCACTCAAACGCCCGCAAACATAAATACACCACAACACTATTCGAGTTAAATGATCAAAAAAGAATAATAAAACTGAGCAGAGAAAAAATCTGTGTGTTAAAGTCATTGTGCGCTTTTATAATTTCTAACGTGACGATATTATCGTAGACATCCACGTCCATGTCCGTAATATGTATGAAAGTACGCGCACCTTATAACGTTATCGTGGACGGAAATTTAAAAGCGTCTTCATAGATTTCCATACATTTTACTTCATTGTGTTATCGAGATGCCGTAACATGGACGTTCAAGACAATATCGTCATGTTAGAAATTATAAAAGCACACATTTTCTTTATTCTTACATGGCGCAGACACATTCTACTCGCAACAAGAAACAGCTCAATATAACCCTCCTAATAATATGTATTACATCACAGAAAACAAATTGCCGTTATTAATGACATTTTCTTATCTCCTGCTTATTTTCTCATCATATCCCCTACCATTATTCGCTGTCATTTTATCCACCAGCAAAGTCTAGGAGCTTCTTACAAAATAACTATTATCATCTGAAGCGTTCAAGATTGAACAATTTATATTCATGACTAGGATAGGACCTATAATCAAAATGGAAGTGTCATTGTATAATTTTGAGCTGTATTGCAAGATAAGAAGTTATATAATCTCATCTATATAGTGTATTTATGAGATATCTTTTATGATTTCATGGAACGCTTTCTGGATGCTTTTCTTTAAAATTGTTTGGTTCGTGATTTATTCTACATCACCTAACTACTACTGTTATGGTGACCTTTTTTTTGGATAGGAAATTATGAAATAACTTCTCCCGCTCTGGGTGGAGCGGGAGGGCGTGGCCGACAGGCATCGGCCCTAGCAGACTCCATCAGTTCTGCTGTAGTGCCACCAGTGAAAAAAATAACCCAGACTTTAATGGAATCTTGGATAAAGAATTACTGCTTGTTGACTTGTTACTGCTTGTGATTTTCTGCACGGTTTGTGAAAAGTGAATACCTTCATCAAAAAAATATGAAATCGATCAACATGTGAGTACTGCTTCCCATTTAGCTGCAAGACAGAAACCTACAAGAAGTCTAAAATAACTACTGCCTCATATTTCGTCTTCTAATTCGAATACTACAAACAAAATAGAATTCAACAAAGATTTTTGTGAGTTATTTGTTGCTAGCAATATTCCTTTCCATCAATTAAACAATGAAGTATGCCGAAAATTCCTTAAGAAGTATTGCGCTAATCAGATAATTCCTGAAGAATCGTACGCGTTGATTTTTCGAACGATCTAATATGGATAACAGCTAAAACAACAGATTCATGTGGGCGATATATAGCGAATCTAATTATTGGAAAATTATCTAAAGAGCCTTCTACTCCCCATTTGGTTGCTTGTAAAGTCCTAGAAAAAAACAAACCATTCAGCTATCGCCCGGTTCATAAATAATTCCATCAGATCACTATTTCCCGATTCTTCTATGGACGAGAAAATATGTTTTTGTTTCTGACGGTGCGCCTTATATGTTGAAAGCTGGTCAAGCTCTGAAAGTTTCTGCCCAAAATTGCTTCACATCACCTGTCTAGCCCACGGATTACATCGAGTTACGGAAGACATCAGAACCGAGTTCGAGATAGTCAATAAATTGATTTCTTCTACAAAGACTGTTTTTAAAAGCACCATCGCGAGAACAAGCATATAAAGAGCAACTACCAAACGTAGCGCTAATCCTAGAACCAATATTAACACGGTAAAGAACTTGGTTGAAAGCTGTATTGTTTTATGCTGAGAATTTCGAAGCCATAAAAGAAGTAGTTGGAAAAGAGCAACGCCCTTCCGAGCTCACTATCGCAAAAGGTTCGTGGGAAATTAAATGTAGTTTTGTATAAAAACCCCGGTCTTGAAGGAATAAAGAAAATTGACGCATTTATCAACGGCACCGGACAAACTCTGCCTGAAGAGGTCTCTGCAGAAATGGCGCCAAATTTCAAGTTCTGTCCGGTAACGTCAGTTGACGTCGAAAGGTCATTTTCAGCCTATATATTATTATTAAGTGACAAACGCCACAATAAATTATAATTATAACATAAATAATGTGAAAATAAACGTAAATTCTTACAAAAAATAGTTTTTTGATTGTGCATATTTCGCCCTTTTTAGTGCATATTTTGGCATTTTGATAGTGCATATAATTCTTCCGAGTCTTTAATAAATGAAAAACATAACTCTGTCTTTGCTGCGCAGTCAAGTAGAATATAATAAAGCTATTTTAATATCATAATTTAAAAAAAAAAACCTTTCCTGATATTGAAACGGTCAATAGACTTATAACGAAGAGCCTTGACCAACTTATGAAGAATCTCTAGTTAGGCGACTGGGTCAAGAAATTGACAGTTGATACAAAATGAGACACTTCTGGACACGACCCATTCTGTTATGTGACAAAATACGATCCATGTTGGTAGTTGGTTCCTCTTTAAGTCTTGCGCCTTAATTGCGTAAAATATTCCTTACCATAATAACTTCCATTTTAGCAATGCGACAAAGTCCATCGTCTCTTGTGTATATCTATTTATTGAATTTTCGTCTGCTCAACAACTAGTTTAACAAATTATCCAAATGAAATCACTTCATTGTGATTACGCGGGTAATGAAATAAGAGTGACTACAAAATTCTAAAACTAATTGCCTTTAAACATATGTATAAAGGAAATTAGTTACTTACCTAGCGCCTGTTCCAGAAATCTTCTTGAGTACCTATTTCCTAAAACACGATGTGGAGGTTGTTCTTATGAAATGATTTTTTAAAATTCTGGATAGGATATCAGAATCACCTTTACACGTCATATAAAAAAAATAAGCTAGTTGAGTTCGGCGTTTCCTATCTGACTACTCTGAGAAGAAAGAAACAAACTCAGAGGTCACACAGTCTCTTTTAAAGTCCAGACATAATCTTGGTCAGGCCATATGAGGACCATGTAGATTAGTGTCTGAAATGGTCTTTTGAGGAAAGAACCACACAGATTTGAGTGTACCTGTCCAGTCAGTGCAAGCATTTGTCAGTAATCGTGGAGCTCAACTCAAAAACTTAGAGGTACAGATGTGTCCAGGAGTGTCCATTAGCCTTCAATACCTCCGTCAAAAGAAATAGCATCTATCTTTCGTTTTTTTCCAACTTACAAACATCATAATAAAACACCACGGCACACAATTTTCATTAGATAACATTACACAATTTCCTAACTCATTCTCACCGTGCGTAATGCTAAAACAATTGGGTTAGACGGCTATCTCAGCTAACGCTCGAACATAAAGGAGTCCCACCGTCCTCTGAAATGACTTATTCATTGTAATGTATGTATTCTATATTCAGAGCACGTGTGCGCACGATTAGTGTGGCCAGATGTGTCGGGGTTTGTGAGAGGACCCGATTTTCTAGAAAATTCTGGAAAATGTCAGATTGCTTATGCTTATGCGATATGATGGGGACCTTTATTCTCACGCTCGGTGGAGTACTGGTAGTCATATCGGCTATCAAAATACCTGATAATGATTGACTTGACAAGATATTATATACCCTTACTCTTATCATAGGTCCTTGGGGCTCCTAAGGCCACAAGGAGAGCTAGTAGGTCTAGTAAGATACCCTTTATGTAACTAACAGTTGTGTGCAAGAAATATTGAAATAGAATTTATGCAAATGAAACTGTTTTTCTTTGATTCATTCTTTCTTTTTTCTGTCTGTATTTTGAATCAAAATTGCATAATTAATCGTGTTATGAAAGTCAAATCAATTATTTCAAATTGGGATATAGAAGGCACTTTTGAACGTCAATTATCTTTGTAAAGTTCACCATTTATCCAATATTCCATCGGATATAATGATGTAAATGTTGTTTTCTCAAAAGAAACTAAGTATTGCCATGTGGTTACTGCCACGAAGGATATCATAACTCTTAAAATACATATTTTATATATCATTCGTGGCAAGCTTTACTAGACCTCAATTTCCTAAGCTTCAAGATTGAATGTAACATATTTTTACTTTTTATAGTATCAAAATCTACTTACAAACGACAGTCAGCTGTCGTGGATTCGAAGCAGCTGTGAAGATGGGTGTCTCTAACGATACCTCGCACCAGTAGAGCCCTGAAGCCGATGGGTCCAAGTTGTCAATTGTTATTGAATTCTCAGTTGATAGCGTCATCTGTAACAAGAATTATTTTAATTAATTATCATCATAACAGTACGCTAGTATTGCCCTAAGGGGTAGGCAGAAGTAATACAACCACATAATGCTAGTTATTTCATGTAACAGTGCGAAGGCCAGCTTGTTGCCGATTGACGGGTACAAATTTAGACTGCGGATTATTACCAGGAAATAAAAACTCATGGAAGCACCCACTCATATTTTGCAGAACTTGGGATTGAACCCAGGACAACTTGTTAAGCCAGTAGTCGCGCTACAAGTAGTTGGACCACTTGGCACCTTTAAAAAACGCGTGGAAAAAAGAAATGTGATAGTCCTATGCTCATAAAAAAAAGAAATATTCACAATTTATTATCTCATCTGTTCTTGAACTCACAAAAGATATAAGAAGTCCCAAACACATAATTTACCTGTCACCTGTACCAGAAATTTCATAAATCCAACACAATTTCAGTCCGTCATAATAGGACATAAAATACTACAAACATCCCTACTAGGGATGTTTGTCGTTTTTTATGTCCTATGTTTAGGTAATGTATATGAATCAAACGAATAAAAAGGGTCCTTCCCTTTCCTAAACCTATTCTGTACAAACTAGTTCCATTGTCATGGAAATTATGGCCCTAATCAACTGGGTCTTACGAACTGGGATGTTTGTCTTGAGTATGTATGTATAGATAGGGTCTGCCTATTGAAAACCGAGAGTGAAAAGGAGCGGAAAATTAAAAAAAAAAATTGCGCCGGGTATCCCCGGATCAACTATGGAAAAACGTATTTGATACTTGAATATTTTTATGCAGAATATTTATTTTTGTTTTTACAGATTAATAGGAAAGTATAAATCAAAAAATTGTGTAGATAAGCTTTTATGATCATAAGGTTGTTAGTCACATCATTATCATCATCATCATTTAAGCCGAAAGACGTTCACTGCTGGACATAGGTCTCCCCCACGCACCGCCACATACAACGGATTCTTGCGGCCTTCACAAGGTCATCGGTCCACCTTATGGACATTCTGAGTATAAGGTACGCCATCGTCATCCTGATCGACACACTCTTGATCTTCACCACGTAACTCACAAGGGACTTATGGACAATAAACCCGACACCACCTTGGGGCTGCTGGTCTCGAGGAAATAGAACAAGTTCCCAGATTTGAGGATTATCGAGTCCTCCCCCTCTCTTCGGACTTCAGATTACCCAACTATACCACATCGTAACCTAATCAATTCTTCTTCGAGTTCGATGATCTTCTCGTCGGTCCGGAGCGTACGCGTACAACACGCGTATGTTGCCAGGTCCACTTTCCGATGATTGTGGTAGCCGGATCTTTTCAGAAGATTCTTTGCACCCTTTGCCTCACCGTGACCTTGATCGCTACCGTAGCCAAGGGTAGATGGGCCACCGGGCCCATTTCTTTTTGGTGCTTGTCATTTTCGGGGGTATGCCATGATCGCCACGCTTGGTGGCGATTATGCGCACGCGGGTTGGCGATCGCAGTATGATGTTATAAATGCATAGAGAACGTTGCTGCCCATTCTCTAGTAAATTCCTTAGTCACTTTTTACGACACCCATTGGAAGAAATTATTTTTGTAAGTTTACTGTCAAAATGAAACACAAAGAAAATATTTGTTATTTTATAAAACTTAGAGGATGGTCTGATACCTAAATTGAAATAACAATTTCCGAAAAAAAAAAATTGACAACTTTATTAATTTATGTAATTTAATAATGTTTTTGTTACAAAAAACAAAAAATAAGGAGATTTTACTTAAAATTAATAACGTGTGTTTTCACCTCTGGCTCTGATCACCGCTTGCATGCGATCAGGCATGCTCTGGATGATTTTCTTGTTTACTTGGGGAGTTTCGTCCCAGGCAACCACCAGAGCGGTTTTCAAATCATGAAGGGTCTAAGGAGGGTTGAGACTTTACCGGATTCGCTTTTTAAGCTTGCCCCAAATTCTATGGGATTCATGTCTGGGCTTTTTGCTGGCCACTCCAATTCGGCAATTTAGTTTCCATGCCAGAAAACCTAGGATGTTAAACTGGATTACATAAATAATAACACAGATTTGTATATTGATGCCACGCGATTTCTCATCGCTATATTCAATTATGATTCCACATTTAAGACTGTTATATTGATGGACCAGGACTAATAAATATAAATCCTGTTTACTTAGTATCAAAACGAATTCAAAAGTTTACCAGTAATTTTCGAAATTATTGTAAACAATTGGACTTTTTCGTTAAATGCATCCTTGCGTTCACTTTTCACTCGGTTGTAATTATTTATCACAGTGTACAACAACTTTCTCGCACTCCTTAAAGTTTTAGGCAATGTTTTACTTGAAATATGACGAATTTGTTTTCTTATGAGTTTATAAAATCAACAACTGACAACAAGTAACACTTGCAGCAGTGTTGTCAATTTATGAAAACGTGAAAAAATCACTGTCAGCTTTTATTTGATAGATGTAACTTGGAGTCGAGTTCTGTACAAAAGATTTTCAGGCGTTCAGTATAAATCCGATATTTGAATTTAAAATTTTACTTCACTTTTGGTACGCATTGTTATTTACATATTACGGTCTTTTTCTCACGCTATCCATTTGTAAGAGATAGCAATTCTTTTAATTTAGGTAAGATCAAGAGAATCGGCACCATTGTCTCATATGAACGACTGAATTTTGATTCTTGCCATGTAAGTACGTATCTCATGATTCATTACTCATCATCAATTCATCACTGCTGCCACAAAAAATAGTTCATGGTGCTTAGGAGCTAAAGACTGGTGTTTCGTAAAAGTTCAAAATACTCACATTAACCCTCCCTCCTGGAAAGGTATAGCTAGTAAAAGGCGGGACTCTCTCCCGCACATACTGGAGCAGCTTTGTCCCGGTCCGTAAGAACTCGACTTTGTACAGCAACTGTGGTGGCACCTGATGAAGGCACCGTAGCATGGCTGAGCCACCCCGAGCCACCCACGCGGGCGATACCAGCCGGACATCCACGTCCGTCGCCTGACCGCTTCCTGAGAGGGAAATTTTAATTTATAAACATAGATCACGGACTTTTGAAACATGAATGAGGAGGATGACCAAATTTAACGTAATTATGACGTTATTGACCTGATTGTTTGAAACCACCAACGCAAACAAAGTGTGTTGATCAATGCTTGTTTTATATACATATAGTTATTATATAGTTCTTGTTTGTCCTGTAATGAGGCAGTTAAAGGCTGATGTTTTATTTTTGCCCCTTTAATTTTCTCATGAGGGGATGCTAACCTCAAGAATTGGCGAGATGAACTGCAACAGCATCAATAATATAAAGAAATGGCGGAAATTCACTTTGGCAAGGACTGGGACTGGAACAGTTCCTGCTAGCAAAAAAATAAAAAACAGTGGCACTCCGGGAGTGCCGACAGAAGTGAAAACTTGAAAAAAAATCGGCACCGCGGTAATCAACGCGTTGATGTCTTTTACTCCACGCACCGTGGTAATCAACGCGTTGGTGTCTTTTTAACCGTCTTACGAATTTTCGATCAGGTCACGTGTCCTGACGCGAGTTTAACATTTTTTACCCATTACAAAAAAGTGCACAACGCCGCTAAAGAAGTTTTCACTTAAAAAAAAAAATCTTAAGAGATCGAGTATATAAATGTATTGCAAAAATTACATTTTGTTGATCTGAGTTACTGATATATTTTTGTGCCTGCGAGTAAAAAAAGCTAAGAATATCAACAGCACGCGTAGCATGACGCTTTCTATTTCTACGAAGAATAGACACAGCTCTTTCTATACAAAGTGACATTTCGTTTCTCCATTTTTGACATCGCACCGTAGAAATCATTCTACAATCTGTCATTTTGTCTTTCGTTTCTAACGATCGTTGTCTAGGTCCTTTTACATGTAGACTATTTCAGAAGAGTTTTCTATCCCAAACTGTCAAAATCACTAAGGTAGTGAAGACAATTTGATTTTGTAATCGCCAGGCTAGAGACGGTAGAAAACTTTTTACTCGACGGCCACAAAGTATATACGGTTATCTACAAAATCATGATTTTACAGGAGAGCGTTTTGAACGCAAAACAGTGATAATTAACAATTATCATAACTAAAATTCACACCAACATCTCAAATTCATGTGCAAAAATAGTACTGTGTATTTTTTTTCTTTTACTTATATCTCGAAAATGGTGTGTCCAATCGCAAAAATAATGAAAATTTTGACCCCCTTTATAAAACCCCCAAACCCCTAAGTCTGAACATGTAGGTAATAATTTTTCTTATTTTCCATACAAAAAGTGAAAAATTACATATAAAATACGTGGAGCCTGCACGCCTCCGGCTCTAAAAAAAACACGGGGTAGGACGAACAAGTACCACGTGTACTCGCGATTGTTAAATACGATTTTAGTTGTGTCAAAATTACATTTAAACTTAGAGATTTTTTGATGCAGAATAAATAGTTTTAAGATTCTCATAGCCAAAAGTTTTAGTGATAGTTTAGTTCAGTGTACAAGAGAATAAGTACCATTACCAAGAAAATGGTTAAATGCAATATTACCGTAATATTTTTTTCTTCCAAAATACGATACTTCGACGCTTTGAGATTTTTTTTTTTGTAGTTGACGTGACTTAATATCAATAAAAATTGAGAATCAAACAAAAAAAAAATCCAAAGAATTCTGAGTCGAATTATGAAAAAAATTAATTGTGTAAAAAGTGCAGATGAGTCTTTCTACTTTGTTGCCGTCTTGTCTACACGGAACGTCATTTTTGTCTATTCTTCTGTCGACAAAACTCGTTTCTACGGTGGTCATGCTACGCGTGCAGGTCAGTAACAACGAAGACCCCTAATAATTACACATGAGGCATCGTAAAACCAGTTACCCCGAAAGCAGTATAATGCATAGATAAGACCATCAACACGATTAGGAACTGCAGATGCGTGCTTTGTTAATTTCCGTGGTGACAGTTTTACAGCCAGTATTTTTCGAGAACTTATTCTATAAATTATTTACTTCAGGTGACTTTTATAGCTTGTCCAGAATGGCAAGTTGCTGGTGGAAATGATATTTTACCTTTTTTACTAAGTCAAAAGAGTTCATTCATCTTGCAAGTACTAGTCGGCAATAATATGTTATGCCTAAGCAAGTTGATAATATAAGGATAGTTGATAATACTAGTAGTTCTGCGAACAGTAGACCTCACGAGCATAAACTTTTTTGCAACATATTATTAATATACCACTATGGCAAGACGATAATTAAACAGAAACAAACTAATCCACAATTAACCAATTACTATCTGTTAAACATTAGACTTTACTTTTGAGGCTACTTTACACCTAACAAAACTCAGTCACACATAATGTTCTACGGGACCTAACCATTTGGCGAGTGACAACGATAGCGCGATCTAGCAGTGTACTGTAGCGCTATCTAGTGACCTTTGTAAAACTAACATTAATATTGGTTTTTGAGCAGAATTCTGTAGGTTTGTGATGAGAAGGTAGTCCCATGTGCTCCATCAATCCCTACCTAGTAGTTAAAGGGCCGATTCTACTGGTAGTGTGCAATATACTTCATTTAAAAGTGAGCAATTTACTTTGAGGCATACATTTTGAGGAGTTATTATGGTCATAGCGCCGAAGATCCTCACAGATCCTTACCAAATGTTTATGAGACCAACTTAAAATTTTACCTTTCAAATAAAAAAGAACTCAGTTTCGAATCAGATTGCCTTTCAGTTAGAATGTTGTATGTATCACTTTTTTTTTTCGAATTAAGTCCATTTTGACCCTCAATAAATTTCAAATCGTTTAAGTCCTTATTTGTTTCTAAGCTGAACTGAATTTGTTTGTACCGGGCGGCGATAAAGAAAATCTCTCATTCTCAGCATACAATTTAATAGAGTAGTTTTGAAAGCTCTGAATTATACTTCAACGTAATATCAATAAGTAGGTAACTAATATGTGGGTGTACTATAGGTACACCCCTGCTTAACCCTTCAGGGAAATACAGGGTGGGCTAGAATAAAGTTCACTTTTTCTTGGCAAATAGATCGTTGACCGTAGCGGATAGCGGGGTGCGCGTGGTGTGATCGGATCACGCGTCTCTCGCGATTTTAGTCGCCATAATTCAGTTCACGGGAAAGCATCGCATGTTCGCTGTTCAAGCGTTTTACGACAATAGTCATTCTTACATTACTGTGCGGCGTATGTTTAGAGTTAAATTCAATTTACAGAGTATCCGGCAATATCCTAGCACTCAGTTACTTTAACAATGGCTGAAGAGGTTCCAGAAAACTGGTTCGACGCTACCAATAAGACGTCAAGGTCGCTCCCGTATTACACGCACAAAGCAAGCGATTCGGGAGGTTAATCGATCTGTTCAAGAAAATACGGAACTTTCTACGCGACGACGTTCAGTGTCTTTGGGGATTTCGCGTTTAAGGCGAATTTTGAGATATGATTTGAAGGTTCATCCTTATAAGATCCAGTTGGTGCAAGAACTTTCCCATGATGACCGTACAAAAAGGGCGTCATTTCCCACCTTGATGTTAGAGCAATTTTCCAACTTCGGGAATATCCTTTTCTCGGACGAAGCCCACTTTCACCTGAACAGATTTGTTAAAAAGCAGAATTGCTGTATTTGGAGTGCTGAACAGCTTTCGCGCAAGTATCAAAAGACACTCCACTGCCAGAAAGTGACGGTTTGGGCTGCCATTTCAGCAAAAGGGCTCATTGGGCCTTATTTTTTTGAAAATTCTCAAGGCTACCCAGTAACAGTTAATACAGAACGTTATGTGGAAATGCTTCAAGAGTTTTTAAGGCTAATTCTTGCTGGGCTGCAAGAGTACAACTCCCTGACCTGTTTCCAGCAGGATGGGGCCACCTGCCACACGTCGAATTCCAGCATGAAGGTCGTACAGGAGCTGTTCCCCAGTAAAGTCATCTCAAAGAGAGGTAACATCGAGTGGTCACCACGAAGCCCACACTTGTCCCCACCGGATTTCTTTTTGTGGGGATTCCTTCAAGAATAAAGTCTACTCCAATAAACCGAGGACAATTACTGCCTTAAAAGCAAACATTAATTAGCAAAGAGAAAAAGGCAGAGCAGTCAAGTATTTGCAGTTACTGCAAATTGTCACCGGGTCAATTATGTCTATACTTCCTAAAGGTAACAACTAAACGGAATTGTGTGTAGCTGGACTACGCCATTAGTTGTTTGCCTATTTAACTCGAGTCCTTTTCGTTTTCCTTATTTCTTGTAGATTTAGGTGTAAATTCAATTCCCTTGGAATATACAAGGCGTGTGTACATAATAAGGTCTCGCCTCCCCTAATGTTATTAACATACGACTCAAACGTGTCTCGGGCTGTTTGCTCGACAAACTAAAGAATAAGGGATTCTTTAACAAACTTCGTGCTATGCGGGATTCCTTTGGAGAAGCGAAATTTGCGGAAAATGTTTATTTATATATTTTTTCCGCTTTGATGATGTAGTCTTGATTACTCAGAAGCAAATTTTTAAGCCTTAAACAATTTGCTTCTTAAACTTTAAGAAGTTCTTTAGGTATACCGTGAAAACGTTTGTGTATTTGAGCCCAACATTCATTGATTAATAGCTCTATTTTGTTTTGACATAAATAAAAAACTGTTTACTGTACCAATCAAATTCCTTTGAGTTATTTTTATGAAAACAAGAGCGCAGGTGAGTCTCAAATGAAAACATTACTGCTGTCATTACTCGGAAATGCGCAAACGGTGTTTATTTTTCACAGTAACAAATTAGGTCTTTGTACTTCAGCCATTTGGGTAAAATATAGCTCAGTGATGTTGGTATAAGGTTCAAAATTGTTTGTTGAGATTAATATTTACGGATTCCCATGCAAACACACGAACATCCGTGATGTCACGACTTGTTGCGATACTGCGAATACAGCAATATATTGAGGTTAGATAGCGGCAAATGTCTTGAGGGTTGCAAAGACTTGTATACACTACACAGCCTCCCTGTAGAGGGAGACATCCGGGAACGTGCATCCGGTGTACGCATCACCGACACCGGACAATGAACGTGTCGTGCGGGGTTGCCAGATTGTGCAAATTTGATTAGGGCTACATTTGAAAGTAGGACACCGGGTCGTCGGGATTTGAACTATGGAACACCTCTATTGTCTTGATCAGACATCTTTTGTTAGACAGTCAAGCTCGTTATTTCGGGTATAGTATAATGGGAATGCAACGGTTTGGAGTAAACGAAACTTTCTTAGAAATTATAATAAAAAAATAACATAAGTCAAGCTTGATTAAAAACGTTTACAAAATCAACGCAGCCTTTCATTTTTATTTTCATCTGTAGGCATCAACAATGCTACAAATAAGTAACAGGTATAATTATGTGTTTAGGAATTAATATATTATTACCTACTCAAAAAATTTACCTGCCTCTGCAGATATTTTTAACGGCAAAACTAACAAACCCAAACTAGACATAACAAGGGAACATGATTTGAAAGCTTTAACTTCCCCCTTAATCTCAGAACTTGTAAAACCCAAGCCTTCTTCATACTGCAAACCCGTAAATTAAATAAAAAAGCATCCAGTGGCCGGGCTAGAAAACCCGGTCACTCGTGCGTGATTTTCGGGATAAGACCCACACTGTAGGGTAATGGATTTTTAAGTGTTTAAAGGATTTTACTACGCCACAGTCCGTTTTTACATTATTCACCTTTAAGTGTTTATTCATGTTTGACGCAATGGTGTTCGGAAAGTAAGTTTGGGAAACTGATACGATAACTTTGTGGAGAAATGTTTTATTTGATTTTTTTAAGGTGTACCTATTTTTAATTTTATAATCATTATTGACTATAATTACATTATAATTAAATAAAAACATTATAATTTCACTGAGACTGCCTTAATATCATGAAATAAAATATTTAAAGAAATACTATATTCTCGATGATTCTAGGTTACAAGAAAATAGAAATAGACCGTAAATTTCCCACAAACAAAAACTTTTTCAAAATAATCAGCCGTTTCATTTTCTCTGAATAGAAATCTTTTTTCAGAAGCCAGAACCTTCTTAGAATTTATGAAGACCCTTTTTTTGAGCTAGCTCAGATTTTTTTCGAATAAACCCTGAATGCGTTATCTCGCAAACAGTTGAAAGTTCCATTTGAACATTTACATCAATAGATTTCCACAGATTTCATGATGAATGATCAAAATAGGGGGCGGCGTCTTCCATACCTTCAAAACAATTATAATTACCTCGTTTTTATCATTTGACATTATAGAAGTCTTAAATATCTTAATAAAAAAATATCCTGTGAAAATTGCAACTCACTAGCTATTGAGATGATACAACCTTGTGACAGAAAGAAAGATGAACGAACAGATTGATAGACTGATTTAAGCTTAGTAAATAGGTTCAAGTTTTCATCCATTGGGTACGGGTCCCTAACAACCTGTGACTGTTGGTGGACGCATATGAAAATGACGACCGGTCGAAGTTACAGGATATGCATAAATGATACGACTCGTAGAAATATTGTACTGGGAATCAAAGTGTAGGTAGTTTTTACATACGAGTTACTAGATAGGTAGGCTACCTAGTTCCAGACAGTTATTAAGGATTTCAATTCGCTTAATAAAGTCGTTCAATAATCAAATTTTTCTCACTTGGGAGTTTGTTGCGCTACTTATTCTAAACTAATCACTAGGAAATCGTGAAGGGTGGGCGTTTTGGGGGACTGTCTTATGTAATTTTGACGTTCGAAAAGTGCAAATTCTCAGCCTAGTTTGAATAAATGAATTTTGATTTTGGTCATTATTGTGTCAGCTTGTGGATAGACACTGAAAAGCTACGTCGAAAATTGCTTCAGCGAAATGGGAGTGTAATCATTAATATTTTTTTGATTAAGATTTGTTTTCGTCATATAACCTACATAGGTACCTATGTCAGACATTTAAAAAACAAATGTTTGATTACAGAATTAAGGTGGATGTGATTTGTTAAATTATAAATCGTTAAATGGAGCAATTAGTAGTTAAATGTGGGTGTGCCTGCTACAGGGACAACTCGGCCCAACCCTTCGGGGAAACAAGGCGTGATGTTATGTTTGTTTGTAGTAGTTAAATATTATAACAGGACCCATGATTTATTTTTTTATTATTTTAGGGCTTGCTGAAAATATAGTTAAATGAACTATATTTTTACGTTAATTTCTGCAATTTATTAGTTTTAAAGACTATTAAATTAAGCATTGACGTACTTATAGATGAACCACCTCTACCACTACTTCTCCAAATCTTACAACACGTTGACATCAGTTACGACCTCATTAGCATAATCAAAGCAACAACCAACTGCTACAGGGCTAACAAGATTATTACATGCTCATACGTTGGCTACACGGTGTAGTCTCCAGAGGATCGCTACGCACTCGACATGCTTCATGCATCAGGTACTCCCGGGAGGGAAACAATGTAACTTGGCGTGGATGGCCGGGAAATAAGCGATGGGGTTGGAAAGTGTCAGTGTAAAAGTTCGTGTAGAATAATAATTGTGTGAGTGGTATTTTGCAGTTTAGTTAAAAAGGCTGTAAAAAATGGAAATGTGTTTTACCAATAAGTGAACCTAGATTTTTATTTGCTTTTAAATGTTAAGACAAGGTTTAAAAGTCACAATAGTCTATATCCTTAATTAATATCTTTATGATATTAACACCAAAAATTATTACTCACTCGTTTCAAACGTTAATAATTTTTCATTAGTGTATTTTTTTGTCAGTCAGCAAATTTGGTAACAGATCTAACGACTCAGGACGCTCCGACCAAGATCTTAATAGAACTGAACTTACAAAACAAATAACAACAAAAACGTGCAACTCTACAAAAATCCAAGTCACTAGGTACTAATTTTAATACGCTATCGGTTCACAATCGCTTATTTCATAGCATCAATATAAAATTTCCTAGTAATAAAAAGTACCTAATAAACGGAATAGTTCCCAACTTAACAATAAAGTGTGTTCAAGAACAATAAATGCCAATACGTTTTTATTCGAACTTCTAACCCTTACTTTCCAAACTTTGAAGTAGAATTTGTAAAGTATGAAGGCTTCGGCCACACTGGAGCGTCAGTGACGTGAGATGCGTCAATGGAGTGGGACCGTCGACGTCGTTTTTTTTTTTTTAATGTTTACCAATAACGCCCCACTGTCAATGTCATTTAAGCTCCAAAATACACCATATAGCACAGTAAGTACCTATGTGACTGGCTGGTTCTAAAGCTTGCTTGATGTGTCATTTTAAGGCCCGGATACTGACAAAGGGGGCCGGTGTGTCTTCGCAATGGCTTTGGTCGCGTAAGTATGACCGAAGCTTTATAGTGGATAGCGTGTTCTTACGACAAAACGACCTAGTTTTAACTAGCATTCGACATACCTTTTAGACGGCGAGCTACCCATTGCTCACCGTCCGCAAGCCACGGTAGCTGGGAATCGGCCTTCAACTCCCGACGCCCAGGAAGTCTCCTGCGGCGATAAGGCGCGTGAGGGCGCGAACTTTGCCTCTCCCTCACGCGTTCCGCCTCCTCCTTCGCGAGCATTACTGCTTCGCAGAAGGAGGTGACGGCCTCCCATGCCCTCTCACTCCGTACCATGGTCTGGACCAAGGCCGGACGCGAGAGATCACTGCCGCTGATCGCGTCTACGAGGACACGGTGATGCTCCGCCCAAGCCAGGCAG
The DNA here is from genome assembly GCA_916610215.1 of Omphaloscelis lunosa. Lineage (NCBI taxonomy): Eukaryota > Metazoa > Arthropoda > Insecta > Lepidoptera > Noctuidae > Omphaloscelis > Omphaloscelis lunosa. The sequence goes on from OU744247.1 coordinate 17,738,397, forward strand.
ACCTCCACCGTATGCTCCACCGTGTCCTCCGGGCGATCCACACAATGGTGACACCCGGGCATTTCCTGCGCGAGACCTGCGCCAAGTGGAAGGTGAGGACGCCGTGACGCCTCTCTAACCACTCCTCAAAGTGGGGACTTATCGCCGCACTTGTGGCATGCCCAGCGCTGGGTTGCAACAATCGCACTCTCCATGACGCCATGAGATCCCACGTGAGCTCTGTCTGCTGTGCCGTGATTTCTCGCGGCAGCGGAGCTAAGCTCCGGCGTTTCACCTCCTCGCACCACTCGGGGCTATTAAGACCTAAAAGGCTAATTGGATATATTGTTTATTGATCTTGTGTAGATAAAATTGATTACGGGTCGTATTTACATAACTTTGAATGAACAAATATATTACGTTTTAATAAATGTTTGAAGTTTGTGGCTTTATTGGTTCGTAATTCGTGCGGTTAGTAAAAGCTACTGTACTGTTTATATTTGGAGTCGGGAGTCTTAACAGCAGCATGGATCTGTATTGGAACATAAAGTTCAATGCAACATTGAAAAAATATAAAATAGGCATAGACATATATCTCTATGGAGAAGAACGGGCAAGAAACTCCAAGGACACTCTTTTAAATAAAGATATTACAAAATCCTGGGTACATTATTTTTGTTGCTTCTATATGTGAGAACAAAATAAAAAAATAAAATATACCATTCAAAATATAAGATTAAAAATAAGCCCTGGCAGTTATGAGATGACCAGTCTCAACTGACGGCGCTCGTTCACGTACATGACACGTGGATCAGCACCATCTAGCTCAACTATTTTGTAGGGAACCAAATGATCAACACACGCGCCAGCGTCAGTGAGACATTTATGTGAGCATGAGATACTCTCAACTGCCATGCTCAAGTCAATGCAAATCATAATGCTTCTAGACCCAGCAGCTTAAACTGCGCGTTATCTATTAGTGTAATTAAGATTTTTATGAAGTAGGAGAGTAGATACCTATCCATAAGATTTGAATATCATCCAGAATAATAAACAAATGAAAGCCGAGAAATGTTACTATTAATAGAATTGTCGTTACCTCCCCAATCGTGATTGAAATCTGGCCACAGCTAATATCTTGACCGAAATTCAATTTGTGTGAAAGCAAATCCGTGTTGCCATTTAAATAATTCATTACCTGCAACCGTTCTTTGTTTACTAGCAACAAATATTTTTGGAGAAGAATAATGATTATGGAGTTTGATTATTTGTAATCTGATAAAGTTAAATAAATTCATTGTTTGTGTAGAATTCTATTGGTAATGGGACATGAATTATGTATACCTTCGAATCATAGGTACGAGTTAGCTATGTCATTTAAATTCAAGTAGATATATTTTTGTTATCTTAATTCAGTAATAATATTTAGCTTTTAGAAAAGTATGCCTATCTAAGGCTTCTAAGGTTCGAATTAATAATTAATAGCGTAATTTAAACAAACCTAACGCGAATGAAATTTCAACCAAAAAGAAGAAAAGAACTTAAAACTAAACAGAAAGTTTTTGTACAATTTTTAAGAGCCGACTCAAGAGAATTATGAAATATGCTGCGCTCTGGCGCACGGAAGAAATTTCCCTACTCCGTCCAGATCTGGCACTAGTCAGTAAATTTTTCTACATTTCAAAATCTCCCTTAGGTACTTAGGTGTATAAACTTTTTAAAGATCAGTTTTGGATCGGCTTCCAGACTAGCTACGTAGAACTGACGGAACTGTATAGTATTTCCTACGATACGTCTGCTATCTGACCTTCGTCACCCAATTAATTTTAGATCCCAATATTCTATTTGCTTAGTTGTTGTGACCCATCTCAATGTAATTAACCTTTATTCACACAAAAACCAAACTAATATATAAAAGCACGATAGCCAGTCAATTGTCAGGATTAGACAGGGGTTCCCACAAACAAATCGTAGACATTTCGCCCTATAGTAGCAGTAGAGTATCGACCATCCGCTTAAATATTGCGGCCCTTTAAACACTACCGCGAGGCTTGTGTGACCGAACATGTCACTACCGTCTAACGTAGATTCACAAAAAATATATTATATAATACTCAAATTGATGCATCAAAGTAAACGGTTAAGTAAAATGTTCAATATTTTTATTACGTTCAATTCCTGCATGCCATTTGGGCGCAGCGTCACTATTTAAGCGTATAGACTGCAACTAGTGTATCGAGTAGCTGGCAACGTAATATATTTTTTCCGCTGAGCTCGATTTGGGTCGGGTGATATGGCTCGCGGTTCGGTTGTTCGCTGCAACTGACACGCAACTTACTGTATTGGGGATTTGGGAACCTTCTGCTAGGTTTAGCGCGACGGGACATTAGGCTCAGACTAATGTCTGGTTAAATAAATCATTCTGGATTCGTAAATGCTGTGAAGGAAATATTGCTGTAATATTCCAAGTGAACTACGTATAATGAGAAGGTAATTGAAAATGATTGCATATGAGTTATTTCTCACGATACGTCAATACGTTATTTGAAACTTATTATTCAAAGATAGAATTATTCAAATATATAACAACTACCACCTAATTAGATAAAAATATAATATCCTAACTTAACTAAACCTAAAATATGGCGGCGGAAAATTCTTCTGCAACGCTGTCGACTGGTAATGTACCCAAGAGACTGGCGGCATTCCCACGTTGTATGGCAATGCTTATGGTCAAAGTTAATATGAAACTGGTTTAATTTATTATTAATAAAACAAAATGAAAATGGCACATGGAAATGAGCTTTCAAACTGAACAAGCCATTTCCTGAAAAGTCTGAAAATAAAAATGAAAGGTGCCTTTCGAGTTCCCATTTTACCAAAATGTTCAATTCATATACTAAACCAACATGAGAGTAAACAGACAAAGTTTTGATATCGAAAAGGAAACAATTTCTGGCCAGATAAGGCATTATGTGTAGCGAACCATGGTTCGATGGTTAGTATCGGGAATATTTTATGTATTCCGATTCGCTATGGGAATTTCCTTTGTGTGAGCAAGAATTTCCAATATCTTTCCTTCTTATTAATTTGTGTTCAAGTTGCAGTATCATTTTTTTATTTAAAGAAAGGTTTACATTAGATTTGAAAAGGCACGTTACAAAATAAGTTTTAAAGTTTTTTAAGTTTCAAATTAGGTTTTAAATAAAATCCCTTCTTAACATTATTTCTGCAAAATTCAAGGGCACAAACATTTTCACTCCACTGCGTTCTGTCATAGGCATCGCTTAACCTCACTCTACGTGAGACCAAATTGGAATCCTAAAGTTCCTGAATATTTTACAAGGCTAACCCTAAAGGTCATTCCAACCCGAGCGCAGCCCACGCACAAAAATAAAAACAATTTACCGTCTATCTGATTCTGGGACCCTAAAATCAAAATCCCAATCTGTTCCCGTAAATGAACGTTACCAATTTGACTTTAGGGACCGTCAATTACTGGGGCATGGGACTGACCTACTGTGACTTAATCGTTTTCATCTTCACATTCAAACGGCGTCAATGGAACTTAATTTACTCGTAGAGATTGTCTTAATTTCCATTTTAGTGCTGGGACAACTCTAATGCAAGTTCATAGCCAAACGTTTGGTTTCCTCACTCGGGGGAAATGTATCTAAGTCGGTGAATGTATCAAAATTGCTACCGTACCTCGGTGAGATCGGGAAATTGAGAAATAGGATCAATTTTATATTTTTGTGGCGTTTAACGTGGAATATAAGTTTAAAACATTAATGTTTACACATTAAAATAACAAAAAATAATAAATAATATGTTTAACATTAAAATTAACGAATGCTACAAATACAAGCATCCCTTCCAAGCATCCAATTTGTGCTTTTATGATAGAAATTAAAATTAAATAAATTATGATGGTTTTAAAATCTAATTACAGCCTTTTATTGGCTCACTACAAGACAAAAGCCTCTTTTTACAAGTGGGAGTCAAATTATATTTTAGGTACCTACTTACTTTATTTTTAGTCAAGTTACCTCTAAAATAACGCTAACAGTAAACAGTGCCTGCAAATAGTACACAATGCCTGTAGTTTGCGATGCAAATCAGTTGGATGATACGGTAGTTAATTTGAATTTATAATGAATCTAACGAATTCACTATGAACAGAACTCGGTTACTTAGATATGCTAATAATTATATTGTGTGAAGGTATGGAGACTTTCATAAGATTTCTTTACTAAAGTAGATAAATCCAGCCTATTGGTGTGACCGCCAGACTGCCAAGTCATAGGTTCCGAGTTCAAACCCAAGTCACGCACTTCTGAATTTTCGGATTCATGAGCATATTGTATAATTATCACTTGCTTCAAAAACGGCGAAGGAAAACATTGTGAGGAAACCGGTATGCCTGAAAGATATTTCTCGACGGCATATGAAGCCAAGTCAGAGGCCCATGGGCGGTTTTAAAACTCTGACACCAGGTTAGTCACTAACCACACGAAAAAGAAAAGGACTAAAGTAGTGCATGATATTCCATTTTTAAAGTATTTTCAACATCTCGGACGTTGTACGAAAGAAAAATTTTGAAAAGCTAAGAGAGCTTTGAATTTTAGTTTATTTCATAGTTTTGTAACTTAATTTCACACTTTTAGTGGTGGTTCCTGAATGCGTCTGCATACATTGGCTCATTATTATCACAAACTCTAAAAAAAGACAGAAAACACTTTAGGATCTTCAACGTCTTCGAAAATGCACTGTCAATACGGAAATTTCAAAATCACTACACTTGAGATAATAAATAATCTAAGTAGTATATATGTACAATTAAAGACACTTTTCTTGTCTGTCTGTGTGACCTCGATATTCTATTAAATTACGCAACAGATTACGATGTGGTTTTCACCATCGTTTAGAGAATGTATGCGTCTAATATTTTATATTAAACTTCCAAAATTATCGAGCGGGTCGCTAACATAAATAATCAAAAATCAACTCACCTAGTTTTAAACCGCAAAACAGGAGTAGAATCGAAAGCCATGACGTCACCAAAGACCGCACCATCGCCCAAACGTTCCTTATCACATCACTTAAACCATCACTCAAGTTCTATGTTATCACTTATTAGCACTATGTTATCACAATTTCATTTCTAAAAACATATTTATAGAACTTTCACGTTTACTAGTTTATTGTCATGGCGGGCACTGAAAGAAAAAAGTAATATAAAAACAAAAGTATTTAGTTTCGTGACTGACAGCCAGTGACAGAAGAACAATAGGTAGAGGTCAAAACCCACCCCTGGACCAGGTTGAATTTTGCATGTGAACGAACTCGTGTGAACGAACTCGTGTGAACGAACTCATGTGAACGAATAATACACAATTTAATTTCTCACAAATGCAGCGGAAATTCTAAAGACGAGCTCGAGGCAAAGATAATACAAAGAAAACAGGTAATTATGTTCAACAACATTATCTTTTCAATATTAATTAAGCTTTACAGTGAAGACAAAAAACAACCGACTTCCAAAAAAACACTACAAAGTGAAAAATAACATTAATTTCAGAAGTTGGTATCTTTGGTTTTGAATTTTCGTTTTTTGCCACCGACTTCCGAAATTAAAGTTATTTTTCACTATGTAGTGTTTTTTTGGAAGTCGGTTGTTTTTTTTTTTGGAAAAACTTTTTTATTTTTCACTTTTTAGTTGTGGTACTTACACTACACAAATTCGAATATGTACCGTTACCTGCTATGTAAATAACAGTCACAGGAACTTACTTAACATATCATCCACGTACTAAGTGGGAGAAAATACGTATTATTGAAGCTAACTCAAAAACTATGGAAGCAAAGTAAATAAAATTGATATGTGACCACCTTGAGAGCATACACTTTCAAACAAAAAATAATTTTCAAAATCGGTCCACCATTGACGGAGACATGGGCGAACATAAACAAAGAAAAAAGCAAACACGCTACGAACATATAACCTCCTCCTTTTTGGAAGTCGGTTAAAAAACAATAAGCAAGTTATTTAATCATTCACAAATGCCTACATGCAATGTACCTACTTGCATATTTCAGGTAGGTATGCGTATCAGTAAATAGCACTAACATGCAAAACCGTGAAAGAATTTTGTTAATGTTCATGAGCATAAATTATTGTAATGAACCTAAGGCAATTTACTTTAAAATTGAAAGTAGAACAGTAGGTACCATCTATGCCTACTACGAGTATCTACTTAAAAAACTGCCAACACAGCGAAGAAAACACACAAAAATCTGTCAAATCATCAAAAAATATCCGTCGCAAGGCGTGCGTAGTATCAACAAAACGCTTGCTCAAAACTTGTCACGACGGCACAAACACCTAGGTATTTGTCTAATACTTAGGGACGGTCCCTTTATCGCCCCACATCAGTCCGTACACGATAATAAAGGGTTCGACCGAGGCGTCCCCTGCCGGCCAACATTTTATTCAATGAACCTTCAATATATCTCCGCGTCGGCGTGGGTTTCTACTAAAATATTTATTGTACAGTCCGCTTGACTGATTTGATTCAGTTTGGGATGGTGCTTGTTATCAAAGATACGAATGCGTGTAAATCAAAAGGATGCTGTTGGTGATTCTTGAGTATTGTTTGAATGGAGCAAAAGTTTGTACGGTTTTTGTGAAGAAAAATAGGTAGGGGAAAATGTCGAATGAATAGTAAAAATGAAAAGCGGTAAAATCGGGGCGGAAAATTATGAATGGTTATTTGACATTAAATTTTGAACGAAATAAAGATATCGACAGTGAAACCAAAAGAAAACAAAAGATCGGTTACGAATGGACAAGCCTATATCTATTTTATACTATACAATTGGACTCTCGAACTGCGACTGGAAACTCGAACACGGCGTGCTGCAACACGCCGTGTTCGAGTTCGCGACAAGTCAATCGTCATCCTGAGGATGCCTCGTTGACAGGTGGAATACGTGTCGATTTCTTTCAGGGTCTTTTTAAGACTCTTTAGAAATATCTAAGCGGAACAGATTACTAAATATATCCACTTCAACTGCATTTTATAATGGATTTCCACAAGCTCACACCTGAATCAATTAACTATCTATACAATTGGCATTTTTATACCTACTTACTTAAATACAACGCAACTGTTGGTACCTCTATTTCAATACCTTCTAAGAAGGTCATTCTAAAAGTGTCTGAACTGTCTCTCTACCGGTAATATATTAATTTCGAATAAGGATGCCAAACGCGCCATTTGTCTAACCCGTCGTTGTCTCCAAATAAAACGGGAAAGGGTTCACCTCCATCTATTCCTTTAAACTGTATTCCGTTCGATTTGTAACTAAGTAACCGTCGTTTGTCGACAACAATATTGATGATCTTAGTTTTGGAAGAAAAAGATATCTAGATTATATAGTTGACAACACGCTCTTTATAACCTGTCCTTTAAATATTCAAAATAGGTCAATGTAGTCATAATTATTTTCATTCGTTTTATTTGAAAAGGCAAATATTAGGTATTATTATTGTAAGTGTCCAACAGAATCTAAAAATCTTTTTTTTTTTTTCTGAAGGTAAAAATCTGCATTTGGCTTAAAGTGAGACATTAGAAAATGACATTAGAGAAGAAACATAGGATGCCCAAAACGGAATGCAGACCGGGCAATCACAAAAATCGATTACATAAAAAGCCCTAAAAATCCTTTAAACACTGCCTAACTAAAACCGTTGAACATCCCAGAATTAATATCAACACCACTTAGATTTACGTCAAAGCAAACTATGTCCACACTATCATTTTGTACTAAAACTTGATATTCATAAGTGTCGAAACGTCTTGATCGTGGGCCCGGCCATCCATCAAGTGGTTGTAGCGCATACAACAGTGATAAATGACGCAAGTTGACCTAAACGCTGTGTTTGCATTTGGTTGCTGACAAGCCGGAGGCTTGCGTCTCTGAGGACTAACAATGATGGATCTAGGATTTTCGTTTTAAGCAACATTTGAGTGAATATTTTTTTTTAGCAAATGTTTGCTGTTCCGCCGATGTTCACTCAAAGCAGAAAACATCAAGCTCGTACTGAATAGTTCGCTGGCGCACCTTTTTTTGGGTGGGAAATTATCAAATAACTTCTCCCGCTCTGGGCGGAACGGGAGGGCGTCTCAGACTCATACTGACCCACCGGTGTACCTTCGGTTGCCCTGTTGTCGAGAGCCATGATCGCCCTTTCGGTTTTCTTCGCACCCCCGGTAGGCATCGGCCCTAACGGACCCCGTCAATTCTGCTGACGTTTCTTTGAGACGCTGATTTGATTCTCTTCGACCCGGGCCTGGTCCTTATCGGACAATGAGTTACCCATTGCTCACCTTCCGCAAGCCCGCGCCTACGGTGGCCGGAAATTTTTGGTTCTCATTCTCACTCGATCGATATGGACGATCATGACATTCATTTGCTTTAGGCTAGTGCAGCGTTCGTAATAATTGGAACTTTACTATAAAACGGAATCGAAAATGTGGTATTGGGTGTCAAATTATAATCGGCTATACATTTTAACGCTTTGTTTTTTTTTGCGTTATTTTTGCAATATTTGGTTTGCAGCTCCCACATCCCGCATGAATAAGCTCTATAATTTTAAATTAGTTGCTAAGATTTTTCTTGATTCCACTTCATGTTCGTGTAGAATATAGAAAAAAGATCTGACACCAACCGAGCACGTCCAACGTCGAGCGAAGGCACAGAGCAACGGCTCGCTCGCCGGTGTGACGTCATTTTTACTGAATGAATGCGCTATCGTTTGCCGAGTCCAACCGATCATCACTGAACAAAAACGTTCGTTCACTCAAGTGTACTCATTTACCGCGCGAACAAACGCTTGCTCGATCAGAACGCTTAGTGAAAACGCAGCTCTAGACTTACATTCAGGGCATTTTTTGTTGTTCAATAATGCTTTTAACCCTGCGTCCTGGCCGAAAACGACGGTCACGCAAATACGCGAACGTTTTGAATAATGACGTACATACGCGGCGTCTGGATTGTTCGCGCAAGTATGTCATATTCCTATAAAATAGCGCGACCGACGGTCGCATTCGATTAGATCAGGACGTACAATACGCGCCACGAAAGATGAGACTTGACCGCGCCTCCCGCCGCTCCTTCCGCCGCCCCGATGACGCCCCGGCGCGGACTTCATACCGCTAAAGAGACCCATAAATCGTCTACTGCTCAAGTCAAACCACGTAGTGTGTCAAGTCTCATCTTTAGTGGCACGCTCTGTAACTGTATATATACCGAGTATTCTCTAAATTATGAAAATAAAATTAATGATTGCTTGAAAACATCAACATATTTGCAGTGCTGAACAAATGACTCTCCCAAGTAGCACCCGTCCATTAGCGTTTTCTATTCATAACCCTACTCATCAGTTCTCCAAGCTTATTTCTTTAGGTTGTCACTCAACAGAGCTAATGGGTTATTAGCCCTCTGGCACAAAGATTTTTTAAGATGGCATGACATACTTACGCAAACTTAGAAAAATTACGAGATTACTAATCATATTATAATTATACGCATTACTAGCTTCTGCCCGCGACTTCGTTTGCGTGCAAGTCAATAAAATACAGCCCATGTTACTCACTGATAATGTAGCTTTCTATACTAAAAAAAAGTTTTTAAATCGGTTCAGTATTTTTTGAGCTTATGCTTTACTAACAAACATAAAAATAACTCTCCTATTTTGGCTTCGCCACAGTCGGGTAAAAACAAAACTTTTCTTATTATATTATAATAAAAAATAAAAAATATAAAGTAATAATTTAAATAAGAAAAAACGTTGAACTAAAAACAAATATCCAACGGAAACAAAGTACAAAATACTAATGCAGATACATAGTAGCTACCTTAAGCTCCGCCGCAGCTGTTACTCGTACTAATTAACTTCTGCTAAGCTAAATACTTGCGACTGCCGCGTAATTATTTCTTAAGATAGACTCTCTCACTCTTTAAACAAAAAGCAATAGGGGATGGTTAATTGAACGGCTAGTACCCCGTCTGTGCCAGACACGTTTTAAAGCGAACATTGGAGGCAGTAGAGTTAATAAGCCAGGAAGCCAAAGTGTTTGTCGAAGAGGTTTTCAATTAAGTAAGAATTTTGAAAATGTTTGTGCTCGATAAGTTAGGCTTAAAGGAGACTGGCTTTGGTGAGTGATATTTTATATTTTGAGGAATAAAACTGAAGGTTGCGCGTCTATATTCAAGATTTATTTCTATTATATTTTCACAGAAGTTTCAAGTTTTTTTCTTTTATAACATCACTCTTGTAATCCCTGAAGGGTTAGGCAGAGGTAGTATAGTACCACCCACCTTTCGCCATTTATATTTGAAGTCCCATGTAATGGGGTGCGAGTCTATTGCCACAAATCCAGACTACAGGCTACTGTTTTTATTTTATTAAATTATTTTTGAAATATTTTACTTCAAACATAATTGGTTACAGCTCTATGAAATAATATACACGTACATAACTCTATCTAATATTTCTAAATACACACACTCGAGATGTGAAAAATGCAAGTTTTTCTCAGAGATCCTCAATAGCGACAAGGACAATGATAACACGACGATAAGTTAACGAGGTAAAAACTCATGCACACGAGGTAATAGCTTGTGACGACACTCACCATTACTCAAGCTTATGGAACGAAAATTACCATAAAACTGTGATTGAATAATGTGAAAGTAAACGTTAAGATCACTCTTTGTAAGAGATACCATTTTTCATACTGCGTTTTCGTGTAATGAAGATGCTTTGTTTGTAAAAGGGTTACCAAAATATCAAGAACGCGCCCACTTTTCCCTCAGAGTTCACAAGAGCAGTAAATAGTGGTGGAAAATCGAACCCCGACATGTAAAATGCAATCTCACACTGTATTATCTCAAAAACATACTATGAATCTCAAACAAAAGATATTAAGGTTTCTATAAAAATACCTAAACAAATAAGTAAGTCTAAATATTTGCAGGTACTTAAGTACTTTTAATGAGTTTTTACCAACATTGCATTAATGTTACTATCTCGTCTATTTGAATTCGATTGCGAGAATTTCTCGGAAACTCAGAACTCAATTAACGTTACCAAGACAGTTATGAAAAAATGCTTAATAATTTCCTTATACAAAGAAAGTTTATGTGTCGTGTACAACTTGAAGCAACTGTGAAAATTTCTGGAGAGTTTTTCGAATGAATATAATAATAAACAATACTCGATCATTAATATTGTTTTCATATCAATATTATTCATCGAAAAGTGCTTTCGATAGTCACCCAGAATCAGTGTACGCCAAATTGACCCTTATAGTTAGCTATTATTAGAATGTCTCTGTTAGGAAATATTAATATCAGGAATTATTTTAGTGTACCTACACATAATACAGAGAGATTTGATAAAGTTATCACCAAAAATAAATATTCTTACGTCAAAAGCGTTTTTTCTTGAAACATTTGTGGCCCGACCGTTTTCTTTTCGATTGAAGATAGTGGTCAATTTAAACAGGAAGGATGAAAAGATTAATATTGAGATACAGAATCACTTGTATTCAAGTTTAAAGGAAACTATACGTCACTTTTCATTTTACCAGTAGGTACTAACCTACTTTCAAGCAAACCATAATGTTATACACGAGAGCGTGTAATTTCATCCATATCTGCCTGAGTATACTTATGCTCCATTTACAACGAACGATCCTGGGGGGATAGTGACTACGTGATTATGTATGTACCTCAGGTACGATCTCAATATCGATTTTTGTTTTACATAAGCTTTCAGGCGGAGTACTCAGTCTTATGACGCAAGTTTAAAGAATCTTCTGCTTAGTAGTAAATAGGGCTGCGAAAGCATTCGATTTTATTTAATGTTAAAACCTTTGGTTTTTCTTTGCTGTCTGTTCGTGCATTACATAAGAAGGGCTAGCTGAAGTTCTCTCGGTTACTTTCGGTATTTTACAATAATTATAGTCAAGGGTAATGATTCGTAAAATTGGTATAGGCCTATTTGTTTCGCGTACAGAAGGTGAAGTTGTTTGGTTGAGGTTTGCAGTCAGCATAGTTAACTTCCCTGCAGATACACTGTGAAATACAATATTTTAAAATGTAGTTATTTTCATTCGAAAAATACTACTATTTAAATTTTTTCAAAGTTTACCTAATACGGTACTCGTTGATTTTCTAAGCACATACCTCTTCTCTAAGTTCTAGTGCAATAGCTTGACAAGATTCCCAGGTACCCGACGAGCATTTAAACTTTAGGTACCCAGTAGTAATTAAACAAATTCATGGTAAGATGGAACTCTTAACAGCCCCATAACATTACCTATAGTAATTTCGTTTTAGAGTGATGACTCAATTGTGACCCCGGTGTATTACGAGGCGTATCGTACATCAGGGTGAGCCCACACTTGACTTTGATGATGGCACGGAATGTGATAAATTGAATTATTATTCTCTTTGAGGTGGCTCTTTTATGAGTTCAGTGAGTGTGTAAGAGGTTTTATGTTAATTAGTTTTGCTATTGTTTTAAAATTAGTGGGTTCGGGCATGTCCGCGAATGGTAATAGTATTTTCATCATAAACAAAATAATTGGAATTTAAAAAAATCATTTTGTATACAAAAGACTGTCTGCTACTTTTTCATGTCTCTCATTTGCAATTTTCACGTTGGGATGGTTACGTTCACCCATGAAAATTAACGGACTTGATACGAAAAAATCAGACACAACAAAATCAAGCTTTTTTGATCAGATCTTTTGTAATATCTCTCTTTTAATCATCAGCAATAAATAAACAATGAAAAATGTAACGAAAAACAAAAACAATCTTGCCTTTCTCAACCTTCGACCCATATTTATATGTCTGATTTATCATTTCTAGAGTGCAAAGTTATTTCGGGCCTCCGTGTTTCCACGGGCCTACCTTGATGAGTTATCAAAAGGAGCTAAACAAAGGAGTTTGTTTGTACTCTTGAAAAACAAAATCAACAGGCATAATATTTACAAAGACAGACATAATACGGGCCAGTTATTATAGGTACATAACGATGTATAAAAGCAAAGGCAAACAATGATAACTGTGTACATTGTGAGCTTTGGGAGACAAACAGTGCTGTAATGGAAATAAAAAAGCCTTCAGGAAATTTGAAGGTTGTTAATTTTTTTAAGGCCGGCCGTAATTATTTACCTATTTGTGGGATCTTGGTTTAGCTTAGGTATGAACAATAAAATACTGTTTCCAATATGACTGCGTTAAGCATGCTATCGTCACCGGCCACCGTAGGCGCGGGCTTGCAGACGGTGAGCAATGGGTAGCTCGCCATCCGATAAAGACCAGGCCCGGGTCGACGGCGCGTTGTGTTCCACGCGCGCCTCAAAGAGATGTCAGCAGAATTGACGGGGTCCGTTACGGCCGATGCCTGCCGGGGGTGCGAAGAAAACTGAAAGGGAGATCGTGGCCCCCGGCAACAGGGCAACCGAAGGAACACGGGTGGGGTTTAGTCAGTAAGAGTCTGACACGCCCTTCCGCTCCGCCCAGAGCGGGAGAAGTTATTTGATGATTTGCCACCCACAAAAAAAAAAGTCGTGCTATCGCTATGAGTACATGGACAAGACTGCGGGTGCGGTGCAGTGTCGTGCAATCCATCTACCGAGCAACCCCCACCATAGCATGCATAACGCACAACAAAATTAGTTTTTAATATAAAAAATTTATAAAAAATAGAACATTTATAGTAAAAGATAATCGTTTCAAAATTTTAGTGATTACTTATGAATTATGTACATATTTTTGACTTCAATGTGCGACATGTCTTTTTATATAGACACACACAGTCTTATTATAGGGATACGCGAATTTTGTATGGAAGTGAAAAGAACTCAATTTTATAAAAATCTCCGAATATTCCGGGAACCGAAATATACTTCGACTAAAAATTATATGTGATTCTATATGATTCTGGTAACCAGATCCACTTTATACATATAATAAAAATTAAATATAAACATTTATTTTTACGTTAATGAGAAGGACACATACTTTTCTCCAAATATACTTTTAATATATTTTTGGCGGCCATACTCATATTATTCGATGCGGGGTGCGAAATGTTTTGTGTATTTCTTTTTCTGTACCGTATATTGTAACTGTTTTTATTGCTTTTGAATAAAAATAAAATAAAATAACTAATTTATTAGACGTCATAACTACGTATGTTTCACCAGTGATTTTTTCACAAATGCAGATGTCACACAAAAGTAGTCACCATTCCATTCTCGATTCTAGCACCGTTGTTTCGTAATTCCATTTGTAAATTCCTAATGGCCGGCCGGAATTTGGAATTGTGCCCAATAATGAGCAACAGGCTTGCCCTATTACGATGAACAAACACCATCAATGACAAATTGCAAGTGTTCGTACCTACATTTATACCTAAACTTATCGGAATATAAGTGTCATTGGCCCATGTTATGACGAATATAGGTACAGTTGTTTTATCTCACGCAAGCGGGTGAGCCATACTTGTAGTTGTAAAGCAGTTTGTAGAGCGGTAGTGGCCTGGTGGTAACGGCCCCGACTTATGCGTAGCTAGGTCGTGGGCTCAAACCCCAGCAGGCGCTTTTCTTTGTATAAATTATTTCATCTACTTCTTCACTGTTTTAGAGAGGAGTGGTCTTAAAACAGTGAAGAAAAACATCATGAGGAAACTGGCATGTCCTAGAACCAAATTTTGAAGACATGTGACATCCGATTTCCTTACGATGTTTTCCTTCACCGTTTAAGAGCAGTGGTGATCAAATAATTTACATAAACTATAGTACCTGCTTGGGTTCGAACCTCGTAAGTGGCGGCCATTTCTAATGGGCTACCACTGCTCTATTGAAGTACTGACTGACAATGAACGTAGTATGTACGACTATGTATCCAGGCGCGGCACGTTGCTCGCTTAATAAGACATTTGCCCTTGAACTTTGAACGCTTTTACTCACTAAGCCGGGTTGTTAATACACAGGTAGATCTTCCCACTCGTGTTGCTAATTTAATCCTTAGTATCCTCTTACGTCACCCGCACTTAATCACAGGAAGATCTACTTTTAGCCCATCCAATTTAACATCAGAAACTTGGTAGGGCAAACTATAACTATAAATAGTATAGGGGAAACTATAAATAGTATCTATTTGCATATTTTTAGGGTTCCAACTGGAACCCTATTACTAAGCCTCCACTATTCGTCCGTCCGTCTGTCTATCAACAGGCTGTATCTCATAAACCATAAGAGGTAAACAGATGAGAATTTTACAGCTGATTGTCTATTTCTATTGATACACAATCTGTGAAAATTTCAACTGTCTATAACAAATAATAAAAATAAAGTTAAAAACTACATACCATACAAGAAACCTGTTTTTTCGGCGTTTTGTCTTAATATCGCACGGTGGTAAGGAACCCTTCGTGTGCGAGTCTGACTCGCACTTGCCCGGCTTTTCTACCCTTGGGATAACATTTTACGTTTTTTTACGCTGCGTGCAATGTTAAAGTGATATCGTCAATATTTAATCATTTTGAAAAAACAAACAATATTCTAATCATCAACTTTCGGCTTCGTCCATACTCATCCCCAGTTCGAACTCGCCCGGTTTGTAACTACATGTATAGTAGTTGTACTACATGTGTGTAGTTTATCTAATCTCTTAAAAAGTCACAGTTCGTTTATATAATAATTAAAGCTCTCTGCAAAACATCACAGTGAAAACCCCTGCGTTGAAATTTTTCATCAGGTATTTTTTGTTTAATCTGCTGTTTCATAGAAAAGTACAATACGTACGCGGTCAAAATGTATGGATGAGCAGATTAAAAAAAAAATCGACGAAATCGCAGAAATCAACGCAGGGGTTCAAAATCATGTACTAAATCCATGGTAACAGTTTTCGCGTCATGTCCCTGTTGCTCTGTATACAATAATTCAATGCAATTATTGTAAAATTTCTAGGAATGCAATATTTAGTAATTAATAACCACTTATTTGTACTGAATCTAAGTACGTCATTTTGTTAAAAATATACAAAGAATAAAATCAAGACTGCCATAGTAAAATTACGAGTAATACGTGATCAGTATTTATTATTAAGACGAAGAGTATTTATTTTCTACATCGTAACACTTTTCGAACAAACTGTACCCTTGCAGCTGATAGGCATAAAAAAGCAGGCGAGTTCGAACTGGGGATGAGTACTGACGAAGCCCAACTTTCGACTTAGGTTAAGACAGAACTATAACTACGTTTGTAGGTACGCATTCAGCATTGTATCATTTTGATTATCATTAAATGACAAGCGACAAGTAAGTAATTTGATAGTAGTTTCGTATGCTAAGCCGCACCAGCTTATTCAGATTTTGTTAGTACTAACATTAACTCAAACTCAAACTCAAACTCAAAGCATTTATTTCAATTAAACCATTTACAGGCACTTTTGAATTGTCAATGAGTCGGTCAGTTAGTCAGAAAGTTGAAGCTAATTGCCCATTCCAAAACGTAGATCTCTATGGAGAAGAACGGGCAAGAAACTCCAAGGACACTCTTTTAAATATAGATATTACAAAATCCTGGGTACATCATTCTTGTTGCTTCTATATGTGAGAACAATGTACAAAAAATAATCAAAAGCAATTGAAAATATAAGATTAAAAATAAGCCCTGGCAGATAAGAGATGACCAGTTTCAACTGACGGCGCCCGTTCACGAACATGACGCGTGGATCAGCACCATCCAGCTCAACCATTTTGTAGGGAACCGAATGATCCAACACACTCGCCACCATCAGCGAGACATTTAAGTGAGCATGACATATTCTCAACTGCCATGCTATTTACATGCATTAACAAAACCTAAATAAGCACGAACGTAAAAATATCGCTGCAGAATTTTTATGCGCACTGGATTTTCAACTCTCAGTGTTGAGTCAAGCGTTTAGAATCCAACAGAGTACGTTCCAGCATGTTAAAAAAACACTGTTGGATTTTCAACTCTCAGCACTAAGCAAAGCCTTGAAAATCAATTGCACGAAAATAAATCGCCGCGGGAAAAAATCGCCCTTGCGAACTATTGAAACTTCGTACTGCACTAGGCCAGGTCAAGGTCAAAGTATTGTCACTAAAATTGTATTCACCGTAACAGAATAAAACATCTAAATTGAAATTGAAAAGTGCTTGTCGACTTTACAATTTCCATTTGAATGAATAGTTCACAATTATTATTATTCCAGCTAGCAAAATAACGAGGCGCGTAATACCCTCCTTTTGAGAATCATTCCTCATTTAAACCCTGATTACGCTGCAACGCAAAACAAAAATGGAGCCCGAGATTATTTCCGCTCATTGCTTTCTTGTTCCTTTGCTTTAAGATGTGGCTATTAGAACAGCGAACACTATAGAATAGGTTACGTTTATAAACATTTTTAGGTTTCCGCGAAGACTTTATGATGCTTATCAAAAATTTTGCTTTTTGTAAATGTTTTTTAGAATAGAATAGAATAGTGAAAGGTCTTAAAATAGCAGATAGATCTGCATGTTTTGCAATTTATGGCGTACAAAAACAACATATTTTTGGTTTAAATAAACCATTAAAAAAAGACTACACAACGAACTATGAAAGTAATAACTTAATCCTAATGCTAAATTAAAACGGGGGAAAAAAAATAATTAAATATTTTTTTTTACAGATTTGAGGGTCAAATTGTGAAAAATATGGAACATATTTCCTTGTTTCTTATAACTACAAGAAACATGCAAAGATTTTAGTTTTAGAATCGCTGTTTTCATAGCTTAAACTTAAGATAAATATTAAACATTTTCATAACAGTAGGTACAAGTTGCCGTCCGTATTTTCATCACGACTAGGAAAAAAGAAAACATTTTAACGTTTAACATTACGTTTAAAATGTTAATAATTTTCTAGACACTGACATTTCCTTCGTCAGATTTTTCATTTAGAAGGGAACGAACTTCCAAATATTGTTTTTAAATAGACCATAGCAAATAATAAGTAATGATGGTAGTAGCAAGTAATAATAATCTACATTATTAATTGTACAATGAAACAATGTATGATTATATATCAGACTCAGTAATTTCGTCTATCAGATACAAACAATTTTCATACCATTGCTGTAATTAAACGACACTGTTGCGTTACGTCACCAACATAGTTACGACCTGTACCCACGGTAGTATCGCAAAATATTCGGACGGGGTCATGCACAACTAAATGAGTTTTTAATTTCGCTACCAACGCTTTGTGTGATAGTGGAAAATATTTGGTACAGTTTTGTTTTTGTTTGTTTACTATAAAACTGAATTGTGTAAATAAGCTGGTTTGTTACCTACTTTGCTTTTTTTTCGAAATAAAACAGTTTATTCATTTGTTTATTCGATTAGATAGAGAAGATTTAACGTATATTTTATCAACAAAAAGACCAATCACGGCTCCTGTGACATAAGAACCAACAACTGTTCGTAATCATAATCATTTATTCGCCTTGAAAGTAGGTACATAAATAAAGGTGTTCACAAAATGTTGGGATCCCCTGTACAATCTACCAATTAGGAATGCAAACATTGAAAGTAAGATTTTATTACAAAAAAAAAATCGAATTTTCTTTAAAGTAAAATTAAAATTGGCAAAAAATATATAGGTAAATTTAAAAAAAAAAATAGAATTTAAAACTAGCATAATAATAAAGAAATACATAATGTCAGTAAATTCAATCTAAAGATTAAGGTCATATAAAAAATAACAAATTGAATAACAACACTTCACACTTTTTCATGTACAGTGGGCTGTATCAATTGGGTACCCCAGTTGTATTAAAATTTAAATACAACTAAAACTCTAATACACCGTAGATTAGGCCCAGTAACTGAGGTGGAGTTTCAACACTTCACACTTGTTCATGTACAGTGGGCTGCATCGATTGGGTACCCCAGTTGTATTAAAATTTTAATACAACTAAAACATTAATACGCCGTAGATTAGGCCCAGTAGCTGAGGTGGAGTTTTTCTTTGCATTTTCTTCGTTAAAAGTAACTGTCGTTTTATATCAACAAAATCAATACATTATTAACATGACACAACAACTAAAGTATTAACTCATAGCCCACTGATAGTCCCGTCGAAACTACAAAACCAGACGTTATTCTTTCCCTCTAACAACGATCCTAAAATGCCCGTCTCTAAGGACCAATTTGAAGTAGATACTGTCTGTGCGGGGACAAAGTTGCAGCACATGAGGCACGTCTTACTAACGAGCGGATGGCTGCCGAAAGAAAACAGGACGGAGCAAGAGCTCATTTCCACTCGCCATACTTCTTCGCCAATTTGTTGCTGATTCTTTTTCACTTTGTTTTATCATTCTTTAAGTTTCTTTTGAGTGATCTAAAGTTTTATTTAACTAATTTTAGTTTTTAGAATTGCATTCTGTATTTTGTAACCAATAATATTACTACTGAACACAGAGACTCACTTACAAAATATTAACTTTAACTAACAAGTAACTATTGGAACGCTCATCATTATCTTCTACCTAGCCTTTTCCCAGCTATATTGGGGTCAGTTCCTAGTCTAACCGAACGCAGCTGAATACCAGTAATTGTCATGGAGTGATTGTCTATCAGACCTCTACAATCCATTTCCTGGGTAACACGATACTTTTTAGCATGACTGGTTGAAAGACTTTCTGGTTTCTGACTACCGTTATCGCTGTAAGTAAAAATATAAAACACTGAAAACATTTTAATTTTGTTGACATGTGCCGCCGGTCAATTAAATTAATAATTGATTATTTTAAGTAACATTTCTGAGTGCGGCAGTAAATCTCGCAAACTCATAATTTATTATTATTTTATTGGATACCTACGTCACGCTTACACCTATTTATTACAACTGAAAAGCCAAAGTAGATATGTAAGTAGTTCTACACACCTGGGTTTTGCCAGAAAGGTATTAAATCCTCTGTAAGGGTGAGAGTACTTTCATTTATTATAACTTTACTGCAATCCCTTATTGAGCATTTTATGAAAAAATTCCAAATATACTGCCTTGACGGTTCCAATAGCTTTTTATGAAAGTACTGATGAGGTAGGTAATCAGTCAAATGGAGGTCCATTAATGATTTAATGATAATGCTTGATTTATTTTTTTCACAAAGTATGTATTTTTAACTCAACAGAATATTTCCGTTACTCTTACAATTATTTATACTAATCATAGTGAAACCATCGATATCCACGATTTCAAATCAATTTACAAGGCTAGGCAGCCAGTGTTTAGTGGCCAAAGATAGTCTAAGATAAAAAAATAACCACTAACCACCAACAAACAATTTAGGTCCAATATAATACGCACTATGCTCGCATACCAACTGTGCTCAGTACGTCTGCTTTGTGTTTGAATAAACACAAAGCAGATACCAGAACAATTATTTGTTCAGCCACCACGACAAAGGTGATGCACGCAGCACAGTTGGTGCACAATCATAGTGGATGCCCAGCTTACCCCCTGTATAATTACATGTTTGCAGCCTTCACATGCAATTAGGACTTGCACCATGCTTTTACTTTTACATTTAATCTTACATTATTTTTATGCTTGCATGCGTACGGCAAGTAAAACAACGCATATTCATGACTCCAACACTAACAAGTAATTTACATAAAGTACTAAATACTATTATCTACGTACATAATTATTATGCGTACTTTGGAATGTAAATTACAGTGAAATGTGTAAAACCGCTAATTTGTAAATGCAAAATTCATGTTATAAAATTGCTGTTGGTAGTTTTGTCGGATTTTAAATGTCAAGTTTTTGACAAAACAATATGGAAGTTCTTAATTAAAATAACGAAGGTAAGGTATTTCTTATGTGAGTGTCTACTCAAAATCGAATAATACAGAAAGGCGTTTAGTTTTCGAATTTTCTACTTAACAAAAATACTACATAAATTCATAAAATTACTGACAGACAACGCACAGCCTAAACCACCAGCGGTTTATTCTAGACCCAGGTCTAGAAGCTTGAAATTTTGCACAAGAGTTCTTTTTACAACAATGGTGAGCACTAAGGAAGGATTTTTGAAAATGTAATCCCCTAAAGTGGTTAAATAGAGGATGACAGTTTGTGTGGAAGTTTTTTAATTTTGCCAATGGGCAATCCCTATTTTATTTTATTTTTACTTTGCTGTGTGCTTTTCACATTAATTGATTCGATTTGACATTTACCTGTGACTCAAATAGTGACATTTATAAAATTGACAAATTTGTGTACTGTTTTTGTATTTAATATGGGTCTAGGACCTGAAAATGAATTTTATTTTATTTTATAAGGTGCACGAATAGAATAGAATAGCTTAAAAATCGAAGTTTGGTTTTATAATAAACCAGAAACATTAATATTATCATGCAGCTTCTGAATGAAAATTAATAAAAGAAAAAATATATACGTAAACTCAACCTCATTATAGACTCTCCCGCCATTAAACCTTATTTTATCCTTATCTGTGGCACAGTAAAATATTCATGAGAGCCACTTATACATTCAGGGAAAAATTGCAGTATTCATAGCTGCTGGCTTTTAATGAGGTGCTAATAATGATAATTACTGCGAAGAGCTTTATAACAGTAGTGAAATAGTTTCTGCGAAGCACCGGTTCTGTTGTAATGGTTAAAAGACCATTATAATAGAGGTTTATTGTTTTATTTTTAAGTACACATTTGATTATTTTTTGAAATATTGGACTCGTTGTTTGAATTCAAAAATCAATTACATTTCCAATATTTTTGTGCCTGTTAAACATTTTAAAAAAAGTTATTAGTATATTATTAGCTTGTCTAGCTGTTTTAAACAAAGGCTTCCTCTCACACGCTGAAAACCTCATATTGAAATCCTTTTCTAAATTCTTTTGTCACTTTCAATAGATCTAGTCATATCTTATGTCTACCTACCTTACCTTTCAAATCCTATACACAAACATATCTACTTCAAAAACTGTTAGTTTTCGCCTCACCACTATAGAATTTTCCTACATGGATACTGGCTGAATGTTGAAGAGATTTTTTAAGAAAGTTTTTTTTTTCTGTGTAAAACGAAAAGGTGAGGGCACTGAGACTAAATGACGCTACCGTACATCGTGCACCACAGAAAAATGTGAAGCTATCTAGATTCATCGCAGGCAACTACGGCGTAAAGACCTAAGCTAGCTCATTTCTCGCTTAGTTGCCTTCGCTATCGTTAAATAATGTAGTTGGAGGGAAGCGGAGCGAAAAACGGATTGTTTAAGGTGATTGTTATTGTCTCTTCTAAATGCATTATATTCGGGGGATCTCAACAACTTGGTATATTTTTAATTATTTGATTAGTGATTTTTAGGGTTAAAGCTTTTTGATAGGTTCGTGAAAAAAAAACCCAGAATTTTTAAATACTAAATAAATGAGTAGAATATGGAAAACTTTGAAAAACTACCATTTTCGTGTGTTCTGAATACTTAAAATAATTGCGTGTTTATATCCGTGTTTTATATTTAGCTATAGTGTAGCTACTCGTTTTAAATATTAATTTAAATACGAATTCGAGAGTCTATGTATCTACTTCGTGTTTGAAAGCATACTCCTTAATTCATCTTCACTCATTTCTCGCTCATCTCCACTCAATGTTACCAAAGGCTCATTTATTTGTCCACCCTCCGGCTATTAAGCACGGTTAGGTGGACGTTTGCGAAAGTACACTTCCAGCAGGATGACGGCTAAAACTTTCTCGTTTGTTTACATTTTTTCTCTTTCGTTTTGGAAGTTTCGGATGCGTTTTTAGTTTGACGAGCTTTTACAATGTTGCTACAATTGAATAGTTGGATTACTGGGCAGAGCGAGGGGACAACTTACATTTAGAAACATTTTGTTTTAATTAAGTAGTTTCAACTCCTTTTGCAAATTACATTTTTATTGTGATACTCATAGACTGTAAGTTTTTAGGAAATATTGCGTAATTGGCCCAAATACGAAACGAAGGAAGAAGAAGCATATATTATGTTTTTTTTTTCCAGTAAATCTTAATAATCGTAGATCGTGTGTTAAATGACAAAAAATGCATTTCACTTTAGTACCAGCAGCATCACTAGTTAGAATTGTTTATATAATTAATATCTAAAACCAAAATCACTCAACGGCTATAATTATTTACCTTTTATTTTTGACAGCACTAAATTCAAAAAGAGAAACGACGTTCCGGAAAATGACTTCGGGCGCCATTATGAAAAATAAATCAGTATGCGTCAGATGCTAATAACATAACTTATTTGCTCGAGATTATTCCAGCAACATTTTATCAAGACACTTCCTCTTTTACTTTTATTAAAATATATTCAATATTATCTCTCCAGACTCTTCTTTCATTTTTTTATGCGCCACCTGAGATTATGATCCCGCTTGTCAAATTATCTCAGTTTAAAAGAGGTTTTATTTATTCATGAGATATTTTAACATACCCTGACCTCTGGGAAAAGGACGCAACCGCGGTTTCTGTGTTAATGGGATGTTTTAAATTACAGTATTTTTTCTTTTGTCCCTTATTGTGACGAAATTGACGCGTTTTCATTAAAGTATTCATTCGTTTCGAGAGTTATTTTATCCGTAATTTTTATAAATTCCTTCTAGCATACAAGATAACACTTTAATAAAGGTAATTTTAAACCAACTGATCTACCAAAATGCCTGCCAATCACTACTTCTTAATGTTTTAGATAAATGATAAATTAAAACTCGTAAAATGATAGAATAACAACACCCTGAAACGCTCGATAAGCCAAACATCTAAAGT
The DNA here is from genome assembly GCA_916610215.1 of Omphaloscelis lunosa. Taxonomy (NCBI): domain Eukaryota; kingdom Metazoa; phylum Arthropoda; class Insecta; order Lepidoptera; family Noctuidae; genus Omphaloscelis; species Omphaloscelis lunosa. Next base: position 17,762,309 of record OU744247.1, read on the forward strand.
TAGATAACAGAATGAGATCACTTAGAACAAAATCCCATCGTATCAAAACTTCATAATAACGGGACAAATGTAACAATAGACGAACTCATTCTCGAGATAATAGGACTAAAATAATGCAAGTGTGTGGTACAAAACGAGTGGATAAGTGCAGAAGGTCCACTTTACACACACATCGACTACGCGGGAAAAACATTAAATGTAATTGCCATCATCTAATTAACGAGTTTTGAGAAAAATTGATGACATTGAATGTTGAAAGCATGAAAAAATCAGGCGGAGTGTATGACCAGATATATGAACGTAAACAATGCAAAAGGAGTATGTACGGATCGTAGAAGGTGGCGTTCTCTAGTTTCTGCCTAACCCCATGATAAAACGGCATGAGTCTGTCAATGAAAAAAAAAATGTATGTACGTAGGTATGTATGAATATTTCTAATCGTTAGAAAAATATTCAATGTCATAACAGCAAAAAGCTAAAGTATGTAATCCACTGGTATGTAGGTCAACGATGGTATTCGGTCTGGGTCCTTTAGCCTCGATTGTTTATTTTGCAAGCAAATTAATAAGGTAACATAATTTTTTAAAGTAATTTTTGACAGTATTTTTGTGATTTGGGACATACCTAGAGAAGCTATTAAACCACCATTTTGACCACGGGTTACGCTTTTATAGATATTACTAGTGACCCGATCTTCTTTGCATGGTTTTTACGACTTGACAAAACACCGAGATTTCGATATTCTAAGTAAATTTAATATTAATGTAATACACATAAACCGGAACGTATCGAATTGATTCCGGAAGGAATCAATTCTATACGTGATGGTAAAAACCGCATCAAAATTCGTTGCATAGCTTAAAAGAGCAACGACAGAAAATAAAAGCGACTTTAATTTATAATATGTACCTAAAGATTAGATTTCAATAGATTTTTGGTGATACTGTATTTACTTGAGATTGTTTCAGTTTTGACAAAGCGTTCACGACAAAAAAGTTCGACCTTCTGCTCTCGTCTATCTCGTGAACTTAAGGTGAGTATATACTAAAGCATTTTGTCGAGCTTTTCCATGTAATTTAACGTTCGTACAAATGGTACAATACAAGCAAAATCTCAATTTAAAAAAGCATTTCCATGTAATGTAACGTTCCTGCGAATGCTCGACGCTGCGTTCGACGTAATGCTCAGGACGAGTGAGCATTTACCTGTAACATTTCTTTCTCCCTTGGGTTCATTGTAACGACCTGCCCTCAGCCCGCGCACCTTACTCCGCGTCGCCCGCGCTCGTGCCTTTGCGCATTAAACTGTTACACCAATACGCTCGTTGGTTTTTAAAATCAGGTTGTAAGAAAACATCTCGCGTTGTGTTCGAAATGCGGGGCATAAAATTAAAAAAACGCTAAATGCTCGATGTTCTGTTACAAGTACATGCTCTAGTCTATACTCACCTTTAGAGTGAATGGTTCCACACGTTCGTTCATATAGCTGAAGCTGATATAATTTAATACATCGCTAGCGAAAGGGTCCTTTGTTATAGCCTTTAGTTTCATGGCAGTTTTATGGGAATAGGAGGAGAAACTTATGACAAGTTGCTTGATATATTTCTTTTTTTTTTGCTGACTTAAGTGTGGGCGTTAGAAAGTGTTATTACGACAAAGTTTGTTGAGACACGTTCCAGTACATTAGAGCTTTATCTTAGAAAAATAAAAGTAAGTTTTCCTTGTGGGCTTTTTATGTTATTGTGCGCTTTTTTTTTTTCTTCTCACGTGGCGATATTATCGTGGACGTCCACGATATCGCAATAACACAGACGTAAAATCAATGAAAATAATATGAAGACGCTTTTAAATTTCCGTCTAAGATAACGTTGTAATGTGCACCGATGTTTTAACAATGAAGGTAAAATCGTAGACGTCGACGTCCACGATAACGTGACGTATCTATGTACTTATTATATAAAACAAAGTTGCTTTTCGCGTTTTTCTGTATGTCCGCGTTGTTCTCTTAAAATACGCAACGGAGTTTGATGAAGGCACAGTTTTTTGAGCCCTTACACGGCGTGCGCTAAATATACCGTTGCAGTTAGATAAAATGTATGTTTAACTGGATTGTATATCTTAACAAAATCAACAGAAAAGTCCGCGATAGCATATGTCTTGAAACATCTTCTAAGGATGACCCACAGTAACCATTTTTATCTTTCAGAAAGTCATTAAAAAAATATTGTTGTTTCCGAAGCTATTTTGACCAGTATATACTTAATTCATAACCGATAAAATATATTATAAAATTGTCCATTTAATTAAGATTAAAATATGCCTGGATACCACATCATTTAAATGAATATTATAAAAGATATCACAGATTTAAAATTACGTGCAGCAAAATAATTATGGCTGACGACGCGGTGTGGCGCCATGATTGACAGGGGTCAATGACCTTTTCTCGGCTAATAAGGAACCAAAGTGCGATTATTGAAGGTCCTCACTGGACACGGTTGTTTTGGGAGGTTCCTCCCGCCTTATCCTGAACACTGTGTGGATTGCCCGGAGGGCACAGTGGAGCATACGGTGGAAATCTGCCCGGCTTGCAGGGCGAGGCATCGCCGTATCCTCGTTCGTGGAGGAGATCGGCGGCGGTGATCTCTCGCGTCCGGCCCTGGTACAGGCCATGTTATGGAGCAAAAGGGCATGGAAGGCCGTCACCTCCTTCTGCGAAGCAGTAATGGTCGCGAAGGAGGAGGCGGAGCGCGTGAGGAAGACGCAAATTTCGCGCCCTCACGCCCTTAACTGCCGCAGGAGACACCTTGGGCGTCGGGAGTTGCAAGCCGATTCCCGGCCACCGTAGGCGCGGGCTCGCGGGCATCACGAGAAATGTCTTTATTCTGGCACTCCAGTAGAATATATTTCATTCCTGTTCATACTCAATCGATTTTTATGTAAAAATTACTTTAAGTTATTAGCATGTGTGTTAAATAAATCTACCATAAATATATAATTATTATCCTTGTTGTATAATCACACCTCCAATTTCCAAATAAATCCAACATAATTTTGTCTCGCAAACCACACAAAACATCGACTTCATCAAATATAAATGTATACTTAAAGGTTGTCTTGAAAACCCACAAGCTCTTTGTCAAGATTAATGCCCGTTTCCACTACACTAACGGTAAGCGACACTTAAAGCGCACTGTTGGATTTTCTACTCTCGGCTCAGCGCCGAAAGTTAAAAATCCAACAGCGCGCTTAGGTGTCGTCTAGTGTTAGTGGAAACGGGTATTATTCTCCCGTAATCTTAAGACATTACCGTTGGGGCTCTTTAAGACCAGGCACTCTTTGACCAGGCTCTTTTAAGAACAGACATTCGGCTGGATATGCTCCGTAAGCCTCATTGGGTATTCCTCTAAAGGCTTTACTAGATAAAATACGGAGTAATCAGGACTTTTGCTATTATGTAAAAGGTTAGCGTGGTTGGACTGGAATAGACCCTTACTTGTTTTGTGTAGTATATCAATGATAGGTTTTCTGGTTTAATTAATGGTACGTATTTCAATGTAATATGTTAAGATAGAAAGGGTCTTATGCTGATATTTTCTTGGAATATTTTGGCGAACCGACTGATGATGGTTCACCAAATGGAAATTGGGAAGTGGATCGTAGCAAAAATGTCCGTCTAGTCTAGAGAATTCTTGCGAACATATACGTACAGTAGTTCACACAGTTATATTTCCACCACCAATTTGCATGGCAGTGTTTCAGTTTTAAGATGGGATGATTACAAACAAGTGAAAAAATTGCACCAACGGTAACGAGGTGAAAATAACATTTTTTAAGGCGTTCTGCCAGTCATTCTACTCGTGTGGCATGTGGGTGAACCATACGCAGCAAACTTAAAGAGTCCTGCACACCGAGTGTAATAACACTTCTAGGATGCTGTTGGGGCTGCCGTGGTGCTGTAGCGGGTGTGATATGTTTGCTGAAGGGCGTAAATCCCCGGATCTAGGGGGGGGGGGGGAAACCGGGGCACGTGCCCCGGGCGCAAATTTCAGGGGGCGACAAATTCAAATGTAGCAGACAAGTGCACCACCCAGCACATCGCAACTTTTGTTTCTGAATCTCTCTTGGCAGACCAAGGGCAGCATGTGGCGAGCTGTTAGGCAGTAGCAACCCCACGGATCCTATCTACTGGAAGAAGTCTTGTTCCTCATCTCTGGTTTGCCTTTTTTGACCGGCTGGAGTGAACACTGATGAGGAACAGAGCTCCCACCATATTCTTGCCTTTATGGCTTTATGGCGCTCGGAGGAAGGAAGTATTCCAGTAAGTTCCGGTAGGGATCTTGACCATCTTTCTGACCTGGGACTGTTTTGATAGCCGTGGAATACTCTCCACTCCTCTAGAACCTCAGGATATGTTGCCCCCTTGTTGTTACGTCACTATATGCTAAGGACAGTTTCCCGGCCAATAATTGAATGTGCAAGCTACCCTCTGCATTTTATCTGTGAAAAATGTAATTTTATCAATGGTCAGGCAGGGGACATAGTTCTTCCATAGTTCATGGTAATCACTATATCCACCCAAATCCATAGCCCAATATGTTTTGTTTCCATGTTCCGCAATAGTCCTGCACCAGCCGGGGGTTATCCTTGGGTGTACTAGCATCGTGCAAACAGGAATAATGGTCGGTTGGTGCCTCAATCCATTTAAATGGTGTATCCCCTCTGCGAGTTGGCTTCGGCCCTTCATACGCCAAAGATCCGAGATCCTGGGGTCACAAAATATATCATAGAAATTTTAAAAATAATAATAATAAGAAACCCGCAGGGCAGCATGTGGCGAGCTGTTGGACAGTAGCAACCCCACGGACCCTATACCCGCAGGGTAGCATGTGGCGACCTGTTGGGCAGTCCACGGACCCTATCTCCCGGGATAAATTTTGTTCCTCACATCTGGCTTGCCTTAGTTGGCTGGTTGGAGTGAACACTGACAGAGGAACAGAGCTCTCACCTCTTTCTTGCCTTTATTGGCTGGCTTGAATGAAGATTTGCAAGAGCAAACGTGCTCGGAGGAAGTAAGTATTCCAGTAAAATGCTGGTAGGGATCTTTACCGTACTTCCGGGATTATCCTGATAGCCATGGAATACCTCTCCACTCCTCATAAGCACCTCAAGACATGTTGCCCCCGTGTTGCTACGACACTTTGTGCTAGCGACCGTTTTCGGGGGCCCATTATTGAGTGTGCAAGTCACCCCCTGCAATTTTACCTGTGTATTTTATATAAAATATTGGTCAGGCAGGGGCCATAGTCTTTCCATAGCTCTAGATAACCAGTTCACTTAGCCACCCAAACCCATAATCCAATATCTTTATTTCCATATCCTTAATAGTCTTGCACCAACCGGGAGTTGTCCTTGGGTGCACTTGCATACCGCGAACAGAGATAATCGTCGGTCGGTGCCCCATTTCATTCAAAACGTCTAACGCGCCTCTGCGAGATGGCTTCGGCCCCTCGTCACCCTCCAAAAGTCCGGCACCTAAGGGTCCCGAGATGTGTCAAAGACAAATAAAAATAATAATAATAAATCATCTGGCGACTTAAAAACAAAATACATTCAAGATTCTAACATATATACCTAATTTGCAAAATAGATGTTCAACTAATAACTGGGACACCTTTTGCTAAAGTTTCCAAACACAAAATAAACGCTGAAACTTCAATAAAATACCTAAGAGAACTTGATGTAATTCAGTGAAGCTTTACATACATCTGTTTCTTCCATAGTACTTAAAACATTAAGATGATAGAATATATTTAAAAAAAGTTTTTAGAATGTTTTAGTGTGTTTCTATTTAGACGAAATATAATTATAAACGAAAAGGTTAACCCAAGGTGCTCAACTTTACTGTTATGAATATGGAGAAAGCTTCCTAAATCGTTTCGAAGATGCTTAGGTAATGGTTGCACGATGCGTGCTACGCCGTAGTACAATGCGTGCTACGCCGTAGCACAATGCGAGTTATGGCGTAGGTCGGCGCGTAGCAAAGACGGAAATGGCCGCCATAAGCACTCTTTAATCTTCAGTGAACAACGATACTCAATAGCAGTCATTTACCAATTTTATACTAACAAAATTAATTAATCCCAATGAATTTTAACAAGAAGAAAGGAATAAATATTTATCCCTAAACAACAAGTACTTTGTTTACAAAGTAGCCAATTCTAAGCGGAAGACACCGCGGTTAAAAGTTTACCGGTCATAAAATTATAATCATGCAAAAGTATCGAAACAAACAACCACAAAGTAACTTAAACAAACTCTCAATTGCTTTCTTCCTGCAGAAATTTATATAAACAATGTTTTACTATTATTACAGGCCAGCAGGAAAATAAACAACATTTATTTGAAATAAACGATAAATATCATAATCATCTCAATTCCTTAAAACCTGATGTAAAAATCTTTTCAAAGAAAATCGGGAATACAATCTGATAAAAGAAGAAACGTAACCAACAGAGCGGAAATATAAAGTCAAATTATACAACACTGATCCAATTTAAAAGCTCCAATTCACATTTTTATTTCAGTAATTCAAGTTAATTGCAATCCGAATTAAAGTAACATCGATACGGGATTAACGAAATCGATTATCGATACATAAAATAAAAGATTCATCTACGAAAATGGGGATTAAACGTGAAAAGTGGGAATGTGAATCCTTTGAGTCTAAAGCAAACGCTATCGCCTGGTCGGGCCACTCTTCATCCGATTTTGTATCGGTGATTGGGTACGAAAAAAATAGTTTCATGGCAGCAGTAAAGCTGAATCAAAAGGCGTTGGAAGTGAACTAACTGTGTGAACCTTAGTACGCGTTTGTGTTGGACTGGAGTGCAGTCGCTCGGGTGTAGTGGCCCACACAAAGGTCTTGTCGGCCGCAAGTCCGTAACGGTACGATGACGCGCATTTTTCGCCCATTACGTGCCTGAAACGTATTTCCATGCCTACGCCTCGAAGGCAGGCGCAGAATTTATTTTTACCTAGGGCTGCGACCCGTAAAATTACGCCTGGACACAGCGGACCGTAGCGGTGGACTAAATTTCTCTTTGATATCATCTAAGTATAAGGTACATAGCTAGTTTTCACATAGCTATCTTTTTAATGAATATTGTGAAAACTTGGGGGTAAAGAGACCTGCATTTCATCAGCAAGGTTGTGGGTTTGAGTTTGCTAAGTACCTACCGGTGTGTGACTTTCAATTTAACATGATTGTATGTTATTTTTAAGTTCATCTTGGACTTTCGGTGAAAAAAAAAACATCGTGATGATAATCATAGTCCTGTCTTTTCTTGCTTCCTTGATATGTCAAAGGCATTTGACATGGTGAACTATGACAAGTTATGGGGTAAGTTACGCAAAGCAAATATACGATTAGAAATTATAAAGGTCTTTAGGTACTGGTATGGTCACCGGGTGAACTGTGTGCGTTGGGCAGAGGCCAATTCTGATGAGTATACGTTGCAGTGTGGGGTCAGACAGGGTGGTTGACTTCGCCAATGTTATTTAACTTATACATAGACGAACTCATTAGTATGTTGAGGAACATGGTGTAATATACAATGCCAAAAAGAGTGAGGTTCTCATTTTTGGTGCAAAGTCCTAAGAAAGTTTTCCTCCCATTAAACTTGCAGGTAATATCTTAAATCGTGTTCAACAATTTAAATATCTTGGCCATTTTGTAACTGCGGGCATCAAAGATGATCTGGATGTAGAAAGGGAACGAAGAGCAGTGGCGGTTGGATGCAACATGCTTGTCCGTAGGTTTGCTCGTTGCACGTGTGAAGTGAAATTGACGGTTTTTAAAGCATAGTGTCAGAAATTTTACACGTGCAGCTTTTGGACAGGTTGTACGCAGAAAGCCATCAATGTTTTTCGAGTCCAATACAACAATGCATTCAGGATGCCGTTGGGGCTGCCACGCTACTGCAGTGCATCGGGAATGTTTGCTGATGCGCGGCTTCGCAGCGATCAGACATAAGCGTGCCGCGTCACTGCTGCAGAGGGTCCAGGGCAGCTCGAAAAGTCTCCTGAATGTCATTGCGGAGAAAGATTACCCGCTCGTCCATTATTTGTCCAACCTGCATGTTTACTAACATAGTTATGTTTTCTAACAAATTATTGACGTCTATTCCGAATTAAAATGATTATTATTATAATTGTGTTTTTTCTTTTACTTTTCTAATTTGGTGAACAGTCTGGGTTGCAGATAAATCAATTTGGGGAAAATAAAACGTTTCTTATCCGAAGAGAAGATACTTGCATTGCTTTGAAACAGTTACAAGCTACTCTTAAAACAATCTTTCCAACGACATTAAGACGACGTGCAACATGGGAGAAAATTCAAGGAAATGGTTGTGAATGCCACCCTTGTTATTACGCCTGCTCGACGTTAGCACGGCTGTTTTTAAATGGTTATTGTGAAGGGAAATTCTTGAATCAAGTGTGCCTTGAATGAGGGTTAAGAAGTTGATTAGATGGTTTAAGTTGAAAATGTTGAGGTTGTCCTCAGGAATAATAATGTGCATGCGCAAAGATCGAAACCGTAAATATATTTATTACTGACGTTGTATTTTTGCGATGGCATGCATACATAATATAAATTAAAGACGCCTTTCATGTCTGTCTGTGAGACGGCGTTGTTCTTCGTAACTATGCAATGGATTTTGATGTGGTTTTCGCCATCATCTAGAGAATTTACTTTGGATTTAATATGATAGATGAATATAAAATTTACATTTAAATAATTATAATAAAGAAATCTTGATGGTTTGTCAAGTCATAAAAACCGTGCGAAGCAGGAGTGGGTAGTAAAGCTGAAAGAAGTTGTTTCCGATTTGATGCTGATGCGAGGGAAGAAGTTGACGTAACATTTACGAGCAAGTTAGAAACATGTTTGTTCAGTAATAGTGCGTGATAGTAGGAAGTAGTACGAGTAGTACTTGACCCTTTGTAGACGGGTTTTTTTACGGTACGGCGTATAAACCACCCCGTAGTATAAACTTCCGTTTGTCAATAAGCTTCCGTTAAGTGATCCAAATTCCATAGTGATCATAGCACTTTCCCGCAACCCCGGCAGGCATTGGCCCTAGCGGACCCCGTCAGTTCTGCTGACATCTCTAAGAGGCGCGCGTGGAACACAACACGCCGTCCACCCGGGCCCGCAGTGTACTAGGTGTGTCCGTAGCATGACAGCGGGCCCTATCAGAATACCAGCGTTGTGGTAAATACGTTTTTTTTTTTCTAATATCGCAGTCTTATGCTGATATCGCAGTATTACCTTTTTGGCCTCGCACAGGTCGTTGTTATCTTTCATTGTATTTTTAATTTCTTAATTTTAAGTTCTCCTTTTGCCAGTTTCCTTTAGTATTGCTTCCTAGGGCCAAACTTTTTAATGATGGAATAAAAATTGTCATTTTCAAATAGAAAATTGACACGACATCACCACGTTCTATCGTAGTCAAAGAGTATTCACGAGTGACGTGCCAAGTACTTGTCCATCATAATCAAGCTCATGTGACAAGAATAATATAGTTAAATAACATTAGATAAAGCAGCCAAGTGCGAGTCAGACTCGCAAAAAACAAACAGAGAGAGAGAGAAACAGGTTTTTGTATGGTGGGACCGGACCCCCTTTAATTTTTAACTTTATTTTATTTTTATTATTTGATGTTGTAGCGGCTGTAGTAGTACACACTGTGTTAACTTCAAGTGTCTACCTATTACGGTTTAAAATATACAGCCATGTGACAGAACGTCGGACGGACGGACATCGGAGCCTTAGTAATAGGGTCCCGTTAGCATCCTTTGGGTACGGAACCCTAAACGACCAACGACCTTCCAACTATTCTTACTCAAAATCAATAATACATTTATTTACACACATAAATCAACACGCTACATCTAGCTCTACCGACAAACCAGAAAATACAGCTCTCCTGTAATTAGATGTGTCACAGTGAAATAATTATGAGCTCTGCCGCACCTGCGCCACGATCAGCACGATTCTACCACAGAATAGATAGATACAGAAGGTCGCCTCGATTATTTGATTTCATGATTCATTTTCAAAAATTCAAATATTGTAAAATTAGTTTCAATTATATATTGTAAACAACTATTAAGACATTCATTATAAGTTTCCATAACCAATCAGAATCGTTATAACATTAATAACTCCAAATACTTACCATAAGGTTAGATATAAAAAATATAGATACAGAATGTCAGCTCGATACAACGGTCGAAAACATATGTACGCATAAATGCGCTTCATGTACTGTGACTTGCCGTAAGTACAGGTAAACCAGAAAATGTATGTGCTTCGGTAATCTTCGTGTTTCTGAATCAGCTTGAACGTCGCGCCACAGAGTAACCCTTAGAGGCAATGCTTCCAAGTTTTATACCTATCACCTATCATTGCGCGTTTACATGAAGTTTTCTCTGAGTCGGGTTACCCAGTCGGGTGTCAGATGATCTATTATTTTGTCATCATGGTAATAACAAAAATAAGCAAGCATTTTTGGTTGTCACAGCTCTATATAGGATCTCATCATCGCTCGTTCATATTTCCGAACATAGGCGATGATTCCCGAAGCGCATACTTTCTTTGGAAAGCTAATGTACGCGTATAGGACCTTCTGTAAATATTTATTTTGTAACTTTACCTAGCTCTAGAGATGTAGAACTACCACTAATTTGTATAGATAAATACTTTTAGAAGGTGTGATTAATGTATGTGTTAATATTGTGTGAGTGTTCCAAAATAGTGAAAATAATTGAGTGTGAGTGAATTTGAAAGTATTAAATAAATAAATGAAGTTTTCAAAGATATATATCATTTATGTCTAAAAATAACTAATAATTAATGTTATGCATTCTGTGTATAATAAGACAATTCCAAAGCTGATAGATTGACCGGCAAATATCTAAATTAATCTATTAAACTCTAGTTACATCACCTTGCATAAGTCTATCATTCTATTCGACCGCTTAATGAACACTATAATAATTTCGCCAAAATGGCCAAGCTTAGCAAACATACCACAAAATTGAAAATATCGGTCAAGGCTCCAACGATTAAAACCTCAATCAATCAACTTAATAATAAAGCCGTTTGTACACTGAACTTTAGCTAGCAAAACTATATATTTTAGCGACAATAGTTAACCTTCAGTTGCCTAAATAAACAACACACTCAAATGTTTTGTTAGTCATCGGAAGGCAAGTGTAAACACCACCTAATAGGGTTGTTTCAAAGAAAAATAATGTTTATGTTTAGTTAGGAGCTTGTCTGAAGTTATGAAGGAACTGGTAGATTTATTGGTTATGCCTGGGCGTCTTTATAGATTTCAATGCTATATGAAATATTATTCTATTGAATGAAACAAAACCTATTTATTTAAAACTACTTATATAAATTTAAAAAAAAAAAACGTATAAAATTATTCAGGTTAAATGAAGGCGTTTTTCAATGCTACTTGATAAATAATATCTATTAAAAAAATAAGACAACCGCGGAGAAATTTGAGGGAAAGTGAACTATTTAAAAAATTTGCTAGCAGGGATGTAAAATTTTACTTTCCCACCTAAGTTGTACTTAAAGTAAAATTTTACATCTCTGCACTTAAATTCTGATTTTTCATAATAATTAATTGATTTTTCGTAATTATTATTATTTATTAGGATTTTTCCTAAGCATATAAGCAATAAGCATTTTTCAAAAAGTATCTAGTGATAAAAAAGGATTCACCTCAAAAAAGATTCAGCAATCGCGATAAAATTATGAGGTTAGTTCGGTAATAAAGTGAAGAATAAAATATTCCGGACCTACATGCTTGCATGAAAAAACATAAAAAAGTATTCGACTAAACATTATGTGCAGGATAGTCACTGGCACTCATTGGCCCGCGCTGAAATAAAATGATAGTACGGTACTTGCTTGGAATATATTACTCAGAACCGTCAGTAATGACTGTAGTGGACAGACAGTGAACACATACATACACACGTCAAATCTCTGTAATTTTTATGCTGGACATAATAAAGAATATTTTATAGTATATATTATATATTCTACACACAAAAACTCATGCCTTTTTCTTTTGGGGGTAGGCAGAAACTACTGAACGCCATCTTCATTTTTTTTTAGGTAGGGCATCTCCTCTGAGATCATGACTACTTAACCGGGCTTTCCTGTGGGTGCCTTAAGCTACTACACTTAAAATCTCCAGCCAGGGGTTATTCAACTATGCTAAATATAACTAGGTGAACGCTCGCTAAGGGCACCCCCTGTGGGGTACGAACCTTGGCTTAGGGCGTCAACCGGAGGGAGGACATCAAGGATGGGACGGGCTGGACTGAACGACATCTTCTACGATCCTTACATACTCCTTTTACTTATTTTACGTTCACTAAACACTTTGGTTAATTATCAACAGCCAAACATATAGAGATCTTTGAAATCTTGCAAGTTATCTTAGTCAGTAGGTATCCAATAACAAACCCATTTTTATGTCCACGCAATCACTGTTCATTCCCATTGTATGTTTTGTTGTGTTTTTCTAGTGTAAAATATATAAGAAAAACCACTACATCTCTTACATTTTTAGATTATCATGTTACCCAGAAAAAATATCTGTTAAGCAAATTAACACCCTACGTCAATTTGCCGTGTTATAGCCATTTCATACAACTTTCAAAGGACAACGGTTGTGATTTGAATGTACGATACACTTATATTACAATTTAAATTGGTGGTAAATTTGCTTAACAGTTAATTTTCCTGACCATATAATTATCATTATTGCGTACATTAACATCTACAAACAATCCTCTTCGTCTCTCCTACTTTGCTGTGCCCGACAGGGTCTACAATGATCATATATTTGAAAATCCTACCACCTAAGTTAATGGAATGTATCTATCACATAATTAAATTAGTTGTCGTTGCTTCATTTTCAATTCTTTTTACCTATTGTGTTATAGTAATTTTATTCTAGGTGCATGGTCTTCACATATAATTATTTAACTAATGTACGTACTTATACAATCTATTGTAAAACATTTTAAAAGAGTAACGGTGGAGTTTCTTGCCCATTCTTCTCCATACGAAAACTACCTTTTGGAAGGGGCGACTAGAATCAATTATATTATTTTGAAAATTTTGACGTTCAAAAGTGCCATACAGGCCTATTGGAAATAAATGAATTGACTTTGACTTTGAATGCAATAAATATATTGAGTTTTGAAACTATCAGCCATGGGGTCCAATAGCTAAAATCTGCTATTTATAAGCAAGTAAAAACATACTTCGAAACCAACTTATATTCCTCACTTTCTTGAAAGAATTTCCTCTTTCCTGATTTTTATATCGCGCGCGTGAAAATTTTACTGCTCGAACAGCAATATGAACGAGAATTATGGTCGTAAACAGTTTTAAATCACGTGAACATACATTTTAAGTAAAAAAAACGTATACGTTTCCTCATTCAATTATACAAGAATGGAATCGTCTCAATGCTTAACATGGTGCCTTAGGGCCTAAGTGTTTCGCAGTCTCCAGAAAATATTAGAAATAGAGCATTATAATGTACGAAATTATCTACCAAATAAGTGATCCCGAGGTCAATGGAAGATATCGATTGATTAAATGATTAATACCCGGTTTGTGAGGTCTTCAGATAAACTTTCACTAACTATTGTCTAGACAAAGTTATCTAATTAGACAAAGTTCTTACTAAAGCTTTGCGAAGCATACTGGGTCAAGAAATTGAACAACGTACTATCGAGAAGACAAACCCGGAGTTCTTTCTTAAGTTTCAGAAGCGCGATGTGTCAAAATGTCAAACCGATATCAAATAAATAAACCCCGGAAATGGCACAGAAACCAAAGACAGCTGTAAAGTATTCACTATTGACATAAGGATCGACCAGTAACCGCAATATAATGTTGATCGCATATCACCATTAACGTCGAACGTCGAACACTGCAATGAAGTACTGGACGTCACGTCACGTTCAGCAGTGGACGTTCTAAGTAAATGAGATGATAAATTAATCAAGAGGGTATCAAAATGCTGCGTTTTAAAAAGGGTTGTTAACCCTTTCATCGGTTTATTTGATTGTTCATTCACAGAAACCTGTCTAAGGGAATACGACTCTTAAATAAATGAGTGACGGAATGTCGGCTGTCAGTAGCCTAATTTAAGGCGGCGACGAAGTATAATACGATCAAAGATTACCATTAACTCAAAAGGTTTTCTTATGAAAAAAGATTTCTAATATTTAAAAAAAGCATTTTTAGAATACCTGTCAGCCTCAAAAGATTAACGTAACTAGAAATATTTTATATGCGTAGGAAGGTGTCTATACGAATTATTCAGATTAATGAAATCAATTTTTAAATAAATTTGCTTCTAAGATTAATCATATTCTCGTAACTACTCCAGAAAATCATCGTAAGAAAATAGCACATAATGTTATTAGAGCTACACCTTTTTTCTAAGAAAATCGCTACTGAAAATAAAATAAGAATACCCATTTTCGAAAGATACTTTCCAATATAAATAATTACATTTAATTAAGATCGTATTATGAACGCTAGTTAGTCTAAACGGAAACTCAGAACGTGCTAGATAAAAGTTTTCGACTAAAATTTATTTTCCGCCCTTATGGTACCCAAGAGAGGACACCAGAAGTAAGGGGCGTCCGAAAACAAGATGGAGAGACGATATCCGCCTAACCTTGGGGCCTTACTGAACCAGAGTTGCAGAAGACAGAGTTCAGTGGAGAGAGCTGGAGAAGGCCTATGACAGGAGGCACGCCGAATTGCGAGACATACTATACTAAACAGGGCTGTTTTTTTTTTGCCAATCTTTTAGCGAATTCGGAATAAAAGGGTTATTATTATATTTTCCGCTTCCGTTTCAGATACTGAAATTGAAGGAGCTACCATTCCCATGTGATTTTAATAAAATCCTTTCAGAGTTTTTGGGGCATTAAGTGTTTGTCTAGACGTAATTAATTAGAATTCTTACTAGTCATAGATGTTTCAGTGAAAATATGTGTGGTTAAAAAGTAAAATCTTGTTTAACTCCATTGTCGGACAAGCTTCTGTTTTTAAATACAAAAATGTCTTTATCTTATTTTTTTGTAAATTATCACATTGCATTCTTAATTCATTTGAAAACCTGTATTAAAAGGCTGGTTACTTTATTCTACTATTGATAATAATGATCGGCGAAGTATAATCGCGAAAATACAAGTAACCCAAAACTTAAATTAAATGAAATGATGATACAAGCTGTAATCGTTAATCTATAATGATGATACAAGCTGTAATCGTTAATCTATAATGATGATACAAGCTGTAATCGTTAATCTATAATGATGATATAAGCTGTAATCTTTTATCTATAATGATACAAATGAAATGGCTAAATAGAAAATTAGACTACAAGGCGAATCTCAAAACAAACTTAAATCAAGAAAACTTAATACAAGGCGAATCTCATTGCTGAAAATAAAATTTCAAAATAACTTCAGGTAAAATATAGAAGTACCACCGCATCTTATGATAGATGACTTCCCCAAAAGATTCTGTGCAACATCGTAAAATAAAATCTAGGTCACAGGAAATTCTGCCTTAACCCTGTTACGTATATCAATACAGGTGATATAGTTTATAGATAGGCAGGTACTTTAGTACCTCCTGCGCAGGTCATGCGCAATGGGTAGATGCGCGAAAATCACCCTTAACGACATTAAACTTTTCACTTAAGTTTTAATGAGAATCCTGCCAAATGTCAACGTTAATTTCAAAATACAAACGTATCGCAAGACTTTACGAACTCAATGAGATATACCAAACAACATGACTGACGGAAATACGTCATTACATTATTAATAGAACAAAAGTTAACTAAGCATAATTCACTAGAAAACTATCCACTTACGTAATGGTCAACAGAACATGCGAGCGAGGAAGCTCTGAAGTATGAAGGAACAAAACAAAAAAAAAAAAAACAAAAGTTGTTTATTTACTCGTACTGCCTATTTCCTACCACTCAACTCGTCGGGCGGGGCTGTCGGGTTGAAAAAACACTGTCATTTATCATGTGGCTGGCGATTAGGGCACCTGTAGCGTGTTGCCTGTATTTTGCAACATTCCGCGTGTTTGGGAGTCGCGGTACGGAGAGCGCGCGGTGCTGCCAGCGCGACTAGGGGCACACTGAATGTCTCCCCGCCCGCTGCCATCGACCGTCGCGCCTCGGCCCCGCTCCTACTCACAAAAAGCCTTGTTATTCGCGGGACAATTAATACGATTGAGCCTTTTTCGTGAATTGCCTCTCGACGGTCAAGTTTGCCTTTGCAAGTATTTTTTTACGCTCAATTCTGAATAGTTGGCGTGACTTTGATTGTGATTTTTATTTGATCAATTTTCGAGGCGATAAGGCGAAAATGATCTCCTAACAAAACTGGGAAAATAATAAAATAACAATGAAAAAGATGGAAAAACTTTTATGCTAACGGAATAATATCGGAGCCAAAAACAGTTTAAACTTTCAGCTACCAACACTTAAAATAGAAAACTTAATACAAAGCTCTCGGGGTATAAAGTATACCTTTAAAATGGGAAGCTTGTATCCATGAAATACAGCTTTGTTTCGTTATAAATGATTTCCAAAGTGAGCGCAGACTTCGGAATATAAATTATTATAGGGGCACCTTGCCAACACCTAGGTGTAGGTAAAATGTGAAATTAATTCTTCGCACTAGCTTACCTGTTGCAATTATTCTAGCGTTTGTAGAAAATAAGGGAATGTCGAATCGTTTAATTGAAGTGCAACGAAATGCGAAGCATGTTCGTGGAACAGCGATGTAATGAATAGTTAAGTGGTTATATTTGTAGAAGTATCTTCATGTAAATATCAGCAGCGAATCCTGACTGTGATGCCTTAGTATGGAGTATCTTATTTGTGTTGTCAGTGACTGATTTGTGTCAAGGGGATGAAGAGTATTATCGATCGATGTTTTACCAGACCGCCTGCCAGCAAAGCGTCTGTAATAAACCTCTCAAGCTCTCGCCCTCGTTGTACGAATCTGCAGCAGCAGATCACAGTATTATTATTATTTATTTTTAAACACTTTCTTTTTTATTTCTTCTTCATTCATCGATATCATTTTGAATAAAAACCGGCCAAGTGCGTGTCTGACTACGCACAATGAAGGGTTCCGTAGTTAGGATGAATTTATCGCAAATATAAACTTAACATTGTAGTTGAAATACATGTTCTCCCATACGGAATGTATGGGAGAACATGTATTTCAACTCAAATGTCTCAACTCAAATCAACGGCAAATGTAAGATTGTACGCACAATATTGAGAGAACCTATAATCATGAGGTACTTTCATAAAAGCTCTGTCTTTACACCTGTGCAGGCATCTTTTATTGAAACAGGTGCATTGTAAATGCAAACAAACAGCAATAAAACCTAAGTTTTGTAGAAATACCTATGCGTGGGACCTATGTGTGGTGGCGTCTTTATTAGTGGCTTTTGTGCACATGACAATTATTCATACTTATTACAGTTGTAGTAGCAATCATGTAATTGCGTTTAATTAAAATAGGTTTTTATTTTTATTAATTTATATATCTTTTGTATAGATTATTTTCTATTTTGTGAATGTGAGAACGCTGTAGGCTTAGTGGACTGTAGATTTGTTGACCATTTTCTATTTTCTTAAGTACCTGGTACTTATTGAAAGACCTACACTGTCCTCCCATAACTAGTCATACTTTTATTTGAAATAATTTTTAAGCCAATTATTTTTAAAAGCGTAACCGTGGAGTTTCTTGCCGGCTCTTCTCCATAGGAATCGACCAACTGGAACCGTGCACCTAGCTTCTGACGTTTCATAAGTGCCCATGTAGGTTTATGTGAAATGAAAATATTTTGAATTTTAATTTTGAATTTCGTACCGAAAATAGCTTGAAATTCAGTAAACACCTACACTGTACTTCCCACTGCCAGTTTTCGTCGAAATAGCAACTACCCACGCAAAAACGTTGCTCGTGTCGACAGATTGACAAAACAGTGGAAATAAAATTTCAGTTATTTCTGAAAATGCTTCAGGGTGCAGTAATTCCAATTCAGGCTGGACAAGATTGATGATGGGACAAAAGAGGTGTACCGAAACACGAAGGTTTAGTTGACGTTTCAAGAGAAAGATAAGAAGCTTTTTTGTTGTGCAAATCACCTGGAATTTGGTTAAACTATTCAAAATTAAAACACAATTAAGTATTGTGGTTTTATTTGGTTGAGTTGGACATCAAAATCATTCACTAGATTTAGATTTTTCCACTCAGTAGTAGCCCCGACCCCTGGATTTGTGCTCGGTTGATGGCCGTGGCCCTACCCCAATTTCATGGGGCTTAGATATAACTGGCAAAGTGTGGCAAAGGGTGTACACACTTGTATCTACCCCTCTAATGTAACTGGTGAATTGTGGGTGTACTAAAGGTACACCACTACCCTAACCCTTTAAGAAATACAATTGTGTTGTTGTGTAAGTAGTTATATAATATTTTTGTTATAGCATATTTATTTTCCTGTCTATGACAAAAAAATAGTGCACGATGAGAATTAATAATAAAATAGGTGAAGAACTATTCGAGCGCGCTAATAAACGAACATGATAAGTTTATAGTTAGTTTAAGATAGCCTAGAGCATCGAAGCAGAAACATGCCTGAATGAAACAGATATTAAAACTTTTGAGTTCAGCCAATTGAATATTAAAACTCATTGGAAAATTATGGAATCTGCCCACTTGGTAAATAGGCGTAACTAAGTAAAAGAGACCATGAGTGTGGTGTCCACCGGTAACAATAATGAAATATATAGTCCGCACCAACACTCAAGTCCGATAGACGCGGCGCTACTGTCTATGTAATTACAACAAATAGCATTTTAAAAATGTCGTTCCAAAATTTTCGGCCGGACTTCAGTGGTGACGCGGGCTCTAAGTACTTCCGGCGCAACTGCTTGAGTCAACCTGATGAAGTGAGCTACTTGATGACTTATTTATTTATTTTTTAATTTTGCAAGTAAAATAAGGTAAAATTAAATTAGATGACGATGATTTAATTGGATGGTTAAATTAAATTTGGTGACTGTCTTGTTGGTCTAGTGGTCGCAAAGACTACTGCTGAGTATGAGGTCCTCAGTTCGATTCCCGGGCCGGGCAAGGTGTTATTGGGTTTTTCCATCTGGAATTTCTCAGTAGCAGCCCGGAGTCTGGACTTGGGCCCGGTTGATGGCAAAAGGCACGCCCCCTATTACATGGGACTTAAACATAACTGGCGAAATGTGGGTGTACCATAGATTTGATAGAATTAAGATAAAAATCTGATTATAAAGACTGGTTATTTTAGACACGGTATACGCTATTCATAAATAAGACACAGGATTAAAAGTATCGACACAAAATACCTAAATTATGGCGATACGAGAGAACAAGGCCCGGAGTCACTGGATAAAGGTAGCACAAATCCATACTACCATACTCATACTATAAATGCCAAAGAAACTGCCTGTCTGTTTGATACCTTTTCACGCCTTAATGGCTGAACGGATTTGTATAAAATTAGGCACAGGGGTAGACCGATAAGGACCAGGCCCGGGTCGACGGTGCGTTGTGTTCCACGCGCGCCTCAAAGAGATGTCAGCAGAATTGACGGGGTAGGCTAGGGCCGATGCCTGCCGAGGTTGCGAAGAAAACCGAAAGGGAGATCGTGGCCCCCGGCAACAGGGCACCTGAAGGAACACGGGCGGGTTTTAGTAAGTAAGAGTCGTCTGACCCACCCTCTCGCTCCACCCAGAACGGGAGAAGTTATTTGATAAATTCACACCCCAAAAAAAGGACTAGACCATACCCTGGGTTAGGACAAGATCCTTTTCTATTCGGGTAGTATGTTCCCGTGGGATAATTTTCGACCTGCATGCGGCAGCTGTGGGCAGTCACTAAATAAACCTAATAGAAATCAAACTAAATGTGAGTTGATCTTATTGTTTATTGTCACTAAGATTACGCTAAACACTACCCATAATAGCATAAGTATGAAACCAAATTTTCTTTCTTACTAACTACAAAAATTACATAAAACCACATTCAGATAAATACTAAATATCATTAAAGACTTCTACACGAACACAGCAGTGGGTACGCGTTGCCATCATACCCGTAAGCTGAGCGTGGCAATTACGGCTATTGCCCTAATTATGAAGAGGCTTGCGTTTAGTAGCGACACAAAATAGATTGGTACAGAAAGCCGGCTCCATACAACGAGCGAAAACAGGCGCACGCATACATAGACACGTATACAAGTGCAGAGACCTCAAACTACCTCAAACTATCTCAAGGTCAGTTTGAACTAAAGGAGCGAATGCACAATAATATTCTATCCCCACTCGACCAACTCATTTTTGTGTAAACAGGAATAGAGCATTCTTTTTTTGGTATATTAAAATGTCACGACTTTCGAGAAAAAAAATCCTCTCGTTCTCTTTTTGGTTCTATATTAATTTAAACGCAAATGTGCTTTCACTTGCTGTATGTGAAGCGTGTCTATGTGTGCGTGCGTGCTCACTTGTTGTATGGAGTTGACCTTCTGTATCTATCTATTTTGTGGTAGCAAGCTCTATGTTGCATGGTGTGAAGTAGGTGTATGGAGATATAAATGTGATGACGATTCTTATTGGTTGAGGAAAATTAAATCAGTGTGAGTTCAAAGAGGTTATTTTGAATATGTGACTGAGAGGTTAAAATAAATGATTTAATACGTTCCTCATGAAATTAGATAACGACCTCCCTCCATTGGATATATCAAATATGTGACATGCGAGAACGCGTGATTTTATATTATTTTCTAAACATTTAGATCTTGGCTTTCTACACACAAAATTTTTGGATGGCAAATATGTGGATAATATAAATTGCAAGTAGCTCAGTTCAATGTTGAGCATTATTTTCAAGCTATTATTTAACTCAATCCCCTACAAGCGGTAGATTTGCAATTGCATGTAAATACATAGGTCGGTAGCACTCTCGTAGCACGTAATGCCCATCTCGTAGCGAGTCGTAGCATTTTCGTAGCAATCTCTTAGCTTTATTTACAGAATGTTGCATGTTTTCGGTTACCACAAGAATTAAATTAATCTTGCTAATGTTTACACTAAATAAATGAGTTTTAACTAGTCTCACTTAGTTTAAACGTTGAAGCTATGTAAACAAAGTTTGTATTTGTGTACTTTTAAGAAGAGTCGGCAGTTGTGCCATTTATTATAAGTTTAATAGGTAGTTCGTGACGGTATGTATGATGTTTTCCCATCTATACAGGGAAACGAACCATTAATTCATGCAGTGGAAGCATTTCTCTAAAGCTGGTTTCAAAGTAAAAATTATAATAATCGAGTCGGTAAAGTTTTTTTTTTTTTAATAATAATATATTATATAAGTTTTCCTTGTTTTGAAAACAGTTTTTTTTTTTTGTAATTCAAACCGCTAACATAAAGATATAATTAAATCTATATTAATTAACCTAATTGATAATAACGCAACGAAAACCACACAATCGCTTACACAGTTTCATTTCCAGTTTCAAACCACACGAAATCGGCTCGTGCTTTACATCAGATGTTTATATACATTTTGTATAAATATTATTGCATTAAATTCTGAAGTCAGACGGCTTTCGCTCTACACAAAATACTGATATTCAACCGCATTTGCTCGGATGGGCGCTGACCCCAATATACTTTATAAGGAATCTGAAAAATGAATTATTGAATTTTTTCCTTGCATTTTATTGTTTTTGTGCCTCACGATCTACTAAAACTCAAACGTTAATTTCATGTTGTTTTAAAATGTCTTTCTGTCGCTACAACTTAAAATTAGTGATTCATTAAAATTTAGATCGTTTTATAATTCTGTCGAAAGCGCTTCGAATTATGGATGCGAAACTTTTCCAATCCTAAGACAGATGTGATAGATACTATAACTTCCAATTTAAAGAACCCATGCAATAATTTCATCACTCAAATAATCGCAAAAAAAATGGTTTATTAACGTTAGTGGAAATTTTGGACAGCGAGGGTTAACCTTGATAAATATTAGTGCTTAACCAAAACCTAATACTTTAACTATATTCCATTTACGTGTATACCCTTCAAGTGGGCCCTTGAGCAATCCCTGAAGAAGGTTGGCTGCCTGAAAAATATTAATTTTCAATTAGCTAATTGATAAAATCCATAACCTTTTTATACTTAGTGCAGTATCATAGTACAAGATCCCAACGACCATCGAGCGTCACTCATCTGTTGTCTAATAAAAAGTATTTATTATCAAACATCAATCATAAAACACGAACAAAAATACCACAAATGGGTTGCCTAATAAAATCAAGTCAAAAAAACATTAAATTTTAATCAAAATAACATAGTCCCAATAACCGGTTAGCCTGTAAAGACCTGCAGAAATAGATGAGGCAACATAACTTTTCTCGTTCCTTTTGTACCTGCAATGTTTACTCTCCGTTAGTTTCGAATTCGTACAGTAAACAAAATGAATGAAGATATTAAAAAATCATTTATCATACATTTTTAATTAAGGGTATGCTTGACCTGATTTTTTTTTTGCTTTGTTTTATTTGACTTTACAAAGGGAATGTTTATACTCTAATTGAAGGTTACAATTTGACTTTGATATTAGGCAACCTATTCGTGGTTTTTGCATTGAAATGAAATGAAATGAAATTGTTTATTCTGTAAATAGGATATCGGAATCACTTTTACACGTCATATTAAAAAAAAAAAAAATAAGCTAGTTGAGTTCGGCGTTTCCTATCTGACTACTCTGAGAAGAAAGGCCGAAACAAACTCAAAGGTCACAGTCTCTTTTAAAGTCCAGACATAATCTTGGTCAGGCCATATGAGGACCATGTAGATTAGTGTCTGAAATGGTCTTTTGAGGAAAGAACCACACAGATTTGAGTAGACCTGTCCAGTCAGTGCAAGCATTAGTCAGTAAACGTGGAGCTCAACTCAGAACTTAAGGAGCTCAACTCGACGAACAATACCAAAGAAAGGACATTTGGGTAGGCCGCATAAACTACTCAAACTGCCAGACCATAATTAAAACTAACTGAAAAATGAAAATAATAATGATATCCACATAGTCCTCACATTCACAATAATTAATTAAAATAATATAATATAATATCATATTTATAAGATGATTGATAAGATAACTATTGGGGAAAAAGATGAGTGAAAGCAATGTTACACGGGATCTTAGACTATCATAAAACGGCTTGAATCGTAAACCCAGTTGCTATGATATCGAAAATTCAATTTAAACACAGCTCAGACAGGTGCCGCCTGATTGATCGGCCGACCCGACGATAAGACGACTGAGGGCTAATGATCATTTAGCAGTTTTGATACATAAAAGATTGGATAAAAGGGATTTGTCTGTCTGTTCTGTCATATAAGTTTTTGAAACATATTAAGCTCATTTAGATTAAATGGCATGTATTGTGGTATTCCGTTGCCCGGAACCTTAGTTTTTTTTTTTTTTTTGAATGGGAAATCATCATATAACTTCTCCCGCTCTGGGCGGAGCGGGAGGGCGTGTCAGACTCTTACTGACTAAAACCCACCCGTGTTCCTTCGGTTGCCCTGTTGCCGGGGGCCACGATCTCCCTTTCGGTTTTCTTCGCAACCCCGGCAGGCATCGGCCCTAGCGGACCCCGTCAATTCTGCTGACATCTCTTTGAGGCGCGTGTGGAACACAACGCGCCGTCGACCCGGGCCTGGTCCTTATCGGACGGTGAGCTACCCATTGCTCACAGTCCGCAAACCCCTTTTAGCTCATTTACGTGGTATTGTAACATACAAATCACATTTTTAGTATATTTACCTTATGACACTTATCTTACTTTTTAACGTTACAAAACAAACCTTTACTTATTATATCATGCCTTTGAACTATTTTAACACCCAAATTCGTATTTTAAACTATTAATTTTTCATCTTTAGTAAAAAATCTCAGAATATTTTATATTTTGACATTTTCATCATTGTCAACTGTTATATTTGTTTTTCTGTATAACCTGCTATGATTAAGTAAGTCTATTTTGTAAAGGCAGGTCGACATTGTTATTAGTCGAATAACCTACTGGCCGAATAAGTTATTGGCCGACGTCAAATTGCGAAGTAATTTGACTTGTATTTGAAATACTTAAAATATTTAAAAAATGTACTGCCGTTAAGACTACTATATAACCAGGCCTCCTCCGCTGCGCTGCTGCCTTCACTATACTGTTGCTGAGTCTCCTCCGCTGCGCTGCTGCCATTCCTCCTTTGCTGCTCTGCTGCTGCGCCGCTGCGAGCGTTTCAAGCCACGCTGCTGATATTCTTTTCTACTACTCTAATGTTTTTCTATGTGTCCTCTTAATTTATTTAACTACAGTATGTAATCGAACCCTAAATAATTTCCATTTGGTTGTCCTAAAAATACTGAATAGCCAAGTAACTACGACCAACTCTGATGTAGTGCTGCCTCGGCAACGCTCGCTTCGCTTGCGGCTGTTCACAGTTCTAAACTAACCTAAATTACCTACTGCGGCCAACATTTCAGAGCCTTATTTATTAAGAAAAGCGTATACTATTAGACGGGCAATACGTTTTTAGATAATGAATTAAATTACCTACGGTGGCATAGGCGGTCATCACAGCAGATTAAACCAACAGAGTAATAAAGCGCCATGGGCATATGCTCACTTGTACTGTATGTGCTGCATTGCATATAGTATTTCACCATTAAATATTCATGGCCCTATAACATAAAAATCGGCATCTGCCCTTGCGGCTATAAAGACCAATGAGACTAACATCTATTTACATAAACAGAAACAAGCGAAATATCTACATCCTTATTTATTACACCCGTGCAACTATCTGTTTTTTGGCAAAATATTTCTTAATACACAGTTTCCATAGTGCATGCAAAATTAAATTTGAAGCGGATAGAACCACGGGTGATGGCGAATTTATTAATAAGAAAATATAGCGTTCGTGTCGCTGCTGTTTTAATATTTTGGCCTCATTCAGGCTAAATTCTAGAGAGAAAATGTATTGGTATAATAATGTTATGGTGCCGCTGCGATGAGATAAAAACCGGCCAAGTGTATGTTGGACTACGCACAATGAAGGGTTCCGTAGTTAAGAAGAATCTATCTCAAGAACATACCTAATATTGTTTTTTTTTTTAAACTTTTGTCGCGCACATACTTAATGCAAATTTAAGACTTATATGGTTTTCTCATGGATGCCATTATCAGAGCTAGACCAAATTGAAATCGGACCACACGGGAAGTACCAGCTTTCAAATAAAAAAAGAATCATCAAAATCGGATCACCCAGTCGAAAGTTCTGAGGTAACAAAAATAAAAAATACAGTCGAATTGAGACTTATTTTTTTTTAAGTCGGTTAAAAAAAACATATATCACAACTGCATATATAAATTTGATGATTGGACGACTATTACTAGCTAACTTGTAAAGCCTACTTAGCTGCGATAGTTTTCCTTTTAATTACGCTATATACAGGGTGACTTGTAATTTGACATATTCCTTCCAGGAGCGTACGTAGTGTATGTGTACGTTCTACTTGCGCAGTAGTTTAAAACACGCGCAGTGCGAGTAATACTAAATACTGGTTGCAACAACCTGACTACATAACGTCGGAAGGATTGCTGTTTTGAGAGAAGATATTATCCCTTTATCTTCTCTCAAAACAGCAATCTTTCCACACTAAAAGAAGAAGATTGCGAATATATGTAATGTTTTCTTTAGTTCATTGTTTTAATGATAATAAATTAAGTAATACGACGTGTTGATCGGTATTTTTGTGAAAAAAAAAAATCATCTGAAAACCACATATTTATATATCAATAAAACGATTCTAAATATTTGGTCTAGCAAGTCAATGTCGAGGTTCGGTTACGTTAGTTACATTGTCCTTGAAACTCATCCCTCGTCTATCGTACAGCTACCTAATGCTCGAATGTGTGAAGTTTAAAACATAGTTATTTAATTTGGACTCGAATGATTTGTAGCCAAAATAGTGACAAACCAATTCCAAATAAACGTAACACTATTTGCCCGACTACGGCGAAGCAAAAAGGAGGGCTATAATTTAGTGACCGGTATGTATGTTCATCTGTTACCTCATAACTTCGAAATTACCAATCATAATTTGACAAATGGAAAGCTGGAAATTGGAAGCTTCTTGTCATATTTCGTTGGTTGTAGACTATGTGACGTCACATTAAATGCAATATAGCACCCTCTAGAGGACAGTCATGTTATTTTTTTTAAATTGGTATCAAATGAAAGGGTTTAATGAGCACATTATAAATATATATTTATATAATATTTTCTAAGTAAATAAATATGTTTAAATTGTTAAAAACAAGCAAAAGTGAGAATGTGCGACGAACGGCACGGCTGTAAAATTAATACCTATTGTACAATAAAACCCAAACAAAAAAAAATAAAGCTGCTCTGCAAATACTTTATCACGAAATTGTAACCCCAAAATAATTTAAAATAAAAAGTAAGTTCCAAAACTATAACCCGACTACTGAAAAATCATGCTCTAAAAACTATGAAACATGAAAATATTTCAGACAGAAATAAAGACATAGGTACAAAAATGGTCAAGGTAACGCCGTGGTCGCATGCCATTATAATTTTATAGGTGTACAGGAGGCATGCGACCACGGCTTTACCTTGACCATTTTTGTACATATGTCTTGTTCCAAATAGTAGTAGTTGTGATAAATTGGGTTTTACCATCAGGAAATTTTCTTAATAGCAGACTGGAGCCTATATTTATGCCCGGTTGGTGGCAATAGGCTCGCTCCCTATTACATGAGACTTAAACATAAAAATAAAATGTACGTAATGTAATGCACATACTATAGGTACACTACCTAACCCTTCGGGGATCACAGGCGAAATGTTGTGTGTTATTTCCAAATAAAAACCTGGTTTACTCTAGTTTAAAATCCCAGTTTCAATAAAGCTTTACACCAACAAAATATTTGAATAACAACGAATATAAATATTGTTTTGGCTGATGACAGCCATTATTCATAGCCCTGCTGTAAAAATGGCCAGTGTTGCCAGCACAGTTCTAGGCAGAAAAATACTGTACCCACCCTACGTATAATTTTATAGAGTCAGTGGGGTTAATTATGCAGAAACGGAATCTTTTGTACTAAATTAAATCTTTTGTTTGGAGAGTAGTTTAGATTCTAAGGCTATGTCTGGTTTTATACAGCAGCATTAAGTACTACCATTTTCTCTGAGTGATTATTTTGGTACTCTACAACAGTTAATTGGAGAAACCAGAATGCATAATAAAAGTCTGGTTATTTGTTTATTAAATCATTCAACTTTTTTTCAGACAGAAACTCAGAAAATTCATGATAAAAAACTAACAGCGTTTTTGCACTTAACATATATATTAAGGAACTGATTTTTATGCCTAGATTTGAATCTGAATTCTGCGAGCCAAAGAACCAATAAATAAATAGCAATTAATAGAATCAAAGGTTTGATTCCTGCTAAACCTAAGTAATTCTTTACAAGCCACAAACATAAACACCTGTATGTGCTTGCTTTCTCGACTTATCGAAGGCCTTTGATTTAGTGGACGATAACAGGCTCTGGGCCAACCTTGGAGAGGTAAGGGCTCCCACTGAACTCATTAACATCTTGCCTTCTGGTACAAAACCAGAAGAACTTGGTAGAGTGGGGGAATATTTTATTGGATGAGTATGCAATGGACAGGGAGGCCTGTCCTCTCCGAGACTTTTTAACTTGTACGTTGCTCAATTGATAGATGGGCTCAGACAGCCATGTCGGTTGGCATATAGATAACGTCTGACGACTAACATAGCTTTAAGACCTTTGTAACTTAGGGACAAATCAATTAGTCTGAATTTAATTAATTTATTTATTTATAAAGAAAACCTACGTCTAGCGTTGTCTATACAAAAAGTGTCACTTTAATAAATTCTTACGTTTAATTTCCCCCAGTTGCGCTATAATTCTTTGAATAACGTGACAGGGATCTAGCTGTCGCGTTTATGTATTAGTCAAGAAAGGTCTAGGATATACCCAGTGTTTACTTAGGTGTTATAAATGTGCCTACCACCTGCCAGTATGTAGTATAAAGTACCATAATTTTTAATGCTGATTCAAGATTTAAAGTTTATTGTCTTTGTATAAAATGGAAAGTAAAAATAATTCGACACCCTAAAATCTAACAAAATGTAACAGTTATAAAAAAATTGCTTGTCAAAATACTCCTACATGATGATGTCATGAAAGCTCCGAAGACTAGCAGCATTGCCATGTTGAATGTCAATACGTGAAGCGACTGTCAATTTCCAGGAAATTTCTTTGAAAAGCAAAGACAAACTTGGTCCCCAAAGCTTCAGCTTCCTTCTCAGAATCAAATCCAAAGTTATGCTGAATAGTGTGAAATAATGTGAGTACAAGTTAGTATAACTTTCAATGTAAGAAAACTTCAATTTACACACACACAGAACAAAACCCAGTACCTAACATAATATTAGATTCCCAAAAGCCCAGTAGAGATTTATAACATCAGACTAGCTACTGTGCCTATTTTACAAGTCAACTTATGCAAAGTATCTCGCCGAGTTATTGTTTTATCTCTTTCTGTTTTGCTATCTTAAGCGTCAATATCTTTGCCCAAAACTTTGTTTTACGCCATTCATGACTTTACGACCACACTTTAAGATGTTGGCTCGGTTTCATTGAATTATGTATGTTGGTATATACTGGGTTATATTTCTGTTTATACACTGATTTTGTTGAGTTTGTAAGTTGCGTCATTGAAGTTGGGAGCGAGTTTAAGCAAAGTGCTTCATTTCGTTTATAGTTATTTTGGGTTTATTAAAAGTAGATTGTGGGTAAGGTCTAGTCATACTGAAGCGAACGTGCGGGATGTGGGACGCAACTGCGTGTGTCGATAGTTTTAATGATTAGGGAGTCACAATTGGCGCGAGCGAATTCTTTCCCGTATCCCGCGCGGGATTAGCGTCAGTTTGGTCAGAGCTTTAACCAAGACTTCACAATGTCATTGCCATTCTCCCGATTTAGCTACCATGTTATTGCAGCTCAGTCGGGGGAACAGCACAGTTCTGCTTTGGTCAAAGGTTAGAGACCCTCTCAGAGGCTCTTACCACCGTTGTATAAATATTTTTATTCAAAAATATAACGTTCACAATTGTGTTTACCTGACTCATTATTTAATTTTATACAATGGAGTCACCATTGTATAAAATTAAACTAACGTTCAAAGTCAAAGTCAAATCATTTATTTCAAATAGGCCCATGTATGGCACTTTTGAACGTGAAAATTTACAAAATAATATAATTGATTCTAGTCGCCCCTTCCAAAAGGTAGTTTTCGTATGGAGAAGAATGGGCAAGAAACTCCACCGTTACTCTTTTAAAATGTTTTACAATAGTTTGTATAAGTACGTTCATCAGTTAAATAATTATATGTGAAGACGATGTACCTAGAATAAAATTACTATACCACAATAGGTAAAAAGAATTAAAAATGAAGCAACGACAGATAATTTAATTATGTGATAGATACATGGTGCCCACATATTTACAAACATTGTAAAAGTAGACGATATTCCTAAATTTTTTTAAACACATTTTTCTTTAACACGGTCATTACTAAACAATTCATTTAATACAGTTCTGTGCAAATAACAAACAAAAAGTCAATAACAGCTTCCAAAGTCAAATTAAGCACATAAGATAGCTTAAGTTGCATGCTTGTGAATCATTTCTAGCTCAAAATATGTAGTAACGAAACATTTAGTCAGTGGCTATTCAGTAACAGAGCTATAATAGGTATAAGTAATTCATTAGTTGCATTCATACTGCTTAATTAACGAGTTTAGTTACAGACCACTTGTGGATAAATTAATTATCGCCTTTTACAGTTAATTTGTTTGGTAAATTGATGTTGTTAAGGCAATTTATAGTTCTTCTATTACCTACCAAAATCTTTATGCTTTTAAATAAATAGATTTGTTCGACAGCGGCGTTTCTTAGCCTGAATAAATGTACCTGTTTACATTATGTTACTTTATCTAATTAGTGTTACCCGAACACATTATGTTTCTCGTTAAACGTCTTCAAAACAGGAGGAAGTTATATGTTCGTCTGTCTGTATTTTTTAAAATGTTTATTCATCGATATTTTAAACTAAGCGGAACAGGTTACTAAATATATCCAATTCAATTGTATTTTATCATTGATTTCCGTAAGGTCACGCCTGAATCAATTAACTATCGATATTTTCGTCAATAGTGAACCGATTGTGAAAATTCTTTTATTTGATTGAGGAAGCTTTTGTTTGGGAAGTTTTCGAGTAAGCTTCGATAATACGTATTTAATCTACTTTGTGTATTTTGATGATATTATAATACTTCCTGACACTGTTGTTTACATAGGAAGTAGTGTTATCTATATGAATTGTTGTGCAGTAGGTACAATTACAAAATGGTGAAAAAAAAATTTTTTTTTTCATTTGCTTTTCTTAAAAGGTATTTTTAACGTCAACATTTACAAAATAATATAATTGATTCTAGTCGCCCCTTCCAAAAAATAGTTTTCGTATGTAGAAGAATGGGCAAGAAACTCCACCGTTACTCTTTTAAAATGTTATACAATAGTTTGTACATTAGTTAAATAATTATATGTGAAGACGATGCACCCAGAATAAAATTACTATACCACAATACGTAAAAAGAATTAAAAATGAAGCAACGACAGATAATTTAATTATGTGATAGGTGCTCACACATTTACAAACATTGTAAAAGAAGGCAATTTTCCAATTTTTTTTAAAATTAGTAAGTCAGTGTGTGAGGAAGTAATCACAGAATGTAAAATCAATGTCATAGAACACAAAAATTATACATTTTACAGTTAAATTAGCAACCTGTTTGATTTTGTCTTGATTCTAAATTGTCCTATGGAGCAGGACCAGCATGTTTCCAAGCACTCTTGTCTTGGATATAATCAATCATAGGTAATTAAATACATAATCAATCTGCCTAGCCTTTCCCAACTGTGTTGGGGTCAAATTCTGGTTTAACCGGATGCAGCTGAATACCAGTATTTTACATGGAGCGACTGCCCATCTGACCTCCACAACCCAGTTAAGGGTAACACGATTCCCCGGTGAGACTGCTTGTCAGCTTCGAGCTTCGAGCTTTCGAGCTTCTGACTACCTGAAATGACTGTCAAAGATCTACGAATGAGAGTCAAAATAAATACGTACATCACAATATTTATTTACTAAGTTATACAGGATATAGGATGCCGTCGCAGTAAATCTCTTTAAGAATTCGATAGAGCTCCCGTCTTCGCGACGAATGAAATATTTGTAACCTTTTTAGCACCGGTTATAGTTGTTGTGGAAAAAAAGCACCTTAATCTAGAGATGTTTGCAACATTTCACCAGGATTCACTTTTTTTTTTTTAAATAGCTAAGTTTGGAGATTCAATAGGTTAAAATAGGAATCTTTTCGGATCAAGCATCACATTCTGTCAGTTTGGGAACTGCTAATACCTACAAGTAACAGGCAGTTTGGATATTAGCAGACGAAAAGATTCTATTGATCATTTTCTCTAAGTATTTTTTTTTGGTTGGGAAATCAAATAACTTCTCCCGCTCTGGGCGGAGCGGGAGGGCGTGTCAGACTCTTACTGACTAAACCCCACCCGTGTTCCTTCAGTTGCTTCTCTAGGTACCTCAGCTCTTCACCTGTACTGATAACCAGTGAAATCAATGAAAAAAAAAAATGAAAGAAAAGTCGCTAGTGACCTGACATAAAGCCATACAACAGGAAACAGAAAGTTGTAAGAAGGTACCACTGTTCGATTTAGCCAACCATGTATCCGATTACTCACGCTAACTACAAAGGCTTTTTTAACCCCAAGCCATACCTAAAACCACGTAATCCTGAAAAGCCTTCCCTTACTTCGTAACCGTATACAGTATGTGTAAACGGTGTTAACTTTATACAGTGTGTTTTATTATGATTTTTCTTCTAATTACCCACAGACAGCCTAGATGGTTCACCACAGGCGCGAGTTCTGAGCGTGAAGTCCCGGGTTCGATCCACGAGCCAGGCAAAGTGTTACTGAGGTTTTCTATTCGGAAATTATCAGAAGTAAGCTTGCAGCTTTTATTGAACAACTTTCCTTTTTGATTTCACACGTTTTCTACGTTAAGTTGGGATGTTTAATAACCAGGTAAACAGCAAAGCATTCCGCACAACACACTGTGAAGTGTCTCAAAACCAATCTATTAAACTTCCGTCTATATCAAGTACGTACTTCTGATAAAATCTCCGAGTTTGTATAAAGACGAACTTCGCTTAGTTTACGTAAACATTTCGAACTTCCATATTAATAGGTGAGTTTCGTGAAATATTGGTGTGGGCGTACTTAAAATTGATTTATTGTAAAACTTTGGACCGTGTACCGTTTGGAACTGAATTTTACAACCACTTTTGGTATTACAATAGACAGGGAATCTACCTCAAATCGTGCCTTTTTTAAGTAATGATATCGCCGAAAGAACGGCAGCGGTTCTTTAAATTCGAAATTTTGTTTTTGCCCTCTTTTTTAAAGTACCTTCTCTAGGCTACTATTAATCATTCCTTCTCACTCTAGGGAAGGTTGTTAATAGTATTTTTTTAAGCTCTGCATTATCATGCATACTGAAATATCCCTGTTAGTGTTAAGGTGAAGTGGTTGTTCAAGCATAGCAATGTTGAACATCATGTTAAAAATCAAGAGAATCCACTTCTAATTATTTAACACTAACAGTGTCATTTCAGTAGACACGATAACGCAGAACTTTGGAATA
Source organism: Omphaloscelis lunosa (assembly GCA_916610215.1). Lineage (NCBI taxonomy): Eukaryota > Metazoa > Arthropoda > Insecta > Lepidoptera > Noctuidae > Omphaloscelis > Omphaloscelis lunosa. Next base: position 17,795,431 of record OU744247.1, read on the forward strand.
TACTATTAACAACCTTCCCTAGAATGAGAAGGAATGATTAAATGGGACATAGTACAATAATCCATTATGTTAACAGTTATATCGATAGTCCAAACACAATACTTGAAAGAATGATAACGCTGCTCACTGTGGCAACAGCTGTTGGCTTTCACTACGAATCGCTACGATTTCGCTACGCGCCACGTAGCCGATAGCTTGTTACGTAGCATATTTGCTATGTGGCTTTTATTGCAAAGAACGCTGATTAGCCGGCTTTATCGGGATGTTATTTATTTATTATCTTTTAGGAATTTTCAAAATATCAATGATTTATTTTCAACATTTAATTTCGACCGTCCTATTTAAAACTAAATAATTATTTACCATAATCAGCCTGTAACGTTCCCACTACTGGGACTCAAAGCTTCTCTTGGTGAGAGAGAGTGGGCCGTAATCCACCATGCGAGCCCTGTGCGGGTTGGTAGATGTCACATGTCTTCGAATTTTTTGTTCTAGGACATGCCGGTTTCCTCACGATGTTTTTTTTCACCGTTTTGAGAGCATTGGTAATGAAAATAATTTTCGCAAACTAAAGCGCCTGTCTGGGTTCAAACCTACGACCTACAAATCGTAAGTCGCGGCCATTACCACTGGGCCACCACTGCTTTCAATAATTATTTATCTGTGCATAATCTAAACGTAATTTAATGAAGAAGTAAAATTGTTTGTTCAGAATATTTGTAAGAGGGAATCTCTGGAAGCGCTGATCCGATCACAAAAAATCTTTCACTGATAGAGACTCACGCTATTGCTGAGTTCCATAGGATATGTTTCATGTGAAAAGTCGCGGCGGACGCTAGTAATTGTTGTTCCAGAATCTTCACATACATTATTAGAATTAATAATACCAACTTCAAAATACACTCTTATTCCGCCAGTTATACCCTCAAATACCAGGAAATATAATACAGGAAATGGAAACGCGTTACTAAGGCTTTAACTGATATGGTTTATTTATAATTAATTATTAAAGCTTAAGTCAAATCATTTATTTCAAATAGGCCCTTGTATGGCACTTTTGAACGTCAAAATTTACAAAAGTAATAGAATTCACCCCTTCCAAAAGGTAGTTTTCGTATGAAGAAGAATGGGCAAGAAACTTCACCGTTACTCTCTAAAGAAGAATTTAAATTAAACATATGGTTATTTAAATTCAAGTCACGATTTCAACTTCACTTCTAGTTTGCTAAGTTAACATTGCGTTGCACAAAGTTTTAGAACTCCTTCAAGATATCGGACATTGATTAAGCTTGCCAGTAGAGGGATATACTAACTTTAACGTACTGTTTAATTCAGTTTGTTTATTTATACAGCTGTACTTATTATGTGGTCATATAGAAGAACTCTTTGCCGAAAATGGTCTATAAAATAACATAACATAACATCACACCTTGTTTCCCCGAAGGGTTGGGCAGAGGTGTCCCTGTAGCAGGTTCACCTACATTTCGCCAGTTATGTTTTAAGTCCCATGTGTCCCTATTGCCATCAACCAGGCACAAATCCAGACTGCAGGCTGATAGTGAGAAATTTCAGACAGAAAAACAAAAAAAAAAACTAAAATGGTCTATAAAATGTACCCAATAAAAAAGCTTTTCTTAAGGCATTTTTTTTACATTAAATTATTTATTATTATTTTTCTATATTTTTAAGTTTAAATAGAATATGACGGAGCAAAATCACCGGTTTGATTATCATCCTTATTGTAGTTACTCATTTACTAGTCAAATGAGGTGATAATGCCTTATTATTGCATATTAAAGGTTTTTTGTTACACCTTCCTTCTTATTAATTTCGAAACAGTACAAAAAAAAACATACGTCTTTGAATCCCTCAGAAAGACGAAAATGAACTTAACGAAGAGTCGAAGACAATCAATGCAAGAAAGACCGTAATCGTAACAGAAAACAGTAACAGTCAGTCCTTACACTATAACAAAAACGACCCATCATCATTAATACTTGATTGCCTCCAGCAGATTTATTTGTGCATCGAGAAAATTGTTCACGCAAAGAAAGAGCAGTCCTGTGGGCAATTTTAATTGAAGTACAGTGTACACAGTGGACCGATTACTGAACGAAATTAACCTATTGATTTCCTTTAACAGGCGGTGCAAAATTATGGGGACAATTACGAGTTGACAATGCAATCTCTGCAAAGGACTTTTATTTTAACCTGAGGTTTGATATCGAGCTGCGAATACGGAAAATCTAAAATATTGGCACTAATATTTTCTGTTTCACGATGTGCCTACTTTTACTTTTCTTGAAAATATGCTTTTATTTGCAAACTAATTTGGTTATAATATGACATTTTAGTCCATTAAGTAATTTCCTAAATGCACCTTAAAGAGAGAGAACTTAAACGTAGAGCCAAGTTGCTGTAACTAAAATAGATACCTACTTATATTTCTCGTCGATATCACATATAATGTAGGTCCATCGCTACTTCACCAAATTGCAAATCGCTATTGGCTAGCACCACTATTAATAGGATCCATCATATGAACATTCATAACATCACGCCTGTATTCCACGATGGGTTGGGCAGACGTGCACCTATTGTACACCCATATTTGGGCGGAGCATCGCCGTGTCCTCATGAAGGCGATCGGCGGCGGTGATCTCTCGCGTCCAGCTCTGGTTCAGGCCATGTTACAGAGCGAGAGGAAATGGGAGGCCGTCACCTCCTTCTGCGAAGCAGAAATGCTTGCGAAGGAGGAGGCGGAACGCGTGGGGGAGAGGCAAATTTCGCGCCCTCACGCCCCTAATCGCTGCAGGAGGAGACGCCCTGGGCGTCGGGAATCGCAAGCCGATTTCCGGACACTGTAGGTGTGAGCTTGCGGACGGTGAGCAATGAGTAGCTCGCCGTCCGATAAGGACCAGGCCTGAGTCGACGGCGCATTGTTTTCCACGCGCGTCCTAAAGATATGTTAGCAGAATTAACGGGTCCGCTAGGGCCGATGCCTGCCGGGGTTGCGAAGAAGTCAGAAAGGGAGATCGTGGCCCCCGACAACATGGCAACTGAAGGAACACGGGTAGATTTTAGTCAGTAAGAGTCTGAAACGCCCTCCTGCTCCGGCCAGAGCGGGAGAAGTTATTTGATAATTCCCCACGCATAAAAAGGCTACTACTAATTCCAGATGAAAAAACCCATTAACACTTTGCCCGACCCGAGAATCGAACCTTGAACCTAATGCTCAGCAATAGCGCTTGCGACCACTAAACCAAGGAGGCAGTCCACCAAATGAAGTTTTTGTAGTTTTATTCTTACAACTAGAATACATAGTACTTACCGATTTTTTATTTATTTATAGGACCGTCTAGATTAAGTACTTAGCTAGGTATCTACTCTATCAAAGTTTATCATCACATTACTCCTATTCCCGACCTTATTAGAAATTCTATTCATTTTTTTTAATAGGTCAAATTCCTTCATCCAAATTCTTCGAAAATTTTAAGTCCCTTTTATAGGAAGGAAAATTTAATTTAAGCCCGAACCAGCCGCCGACCAAAGTGTTAAATAGATTGCGCCTTTTTACTTCGGCGGCTTATAACTATTTTTATAGCCCTAATCTCGTGAATTTTAATGGAGGGCTTATTTTTTTAGATAATTTGTTAATAAATCCTTTGCTTTCAAGACTTTGTTTCGTGCAGGTTATCGAGCCGAATCGTCTTATGAATAAAATTAATGTAAAAATATTTTTAAAAACAAGCTTTTAATGAACTAAAAAGTACAAAATAAAACTTACGTAAACTCGAACTTTAGTATTAAAAGCTTGAGGCGTGAACGTCCTTCTTAACGGCTTATCTTAAAGAGTAAGAAGGACGTTCATGCCTCAATCTTTTCAGTTCAAGTTTGAGGACGATGTTAGAAACTACAGGCTGATCTCAGTTCTTACCACTTTATCAAAAATATTAGAAAAGGTTTTAATCAAAACAGTGGCACTCCGGGAGTGCCGACAGAAGTGAAAACTTGAAAAAAATCGGCACCGCGGTAAACAACGCGTTGATATCTTTTTAACCGTCTTAGGAATTTTCGATCAGGTCACGTGTCCTGACGCGAGTTTAAAATTTTTTAACCATTACAAAAAAGTGCACAACGCCGCTAAAGAAGTTTTCACTTCAAAAAGCTCACAAACTTTCTGCAACACAATGGAGATACTGTCTGAAGCCTAATTTGGCTTTAGATCGGGAAAAAGCACAGAAGATACCGTAAGACAATTGATAGATCGCGTTACACTTAAAATAGATCAAAAACAGAAATGTGTCGGCATATTTCTCGACCTGGCCAAAGCTTTTGATACCGTCATGATTCCTCTCCTTGGGGACAAGTTAAATAAGATCGGTTTTCGCGGTGATGCTCTAAGGATCTCTTTTGAGGATTTTCTCTTTGACCGTACGCAAAGAGTAGATGTAGGAATATGTTAGCTCTGATACTTGGGTTACCTATGGCGTCCTATAAGGCAGTGTTCTTGGCCCGAGTCTCTTCTTGACTTTTTTATTGATTTTTGTGGTAAGATCTTTACTTACGCTGAAGATACGGCATTAATATTTCACGGGGAACCTGAGACGAAGTTCGACGAAGCGCCGAGCTGGGACTGCATAAAGTAAGCCATTGGTTAAGATTTTACCGCCACATTTTGAACCTTTCCAAATCTATATTTCTCCAATTTTCCTTTGCTAAAATCAAACGTGTAAATTTAGATATTCGACTACATGCATATGCAACTTCAATTTTCAAACAAAATTTTCATGCACAGCTATCTATACATGTGAAACACCTTGGTGTTATTGTAGATGAAAAGCTTTGCTGGCGTTAGCACATAGACCTCACTACAACGCGTATAAGAAATCTTATTTGGGCATTTAAAAAACTTAGACACGTGGCCGCCTTCGAACTCCTTCGCACTGTGTATTATGTGCTCGTGCAGTCAGTCTTGGTATATTGTGTTACTGTACGGAGTGGTGGTTGCAAGACTTTTATGATTCACCTGGAAAGGCTCCAAAGATCTCTACTTAAAGTCATGTCTTTCAGACCCTTTAGATTTTCCACCAGAGTCCTATACGAGAAGTGTGAAGTTCTTACGGTAAAACAGAATTATATTCTGCAAATGGTCAACAAGCAGCACAGTATTTACACCTTATTATACAGAAATTAATAAGAAGCGCACCATAAAAAACGTTTACTCACCTTTGCACTGTCACACGGCGTCCGTCAGGCGACAGCGGGTATATCTTGCCTTCTTTTTTCTCTATAATAAGTTGAACAAAACCCTGAAATATATCCTCTAACGAATCGTGAAACAAAGAAGATAAATATCTGGCTACTGACACAGGATTACAACGCAACTGAAAACTTACTGCAATCAACCTAAATATATTAGAACACAAATCATTGGTATTCCCACACACATACACACACTCCAACACACACCCATGTATACACGCAAATACTCCAATACACATGCATACATAAACGTATACACACACGCGCATACTAGTTCCTTCTATTTTTTATTTAATTTTGTTTCATCGTAACTTTAATAATTTGTTTTTGTTCTAATTTTATTTTATTAATGTTCCTGATTTTTGTATTAATCCATATTTATTCTAATTTTAGTTTAATTTAATGAAATTATTTTATTTGCATTAATTCTAATTATGTTTTCTAATTACAGTTTTTTAAACTTAATTTTAAGTTAGATAATAATCATCTTTTGCTGCATATACTTGCTAACAGTAACACAAATGAACGAAGTCACTGACTCCTGAAATATTAATTATTAGGTACTCTAACTTAGCTCTGGAGCCGGGGTCTCAAATATTTCTGTAACCTTTCTATGGCAATAAAGAATTTATTTTTATTATTATTTAAAGGGTCTTCGACATTTCTCGGGACCCTGGGGTCCCGGACCTTTGAAAGGCGTACGAGGGGCCGAAGCCAACACGCAGAGGCCTGTTAGAATTTTTTTTTATCAAATGCGGCACCAACCGACGATTGTCCCTGAATGTACTATGCAAGTGCACCCAAGGACAACCCCCGGTTGGTGTAAGACTATTGCAGGATAAGGTAACAAAGATATTGGACTATGGGTTTGGGTGGCTAAAGTGGACTGATTAGCTGGAAGTATGCCAGGACTATATATAGCCCCTGCCTAATCAATGTTTTATATTTACATGGATAAAATGGCAGGGGGTGACTTGCTCACTCAATAATGGGCCACCGGAAACAATCGCTAGCACATAGTGATGTAGCAATAAGGGAGCAATATGTCCTGAGGAGCTTGAAGAGGTATTCCACGCTAGCTAGTGGAGAGGTATTCCACGGCTTTCAGAACAGTCCCAGAGTCCAGAAGATAGTCAAGATCCCTACGAGCACTTACTGAAATACTTCCTTCCTCCGAGCACGTTTGCTGTTGCGAATCTCCACTCAAGCCGGCCAATTAAGGCAAGAATGAGGTGGGAGCTCCGTTCCTCGTCAGTGTTCACTCCAACCGGCCAATAAAGGCAAGCCAGAGGTGAGGAACAAGACTTTTCCCGGAAGATAGGTTCCGTGGGGTTGCTACTGCCCAACAGCTGACCACATGCTGCCCTGCGAGTTTTTGTATCTCTCTTGATCTGGCTCCTCATCCCAGATCTGTTCCGGTAAAGTAAACTCTACCGGCACAGACCTAGAATTCGGAGCGCGCAAGCCCCATCATGACGTCAACGTAGAGATACAGCGGTAGCGGTGGGGTAATTATTATTAAACTTTTACTCAAGTATGTCGGAAACTAATAGTTTTCAATTGGAGGCTATAATCATAGAATCATCGTGTGGGTGCCGTGCCCAGTACAATCATAATCCTGTATCGTATCCTATCCTATACTAGTAAATGAGCAATATTTGTACGTATATATATTTGTAAATACGTTCTCGAAAACGGCTCTAACGATTTCGATGAAAGTTGCATTATAGGTTTTACGGGTGTGGAAAATCGATCTAGCTAGCTTTCGTAACTAGGAAAATTCATTTTCTCTATTTTCACAGCCTCGGGAATGTTTTACAAGGCGCAACGTTGGTATACCTCAACGATATGTTTATCTATTTACACCCGAGCAGAGCTTGGTCGATCAGGTACTGTGAATTTGTCACACGAAAAATAAACTAAAAAACCAGCCAAGTGCGAGTAGGACTCGCGCACGAAGGGTTCCGTATCTATACATCTACGATAAAAACGAGCAAAAAAAATCACGTTTGTTTTATGGAAGCCCCCTTAAATATTTATTTTATTCTGTTTTTTAGTATATAGCGGCAACAGAAATACATCATCTGTGAAAATGTCAACTATCTAACTATCACGGTTCATGAGATGCAGCCTGGTGACAGACGGACAAACAGACAGACGGACGGACAGCGGAGTCTTAGTAATCCCCTCTTTACCCTTTGGGTACGGAACCCTTAAAAGCATATTGTACGATTATGGTATTTTTGTCAGATAAGTAAATGAGTATCATTTTCTCAACCCCCAGTTCAAAGAATCTCTTACTTTTATAGCAGACATTATAAGTACATCATTTTCACGAAAACCACTCCAAAAATGTTCTATTTTGCTTAGTGCCCATATAAAATCGTTTGGTTTAAGTAGTCAGTATCCATTAGAATTTTACGATTTAGCTTCGATGGATTCACGAGGCTTTGGAAGTAGACTTACCGAGGAATTCAATTAAAAATCTATTATCGGATAAGAGTTATAATATTAGTGAACTGGAATTTTTTCTCATAAATTGATGCTCGTTTTATGGGTTGTTATAAAAGTGATTATTTTATCATTTATCCGGTAATATTTTTGAAAAGTTTTTGATTGAAATTACTTTGAACACAACTTGTAATGGGACGACTTTTTAACCGACTTCAAAATAAGGAGGAGGTTCTCAATTCGACTGTATTTTTTAATTTTTTTTTTATGTTTGTTACCTCAGAACTTTCGACTGGATGAACCGATTCTGATAAAAAAAAAAAATTTGAAAGCTTGTACTTCCCGTGTGGTCCCATTTCAATTTGGTCTAGTTCTGATAATGGCATCCATGAGAAAACCATATAAGTTTTAAATTTGCATTAAGTATGTGCGCGACAAATGGACGAATAACTCAATATCGCGCCAACCGATTTCGATGATTCTTTTTTTATAGTAAGTCATGCAATTTTTCTTGGAAAGCACCAGTTGGTGAAGTGGAACTGATGATGAAGATCACAAATAGCTACCGGAATTTCTCAATAATAAGTAGTTCACGGGTTGCGATTCGATTACTTTAATATGGCTGCAATGCAATTTATGCTCGTCACAATGCATATGGAGAAGTGGAACTGATGGTTAAGTACCAGGAGAACTCCTCAACGATTAACGTCCCTGTATCGGGAAAAGCAATATTTTGTAAAAGGTGATGAGCAGTTGAGATTAGGCTGTTGTAACTTAGGTAAATTACAAACTACCCACTAAAAAGCGAGAAATAAAAACTTTAAAGAACTTTGAAAAATAACTTAAATTTCGGAAGTCGGTGTCTTTGGTTTTAGTTATTTGCCACTGACTTCCGAAATTTAAGTTATTTTTCACTTTGTAGTGTTTTTTGGAAGTCGGTTTTTTTTTTTTAATAAATGTTTTTATATTAGGTTAAGGCTAGAACAAAATACAAAGTCCTTATCTAGTTTCAGGTTTCAAAGGATGGATGCCAAAATAGAAAGAAAGAAAGAACATATTGTATTTGGGGCACGCACAGGAAATACAAAACATTAATGAAATACAAAATATCAACAAAAATAAAAAAGGAGCATTATAAAGTAACAAACAAAAATATTTACGATCTTTGCGAGGCCAAAAAGACTCCCATCTCAGCATGATGCTGCAATATTTAAAAATAAATAAATACCACAGCACTGATGTTCTGATAGGGCCTGCTGTGATGCCACGGACATACCTACGGACCTATAAATACCACTAGGGGATTACAAAATAAATAAATAAATTAATAACTTAGTACATAATATGCAAACAAAACATGAGTATAAAACAGAAAAAGTCGGCAGCTGCACGTCGTTATACGATTTCAAATGTTGACTAAAACCTGAAGAATCGTTTGAAAGACAATGTTCGAATGGCGTTCATAGACAGAAACCCTTCTAAAGCAATTACATATAAAGAGATTCAGCCTATACTGTAGATTGAATCGGGAAGTGTTCATGAAAGTTTACATGGGCATCTTCTGGTAAGGAAGATAGTTTCACGCTGGGTACCGCACAATCTAACGCAGGCTCAGAAGTAGAAGGTTCGGGTAAAATGGTGCCGAGACATGATAGCAAAATTTGAAGCAGGCTTGTCTCGGTGCGTTTACGATATGATAACGGGTTTAATCATGGAATTATCATTTATGTTCCCCAAAATAAAAAATCAACTCAAGAGAAAACAGTTTCCATCACCGGAAGATGCACTGGCTGCATTTGAGAAGCGGATTGAAGAAGTGTCTGATGCGGACTGGAAAATGTGTTATGAAATTGGTTTAGATGTATGAAATTGTATAGACGCCAATGGAGAGTTATTTGAAAAGATATAATAAACAAATTACAACCTGTAGTATATTTTTTTCTAGTATCGCAACGAACCCTTAAAAGGAGATGAACGTGGTTAGTACTAAGTTCTATATAATATATTCTTGATATAATTATATAAGACTATACTATATAAATATTGGGTGACCAGACCTCTACCCAACCATATCTAGTAAGTGCAACAGGAACCTTTCCGACGATCGACATTTACGACTTGCGCCGGATGAAAAACACCTGGTACACTCTATTACACCTTTCATTCTAAAATATTAGGGAAAAACGCATATTTTTTTAGTAGAAACGTACCTGGTCTTGTGTAATAAATTCATCGAGTATTTTTGACAAATTTATTGAAACAGACAAAGTTTACGCTATCTATGTCTAAAAGGAGTGTGGGTTTGATTTTTGGCTTGCGGCCTATATTCTATAGCCTATCTGGAACTGTATTTCTTTGGTTCTTGTGTTTGTGTATGATTTAGGTGTTTTATTGATATTGGTCCTATCATACAAAACACATATGAGCGTGGGATATCGTACTGAATCATCAACCAGTGAAATAACCTCCCAATACTACCTGTTCAATTCGTTCAATTGTTTTAACTTTTAAGTATAGCACATCGCGCCTGATTCCCCGAAGAGTTAGGCTGCGAAGCATCTATAGGTACTACAAGTAGTACTTAAACATAACTAGCAAAATATACCCTTATTTCACCAGTCATGTTTAAGTCTTTATCTACACCCATGCTACAAAACCTTTACAAAAGTTTCTGAAACAGTTAGCTTATTGCCAACATTAAAACAGTCAGTGTCGTAGTAACCATAATATCATCCAAATTAGTGATATAATGTTGTACCAAATTTCATTATATAACTCGAATTAAAAAAAAAGAACATTGTCATGCACGCACGTTTCACTACCACAGCGTCGTAATTAAAAAAAAAACTTATAGATTATTCGAATTCACGTCGTATCCAGCCATTTTTATTCGATAATAGTATTGCAAAATTGTATTTCTGTGTTGTTTACAAAAATGAGTGATACTACCACACAAATGAGTGACATTTCTAGCCAATTATTACCAGAAAAGTCGAGAAAACAATATTGTTACACCCTATGATTTCAGAACCTTTTATAGAGGATTCATATCATGGGTATAAATAAAGTCTTGTAAGCAACTGTACATAAATAGGTATTAAAACACTCATGTGATACTATTGTCACCCACATGCATGCTTTAATACCCCTTATTATATAGGTACGCACAATTGTTGCATGAATAACTATTAGGGGCGACCCTATTGCCGAGTGCAAATTCAGCTAGCTACCTACTGAAAAATTCCTGACAGAAAACCTGTGTTAAATGTCCTACTACTAATATGAATAATGTTATTATGATATTATATATTATACTAGCGATCTGCTCCTGCTTCGCACATTTTTTTCCGATTTAACAAAACAACGAGATTTCTTAGGTAAATGTAACTTTAATATTAACGTATTATACACATAAACCTTCCAGAATAAATTCTCTAAACAATGGTGAAAACCTCATTAAAATCTGTTGCGTGGTTTAGAAGAACAATGCGAATATACAGGCAAACGCAAAAAGCGACTTTGTTTTATAATATGTATAATATGTCGGAGACAGGTATGTGTCCCTTTCGTTAAGGCTCCTACAAACAGGCGCGACATGTCACGTGTCGCGCCTGTTTGTAGGAGCGTTTATTATCAGCGATATTTTAACTACTGTGGACGAATTGTGAGTAGTATTGGTTAGTGCATAATAGATAAACTGTTTGCAGTTCAGATCACATTATAATATACTATCAAATTATCACACAGACTGGGTGCGATAAATGGCGTTTATTAAAATCACAAATTACCACAATAATCACAAATTACAATTAACACAATAACTGAGCATAACGAATCGAGTACAGTTCCGTGACGTCTTAACTCCGATGCGATCCGAGGCTGAATCCCTCCTCTCCGTGGCCTTAAAACATTACGACTGTAGAAGCGCGCTTTAGGTATGGGTAGATCACATAATGTCGTCAGAAGCGCGCTTGCGATTCGTTTCGTGTCGATAGATATAATACAATATATATAATTTATAAATGTGAAAGTTTTTATGTTTGTATGTTTGTTACTCAATCACGTGAAAACGGTTGAACGGGTTTGGATGAAATTGAAACTGAGAACATTTTATTCTAATTTATTCTGAATGTTTTAATAATTTCAATAATGTAATAATATAATGTTTAAAATAATGGTAATTGAATGTAATTAAATGTAATCATAAGTAAATATATTAATTATAATTAAATTAATTAATTAATTTTAGTTCAGTTAAGTAGTTGAGATACCTACTTACCTTTAGATTCTTTTATATCAAATTTATTTTAATTTTATTGTTTTTATATTATAAATTTTATTAATGTTGGAACGCCGATGTCTCCCCTCTCGGAGGTGGGCGGTAGTGGCTGCAACACAGTTAAAAAAAAAAAAAACTAATGTAGCTGTTAACAAACACAAAAAATTGTAAACCTGTTTTTGTTCCAATAAAATATTTGATTTGATTCGATTTTGATAACCTGGCCTAATACATAAGATTCTATTTATCCCGATAGTATGTTCCCGTTGGACAATTTTTGACATCCAAGCAGGCGAAGCCGCTGGCTATAGTAAATATATAATAAATTAAGTTCCTACCCTATTTATTTTTCTCAAAACAATGCACTATTTTTATCAACATATCAACCATACCAGGTACTAGACGACAAAGCATGAAAGGCACATTATTCCGCGTCAAACGATTGGAGGGAACCCCATTCAATAAGCGATGCGCAATCAATCTCAATCAAGTACAGGCAAAGAAATATCTTTACAAATTCTAACGTCAATAGTTGGCCTTTTCAGGAAACGAGAGGTTTCTGCACGATTATTCTGTTATGGAGAACTTTTGCCATTTAAGTGGCCATTGAATTTGTGGATAGGGATAGAGATTAGTCACGTAATTTTGATTGCACTGATGCGCAACGCCTGTATTATTAGACTACCCCAGACGCATTAGAATAGGGCAATAAAATACATTTAAATGAACCACAGATAATTTCTATTATGCTCTCCTAAATATATTATTAAACACTCTAACATTATGAATGCGCTGCTTTTTGTAAGCCTAAAATAATTAAACCTATTTAGGGGTCCTAAAAATAATAATAACCAAATAACTGAGGCCAACAGTTAAATATGGGAAATATTTAACTAATAAATATATAAGAAAATAAATGGCCTCTCAGTAAAAACCTTAATAGTGTGCTTTACAAAAATGTCTAACAAGTCAATTTGTCAGACCAAACGTGATATGGCAAGATATTTCTGTTATTAATTAGGGACCTTTAAGCAAGATCTAAACATTCCATAAGTTACAAGTTATCAATTATTTAAGTGGTTTGAATCTCTTTCAATTCTATTCCTAGAACAATTTGATAGTTAAGCATTTCAAGGAAAACTCAAGTAAGAATTTCTCAAACTGGTATTATTGAAAATATTTCTGTGGCCGGACATTCTTCATTCGTTGAAAGGAAAATATTTAATACCTTTTGTGAGACAGAGGGCCGAATCGTTGTAGAGACCAAATAGTAGATTGTCTCCTGAGACAATCTAAGTCAATCAATCTGCCTAGCCTTTTTCCAACTAGGTTGGGGAGCTTCTAGCCTAAACGGTTGCAGCTGACTTCTATTATTTTACATGGAGCGACTACCAATCTTTCCTCCACAACCCAGTTCCTGGGTAACACGATACCTACACCTTGGTAAGACTGGTTGTCAGACTTTTTGGCTCTGAATACCCGTAACGATTGTCAAAGATCTACGAATGACAGCCAGGACTAAAATCAAATGAACACTTATGAAACATCAGAAGCCAGGTGCATGGTTCCAATTGGACGTTTCCTATGAAGAAGAGCCGGCAAGAAACTCCACGTTTACTCTTTTAAAAATAATTGGCTTTTAACATATTTTCAAATAACAGTGTTAATAGGTATGGGAGGACAGTGCAGGTCTTTCAACAAGTACCAGGTACTTAACAAAATAGAAAATGGTCAACAAATCTAGAGATTTGTTGACCATTTTGCGTTTTTACATTCACAAAATAGAAAATAATCTATATATTAAAGATAAATTAATTAATAAAAATAAGAACCTATTTTAATCGAAATGACGTGATTGCTATTACAACTGTAACAAATATGAATAATTATCATGTCCACAAAAGCCACTAATACCCAATGGCTTAACGTGCTCTCCGAGGCACGAAGGGTATCGATATGTAATGGTTGATAACCCATCCACGAACCGACGGTGGCAAACGTAGCTTAACCTTCGATCGACACTTGCGGCTGTTATAACATTCACGATGCCTAAAAGGTCCTACGAAAAACGAATTGATTATTATATGAAGATGGAAAAATACGGGATAAACACCGTCACAAACGCCAGCGTCAAGAAGATTCTTTCTCATATTCGGACGACGATAAACTCCAAGTTTAGTTACTATTAATCTCTGCTACTTCTACCGTACAAGTACTAGTCAAACTGATAGTCTTGATACTGGTAATTTGCCATTTCGTCTAAATAGCATACAGATAGAAACCTGCGAAATGAAAGGGTCACTGAGCCGCTCAGGTCCTCCACCCAGTCATCCCAGGGCGGGACAAAGTAGGCCTCAGCGACCACGGCGATGTTAATCGACCACTGCGCCATACTCTGGAGCAACAGATCATGAGCGGCGGCGCAGTGGTGATTTTCGCCTGGAGGGGGCCGTTATTAGCACTCCATATCTACCCCCTCCCGAGCCCCCTGTGAGGGCACCCCTTTAGAAAAAATAACTAAGAAACTTGTTGTTTTACTAGGTCTGTGCACGGCACACAGTACAAACTTTTCCTTAATTAAAATATGTAATAATAAAATCAATTCAGGTGGTATCGAGATTGATAAAACGGACATTATTAAAACCTCTGGAATAGGGTGGGACCAGCCGGTTTTGTATTTACCATATTTTCTAGAAAATCCTTCTATTTTTCCAGCCACAACGCTAGTCGACTGTATGTTTGCAACGAAGGCCTTGAGGCCTTCAGACACAGATCACCTCTTAATTACTGTGAAGCGTCCTTGCAAGAACGCGACAACACAGACTATAAGCAGGTGGATCAAACAGATGTATGCAAGCGGCATTGACGTGTCAGTTTACGGCGCACACGCGCCCGCCATGCTGCCACGTCAACGGCTCGCGCGGCTGGGCTAAGTCTTGATCTCATCCGATAAACTGCCGGTGGGACTGCATCCTCCCAGGCCTTTGCTAAGTTTTATAGTCGGCCCATTATAGAAAAATATAATTTTGCTAAATAAAATTTACAAAAGTATACCCATGATTAATGATTGAGAATAATATCGAAATACTTGCGAATCAGGTGATTGTAATGTAATTGTTTGTTGAATCATTTAATATAAGAAATTTATAATTTTTATTATCTCGTGTTTTGATTTTATACACCTAGCCAAGAGGCATAAAACAAATGTAAAAATATCACAGTCTCTGAACATCTACCTGTTTATTTATATCGAAAATAAAACCACGAAATAATAAATATGATCAAATGAACTTCTTAAGTGAAGTTCGATCGATATAATATGAGTGGTTTTATTGAAAAATATAAATACCCAACCCACCAAAAACCCAGTTTATTTTTGAGAAGACTTGAACTCAAATCGCAACTCTAAAAGAATGAGGTCACCGTCTTTAGTACAGTATAGGGTAAACGATTCAATATTTTAATCGATTATTATTTAAAAGAGATCGATTCACTACCTATAGTAATTATAAATAACTTTTAAAAGCGTGCGAGTGTTGCCTTGTAGGTCAAAGACCTATCTGTTTATTTATATCGAAAATGAAACCACTCATATTATATCGATCGAACAAAACTTAAGAAGTTCGTTTGATCATATATAAACACCGAGGTCGCTGGCTTAACTCAGTCCACACCCACAACCAAGCCAAGTTAGCGAGATCCTGTTAGTTTAATTGAATAATAAATACAAAGATAAAACACGATCTCCAGAATAGTTTAAATAACCAACTTGAAACGCATAAAACCAATACATTGAAAGACTTAACTCGAGACGAAGTTGTTTGTATTTAGATTAACGTCTGGAAACGAAGTTTAGTTTTAATAAAGACTTGCCGTATAATCTAACTGTTATTGCTCAATTTAAAGTCTAACCTTAACGAGTTTTCATAGCTTAATTAGTTTACTCCTAGCTTCATTTTAATACAAGTTATTTATAAAAACAACTTGGTAACTTTCACGCAGTGGAAGACGGAAGAGTATCGTCGACGAGGCAGGTCTAGAACATCTTTTGTGATGAATCGGATGCTTTTATGATGGATTTGTCAGAAAAAGGAGTATGGAGAAGTTTGGAAGAACTATGGGGGAATACTTTGCCCATAATGGCTAATGACTGCAACACAGTTTATTAAACTAATGTACCAATAAAATATGATTATGATTTGATCATAGGTTGAAAAATCACTACATAATAATTATACCTTCAGTAAATTCTGTTAATAAAAAATAATTATCAGAAGCGGTCTTTTGATCCACAACGAGCTTTAGAAACTTTGATACACGAGTTAGTCAATGACGTTCTCTGGTTTAAACCCTTGGCATTTAAACTTGAGTGTGGGTGGAATAGAAAACATACACAAGTCGAGTTAAATGTTGTCTTAACTAAATGTTACACAATATGAACCGTAATTAATGTAAGTAGTTACCAGAGGGTATCGTCCCACGCATATTGAAAATTAATTCATTGAAAAGTTGTTTTTGTAACAACCTACGAATGAATGTTGTCATAATATAATTTAAAGCTATGTTAATTTCTCGAAAGAAGTCTTGATAAGCGGTTTTTGATAGATATCTTGTGAATTAATATAATACAATTTATTTATTTATTTGAAGTGTGCGTCGACACGGGCCTGGTCCTTACCGGACAATGAGCTACCCATTGCTGACTGACCGCAAGCCTGCGATTCCCAAACCCAGGGCGTCTCCTCCTGCGGTGGTTAGGGGTTTGAGGGCGCGAACTTTGCCTCTCCCTCACACGTTCCGCCTTGTCCTTCGCGAGCATTTCTGCTTCGCAGAAGGAAGTGACGGCGTCCCATTTTCTCTCGCTCCGTACCATGGCCTGAACCAAGACCGGACGAGAGAGATCACCGCCGCCGATCGCCTCCACGAGGACATGGCGATGCTCCGCCCAAGCCGGGCAGACCTCCACCGTATGCTCCACCGTGTCCTCCGGGCGACCCACACAATGGTGACACCCGGGCGTTTCCTCCCGCCTTATCCTGAACAGGAACCTCCCGAGGATGAGCTGTCCTAAGGTTACGATATAAATAGTAATCAGTACATTGATTTTAATTCTTAAATGGATCAATTTAGGAATTCAAGCCTCCAACTCTATTTTTCATAATTTCTCAACTAACCTCCAAATAATCTTACACTACAAGTTCGGGGGTTTAACTACTTAGCCATAAAACCAGATATTATTAACAGAAAACTAGTTTAGTGCACCATCTGTCATAACATAACATTGTTACGAGAATCTTTATGGACTAATACTTAATGCTTATGAAAAGACCGAGGCAGTCCCCGACATTAAAGGGCCCTGTTGAGGGTTATAGACTCTAATCAAAACGCTTAGAGCATCCGGCACAAAGGACCAAAAGATGGCGAGCATCAATTGTTTAAAAATACTACTATGTATATATACTGAATATCATGGGCGAAGGTGAAGGGCAAACAAAATCAATCAATCTGCCTAACCCTTTCCCAACTATGTAGGGGTCAGCTTCCAGTCTAACCGGATACAGCAGAATACCAGTATTTTACATGGAACGACTACATATCTGACCTCCACAACCCAGTAACAGTAACTGGGTAATACGATACCGCTTGGTAAGAGTGGTTGTCAGACTTTCGGTCTTCTGACGCCCCGTAACGCCTGTCAATGATCCACGAATGACAGCCGGGACCAACGGCTTTACGTGCTTCCCGAGGCACGGAGGAATTTCGGAATGTTAAGATGGTCTCCTATCCACGGCCCAACACCGACAAGCGTAGCTTAACCTGATGGATCGATCCGTGCGGCTGTTATTATTTAGACACGAGCTCCAGGTGAAGGGCAAACATGGGTACATTATATTAAGCGTACAGTTAAAAAATAAAGCCTTCTAAAATATTATATAACAATGCAAATGTTGACAGTTGTTAAAGAAGGTATAAAAATATATATAATTTAATAATTTATAAATGTCCAACATTTTTATACAAATATTATTTATGAAAAAAGAAAGAAAATTTATTTGAATGTCCTTTAAACCTCCATTTGATCGGAAATATTCGATTCGTTTTCCTATAAAAAAACCGGCCAAGTGCGAGTCGGACTCGAGCACAAAGGGTTCCGTAGCATTATGTATAAAAACGAACAAAAAAGTCACGTTTGTTGTGTGGAAGTCCCTTAAATATTTATTTTATTCTGTTTTTTAGTATTTGTTGTTATAGCGACAACAGAAATACATCATCTGTGAAAATTTCAACTATCTAACTATCACGGTTCATGGTGACAGATGGACAGACAGACAGATGGACTGACAGCGGAGTCTTAGTAATAGAGTCCCGTATTACTCTTTGGGTACGGAACCCTAAAAATATCGAAATGTGATTAAAATTGAGTCTCAGAACAACTCTCTCTCTCCCTCGTTTTATTGTTGATTTGATTTTATTATGACATATTTTGTCTGTAATTAATATTGACTACTTTTTGTACTGACCCTGATTGTATATTTAATTATTGACTATATTTTGCACTCGACTCTAATTTTATACAATAAACTGTCATTAATAATTAATTTATAATTGCCAATTTAATTAATAACATATAAACATTATATACGCCGAGTGAGGCAAAACATGTTGGACTGGTAAAATAAACCTTCCATCTATATGTGCATTCATGTATCATGTTACACATGTTTGAACTAATAAATTTATCTTTATCTATCATAACGTCTTCAAGTTCGCAATCGATTTGATGTGCGGTATTCACACTTCTAGAACAACCTTATTTGGGTCACTTCGAAATGTAAACTTAGAATGTAGGTAAGTACTTATAGCATTTTCCACAGGTCTGAGTGATGGGCCTACGGGTTAAACATGATAACAGTTCATCAAACTGGTGGGTTACTCCAGGCACGCCACAATACAGTAATTGCTTAGGTAAAAAAAAGAAATTCTATTTAGTCCGTCTTTCAGATAATAAAAACATATTAGGGACGTATTTTTTGCTTTATCATATTATTAAAAAATAACTTAGAACACACGCATTAAAGTTGGGGAGTGGGGGCTCGCTACGTCACAACTCAGTTCAAAATCTAGCAAGGCGTAACGTCATGCCACATTTTAACTCAATGTATCGCCGTAATCTTTTGATTACGTCAAAAAAGATAAAATACGTGTCCAATATTTTTTATTAATCTACCTTCCGGACAAAAACGCCCGGGTGTCACCATTGTATGGATCACCCGAAGGACACGGTGGAGCATACGGTGGAGGTTTGCCCAGCTTGGACGGGGCATCGCCGTGTCCTCGTGGAGGCGATCGGCGGCGGTGATCACTTGCGTCCGGCCCTGGTTCAGGCCATGGTACGGAGCGAAAGGGTATGGTAGGCCGTCACCTCCTTCTGTGAAGCAGTAATGCTCGCGAAGGAGGAGGCGGAACACGTGAGGGAGAAGCAAATTTCGCGCCCTCACTCCCCTAACTGCCGCAGGAGACGCCCTGGGCGTCGGGAATCGGAGGCCGATTCCCAGCCACCGTAGGCGCGGGCTTGCAGACGGCGAGCAATAGGTAGCTCACGGTCCGATTAGGACCAGGCCCGGGTCAACAGTGCGTTGTGTTCCACGCGCGCCTCAAAGAGATGTCAGCAGAACTGACGGGGTCCACCAGAGCCGATGCCTGCCGGGGTTGGGGTAAAGTCCGAAAGGGATACCGTGGCCCCTGGCAACCATCAATTTTTTTATCAGACCTAGCGTTCATAAATATTTCGTCAAAAACCACGGTAATAGTCTCTGCATTCACTGTTCCTTTTGAATGATATTATTTCCTAGCAAAATGTCTAGGTATAATACCTATGTTGGGGGTGCAGCATTATACAAGTAACTCCCGGGCCCCCGAGTCATGGTTACTGGAAGGGAACACTGGGTTTAAAGTCGTTAGAAGTCCGACATAACCCTCCGTTCTTCACAGACGGAGGGTATTTATGAGGAACACCCCACAGAGAAAAAAAAAGTTTAATAAAAATACAACCTACATAGCGAAATTCTCAGAAACACTCAGCAGTTGCATTCCGGGCCTGAGGCGGTGGTAAAACGAGGAAAGGATTTTCTATTGAACAAAACTAGCTTGTGGCTACATACACACTTTGGTGATCAAATATAAGTAAGTATAAGATACCTTAATCGCATCGATCTAATATTTACCATAATAACTGTTGCGAGAAATATTCTTATTTAGGTACCGGTAACAGTTAAAAAATTAACTTGAGCTCATAATTTGGTATTTATGAAACTGAGAGCCTAAAGTGAGTTTTAATACCTACTTACTCATCCGTATTAACGGAAATGTACACTTACGTCAATTTGTATGGAATAATTGTAGTTCCCTTCATTGTCACCGGACGGTGGTTATTCAGTTTCAATACAACTTGATAATGGATTAATTTATTAAATTAGATTAAAAATATAATCAAATATTATTTATGCGAACTTCCATAACAAGCTCTTGAGTTGGAACAAGTGTGAGCCCGAAGCGTACCGTGCAGAAACATTCACGTGCGTACAGCTTTGGCCATACTGAAGCGAATCCTGCGCGGAAGACACTTGCGTAATTCTCGCGGCAATGGTGACAACTAACTTGCATGTTTAGAGGTGCTCAAACTGGAACGAATAGTCGCGTGACTTCCTAATCATTAAAACAACGGACGCGGGCGGGCGCGTCCCGCGCGAGGTTCGCCTCAGTGTGGCCAGAGCTTACAACCATCAAAAATCATATTTATTAAAAACATTTGTGAGGCTTGTATAACAGAAATAACTCGAGTGAAACCAGCATCAAAAAGCAAGTAATCTATAAAAGGCTCCCCACATGCGGGGAGTATTTGATGTTCTTTGGTTTCATCTGATACGGTCCGATAAAAATAATGGCATGTAATGTTGAAAGACGGCCTCACTTTATGAAAGCATGAGTATTTTTTTTTTATTAAATTTATATATGATTACTCTTTACTGAAAAGGTGTTTCATCAAATTCATGCGTGGTGAGTGAGCACTGATAATAAGTTAGGTAGCCTCATTTTACCGCACCTAGCCTGCCAAGAGATGAATCCTTTGGACAGTATCCTGTACCTACACACTTTCCACAGGTACTTGGTAGTTTTTCTGAAGAGTTGTATTTTTATTAAAACTGATCTTTAATTTTTATCAAAATCATAAAGCACAACTGAAGGTGAGAGCACCTTATCTAAAAATGTTCCCTAAAAATAACAAAACAAAAATTCTGACACGAAATACGTTTCTAATTTAAATTAAAATTCACATTTATAAGATTTTAAAAGGCAAACAGTGTTCCAAAGTTAAGATTGAAAAAGTAAAAGGAATGTCTAATAATATTTTCATAAAAGATGGCTGCTAATAGAAAAAAGGCGTCTGGGTGTAGGTAATAAAGCCTTAACGTATTTCGGTACGTAGGTACGTACCCGCAGGCGTATAGATTCTTGAAAAGGGTTCGTAAAGCTTCGTCGACACTTAGGTACGTTGTGTAAATAAAACAGGAGGTATTTTTTTTAATATAATATTATATAGTTTGGAATAATTATTAGGTTTGTTTCGTCTGTTTTGTCTTATGAAAGTTTACATTTGAATCTTCTAAGCGTATCGGTCCAAAATTCAGCTACAACATTTTTTTAAAGACATTATTTGTTTAATAGTTAGGTTGACAGCACTACTGTTCGCGTTGCGAACTTCCGGAGCAATGGTGGGGCGACACTTGCCAAACGAATATCGGAACGCGTGATCGGCAGTTGGTTGTTGGATACAGTGCGCGTAACATCTCCAGAATTGTTATAAAATTGTGTGATTATAGTGTGGTTATATTTGAGATTAGAAAATAAATGTATAATTATTGTGCACGTGTGTAGTTTGATTAAAGTCTATTACACTATCGCAACAACTAAACAAGTTTGGAATTTGAAACTTCTGTATATCATTTTTGATCAACAAATATTAAAAACGCCGATTGATAAGGCATTTTAATTTCAATATGGGCGATTTTCTGCAACTGCAAAAACTTATTTTGTAATTCACAGTATCATTATGAAATACAAATTTATCTTTGCGATTTTTAAAATTTATCATGAAAAATATTCTTCGTTTAGTATTTTCAATTTATTATTTTAATATTGTACGGTGGTACGAAATCCTTAGTTTGCGAGTCCGCCTCGCACTTGGCCGGTTTTTTTGTGTATGTGTGTGCCTTAACCTGGGTGCCTCTTTCTTTCAAATAAAAAAAAATATATGTATATTATTATATATTTTTTTTATATATATATTTTTAAAAGACTTCTTCTTTTTATCGAATTGCGCGATAGCTTATGTTTTTCACGCGTATTTATGATCTCTGTATCTTTTTGAAAATTAGATTTTGGTGGGTACTTTATCCAGATTCCTTCTAAAGATTAAAAAAATATTATTTAAGACTAAATAAAGGTGGGCAAATCACACATAGAACTACAACGGGTAACAAAACCGCATTCATCAATATAATGTGTAAAAATACGCCTCTACATAGATTTTTCTTATAAAAAAGCCTTCAATTTATTAACCCATCACATTTACCAATATTTTTTCAACCATGGTAACACAGCGGTGCGCCCCACACGTATAACAAAATAGATATATACAGAAGGTCAACTCTATACAGGCTGAAATTGAATTCATTAGCAATATTTTAGCAAGGTATTCCAACCATCATACTTCTTCATTTTAATTTAATCCTATGTTTTTTTTTTTTTTTGTAAGTCATTGTTTTAATTTATTATTAACGATTTTATAATTATCTTTTTGTAATAGTTGTCTTAGTGCGACTAATTTTGTACGCCATGATTGGCAAAACATATAGCTACCTCTTATTATTTTTAAGACCTGTATAATTCTACACTCATGTTTTACAAAATAAATATCTTGTATCTTGTATCTCTTAGGCCAAAAATATCGAAAAACCAAAAAAAAAATGGAACTCAAGGGGACTGCCGACAGAAGTGAAAAATTTAAACTGGTATATATGATAAAAACAATATTCATCATCATCATTATCATCATCACAGGAACTGATTATAATAGGTATATTTATTTGATAGACGTGCTAATACGACGGAGATCGTAGCGGTGTGTCGGGCGCGGGCTACGCGCCGCATGCGCTCCTCTCGCGCCCCTTTGGCCCCGCAGACTGATTTGCGACGCGTTCAGACAGTACTCCCATGTTTGGGCAGCATTTAGTCCAAAACCGGTCAATGTACTTTCAGCCTGCCTATAGCGCCTGTATAGCCTGTCAGCGCGAGTACGCTTGCACACGCTGAACTGGCCTCGTTCAAAGCTTCGTCCGCTGCGACTTGGGATGTGACTTGCGTCAAGCGACACTTGCATGTGTTGCCTGTTTCCGTCCGTCGCATCGTGGTGACTCGTGGGACGCTCTAAACAACTAATTTCATTTATTTTCTTCGCATTCTCTGTCGCACGATGCTTGTAGCTTGAACGTGTAGCTCGTGTTCACGGAAGAAGTGTGACTATGGATGCGTACGTTTTCGCTTATTGTATGCAGTTGACTTTCTGTACCTACTTATCTATTGTGTGCTCTTATACGCGGAACATAAGTTACCGGTATTGCGTGAGCAATCTATTGACTGTGTAATTTATATCTTCAGGGGAATTTTCATGCTGAGACTTTATTAAGATAATGATAAAACTCTTGGGAGCTCTACAAGGAAGTTCATAAAATTTACTGAGGCACGAAGACGGAAACCAAAAATAAATTGCATGCGTGTAGGGGGCACCTGATGTGCGAGTTTTTTTTTTAACTAGACTTCTCCGTCCCCTTTTTGACCTCCACTGCTTACCCCTTCCAACATTCGCGAGGCTGCGCTTAACAGGCGGAACGAGCTAAACAGGTTTCAAAAAAATAAAAAAATAGGTATCTGCCACCATTGAAACTGTAGTGTACCTTAATTGTAACGATTAAAAGACATCTTTCACCATTATAAGGTCAGTAGTGTCCTCTTGTAGTAAATATAATCATGGTACAAGTTCACCACAAATCAACAACATGGCGCTAGGGTCTAATCGATTAAACAATATTTATATTTCTTAGAATGTTTGGAAATAATAAATATAATAAGAAAAATAAAAATAATACTTACAGTTCATACGGTTGGCAACAATATGGCTTCTTTAATTAGCGACTTGGAGTCAGCAGCTACATCTTTTTAACAAATTGGTTAATTATATAAATAAAATTCGATGACTCGTAAAAAGAAGAGATTCAGTGTAAGAATTAAACGTTTCACGATTATGTGGAACTAAGGACGCTGTGAGTATTAATTTGAGTTATCCTAATATGTACACACTGTGTAGGAAAACCATGTGCGTTATATAATTTCATCATGACTTTTCTTTGCCACCGGTCCTTAAGATAATTATTATAATATAAAACTTAATAAATGGTCATCTCCTCTTTGTAAACTTCATTGACAACGACAGTTCAATTAATTAATTTGGAAGATGGTTTGCATTAATCACAGATTAACAAAGACACAAGAAACAGGGTTCCGAATGCCGAATGCTTCTCCATGTGGTGTTGATGCTACCGAATACAACCGCCAACGATGCTGGAGTTAAAAACCTAATACGAAACATCCCTTAAAGTCTCATGCATTTACCGCTAGGTAAGTTGTTGAATAAGAAAAACTATCCTTAAAACTTACCTCTTCTGGTCCCGAACAATCTAAATAACAAATGGATGCATTTAGTTAGAGGACCGTTTCTATGAAATAACACTTCTATGGCTAGGCGTCAGTGTAAATTGTAAATTCTGATGTAGGATATTCATCAGAAAAATGATATGGGCTGAAACATTTAAAAGTTGCTAAGGCAATAATAAAACAAACCTTTACTAATGAATGAACGAGATGAATTTACAAGTATCTAGACTCTTTTTAGATACTACTAAGAAATAAGTGCAGCGAAAACTAAAGGGAGGAGAACCATTACTAGGTATTATTGTCGCCCGTCCAATTATACAAATAGCAGCATTTTATTGATGTAAGGTACATTTTCTTTCCTTTTACCGGTTCCTGTAGCATTGGCAAAAACTCTTCTAAAACACTTAGTAGGAAACCCACCCTTTTTTTTTGGGTGGGAAATTATCAAATAACTTCTCCCGCTCTGGGTGGAGCGTGAGGGCGTGTCAGACTCTTACTGACTACAACCCACCCTTGTTCCTTCGGTTGCCCTGTTGCCGGGGGCCGCCATATCCCTTTTGGTTTTCTTCGCGACCCCGGCAGGAGGAAAGGATTTCTAAGGTGAGGAAATCCACCCTAGAAATACAGGAACCTCTCTCGGACTGTTCCTGAATAATAAACGTTGATCTTAAGATTACGCAAAAGCCTATCAATTTTCCGCCACCATTTTGAAAGTAAGGCTGATTCCCAATCTTTTCTTATCACTCTTTACACAAGAAGGGACTGCCACCGTCTTGAACTAATCGAAAGTTGCTTTGAATATCTTTTAGGTCCTACAATCTAGATAAAGAAACACGAAGATTTATGCCTATTTTCACTAACACTAGGCGACACCCACACGTTGTTGGATTTTCAACGCACGGCTTAGCGTCGAAAGTTGAAAATCAAACAGCGCGATTTTATTTAGGCACTCATTTAGATGTCACTTAGTGTGAGTGAAAACGAGTACAAGACTTATAGTTCTTTGCGAAGCCACATTTAAGTACCAAGGCCTGTTTAAATATATGAGATAAGGAGTATTTGAAAGAAATTTGGCTACTTTGGATGCGAGATTTGCTTGTAGATTAACGTGAATAAGTAGAACGCTAAAGAAATTCATTAGAGGAAGGACATATTTATGTTCTGACCTGAAAGTTATATTATTTTGTGCGTGTTTTATTTTCACGAGTAACTACAAGTTCGGAATATTGAATAGTGAAGGAATGTAGTTCCTAATCTGCTTCCAGCAATTAACACAACACTGACTTCTTTCTGGTTTTTAAGACTATGTGCACTGGACAATGGGTACCTAGGTGCTTACCGCGAAGAATTCTTGCCAAGAGTGTTAATAAAGATGGAAGTTAATAAACTACCACAGATTAAATACAGATGGGACACTACGCAATTTAGGTATGAAGCTACAAGTACGCGGCGGGCTCGTTTCACTGTGCCAAATCAGTAGGGTTGCGTAACACGGCTAGGTCATGGGTAAGGTCACTGATCTCTGAGTTCTGAGCACTCGCACACTTAATTAGGAAGGGTACCATCCTTGGAAGCACGTGGTAGACGTGGGGGCCTGTTCAGCACAGGCTCAGCAGTAGGCCGGTCCTCGCAAGATGCTGGTAGTGAGCGTCGGTCGCACGTGTAGACGTGGAGCAGCATTTAAATAAATGCAAATTAATGTTTTGTGAATAGAAAAGCTTGTATTATTGTGACTTAAAAGGCTGTTTCATAAACAACGAAACAAATGTTTATTTTCTTAGCAGTACAATAAATTATTATGTAATAATTAATAAGATACTAATAATATGTATCACGATTTTATATTGCAATTTAAAGTAACATGGTGTTAAATTGGTGTTTCAAACGATTTTCAGAATATCCAGTTAATATTCTTATACTTATTATGATATTTTACTTAGAGATTACAAATAAATATATACTAAATTGTTATATAATCTTAATAAAATAATAAGATAGTTCCACTACATAAAATTTGTTAGTTATTACTTAGGTGAGAAGTTATTTAGCAGTTATATAAGACCATCTATGGTTCATTTATAATGGCGGGAAGATTACTATGCACTTGAGTAAAATTGGGTAGCTATAAAAATATGACCCACCAATTCAGGGACTCTTTGATTAACAGTGGTGAAAAATGGAATACCTATATAGTTCATGTAAGTTAATTGATCATATTTCTTTATTATTGCTGATACCGATGTTTTCCTATATGTGTTAGAATATTGTGTTAAATCGAATTAGAGAATATTCATGTTCCGTTTCTTCCCGTTAATAAGTTAGGAGAGACCATTTCTCAAAGTTCTAAGAGATTAATATGATAGCATCAATATATGCTAATGTAAAACTGTGTTGATAAAATACTTTAAAACAAGGTACCATGGAGTTTCTTATCCTTCTTCTCCATGAAGACCTAGATTTGGAACGGATAACTAGCTTTCTCATTGACGATACCTACCTATTTATTGACAAGCCTAATTGAAATAAATAGTCGTCTTTATGTGCTTTTGTTCATAAAATCCTTTCCCTACACACCATATTCAAAGACACTTACATACATAATATTTAACTAGTAACCATTCTGACACTCAAAGCTCGATAATTAAGTGGATATCAATGCCTATAAAGGTAGTTTTCATCCACATTCTAACACGCTCTTAAGGTTCTAGGTGAGCCTACAAACTATTGGGGTAGTTTAATTATTAATATCATGGTGTCGAAGTTAGATACAAATTACTGAAAGAGAATGGGGGTCTCATAAATGCACATTGTTCCCGAACCCAAACGAGAACAATAATTCTAAACGTTTATCGGTGGATGTTTTAGTTAACTTCGTACGCAACAAAGCAGAAATGCTGAAGGCATTGCATCCTTCACATAGTAAAAAAGCTGAAAGCACTGACAGAAAAACAATACTCAAAATGTCATAATATGTCACACTGCAATGTTTCTAGCGGGCCAAGTGAATCAAATAAACAACGCGGTAAGTTGATAAGCGCAAAGTGCAACGCAAATCATCTACTTTATACATGTTAAGAGTTTATCAAATGCGACTTAGACATAAAGCTTAAGCTTGTACGCGAGCACAACTTATGTGAGAATTGTTTACATTCGAGGCACTCAGTAAATAATTGTACGCCGTGGTAAGCCTGCAGATATTTTCTCTGATAATGGTCGTAATTTCGTAGGAGTAATTAACGATTTTTTTTTTGTAGTAATGATAGTAGTTCACAACTAGTCAAAATTATTCAACTGCATCTTACTTTACATTGACACGAATCTCCAAATCCAAAATATGCTAACACGTTATACCAGCATGCAACAATAATGTAGGTACTGAGTTTATTACAATATTGCATAGATACTACTAATAATTTTCCAAGTTTCAAGACTGCCTTCAAGTGATAAATGATTTTATTTCTGTAACTAGATGAGGTCGGCGTGTCTTATCTGACTACTCTGAGAAGAAAGGCCAAAACAAACTGAGAGGTCACAGTCTCTTTTAAAGTCCAGACATAATTTTGGTCAGATCATCTGAAGACCATGTAGATTAGTGCCTGAAGTGGTCTTTTGAGGAAAGCATCACACAGATTGAGAGGGCCTGTCCAGTAAGGGTAAGCATTTGTCAGTTATAGTGCAGCTCAACTCAAAATTTAAGGAGCTCAACGATTCGACGAACAATACCAAAAAAAGTACATTTGGGTAGATCACATAAATTACTCAAACTGTTAGACCATAATTAGAACCAACTGAGAAAAAAATTAAAAACAAAACAAAAAGGAATGACCTACATAGTCTTCACATTCACAAAAATAATATAATACTTTAAAAGTAAATATTCATGTCATTGTCATTTCTGGCACAACTTACGTTTAATGAATGATTTGAATTTATTAACCCTTAGGTCTTGTACGTGATCAATATATTGTAGAATGTTCCGATAACAGTTCAAATAATGCATTGAAAGCAAAGGAGGATTTCGAAACAAAATAGACGCAAAACCAGATTTACATATTGAAAGGTATTTTTATGATCCAGGTCCTATTTTGAAATGATCGATAACCTAAGTTGATGGACAGTATTTTTATTACGTAGGTTCAAATTTATAGAGGGTCTTGTTAGATAAGCAGTGGAAACGGCTTTTCAGTCCAATCTTTGTATAATTTTATACAAGAGGTACCTTTGTAGGTTGATGTCTATAGATAGGTATCTACCTTCCTTTTCCCTATACCCTTTCGCTATAGGTGCCGTAATCAACGATCAAATAATCGATTTAAGGGTCTTTCAAACAGGCGCGATACGCGACGCGACACAAAGACACCGCTCGTCGCGCGACGAGCGGTCTCTTGGTGTCGCGTCGCGTGTCGCGCCTGTTTGAAAGAGCCTTTATGCAGTAGTAGGTACCTAAGCACTTCTCGGTCCTTTTTTTCATGGAGTCTCCCATTTTCCATAACTCTGTCTCTTTCTATGTTGCTCTTTCGGACCACCTTACTAAACCATTTATATAGAATAAATGGTTTATTCAGGTGACCATTTATTCTATTGATTATTCCGCTTTCAAGGACTCCGGCTATTTATTTATTTATATATATCTACTTTATTGTACACCAACAAAAAAATTGCAAAAAATACATTTGACACTGCAAACGTACAATGGGCAGCCTTATCGCTTTCTCTGATCTCTTCGAGGCAACCTTGGAATGGACAATGATTTCGTGGGCATAAAAATGGGGTTGTCATACGGGGTACCTATAAATACAAGATACTCTAAAGATGCATAGATTAGGGTTGGAAAAAAAACAGTTTTTTTTTTAAATTATATAAAACAAACCGTTCAAAGTGTTTTAAACAAGTTTTTTTTTTTTTTTTTTCATTAAGTTATTTATCAAATTCATTATCAACACAAATCGATCAAACCTAATATAATTCATTTCTAGCCAATTTTAAAATTGACCTGAGGAAACATTTACAAAAAATGATCATAATAACATAATAAGTAATCACAGCAACGTAATAGTCAGTTAGTACTAACTAATAAACTCAAATAAACTATCTAATCTGTAAACATACTTTCTTTTTTTATTTTATAATCAATCTAAGTAAGTATGTAACACAGATACTGAACCACTCAGTACACTCTGTACCTTACCTAAAAGTATATTTAAATATACTTTTAAAAAACCCCCAAATTATTGCGGGGAATTACCTTTTTTCGACAAGTGAAGAAAAACATACACATAGGCACATAGGTAGGATGGACTATATTCAAATAAGCGGAATCTCCAAAATTGTTGCGGGGAATCACTTCATTTCGACCGGCGACGAAGTGTATAAAGCTATCTAACCTTTTAAATTTCTTTTCGAGCTATTTCAAGTCCTAAAAATTTATAACTTTACATTTATTTCCATTCATTCGCGATTTAAAAACATGTTTTTTTTTCTTAATGTTTTAAACATTGTTTTAAACTTGTTTTATTATGTGATTTTAAACACTGATTTATTTCAAACTGTTTAGAATACGTGTTTTAAAACAACTTGTTCGTTTTATGCCAACCCTAGCATAGATACATATATACATACATACCTACATACTAAATGTAAGTATAAGAATATTTATATAAGCAACGAAAATATATGACGACTATCTACAGATTATTACAGCTACGAGAACAAGATCACAACAACAAGTAAGTATTGTTTCCTTCACGATTTACTTGAGAGGAGAGAATACAAATCATGAGAAAATAACTCTTCAGCGGTTTGTAAGCAAGAATTCACTTACAAGAATTTTTTTTTTTTTAAATCTGCAAAATATTCAGTTCGAAACGGGGAAGGTCATTCTCCATAATCTGACACACCTGTTTCGTTGAAGCCTGTTCATCAATATGCATGGGGACCAAGTAATTGGGGGCCATCATAATTGTGAAACATTAAGAAGTTCCCTGCTTAGGTAACTGCAAAATATTCATTGGGAAATCTTTTGATGACGCAACGAACGAATATAGCGAATCTTTGAAACTCCATGACGAAACCATTAAAGTTTTTTATTGAAGTGAAAAAGTTGACGAGTTTTATTTGAAGCTTTTGTTAGCTAAGCAGTTTCGCAAGCCTTAATCGAATTTTAAAATTAAAGGTTGTCGGTACCTTTATTATTAGATACGTACCTACTTTTTGGTCCTAGTAATTTCAAAAACGAGATAGTATGGTAACCGCAGATGTTTTTGAATGAAAACCAACATAAACTGAGACTATATTCTGATGCCACTGGAAAGGAAGTAAAAAAAATACCGCTGTTGTACGGTAGGTAGCTATGGTTATACAGGGCGTCCCACGGGGTTCCCTCTATCTGGCAGAATTTTGATGCTCCGAAATTTATTTGGCATAACACACTTGGCATAATCTTCTTTAAATGAATATATATATGTCATAAAAATAATTTAATATAATTATTGTTTGGCCAAATGTTTATATGTCCGAATTTACAAAGGCATACTCTTAAGATGGCAGAATTTTATTTGGCATAATTACTTTTGGCAAACCTTAATTTCGCATAATTTCGTAATAATTTAGAAACGTCATCATTTGGGTTAGGTTAGGTTAGAACAGTGACCATTAACGCGCCAGATACCCTTATGCCAAAAGACGATTCTGACAGTGAACTTTCTGCAATATGATGGTTCTACTTTAATTATTATAGATATGAAATTTATGCCTAAAGATGATGATTCTGACTTACAAAATTATGCGTCTTTAATGTATTATAAATGAGTGTAAGCCAAACGATTTTCTGCGAAATGAAGTTTATGCTATGCGCTGTTATGCAAAATAATATTATGACATAAAAAGTTCTGCTATAAAGGGTAGACCCCCCACGGATATGCCACATGGAGGGAAAGTACCTTGAATATTGTAGATGGAACATTTTAATGAAAGAAGACAGTATTTGAATTTAAAAAACAATTTAAACTGCATTCATACATATTTAAATAATTACATGTTTGAACCGGGAATCGAACCCGTTACACGAGAAAAAATAAACACCCTGTAGTTTTATCATACCGATGGAAAGGCTTCATCATAAGGATTAGTTGCTGCTAAATAACATAGTGTCACAAATAAAAGGGAGACCATGAATTTGAAGCCTAAAATCACGAAGAAAAACAGATTATTTTGAGGTACGTACCTAAATCCCTAACACGAATAACAGACTAACTTACCTTATCACTGACCGTCCTTATCCTCTTCAGCTAGAAAACAAAAATCTATAGCCAAAAGGTACACTCAACTAACGGTCAGTTTGACCGCGGACGTCTGTTTCATCCGGTGTTAGTAATTACATAGATTTAAATCTGGCCGGCGCGGCGGCGTATTCCGGTGCGGTTCAATTTCCTCAGGAGACAATCGGGAGCGTAACGGCTAAAGTTTCGCTCGGCTGGACGATAAGCGCTATGATGTTACGCAATTATTGGCCTTTGTTGCGCTGGGTGCTTTGTTTTTTGAGATTAATGTGGTTCAATAATAAAATGGTCTCTCTAACTTGTTGTAGGTAACGGTGATTTGAGGTCACTAATCGCGTTTTTAGGTGCAGGATTTGCTTACTGGAAAGTCCAGAGTATTTTAATTTTCTAGTGCTACTACCAAATTACTTATGATTCAGCAACCTAGTTTGCAAAAATCCATTTTTGAAGTGAAACTTCTTTACGCACGCTTGACGTGGGGAGTAAGCTGGCGAACGCGTGACGTAAGCGTTACGAAAAGTGTGATCGGGCAAGGCGAACGGAAGTTGAGTGGGGGATATAAGCAAGAGACAGCAGTGCGCGCGCACATTTTCTTTCTCTCTTCCTCTCATAGCCAAATACGTTCCGTATATCTAAGATTCATATATATATAATTATATACATACAGATGGAGCGAAAGAAGTTTCACTTCAGTCGTGTGGTCATAAGCACACTCGTTTTTTTTAATAGAAAATCTAAAAAAAAAATGCCATTTTTAAGATATATATATTCTGACGCAATTGGCCAAACAACTCTCTTACAGAAATAACCCACGAATATTCACTTTCTTTTAAGCTGTTCAGAAACAAATTGCTTACCTACCTACCTTTAAATTGGTTCTGAACAGCTCTAAATGAGGTTTTATTTTTGGCTTATCTGAATACAAACTACATTTTTAATTGCAAAGAGAAGTAATCGCTATTCGAACTCATATTTGTATCGAATATACTGACACCCACACCTATTTTTCTATTTATTATTTCTGCCATGCCACCCACCCACGCCACAGCGTATTTCCAACGAAGTTATAATGTATGAGGGTAAACAGGAAGACATTATTATACATGTAAATAGTCGATGGAACGTGTCGAAAGCTTTCTCAGCCGTGATGATTGCATTGCCGTAACACAAATATAGAAATGGCGTCACTAGTCAAGTATTTTTCTTTGGATATTACTGTTTCCCTGTATACAAAGGAAAGGAACATTAATAATTTATAAATTACCCATTTATAGGTACATTTTTTACATAACAGCCTTTATTATTATGTGCAATCAATTCGCCTGCACTGGCCTCGGTTAGGTAAGTACTAATTTAAGTTAAGAGCTGCCAAAGCATCATATTATTAGTATGTTGAATACCCTAGACGTACGGGACGAATGAATGAATAATCACGTTCATGGCCACACACTGGAAATCAGTTAAGCGTTTTTACCCGACTACGGCGAAGCAACAAGGAAGGTTATTTTGACCGGTATGTATGTATATATGTATACGTATGTATGTATATATGTATGTATGTATGTATGTTCATTTATTACCTCATTACTTCCAAACTACCGATCATAATTTGACAAATAAGGAATCAGATTAAAAGCAATATGGCGCCCTCTAGAGGACATAAAGTCAAAATATTTTTTTATTGTGCCATGTTGGGTGTCAAAGGAAAGGGCTTGACGAGCACATTACAAATATTATATATATATATATATATATATATATATATATATATATATATAATATTAATATATTTTACAATTTTTTTAAATTTTTATTCTATTGTTTAAATGGTCAGTCGCGCCAAATGTAGTACAGTCTCACTTTTGCTTGTTTTTTAACAATTTAAACATATTTATTTATTTAGACAATATTATTATTATTTATTATTATGTCTAAATAAATAAATATGTTACAATACAACCCAATGCCTATACAACTATAAAAAAATTATAATGACATGCAACCACGGCATTAATCACAAATCCTTTTCATTTTTGTACCTATTTCTTGATTTCTGTCTGAAATATATACTTGTTTCATACTTTTTAGAGCGTGATTTTTCAGTAGTCGGGTTTTAGTTTTTGAACTTACTTTTTGTAGTCAACAGCTGGCAAACATCTTCCAACCAACATCATAAATTAAAGTAAGAGCTACTTAACGTAACATTGCGTTCATTCACCTGCAACAAAGGACCAACATACCAACACAGCAAGTTTGTTCAAGAAAAGAATCGCACCAAGAAAATGGTTACTTTCTACCGAGTGGATATTATTTTAGATGTCTTCCCCGCAAGCTATATCGTTTACGTTACCAAAGAGGTTATGTGTAAGCTCGAAAACTTTTAGCCAATATAAAGTTAAGATTCGGAACACGATCTGCTTGACATAAAAACGCTTTAGCCATACCTAATGCTTTCAAATGTGCTTATTTGTGCCTCAAGTGAAGTTATAAATATTCTTATGTACGTATGAATGCGGAGTATTACGTTTGTCGTTGCTTCAGTGATAAAACGCTTGCAAATGTATGAATTTTTATTTATGTATTCGTGTATTTTGGGTTAGAAAGGTTTTTATTTGTATGGTTTGAGGAGCTGGGGAAATACACGTTTTGCCATTAAGTCTAGCTCGGGCTTCCATGGATAGGTAAGTACTTAGATACCTATCTATGCCAACGAAAAGATAGAATGGTAAAACAAAGTATTCGCCGTGTCTAAGGCTTAAGATTCACAGAGCACACTTTGATAAGTAGGTAAGAGTTGCATGTTTTTTTTTGTATTATTAGTAACATAACGTCCAAAAGAAAAAAATACATATTTAAAAAAAAAAAGTCATACATTTTAAAACATAAAATGTTAAATTACTTGAAAATGGTTACGTTTATCGATTAGCCCTGTATATTCGGGTTATTGGGTACATTTTGTATTTTTACTTCATACATAAAAAAAAGTCAAATTACTCGAAAATGGTTGACATTGGCCTATGAGTCATCAGGAGTAATTTGATTGAAAATGACCTCTCCTACATCTTCTTAACGGATTGCCGACGTATTATAACCAATAACCCTATATAGAGGTACTAACTCTATGCTAATAACCACATTTAATATTTCCATTACCAAAATGGACGTCTTAAAATTAAATTCAATTATCAATCTAGAATTCCTAGCCACCACTTTCCAAACCTCTTGAGACCCGTCCAAAGCGGTTAACAGTCAATGCCGTAATAGCCAACACGGTGCTTGCCTTCGAACCGGACACCATTTCGTTTCATTGCTGGATAAAATACACTTGATACGACCAAAGTTCGTAGTTGCAAATACTTGCGAGCATTCACGGGACATTTCACACGGGCGACTCTCTAAGGGAACTGTTTAAAGATATTAACATCATGACGGTACCTTGTCAATATATCTATGAAAACATTATGTACGTTAGGAAAAATCTACATCTTTTTAGTAAAAGAGGTGCAAGACACAATTATATCACTAGAAATAGGGACCAATTAGTTCAACCAGGTTTCAGATTGGCTAAAGTCATCTTTCATAGGGTATCTACTGTTTAAAATGTTACAATAAAATACCTCCCCACATACTTCAACTGAATGAAACGAAATTTAAATCTTATATAAAACGCACACTATGCAGCCAAGCATAATTATTATAAGTTGGGGGATTACATCGCTGATATAAATGCCTGGCTAAACGCTGGTCCTGCTCCACAAGGGCGCATAAAATAATTGATTAGCATTTGAAAATATTGTTCGAGTTGCTGAAAATTTAAAAACTACTCATCTTTGCATTGTTTAAACTCAATCCCTTAACGTTGTATAATTTCATAACACGTGTGAGTACTATGTACCTACCTACTTTAAAGCTACCATTTACTAGGTACGTCTTTCATTGACTTGAATGTGCCCTTGCGGCTGAGAATATGTCATGCTCACTCTAATGTCTCGCTGACGCTGGCGTGTCTATTGGATCATTTAGCTCCCTTCAAAATGATTGAGCTGAATGGTGCTAATCCATGCGTCATGTTCGTGAACGGGCGCTGTCAGTAGGGACTGGTCATCTTCTAGCTGTCATGGCTTATTTTAATTTGATTTTTGAATTGTTTTATTTGTTTTTTTTTTTTACGGACGCTTTTATCGTTCTGCATCGTTCTCACATTTATAACTTTAACATGAATGATGTAACCAATATTTTGTAAACATATTGTGATTTAAAAGAGTGTCCATGGAGTTTCTTGCCCGTTCTTCTCCATAGGTACCTACTACGCTTTGGAATGGGCAACTAGCTTCATCTTTCTGACTGACCAACCCCTTGACAATTCAAAAGTGCCTTTAATTGGTTTATTTGAAATAAATGCTTTGAGTTTGAGTTTGATTTGACGAGAATTTTAAATTGAATTACGAAAACACACATAATCCCCGAATGCTTAGGCAGAGGTGTACCTATAGTACACCCACATTTCGCCAGTTAAACAGTCCCATGTAATAGGGGGCGAGCCTATTACCATAAACCGGGCACAAATTCAGACTCTGAGCTGTTATTGAGAAATTCCAGATGGAAAACCCAATAACACTTTGCCCGACCCGGGAATCGAACCTGAAAACTGTCCAATAAGCGTCCTATCACGTACAAATCCGTCTCAAACAAAGATTACGTATTCATGTTCATTCCAAAAATACAACCAATGTAAAAACCTATTAAAAATAAAACGGTATTTTATTCCTATATTTAGGATGTACCTACTCACAGTTATGGAAAACCTTTCGTTTTTAGAACTGATGTGTAGGCGTGTAAGGCTGTCTTTCCACCACACGGCACACGTGTGTGGCTAAGCTTTGAAACTAAGATACGAACCTGTGTGTATTTCCATCAGAGGGCAGTGGTGTGGCAGAGAGAGTAAGACATTTATTTATTTTATGATTTATTGTTTATTTATTATATACCTACATAAAATTAACCATTAATCCTAAAATAAATTAAGTTAATCGTATTACTCAATTTTCTCACTGAACTGCACACATTCTAACTTTATCGTCTGCCATTCATCACGAAAAAAATCCAAACCAAGGTTTGTCTCCACGAGCGTGTTGAGCATCGTATACGATAATATGCTATGAAGATGAGCTTTGCGCGTACCTTACGTAAAACGCTTAGCAACTTTGAACCCTTTATACCACCAAAGCTTAGCCAAGCTACGCAATGAAAACCAAATTATCTCATTGGTTGATATCTTACAAATCCATCGCTACGCAGCTTAGCATTGGTGGAAAGGAAGCCCAAAGCTCGTATTCGCTGGCAATTTATTCGGTTCTCACCATGCGTATGCATCGATAATGGGTGTTCGTTTCCCGTTGCTGAGAATATAAAGGGGATACCTAATAAGCGGCGTGTGCACATTGGAACATTCTTAGCAGTTGAATAAGCTGAGTAGTAGGTAATTTTATAATGAAGATAATTTTAATTGGAGAAAAGCATAAAATGTTGTTCATTGGGCTTTTGGTGCACAACTAACATGTCATAATGACAGAAGAATAGACGTCAGTGCTAAAAAAAAAAAAACGCCCCCCACTAGGAATTTCTCCTGTATTGTGGGTGCGTTTACAAACATAACTCACATACACAAACAGCCAGTCCTGGAACAACTACTTATAGGTCATACAAATATCAAGGATCACAAGGATTTTCTGGCACTCGAGTGACGTTGAGAAGGCAGCGCTGTTGGTAAATATTTGTGAAAATTTGATTTGAGAAATGTATTGAAAAATAAGGTGGCATTAGTTCCGAGTTTGGCCACGCGCCCAAAAGATCCTTTTACAGTACAGCTATACCGAAATTATCAAATAACTTCTCCCGCTCTGGGGGGAGCGGGAGGGCATGTCAGACTCTTACTGACTAAAACCCACTCGTATTCCTTCAGTTGCTCTGTTGCTGGGGGCCACGATCTCCCTTTCGGTTTCCTTCGCACCCCCGGCAGGCATCGGCCCGAACGGACCCCGTCAATTCTGCTGACATCTCTTTGACGCGCGCGTGGAACACAACGCGCCGTCGACCCGGGCCTGGTCCTTATCGGACGGTGAGCTACCTATTGCTCACAGTCCGCAAGCTCGCGCCTACGGTGGCCGGAAATCGGCTAGCGACTCCCGACGCCCAGGGCGTCTCCTCCTGTGGAACTAAATCGGTCTGAGTGGAAGATTTCGTCAATGTTATGGCATCATTTGACTTGACGGAGGCAAGTACTATCAAGGATAATATAGCAACATAAGGATATTAATAACTTTTAACCGTAGCTATAAGTCCTACAACAAAACTTACTTACGAAAACAATATTAGATTTATTTAAGCCTACACATGGTTGATACCTCACAACTTTAGTGCCTCACGTTTAGTTCTATCTGTTCTTCAATGCTTTACAGACTACTCATTTAACTTTTAAGCACTAGCCAGACTTAATTCCATTGAGCATTCTATTTACGTATGACCGCAAGTGTTTATTTAATTAGTGAGGTAATGGAATGACGTAGACATTTTCGGTGTAACATTTAAAACTGTTGTTGAAAATTAAATAGCTCTTGATAACGTGGGATGTGTTGTTTTTATAATTATATTAATCTCGGAGTAAAACCACAACTTACTGCGTCATTAAAAACTGAAAGCTTTTATTATACAGGGTGTCAGAAGAATGATACGTTTTTTCGACGTGGTTACGTTTTACTCAGTAAGACAGATAAATATGGTATTAAGTTTTATTTTGCCAGGATATAACACGACAAAGTAAGACCAAGTTATCCATGAAATTGCATCCTAATTAGGAAATCAGTAGCGGATGATAAAAAACTAAGAAAAGAAAACATTGAATTTACCAATATTTCATTAACAAATCTAGTAGGTACGTCATCAATTTTCCAGTATCTATCGCTCTCTAAAATAAAAAAATAAAAGCGTACATTTTGATCACCCTATATACACAACCAAAGCAATCCTAACTAATATTTATAAATGCTAAAGTGAGTTTGCTTGTTACGCTTTCACGCTAAAACAGCTCAACGAATTTGGGTGAAATTTGGCACATGGGTAGACTATGACCTGTACCCTAATTGCGTAATACAACACAATCACAATCTGTTTCGATTTGAAACAGATTGCTAATCCATTGAATCATAAGTTGAAAAAAAAAAAAATCTGCTCAACACTCTCAGCTCATAACGCAATGAATGTTGTTGAACTGTCAAAATAAAACAAATTAGGCATAATTGTTTACGAAAATTAGTTACGCAATTAGGGTACCTACTGATCTATGGATCGCAACAGCTAGTTCTTATTAAAAAGCTCGACAAAGTAAACAAAGGATTCGCTTATTGCTCGTCTCATCTAACTAATAAATACCGTTCCATGCATATAGATGTATTATTAATACTAACGATTGGTGGTAACGGTAGGAACCTACTGGAAACTGGTTTCTAAGTTAGTAATTAAATCTTAACGCCCACGTGTTCGGTTGGATAGAAACTGATTTAAATCATTACAGGTTTGCTTGGGTGGTTGTGTAAATATAGAAGGTTAATTTAATGTAAATATAGTACCTAGGGACTTATTAATGGAATAGGTGGCTAGATTCTCAAGGTCAATGTTTATCTTAGTATTAGAATAACCAAAGTGAAGCTGTGCCTAACGATGATGTTTTGAATAATTTTAGCTTTTCTGAAAATCCTTAAAGTACCTACGTAGGATAAATTATCTTCAGGTGCCTATATCATTATTTTGGTCTTTTGCGTACCTACCTACCCACACAAAGGCAAAAAATAACTATGATATTTGAGAAGATGCTAATTCCTTTTTGCTTGTATTGTAGATTTTCGACTTTATCTAATGTAGGTACTTACCTACCTATTAATTTTCAAATAACACATACCTAGGTATATATCCCATTATACCCACACATCCATCTCAATTAGGTACTTGACAACGACTAAATCAAATGCTAAGAACTCATTTTCAAATCAAATATTACACAGGCACACAACAATTTTATAGAACCGTAATTACAAGACCCATAACCATAATCTACGCTCAATAAAGAAATACGTGCCTATATTCATACACGCAAAAATGATATCTAATGTACGCAATATTAGGGATGCCACAACGTCATTTCGGAGCTGACCTTTGTATCGCAAAAGCCGAAAGCTTTATTCCCCACTAGGGGTTAGCTATTTTATTCTATTGAATTGTTATGCCCTGCGAGACGGCCCAGTTTGGTATCCGCGCCCGATATTGAATGGGCCATAACGCTTGGCTTTCAAACTTTCCACCGACTTGATATTTTACCAAGAACTTTTAATATTTAGACTTGGCGGGTTGTATAATAATATGGGGGTACCTATCTGGGTACCTATATAAGTATCTATGCATGGTTATGACGAAGGATTTTATTAGATTTGTGTAGATATTTCAGCGATAAGAAGTTAAGTGGCCACGCCACGCGTGCTGAAGATAACAAGTTGATCATTTAGCCAAAGACGCGTGTTTAGAGCGTGATCTGGTGACATATACCTATAGGGTGGCAGGTGTCAGACGTTTCAACAGTTTTTTGATATAATCTTCTCATTATTTGACATTATATACCTATAAAATATTCTATACTTACATAATAAACTCTACAATACAATATTCTATTCATAATATTTTTACATTTTGAAAATATTTGATCAAAATTTTCAAATATTTAAGAACTGTACTATACATACCTATGATCCACAATAAACTTTTGATTGATTGATTGATTGATATATTTTTAATCAAATTGGATTTGTAACAGCTTTTTTTTCGGATGGGAAATTATCAAATAGCTTCTCCCACTCTGGGCGAAGCGGGAGGGCGTGTCAGACTCTTACTGACTAAAACCCAACGTGTTCCTTCAGCTGCCATGTTGCCGGGGGCCACGATATCCCTTTTGGACTTCTTCGCAACTCCGGCAGACATCGGCCCTAGCGGACCCCGTCAGTTCTGCATTCTGCATCTCCATCATCTCAGTCAGTTTTGCATCTTCTGACATTTTATAGATATACTTACAATATTCTATATTTTTAATCAAATTAGATATGTTACAGCTGTAGTGGCAATGTTATTTGGTTTAAATAGGTCGTTATTTTTATTATTTTATTTAAGTATCTTTTAAGTAGATTATTTTCTTTTAGATTTTGTGAATGTGAGAACGTTGTGGGCTGTAGACTTGTGGATCATTTTATATTTTGCTAAGTACCTGGTACTTTTTGATAGGCCTACACTATCCTCTCATACCTATTAACATTGTAATTTTAAAACATTGTAAAACCCATTTATGTTTAAGAGTAACCGTGGAGTTTCTTGCCGGCTCTTCTCCATAGGAAACGAATAATTGGAACCGTGCACCTAACTTCTGACGTTTCATAAGTGCCCTTGTAGGGTTTATGTGAAATAAAATATTTCAGGTAAGTATGTACGAACTTCCCTACTAAAATACATACTTATACCTTCTGAAAACT
Source organism: Omphaloscelis lunosa (assembly GCA_916610215.1). Lineage (NCBI taxonomy): Eukaryota > Metazoa > Arthropoda > Insecta > Lepidoptera > Noctuidae > Omphaloscelis > Omphaloscelis lunosa. Next base: position 17,837,040 of record OU744247.1, read on the forward strand.
GAATTTTAAGCCAAATACAGCTACGGTAATTACACAATTCTGATAAATACAGCAGCACGGATAACTTCAAGAGATTCCGAGTTCTAAGAAACAGTTAATTTAATATCCACACATTTCTTAGTTAATTGATACGCCCCGGGCACCCATGTACCTACCCACATAACGTTTTAATTGAATAGGTATCTATCTAATCTTCGCCTAAAATGTATCTACATAGGAACTAAATTCAAACCCGAATGCCTAAATATGTAATAACTAGCTTTTGCCCGCGGCTTCACCCGCGTGGATTTCGGAAAATATCCCACGGGACGGGATTACATACCTAAAAGCCGAGGAAAATGTCATTGACTCCTACAGCTGCGCCCGCGTTACGGTCAACCATGATTATTTCGTCACGCGTAATTTTGAATCTGTGATATCTTTAAATGGAATGATATCAAGGCATATTTTAATCTAAATTAAATGCTCAATTTAAGTAACATAGTTTATTCGATAAGGATTAATATAATACCGGTCAAAATAGCTTCGGAAATAATAAAGAAATTTTTATCAAAATCTGAAAGATAGAATTAATAATTGTGGGTCATCCTTAGAAGATAGACATATGCCATCGTGGACTTTTTTGTTGAACTTTTTAAGATGAACAATACTGTAGAACATAAATTTTATGTAACTTTTACCATTTCCGCGGCGCACGCCACTAAAGTTCCCAGTCGGCATGACTTTTTCTGACATTTTCAACAATAATCGTCATATTTCAGCCAATTTACACAAAACCTTAATGAATTAATACACTAAAACCTTCCGCATGAATCACTCCGTCCATTAGTGAATACTGTTTGAAAATCCGTTTAGTAGTTTTTGAGTTTATTGCGTTCAAACAGGCAGACGCGGCGGGGGACTTTGTGTTATAATATGTAAGGATTTTAGGATTCAATTTTCTGTGAAGGTATATAGTAGGTAGGTACTTGCAGTTTTCGGACTTCCGCCTACGTAACGTTTTGTTTGAGAAGTGATGTGTGGATATCTATATTATTACCCATCTGTATTCTGGAAACAAGAATAATATCGTAGAATCAATAACATTATGTAAATACCTAGGCACTTATTCGATTTTAGGCCCCTAGGATACGGAATCTTAAAAGTGATAACCTGGCATTGGCAGGTTTTCTTTATGGATCATCCATCTCTTTGTCGCCGTCGTCGCCTTGACAACAGAATGAGTAAGTCCCTAGGTAAATACCTATGTTATTGATTGGTTAGCCTACTCCATTTTTCTGTCAGTCCATCTGTCTACCGACTCGCACTTGGCCGATTTTTATATAAAAAGTTAAACACTACGATACCTATAGTCAATATTAAATGGTACCGTAACATTACAAAGACACCTAACCTACTTCTCTGGCAGTTACTTTGAAAAATACCTTATATAAAATACTCTTACATCTTAGGACCCCTCCACATTATAGATTCACGCCGACGATGCCGCGCGCCCCCGTGCGTGACGTCATTTGTTAACAAATTGATAGGCACCAACATACGACATAATATACCTCCCCACGTACCTATCTTGTAAATATCATTTCAGGTATGGGGTACAAAACCCAGAATGACTTGTGTGATATTAGCAAGATCTCGGAAATAGAACAATTCTGTTCTATTTCTCATATCAGTCTTCAAAAATTCCTTTTCTCAAAGTTTTCCTGGAAAAACAAGTCCCCAAAAATCTATTTCGAATGATTTCCCCAAACTTTAGTACCAAGATGCATAAACTTTGTAGTCTTAAGGCAACAATAACCGGTTTTTAATGATTTTATACTGAAGATCACGTCTAGACGAGTAGTGTTTTAGTCCGTGTACAAAATTCACTCAACAGAATTTAGGTAAATTCATTGCGATGCTATATTTGTGTACACTGCTCACGCACACACGCTTAAAGAGCGTAGTGATCGCTTAAACAATTTTGATCCTGTAGATAATATTTTCTTAAGTTACCGTAGGTACGGTTAAGAAATAGTGTTTGTGTATATTCGTTTAGTATATATTTATAACAAGCAACATAAAAAATGCTACAATTTGGTGTTAGATGTATTTAGGTACATTTAGACATTGAAAAACGTTGAGGTAAGCGTTTTACTTAAATACGAGTAGTAGTATTAGTGATGGCTGTTCACAATGGCACAGATAATATAATACTACGTACAATGGTGTGCTGGTGCTTACGCTTAGTACGGGACGGAATGTTGGGTGTTGCAAAAGAAGCATGAAAGTAGAATGAATGCAGTGGAATGCGTTTCTTGCGAAGTATGTGTGGTCCGACTATATGAAGTGAGTGTGTGTGTGTACTGTGCATGTCTATAGTATTGTCATAACTTATAGAAGAAGGTCGTAAGTCAAACAGAAGGTGTCAGTCTATTGCTTTGTGAGATTACCTATGGACTTTTGGTCGGTATTGTACAAGTAGACCATTTATTGATGTTGATGATACCTTCACCATTTTAAAAATAATTTAATTATTTATCTTTTAGTATACGTGTTTTATTAAAATATCTTTTGTTTTATGTATAACAAATTAATCATGCATCTAATTTGGAACAGCGCTCCTTGATTATTGACCACGAACGACGCGTTGAGAGAGCTCAGCACAGAACACGTAAGCTAACCAAGGCAACTGGCATTAAGTGGCGTCTTAACAGCAAAAAACCGGCAAAGTGCATGTCGGACCACACACAATGAAGGGTTTTGTACACAATTCCGTATTTGGGATGAATTTATTTAAAAAGAACAAACTTATGTTTAGTTTGTTCTTTTTTTGTAGTTGAAAAACGTGTTCTCCCATACATTCCAACTGCAAATGTAAGTTTCTACGTACAATTTTGAGAGATTTACTATGTTATTTTAGGACCAAAGATTTCTTATAGGTTTTCCTGTAATCGACGCTCTCAATCGACTTGGCAGTATTAGAGTTGTTAATACTCTTTTAACTTAATGTAATTTATTTAAAAAATGGGAGGAAAGCTGCTAAAGTCGCAGGCACGACAGAAAGGAAAATAGTTTTACAGCTCTATATAGTTCACAAGGAAATCAAAACAAAACAACAATAAAAATCTTAGTTCTGAATTCAAATTATTATACACGATAATCTAATAATTGATGGACATGGAAATTAGCATTCGTTTGTATTCGGAAATGCGATGAGATCGCGAGGGACATTAAGAAAATATAAATACTTACCTACATTTTCAACCAAAGACTGTTCAACACAAACAAAATATGTATGAAAACGACACCTCGAAAAATAGCGTGAAAACATTGTGAGCTTCATAAAATGTTTACTTACAGTACAAATTGCCTGTAGTATCTACTGGCGGCGTGCCACAGGAGTACGCGACAACGGGAGCTTTCAGCACTTAGCGCGAACAAAACAGAGTGTCAACCGGAACGCTGCGACGTGAGCCGCTTGTATGAACGGGCTCTTATGTCTACTGTCAATTGAAAACGGTTCATTGAATCAAACTTTTAGAGGGTTATCAGAATTAATTAAATTGTTGGTGTTTGCGTATCTCGTAATTAGACAGGAAACAGTAATTAGGTCAGTTTATGAAACAACGGCCGGTGAATCTGTGAATTCTGCTTGAGTGGAAAACAATTTGATGGATTGATCAGTTTTAACGTAAGTATTAATACATTAGTAAAAAAGCCACTTGAGACTCTACAACTCGACAAGTCTTCCTGTTTAATACCTCAAGATAACAGCTAAGCACCTATGGCATATTATTACAAATTGCAAAGCTCAGATAGCAAATGACTGCCATAAACTGTCATGTCGTGGTCGCAGCATCGTCGAAATGTCACGACTATGAGCCACTAATTCATTATGCTAACGAGACGCGTTGCCTCCGACGGTGATGGATTAGCCTTTCTCCCCTTCGCATAAACGCGACGAGAGGAAATGCGTAAAAAATGGACCAATAACAGTGTATGCGAAAGTTGGGCGCTCCCTCGACGTAAAATATTAGGTTATTGAAATTTTCCAGACCCGTAGAGCGAAGTAGACAAGACTGCTAACACGGCTCCTTCTTACGTAGTGAAAATAGCATTTTGCTGTAATTTTGCGACGCTTCTCTAGGAAAATAGAAGCGCTGAATTAAAAATGAACGGTTCTTGCTTCTTGGTGAAAGCGATTTCGCTATTTTGCATTGAAATGGGACTTTTTAGGTTGGGATTTTACAAATTTGTACGTGTGCTAATGTAAAGATTTCAGTAAAGAATTATATGAATAAAATACAGTGTGTACGAGACACCGACGCGCAAACTATTAGGTAGGTAGCTACCATGAATTCATTAGGTACACACGGCTACACATCAAGCTATACATTTCCAGTTTATGCTGATCTCGCATTGTATAGGATTTCCGTACAATGCGAGGTCAGCTTCTACTGGAAATGTATAGCTTGATGTGTAGCCGTGTGTACATGATTCTAGACCACCCCGCGTGCAACATTTATCAGTTACTTATTTTTAAAAAATCTGTTGTTTCATACAAAAGTTTAAAACCAGCAGTTTTTTTTTTTTTTTAATTGCCTACGTAAAACTTCAATGTTGGTGGGGCAGTTTGCTCGTCGATTTTCCTTACACCGTGTATACTGTCAAGTTTTGTACAACAAAATAATAAACCTTAATTTCGTCAAGTTTTTAATTTTTAATATATACCTACATCTTTTCTTCATGAAATCACAAAATTTTCTTAATCCATATCCATTACTGGCTCCAAAATTTACCAACTGTAAGATTCTCTCACTTATTTCCGCCATTTTCATTTTTGTGACGTAGTTCGAAGTGCGCCAACATTAATTTCTTAGAATGAAAAGTCCTGACGCAGTTTGTGTCGTTACAACTGTACTGCCGAACGCCAGTATGGACTGAAGAATGCCTTTTTAATGACATCGAGTTCGCAAACGTTTTCGTACAGATCGAACATTGCGGCAAAAACCCGTAGTGCTTCAGCTGGTGATGCGTCAGCTGAGATTTATATTTGTAACTGTCAAAGAAAAAAAAATCTTCATTTTCTCGTTTTAATTATTGGGTTAGGTCGGCAAACAAGCTGTCAGCTAAAGGTCCTCACACACATATCATCTCACCACGTCGGCACCCTTCCGTAGAGCTGTTCCGACACCTTGGGGGTGCTGTGCCGTTGGTTTGCAACCAGCCGGTGAGGGCAGGTGATGCCGATCCGGCGCCAGGCTGATAATTATGTGTGCAATTACCTTAAAGTGGAAAGCTGGGCCAAGGTTTCGTCATTTTGACACCAATCTTATACACTTTAAAAACAACAAACGTAGGTAATGTGACTTCTATAATAATAATATATTAATAAAATTGTTAAAATACAGTATAAATCTTATAAAATAATGTAGGTATTACAAAGTATGATGCCTGTACTAGGATAAACCTGTATCACAGGCGGCATGAGTTGTTACAATTACTATTCGCAGCATTATGCTGAGATAGGAGCCTTTTTGGCCTCGCACAGGTCGTTATTATTTTTGTTGTTAGCCTAAAATGATCCTTTTTTTTATTACCATGCGTATTTCCTGTGCGTGTCGCAAATAAAATATTTTTCTTTCTTTCTTTCTTTCTTTTTATTAGGACAACTGATTTCTTAAACAATATTATCATAAGTTTTAAGAATTGTGACCCAGTTAGTTAATTTATTATGTTATAATCTACTTATATACTAATAATTGAGGAAAATAAATTCTATATTATTTATGGAAAATACCTACTTAGTTGTTAGCACTTAGTTACAGGATTATGATTGTGTTTGCAATATACATGTTTTCATGTCATTGACATAAGTTTAAATTGCAAAGACTGATGCATGCGTGCCCGTTAAATGCAACACTACTTACCTGCTTTTATGTAAATAAAAAGCCACTTTTTTATATAAGTGGGAACCAAACGTTATTTGGCTTTTAATTGTACGGTCAACCGCACGTCAGTGCTTACACTTGAACTAAAAACCTACTGCTACATAATAAAGCCGCTGTTAATGTCAACTTCTTAATAAGGACGTTCGGTTGAGTGTACAGTACCAGAGCGTAAACATGGCACATCGAGCATTAGAAAGAGACTTTCACACAGGCATGAGTGACAGAGACAACAATCCACAAAGCTTTTTTTCGTTGTACTCAAATAGTCCAAGACCAACCGCCAAAGGTGAGAATAGTGGGAAAAACAGTACCCGCCACCACCCAACTTTGTCCTGCTCCAGGAGCACCTGCCACCCGGACGTGACCTGCAGTGGCCTATATGGAAAGCAAACAATCGACTGCGGATCCAAGTAGGCCGCTGCAAGCACAATCTAGCGAGATGCGGGATCATTGGCTCAACCGACACCCAGTGCGATTGCGGTGCTCCTGACCAAACCATGTCCCTTTGATTAGTGTCCAAAGTGACACCTACACTTGTGAGGACCTAAAAACCACTGACGCCGCGATTGGCGTGACCACCTACTGGGTCCAACTCATCTAACATAATATACCTAATATAAAAATATGCCTTTTTCATCGACTCGAAAAGAGGTACTTAACACTTTGAAGGACAGTACACGAGACACAATAGAAGTTTTATTGTTATGACGCCTATGGGCGTATAGTGTCCTTCAAAGTGTTAAAAGACACTTTTTATGTGCTACATTTACGGACAGATCATGTATTTTTATTACAATGAGCTTGTAATTTACTTACCTGCAGTCACAAATATTACATGCATATGGGCGTTCATCGCTATGCATCACCATATGCAACTTCAACGTATTTGGCGTGATAAAGCCCTTATGGCACAACTCACATTTAAGTGTTTTCTCCCTGGTTACCATATTTTTCTGATGCTTGTTTAGAGAGAACTCGCTCTTAAATGTTCGGTTGCAATGAGTACATTCTAATGGCCCCGATTTGCAGTGAACTGTTTCTTTGTGTAACTAGAAATTAGATGGAGAAAATACAGTTAAAAACCCAACTATGATAAAAAAAAGCAAATATTCAATACATCGTAACAAAATAACATCGGCGTTAGTAGAACCGGAGTCACACGTCGATACATATTATGACATTTAATTAGGGCATTACGTGTCGTTTGTCAAAAATACGACGAGTAGTTTAAGAGTTATGTGGGAACAGATAAACTTTCCTATGTAGCCTGTTAAAATATAATCCTGCGATGACTTTGACGTAATCGGGTAAAAACAACATAATATTTTAATATAAATATTTGCAAAATGTAAGTCCTGTTCGATTCCCTGGTCGGGCAAAGTGTGAATGGGTTTTCCATTAGGAATTTCTCAGTAGCAGCCCGGAATCTGCATTTGAGTCCCGTTGTTTGCAATAGGCCGCCCCCATTAAGTACATGTTACTTCAACATAAAATATTGATCGCATGTTTTCACGACTGCTGATCAAAAAAAAAAAAAAAAAAACTAGCCAAGTGCGTGTCGGACCACGCACACTTTACATTTTTTATTTATCGTCTGTTATTTATATTGTGTGCTTTTTGGTTTGTGCTAAATAAATGTATTTTCTTTCTTTTCTTTTATTTTCTTTCTTTCTTTTCTTTTATATCCTTTCTTTCTTTCCTTTCTTTAAATTTTTCTTTCACAATGAAGGGTTCCATAGTTAGGTGAATTTATCCCAAGACCAGACTTAACTTTAGTTGAATAAATATCTCCCATACATCGATATTCGTCAACAATTTAAGTACCTACCTTCATATAACTTTGTCGGGTGAAAGCTTTTCCGCAAATATCACAGATGCTCTTATTAAGCTGCATATGATTTATGACGTGTTCCCTAATAGCATGTTTAAAATAAAACCTGAAAAAGACATAAATTGAGCTGATAATATGATCATTGTCTTTCTTAGGGCCATACCAGCCTCGATACTTATTAACACCTACAGGGTAATTGCGTAACATACATAAAATGGTATTCGTTGGCAATGCCTTTCATTTTCAATTACCCCGCTGGTTCACACGGCTACACATCAAGCTATACAATTCCAGTTTATGCTGATCTCGCATTGTGAAAAGATGTCCGTACAATGCGAGGTCAGCTTATACCTACTGGAAATGTATAGCTTGATATGTAGCCATGTGTACCTATCTGAATCGAGAATTTGAAATTGAGAACTTGCCTCTACTTGTGCACTACTAAAGGTAGTTCCTTCAATGTAGCCCGCAAAATTTAAAATTTCTTACGGTTTATAGCAAAGAATATCGCGGCCTTTAATAATACAGCGCTTAATTTACAAGTTCTCAACATCGAAATCTTTATAATCGTATCAGTATTTCCAGAGCTTACCTTTTACTTAGAAGTGTAGTATATATACAGATAGTGCCATGCAGGAAGACGCACCTCACTCTTACACTCCCTACGCTAACAGTACAGTAATCACGTTTAGGAAACAGAGTGGTGCGTGTCTTGGATGACACTGGTGCCGATTCTGTTGTCACAAATGCCTCTAAACTAGACTAAAAATCACCAAAATTTAATTGATTCCTCTCAAACGACGATTTTCCATTCTGAAATAGACTTAAGTGACACAACTTAACTACATTTTAGTTTGACAGCACTAAGATGGCACTGATATATTAAATTAGTGAAAATGGCAATTTTGCTATTCTTGTGACGTTGACGTTTTGACGTTGTTCACCTAAAATTTTGATTGTCTAACTAAATCTGACTATTTATAATCGCGATTAAAAAGGTGTGGAATAAAATATGAACTAAAATTCACACGAACACCTCGAATTGAAGTGCAAAAACACTATAGTTTTTTTTTTTGCTTATGTCTCGAAAATGGTGTCCAATCACAAAAACAATGAAAATTTCAACCCCCTTGATAAAACTCTTAAACCCATAACACTCAACATGTAGGTAACAATTTTTCTTTATTTCCATACAAAAAGTGAAACATTCCATATAAAACACGTCGAGGCTGCCCCCTCTGTGCCACCGGCTCTAAAAAAAATTCACGGGGTAGGGCAAATAAGTATCACGTGTGGAGTCACTATTGTCAAATTAGATTTAGTTGTGTCAAAATTATTTTTAAATTTAGAGAATTTTTTTCGCAGAATTGCGTTGAGATTCTCATAGTCAAAAGTAAGGAGTTTTAGTGATAGTTTAGTTCGGTGTACAAGAGAATCGGCACCATTATCTATCTACTTCATGGATGGTACTAAAAGGTACCTACACATCTGCCGTGACGCGGCGTGATGTTCTGTTATAGTATAAACTATAGATTACTCTCACCCTTTTCCACAAACATCACATATATGCTTAGGCGTACAGTGGGTCAACTCATGTTTCTTCCAGAGACGCAACTTGTTGTATTCCTTATGGCACCTCGAGCAATACCCTCCAGACTTCTTCAAATGTTCCCTTCGATAGTGAAAATGCAATGCCAACAATGATTGTTTATTTTTTTTGCAAATGTGGCATAAAAAACGCATTATATCTTCACGCGGAAAGTGCGAATACCTGAAAATATTTTGGATAAAACAGGCTATTTAAGTACCTATTTCTATATATAATCTACTTATAGTCGACCACGGAATTGCTTTAGCACCCTAGGGTTTAATGCGACTCTTTTCCCAACTATGTTGGGGTCGGCTTCCAGTCTAACCGGATGCAGCTGAATACCAGTATTTTTCATGGAGCGACTGCCTATCTGATCTCCACAACCCAGTTACTGGGTAACACGATATCCCTTGGTAAGACTGGGTGCCAGACTGATAAAAATCCACAAATGATAGCCAGGACCAACGGCTTAACGTACATTCCGAAGCACGAAAGGGTCGCGGTATGAAGATGGTCACCCATTCACGGACCAACCGCGGCAAGCGTAGCTTAACCTGAGCGATTGACCCGTGCGGCAGGAGCGACGGCTCTGAACAACTCGATTCCCACCGGCTTCCTTTCGGACTATAAATTACAAACGACGTGATGATTATTATAATCTTACTTTGACTTTTCGTACCATGAAGTCCATAAAATATGTTGAAACAATCTTATTTTCTTACCGGTTTTGGTGACGTCACCTCTATCTATTCATTCAATTCGTACCGTGACGTGACTTTTGACAACCAGCAATATTGTTTGAATGTCAAATTTAGCAATTCTAAAAAAGTTTCTCGGACTCGACGGAAATATTATTGTTTGCAAATTTATATTTAAAAAAAAAAACATTTCGTGTCATGTAAAGTTTGAAAAATGTACTTATTTACGTACTAAACTTACCGAATGAATTGTGTATCAAGAGATCTTAGTACATTTGTGTAATTAATTTCTTGTTTGATTGTAGATGGCGAATGCATACGAAACATTTGAGTTTTTGGAAGCTGATAACGCAGAAAAATAAAAATTCCCAGAGTACCTCTAGCTGCCGCCCGAAAACCCAATTAAATCTTCGACTGCAAAAATAATAACAAAACACTAATCATCGACCACAATATATTCTGACACTAGTCTGACACTAATCTGACACTAGCCTGACCACAATATATTGTTTAGAACTATCTTCGTCAAAATATGTGTAATATTTTTTTCTTTGTTTTAAAACTTATTCACTGAGTAACCTTAACCTTCCCTTGATTCCATGTCGACTTTGTAGCCAGTTAGATCATGAATTCATAAGCAAATATGATAAGTTCAACCTCGTAGTAGTTAACCACTTGTAAACAAAAAGATCGCTACATCGAGTTTCAAATTTCGTTCTGCTATAAACAAATTTTGTTCCGATTCATATCATGTCACAGCTTAGCCGTAGCTTATTTTTAATTTTTTCAATTGTTTATTTTTATTTTTCAAAGCCAAATCTTTTAATATTTGTGTCAATTCCATGGAAATTACTCATAAAAATTAGATTCTAATGCAAAGTAATATTTTATAAGTAAAGAAAAATAGTAGTTTGCTTCAAGAACACTTGGTAGTGGCGATTCGGACCAACGTGTGAAAAAGGGACAGCGCTATACAGTTCATAAAGCGTTGTTTCTTTTCTACTATAGCAGGTAATAGATAATAGGTCATAGGTCGTACTTCGTTCTTTCCCAGCCCTAAGCAGGAATAAAACAATATTGAACGATGGTCGTGGTACAAATATGAGTAACGCTATTATAAGCTTGTTCACAAAACTCTCTTGAAATAAGATTGTTTCGTAAAAGAGATTGTGGTCGGGCCCCTGGTAGGAATAGAATTATTTTCACTAATTTGCATGAAGCTCATAATAGACAATAGAAAAGTAGATCGAAATAGGAAATTAATGAAACGGTTTATTGACACCTTTACTTTTATAGGGAAACAAGCAGTAACTTTTCCCGGCCACGACGAGTCCGAAGGTTACTCCGGCTTACCTCTGTCGTTTTACCACGCCTCGCCACTGCCGTGCGGTTGTTTTTGTTTTTTTTTCTTCTTTGGCCGTGCGGTTGTTATTAGTGAGCCACGCGTTAATGCCAGTTGCATGTCATTTATCGTCAAGGTATATTTGTCTAAATGACAGTTAGATAGTTACAACCTTAGTGAAGATTCAATTTACTGGGAATTATTGTCAAAAGCGATTACAAGGTCGACTATAGCTAGACCTGAAAAAAAATGGCTTACCTATGAGCAGCAATAGCAGCCAGGTCGATGCCTACAAAATCACACAATTTGCACGCTAAATCATTATTTGACCAATGATCATTCAGGTGTAAGCAAACATCTTTAGTAGTGGTGAAACTGAGATTACAGAGACCTACAATATCAAAGAAAGAATTAAGTGAAGCCTGTTCGTAAGAAATTCTAATCATACAGATATTTTTCTTTAGCAAAATAGCTTAACAATGAAATACTTAAAGAAAAAAGAAGGGTTCCATACCACCGTATAATATTTAAGTAACACTAAATATTTTTCCCATTATTGAAATCGAGCAAAAAACGCCGATAAAAACACGTTTTTTTTTTATGAACCCCTTTTAATTTTTTACGTTACTTTATTTTTTTATTATTGGTTATAGCGACCCTAGTAGTACAGTATCTGTGATTCATTCAATTCATTCATTCTTTCAATTCAATTACGGTCGGTTCAAAAGATACAGTCCTGTGACAGACGGACGGATCCTTAATAAAAGGGTCCTGTTGGTACACACGGCTACACATCAAGCTATAAATTTCCAGTTTATGCTGATCTCGCATTGTATAGAATTTCCGTACAATGCGAGATCAGCTTATACTGGAAATGTATAGCTTGATGTGTAGCCGTGTGTACACTTTCGGTACAGAACCCTAAAAAAATCGCAAAGCTAAAGATTAATTGTATGATAACGATCGACGCCAAATAAGATGGAACAAGATTAGGCAGAAGTCACAAAATATAATAAGATATTACCACATGATGATGAAGAGACATTTTGATTTTGGTTTCCTATAATTTCAATTCCAATTTGTGATTCCTGTTTTACCTTACCAATATTTTGATCATTATATTGCCGACCTAAAAAAGGAAGAATATATAATAAGGTAGGTATAAGTACATACAAATACTTAAATAAAATTGAAGTGTCTGTTTGTAATGTCAAAATAACAGCTTTTTACTAATAAATAAAGAAAGAAAGAAAAAATAGGTTTATTTGTCACAGAGACACGTGCATACATAAAAGACGAGAGTAAACGAAAACAACAAAAGGACATAATAAATCACGAGCATAAAAAAGAATTTAGTCGGCAGCTGCATGAAATGACTGTGACAAGAAGGCTTCCACTCAACATCGCTGTGCTGTGGGTTCCCCATTGCACAGCGCTGATTTTCAGTGGTCACCCGAAAAAGATGATGTACGGAAATCTCAGGTTCAGTGATTTGTTTATTAAATAGGTAGGTAACAAAATAAAATAAACAGTGCTTAGAAATATAAGAATAAAAATTAATCCGCAGGCATTACCGTGTAAATGCATTTATGAAAGTCTATATGGTACTTATAGTAAAAAAAAAAAACAGTTGTCTGTTTGTTCCGGCTAATCTCTGAAACGACTGGACCGTATTTGACAGGACTTTCACTGGCAGATAGCTAATGTTAAAAGGTAACTTAGGCTACTTTTATTTTAGAAAAAGAGTTTGGGCAGCAGCTAATATATTACATATAAAAAGCGGCGGCGCACAGAGGATCGAAAAAAGCTCGCGAAGACATAAGAGCTACAATTTTAAAGCGTCGGTTTTTTGCTTGAAATGGCTTCTAATAGCCAATATTATGCATAAATATATATCATAAGATAAATAATCAATAAATAGTTACATCACCGTGTGCAAGGATATTATGGCTATTCTCTCTGTTCCGGAGCATTAGTTCCATGCATTTTTTTTTTTTTTTTTTGTAAAAAACTTAATTTGCCACTTTGCCTACTAGATTGAATCTTATGATATAGGTATTCATGCAAAAACCGACACTTTAAAATTTAAGCTCCTATGTCTTCGTGAGCCTGTTTTCGATCCAGTGTGGAACATACAACCACACATCAGTGGTTTTGTCAGCGCCTTTATGTCGTAGCAGTAAGGGCGTTTTTCGTAGTGCTAGTGTTACCAAATCACATGATTATGTCGGGACATTAAAAGAGACTGTGACCTCTGAGTTTGTTTTGGTCTTTCTTATCAGAGTAGTCAGATAGGAAACACCGAACTCATCTAGTTTTAAAGCATAATTGAGGCCATGAGAGCCACAGTGGCCTGTCATTTTAACAATACTGATTTTAATTTTAAAAAACTGCTCTAAACTGTAAAAGTCATAAAGCCACAGTGGCCTACAAATTAGTTCAACATTTTTTTCATAGATGGCATTAGAGTTACCATCTTAGCCTATCAGAAATTTATAAGTTTGTTAGCGCTATACTGGCCTAAGTGAAAAACTATTAGGCCACTGTGGCTCTCATGGCCTCATTTACTTTTGACGTGTTAAAGTGTTTGTACAAACCTACTTAAATCATTTAATTTTATCATTTACCACTGATGTTGCCTGTACATGTACAACTACCAAAAGGGTGCCCAATAAGTTCTTACGGAACCCTAAAATTGAGTTGAAATCCTTACCCAAGTCGTAAGCATAATCTTGACGGAAAATCCTCCTTTTTGTCATTTTGTTTTGACATACCTTTATGTGTTTGATATAGCATACTTTCCTCTCTGAAACATGAACTTGTGTTATTATTTTGCAATTTCTGTAGTAACAAAAATTGAAGCCACAGCAAAAATAATACACACATGACACCTGTGATCCCCGAAGGGTTAGGCCGATGATGTCAGTTTACTAGACAGTATAGTGTTACCCAGTAACTGGGTTGTAGAAGTGAGACAGACAGTTGCTCCATGTAAAATGATGGTATTCCGCTGCATACGGTTAGACTAGAAGCCGACTAGCCCAACATAGTTGGGAAAAGGCTAGGCAGATTGATACTGCCTCTGTTGCATATTGACACACTATTGACTGACTAAAAAAAATTTAAAAAAATCTTACCATAATTAACTTTACACTTTGCACAAGTGTAAATTTCTTTTTCTTTACTTTTTACACAGCTGTTACTATTACTATTTTTGCAATTTTGTGTTGAATCAACTTTACTTCTTCTAAGAGAATCCTTTTTCTTGTGGCTACTCTCATCATTCCCTGATTTGGTATCATATTCATCTTCAGTCTCAGTTTTAATTTCACTATGTGATAAATTAGCCGTTTCATTGTCATCATTCTTAGTAAAATGAATATCACTGTCAAAAAATTTAACAAATGTTTCATCTTTAATTTCTGTTTTACTTGTAATAGGATCATTGGCATTTCCACCATTTTGATGTTTAATTATGTAACATTTCTAAAAAACAAAAAACAAAACAAACAAAGTTAACATTAATTCTTGCATTATAGCATTGCAAAAGCAGGCATTGACCTTTCCCTAATATATCTCTGTAAAAACCCAATCAAACACTATGTATGGTTTTTCGATATTGGGACATGTTGAACATCACAATAGATATCGATTCAGGATGTAAATGGACTTTACTTCATTTTTAAAATAAAAAGCTAGAAACTGTAGGTGGGTCAATGACCGCTATTGCTATGCTAAAGCGCGCTATTGCACAACTTGCATTACATAACTTAATACATACAATCATAAGTATTACAAAAATAAAAATATGTATTACACATTAATGTTAACAATTTAACTCATGGTTATACATACTCTGTGGTAAGTATTCTTTTCTGGTACTTTCTTGTCTACACTTCTAATTCACAGTTTTTACTGTTCTCATGTATACCACATAATATTCTGATGTTCTTCTTTACAGGTAACATTATTAAGAATATTATCTATCAATGTAATTTGGGTATTTGTACAGTCAATGGGCACAAGAGTTATTAAAAATGAGTTGACTTACCACATCAGAAATCACAGATTTCCAAAGACTATGGGATTTATGGCATTTCTCCTTGAATTTAACATAGCCTTGGACCTTTACGGCACATACTTTGCACAGCAAACGTGGTTCGTCTTGAGTAGTTAACTAAAAATGAATTAATTAGTTATAAATAAAAAACTACTTCAGATTTTTTGGCAATCGAAAATATTGCAACTACATAGTTTACTGAGAGTTAAAAAATAACTTATTAGGCCTGTAAATGGAGGAGAATGGTAAAAAAAACATAAAATATGCTCTTCACATGAAATATAGTGTTAAATATCTACTAAATGAAGTATAAAACATAGAAATCTTACAGTAAATCCAAAGCAAGACTCGAAAAGTTTCAACCATCCGTTCTGTTCTTCTATTAACACCATATCAACTCTATTTGTGTCGAGACATATTCGACACGTATGTGTTTTAATTTTGTTATCTTTTTTACTAAATATAGACATCTTTTCAATCCCAAAATAGGAAATTAAATTTATTTTGATTCAAATAACCTTACTTCTGGACATTAGTGACAACAACAAACCAAACCGAATGACGTTACATTGACAGCCTAACTACCTTTCTAACAACCAATCGCAATCTACTAGAGATTAACATACTGGTTTGTGATTGGCTTAATGTGATGTGCTGTCAAGCATAGCGTTTCAGATCCATTTTGATGTTACAATAATAGCATCTGTAAGCCCACTTTCGTACGGTCATAATAAAATCGCGATTTTGTTTGTGCACTTGAGTTTCAACGCTTAGCTTAGCATCGAGAGTTGAAAATTCAACTGTGATTTTTCAACGCGCTGGGACGAGAGTGCGTTCCAGCGTTGAAAATCCAGTTCGCGATAAAATCCAGCCGTGATTTCATTAAGTCCATGCGGACGTGGGCTAATCGTCAGCAATCATCATTCTCTTACCATAACCTAATTTATTTAGGGTCGGCGCAACATTAATTGTTCTTCCCTATTTCTCTTATAGTAAATATTTTTGATTTATTTAAATAGGTACTAGCTTTTGCCCGCGGCTTCGCCCGCGTAGATGTCGGAAAATATCCCACGGAAACATACTACCGAGAATTCATACCTAATAACCGAGAAAAAGGTCATGACTCCTCCCGCTGCGCCCGCGTTGCCGCCAACCAAAATTATTAGTTACGCGTAATTTTGAATCTATGATATCCTTTAAACCATTAATTTAAATGAAATGATGTCAAGGCATATTTTGATCTAAATTAAATGCTCAATTTAAATAACATAGTTTATTGGATAAGGATTAAAATAATACCGATCAAAATAGCTTCGGAATACCAATGAATAACAATGAAATTTTTATCAAATTCTGAAAGATAAAAATGGTTATTGTGGGTCATCCTTAGAAGATAGACATGTGCCATCGCGGATTTTTTTGTTGAACTTTTTAAGATGAACAATACTGTACAACATCAATTTTATGTAACTTGTACTATTTCCGCGGCTGACGCCAATAAGTTCCCAGTCGGCATGATTTTTTTTAGAACATCTTCAACAATCATCGTCAAACAGCCAGTTTACACAAAACCTTCCGCGTGAATCATTCCGTCCATTGGTGTCACGTTTGAAAATCCGTTCAGTAGTTTTTAAGTTTATCGCGTTCTGACAGACAGACAGACCGACAGACGCGGCGAACAAAGTACCGAAAAAAGTAGCGTTGGAAGGCCTCCCACAAGGAGTGAGTTATTGGGCCTGAATATTTAGCAAATGATCTCTCCTATCGGCCAATTCATTTTGGTAAACGATGCACAAAACACCCTGTATACCTATACTACTGCCGTGAATTTTTTCACACATCTAAAACCAACAATTTAGCTGGCAAGCCCCCCCCCCCCATTTTGTTTTGGGTGGGAAATTATCAAATAACATCTCCCGCTCTGAGTGGAATGGGAGGGTGTGTCAGACTCTTACTGACTAAAAACCACCCGTGTTCCTTCAGTTGCCTGTATTGCCAGGGGCCACGGTAACCCTTTCGGACAGAACCGCAACCCCGGCAGGCATCGGCCCTACCGGACCCCGTCAGTTCTGCTGACATCTCTTTGAGGCGCGCGTGGAACACAATGTGCCGTTTGTATGTACGTATGTATGTATATTTCTTTGGCACGCTCTGTAGCCTAAACGGCTTGATGGATTTTAACATATGAGGTGTCGTTAGATTCGTCTTAATTGTGGGAGTGACATAAGCTATATAATATTTATATATGGCATCTGCAAATAAAAAAAGGAGGGGTAGGTTTAAAAAAAAAAAACATCATTATTGGTATCAAATAAAAGCTAGTAATAGAACAATTCCATATATAATATGTATAAGTAACACTAAAAAGTTTGAAATAAAGAAAATTATTTTAAAAAACCCGACTGCAAAAAACATTACCTTTCTTCTGGGGCAGTTGGGTAAAAACACATCCGCCTGCAATAACAAAATTTTATAGACTGTGCTTGTTTTTCTCTTTTCAGATATGTGTTTTTGCAGTCGAGTTTTTGGTTTTTTTAAATAATTTTTGTTTGAAACGTTTAATACAATGACACAGAACAACAAAAACGGTCTTCAAGTTTTTCAGTTTGGTTTTGGTTTTTCTGGTGAGGCTATTGTTTTAAACAAAATTTATCTAAGTACTTGAATTTTAGCCTGATCAGTTCAGTGACTCTACCATGTGCTTATTACTTACTGTCTAGCCTAACTTTCAAACAGTGATTTAATAAACTTTAAGTGTATCTGTACTATACCGGTGCATCATTTAGCCAACTCCTGTGGAAGGCCCTACTTGACCCTTCTAATCGCGTGGCGTAAGACGTCACAGCATATACAGCGGCACACAGTATCTAAATAAGAGAGGACTTCGACGTCAAGCGGCGTGGCACCAGGCGACGCCACCCTCTGAGAAAGGCCGCCGCCATTATTATAGTCCGCTGTCACGTCTGACGTTGACGCGGCCTTTCCACTAGCGCGAGGTTCCACAGAGTGCCTCCGCTACCTACGTCTCAAATCCACCTCTCCGCTCGACAGGGCTCGCTGTTCGGCGAGTGACGCCACAGCCCGGCTCCTCCACACTCCCTGTCTGCCTACCTGCCTACCTGTCTTACACTTGCCTACCTGTCTGCCTACCTGCCTACCTGCCTCCACGCCTGCCTGCCTGTCTGCCCACCTGCCTACCGATCTGTCTATCTAAACCTGACCCCGTCTATCTCGAGCATCCTGTGTCCTGTGACGCCAGCCCTTAACGTCCTAAAGTTAACCTTTAACATTATCTTTTTATTTGTGACTTACTTTTACCTCCGTGGAGGTAAACGTAATGGGTAACCCTAAAAAGCTTTATAAATGGTAAACTTCAACATCAATCAGTTACGTCAGTATCGGGGTACTTGAAATGTCAGATTGCTTACGATACAAGTAGGAAAATGGTTATACCCTACGAATAATGAAAGTCATTATTCGTAGGATATACCTATTAAAAGTAGAGTGCGGGAGATATTATATAATTTATGAAATATGTAAATTCCAAGATGTGAAGGAAAACGATGTCGTCCTTAACCAAAAAAACTTTTTTACATGTTATTTTTCACTTTGTAGTTTGGAAGTCGGTTGTATTTTTTGTAAAATAGTTTTTTTTTTCGCTTTTTAGTGGGTTGGTTTGTAATTTATCTAAGTTACAATAGCCTAATGTCAATTGCTCATCACCTTTTACGAAATATTGCTTTTCCCGATGCAGGGACCTTAATTGTTGAGGAGTTTTCCAGGTACTTCACCATCAGCTCCACTGCACTATATGAATTGTGTCGAGCATCAATTGCTTACCAACCACATTAAAGAAATCGAATCGAAACCCGTAAAATACATATTAACGAGTAGTTCCGGTGGCAATCTGTGTCCTTCATCATCGGCTCCATTTTACCAAATGGTGTTTTCCGAGAGCAAATGCACAAGTTACTATAAAAATACCCAAACTGCTATCGAGTAATCGGGGAACATAGATAAAAAAAAGTAAATAGATCTAATGATTTTGATATTTTGCCTAATAGATTACGTATGTGTAATAGACTATGTCGTACCTATACTCTAACTCCATACGATGACAAAACTATATCGAATCCACACTGCATTGTGTTAAAGTGACTATTCTTTACCAGGAATAAATCAGAATATAAACAAAATAACCTATCAAAAACAAAAAGACAAAAAAAGTAGCAAACTCTTTTTTCGTAGCACAGATGTATTTGTTGCTGTCTCCAGATTTTCAAATTCCACCGTTTTTTTACTTATGCATTCTTAGCGTGGCCAATTATTGATTTATCAAATATGAACTTATAAGTGTATTAGATGTTGACATTTTTAACTTAGTTACAATGACTATCGACATGTTTAATCATTCGACGTTTTTATCACTCGGCATTTTAAGTTTAGTTATAACAATTTTCGATAAATCGATATTAAAATTTTCGATGTTTTGATCATTGACATTTTACCCTTAGGTATTTTAATATTTGACGTTCAAATATGTACCCATATTTATTAATTAAATTATGGATAGCATACCGTCTGTTTTTACATTTTCGTTGAAACAAAATACCATGGAAAAATACACCGAACAAACAATATTCGTTAAAAAATAATTCTACTGTTTGATAAGTTTGTTAAATAGAAAAAAGTGATTATAAAATTCAATGAATTGTTTTTGTGTAATATCTTTCATTCAAGTTAAAACAATATTATTCGAAATAAAAATACAAGGACCAAAGCTGCGAAATGAAATTTAATGAAATTTATGTCTGCGAAACAAGGGAACACTGTGTTTTGCGTTTTCTGACTTTTGTAGCGGACAGTCCTTTTTAACATTTCCCACAAAAGTCTGAAATTTCAAATTAGTTGAAGTCATTTTTTTCTCAGAACGTCGGAAATCACAAGCAACAAATTATCTTGTTCTCGAAGCAAATATAGGTAGTTATAACACGTATTCATTGGAAGTTTAATTTTTAGGTTTCTGTACCTCAAAAGGAAAAAAACGGAACCCTTATAGGACCACGCGTGTGTCTATTTGTCTCTCCGTCTGTCACAGCCAATTTTCTCCGAATCTAAAGGACCGATTAAATTGAAATTTGGTACACATATGTATTTTGTGACCCAAACATGGACGTGAAACGTAAATAAATGAATTTTGAATATGGAGGTCAATTTTGGGAGGCAAATAAGAAAATTTTAAAAAAAGTTTCGCAAACTGTACCGTGTTACATATCAAATGAAAGGGCTTGTTGCGAGGATCTCGATTTAAAAAATCAAATTTTAAAACAAATACTTTTAAAGATATTCAAGAAAATTTATCAAAATTGACCACCTTCCTTATCTCCGAAACTACTGAGTCGAAAATATTGAAAAGAATACAGATAATGGTTTTTTACTCATAGATTACAGGAAAACCTATAAGAAATCTATGGTTTAAAGAAAAACAAACGTTTCCAAAAAATACTACAAAGTGGTAAATAACTTTAATTTCGGAAGTGAGAAGAAGATATGTAAATAACAGTAAAAGGAACTTATCCTCATATCATCCACATACTAAGTTGGAAAAAATACGTATTATTGAAGCTAACTCAAAAACTATCCAAGCAAAGTTAGTAAAATTTATATGAGACTACCTTGAGAGTATATCCTTTCAAACAAAAAAATAATTTTCAAAATCGGTCCGCAATTGACGAAGAAATGGGCGGACATACATAAAAAAAACATATGCTACGAACATATAACCTCCTCCTTTTTAGAAGTTGGTTAAAAATAACATGATAAATCTCCCAATTTTGTCCGTACAAACTTACATTTGCAGTTGGAATATAAAGGAGAACATGTTTTTCAACTACAATGTTAAGTTTGTTCTTGGGATAAATTCATCCCACGTTCCCAACTACGGAACCCTTCATTGTGCGTGGTCAGACACGCACTTGGCCGTTTCTTTTTTGTTTTTTTTTTTCAGCTCCCTTCGATCTGTCTATCATAAAAAGAAAGTGGGAGTTATTTTTTCAAAAATCTCATAAGACCATACTTGAATATATTACCTAATATATTTTTCCATACTTGAATTTTGACTTACTTGACTTGACTTTTCTAGTACTCAAACCTCAGTTGGTCCCTTAATTTTTTGATCCTTTCAAGAAACAAGATCGTTTGGCATAAAAAAAAGTTTTTGTGAAAACTGCCCTCTTTCTTGCTGACTGTACATTTTTTTCAACAAAAATTTCTCAAAAAGTTAAGGAGAGTCTCCTAAGACCGTTTTCCTGTTGCTACAACGGTTAAGGTAGCATCCCTTACTGCCCCATCTCAAAAATCCACTTTGTATATGTTCCCGCTGCTGAGGTGAAAAGTTGTATGTGTTACACGAGACCAAAGCTATTTGCATCTCGTGTCTTTGAATCCCTCGCAGCGGTCATGATTGTAACCTAGAATCTGAAATTCTTCGCTTATTCGAGATTCAAACTTAACACAGCCACTAAACTACTTTACTGGCGGTAAGGAATAAAATTAACTATAATCAACAAATACTCTCGAATGATGGCTAAAAAGATTAGCAAAAAACAGACCAGTTTAAAATTTGGCCCAAATTACCAAACAATTATTTTTGTACCTTTATTTAAAACACTACCTAGGTATGTACTAAGTCTAACGTTACCAGTCCTAGTTACATTTTTACTTAGATAATTATACATTTGTTTATTTTCCAAACAAATATAAAATACAAGCACCTACAGAAATTGTAAGGTGCCAACACTAGTGGGGCAGAATCCACAAGATTTAAAACTACAGTAGAATCTGCCCCACCAGTGGGGCGGCTTGGCGGGGCAAAGTGGAAGTACTCGTTGTTGTTAGTTGTTACTTTGACTCCGCTGCCAAACATCGCAACCTTCTGGTTGTTAATTATATCCCCTCTAAAATCAGTCAAGTCCGCCGTCCGAGGCATATACTTTCAGATCCAGATGACATCATAAACCTCCTTCAGGAGAGCAGTAGGGCCACCAGCACAGTATACAAAAACAGACGACACCCGTCATACCGACCTCGCCGCCGAGGTCCTCTGCGACCGCGTCTCCGAGTAAATAATACTCCCCCCCTGACCCTTGCTCGACAACAAGATGCCAGCACGCGTTGAAGCTGAGCCTGTAGCTTTAAATTCCCCGATTAATAATCATGATGATCTAAATTTGATCCAGCTTGTCCCATCTTGCTGTCCTCCCCCAGCGACGCCCTAAGCCGAGGTTCGTACCCCACAGGAGGTGCCCTTAGCGAGCATTCGCCTAGTTTAAATTAGCATTGTTATTTGCCCCTGGCTGGAGGCTTTGAGTGTAGAAGCTTAAGGTAGTCACAGGAAAGGCGGGTTAAGCAGCCACGACCTTAATGGTCAACTGCGAGTTGCCAAGACGGCTCCACCTTCTGTAGACTAGCATAGTGTCTACAATACTTACCTAGAATCTAGCCTTTATACACAGAGGCTGATTAGATTACACTTCATCGTCTATTGCTCCCTTTGCAAACTAGCGGTCCATTATAGTAATTAGTAATCCATCAGAAGCCCTAGTGTTCTTCGCCTATCTATAATATCTACCTATTTTGACATCAAGTGTACCTAAAAGCGCCAATATAAAGTGCTAATATTTCAAAATCAGATTCACATCACCAAATTTTATGATCTATAGCTGATTCTGAGAATTATTCAAGGAGCATGAGGCAAAAGTAAGATAAAGTTGCTCAATTTATCAAACTAGTCAGTTTTTTGCGTTCAATGGAGGGAAACATTAGATCACTTTAAGCGTTCGCATTATTTTTAAGGGCAAAAACAGATACCTAACCCTTCCTTTCTACGTCGTTGAGTGAAAGCACTTAGGTATCTTTTTTAATTTTGTAAAGAAGGTTTTAACCTAAATTCTAGTTTTATTAAGGTATTAATTTAAAGTAAAGCGGATTTGAATTTGCTGTCTGATTTATTGGCTTTTTAGGGTATAACCTAAAACCTTTTAACCTATTTGCATCACGTAAATGGTAATAAACTTAAATAGAATTATAACACAGCAAATTGTATCAAAACTAACGAGCAACCCCGCTCACAAAATAAAAGACGAACGATAATTTATATCGGCAAACTGCTAGCTCCGTGGGCGATGATAATCTTCAAATTCAAAGGGAAAGGTGAATATTCAGTGCACGTAGTACCCTCGTGCGTCTGCCCGTACCGTACGTGCCTCTACTTGCCATAACTATTCCTACATTATAAGCAGATACTTCAAATATAAGAGTAATCGAACAGACGCGAATGTTCTTTGAATTTATTGACTTGTGCCTACGGAGGAAAAATTTGCTTAGGTTACCTCTTTTGATAATATTTCCCGATTTCATTGTGACGTCAAGCTTTCACTTTTTTTTTTCTTGCTAAAAGAAGGAGATTAGAAGACATGAATATTGAATAAATGGATGCCACTGACTTTTAGGCTTAAGTCAGTCTCTGGTTGGATTCCTGAACTTTTAGAAAGTCGGAAATCAAAACCACTAGTCAACTACGTCATGCAAATATAGTTGACCATTTAAATACTTACAGTAATTTTTAAGCACAAGTCCATAAATTTAAAGATTTTTTTTTCAGGTCTGACTCCATAACAACCCAAGTTATAAGTTGTCTGGTTACAAAAAATTTAAAACAAGTGGCCTACCCACTTTTCAAAGTGGGTAGGCCACTTGTTTTCAATTTTTGTATTTTTTCAAAGCTGAAAGGAATGAAGGAAAATCATAAGGATTTTTCCGGCTGCTCATCTCTGCGAGAAAATTGTGAGAGTCAACTAAAGAAAATGGGTCAGTGTACTCATGCCGATGGGCATGAAATCTGTCACTGTATTAATATGTAAGTAAAATTCTATCAGCATTGCCATCCAACTTGGCAATACTGCCAGCCTTTTGGGCACTTTTCCCAATGACAGTGATGCGGAATAATATTTTGATGCCCAATGAGCTCTTCCCTTAATTTTTTTTTCCTTTATACAGTGTGAGTCGTTATGATGAACACATATCGAAACGAGGGAAATCTATGATTAATTTTAGCGACGGAAAAAAAATTAGTAATTTTTTTAAAGAAAACGGTGTAAATTTTAAACTAAATGATCTATGAAACAAACTTCATAATAATTGGAAATAGTTAGGCGTCCTTATTAAATGAAAATTGTGGAAAAAAACTACCCTTAATTGAAAACAAACATGTTTATTTAGCAAAAATCTATTACTTTTTTCATAAATTTTTCAATAATTGTAAAATTTCACATTAAGACACCCCCAATAGATAGCTATAAAAATAAAAAAATAAAAATTTTAAATATTTTTTCCGTCGATAAAATTAAAAATAGATTCCCTCATTTCGATATTTGCAGCATCACACAATAAACACAACACACAGACACAACCCATGTAGTTCCAAAGTTTTTTAAACACAGTAAGAAATAAATGCAGATAATTTATTTGGTAACCATGTTTGAAAGGGAAACTGCATTTGTTGGGTTTGCTTCATGTCGACCGGTATTTCCCCACCAAGCACTGTATAACTATCGGTGGATAATTGCGTGGTCAGGAAAAAGTCGTTTTATTCCATAATTTGTCATTTGCTAGTTTATTTTGAAGTAATTAATTTTATTAGTGATAAATGTTTACATTTTATAAACAAACTTTTAAAATTGATATCACATCTTTTTAAGCTAGTATTCAACTAAACCGATAATAAGACTTGTAACTGATTTTGACAAACGTGGTGGAAACCAAATAGCTTCATGTCAACAAAATTACACTATATTCGGACACTTGTGGCGGGCAAAATAAAAATTCATTTGTGAGTGCAAGGTTATTGACTATCATGCAAGAATGCCCATATATTCAATGCATAGATCACAAGTTCCTTGTTCCCGGACATACGCATATGGAGTGCGATTATGATCACTCGGTAATCGAAAAGGCAAAAAAGAAAGTTCAAACTATTCATCTTCCGAGAGATTATTACCAGATGGTAAGATCTGCTGGCAGAAAAGGTCAATTTACTGTCAGAACTACTGAAAAGGCCAATGATTTTAAGAAAAGTTAATACCAACAAAGAAAAGGTACACTGGCCGGATATAAGCTGTTTCAGATACAGACAAACCGATCAGCTTGTGGTCGACTATAAAACCAATCTAAATTGTGAAATTCATGATTTTAAACAACTTTCATTCCAAAGACATGGAAGAGCCAGAAAAACAAGCATTTCATTGATTGTCATCTCCGATACACCTGTTCCAATAAACGTGAAAAAAAAGAGATATAATGACACTACTACCATTTATAGACACAGAATGTTACGATTTGATGACACGCTGACTTCTGAATCGGAAAGAGCTGAAGGTGATCTAAGTTCTGTACCGGGTAATGAAGAGGATACCGAGGACAATTGAAATGTTTGATTGAAATATTTGATTAGTGTTGATTAATTAAATAAATGTGAGATTTCATGGATTATTGTTTTAATTATATATATTTTATTAGTTATTTTAAATCCTCGACATCGATAGTAGAATAAAATAAGTCATAATTTTTGTCGAAGGCATTTATAAAATAAGGGAATAACTCGTAATATTACTTTAAATACCACTAGACTGACTTATATAAATAACGTTATGCCATTATTATTTGGTCAACAAGGGAACAACTCAAGAAAAACTTTAAAAAAAACGTAGTAAGAGTGACTAAATGTGAAAGTGATTCCCATTAAATGAAAGAACATTTTTTTATCTACAATGTAAATTCGAAAGAAGTAATCATTTTAATTGCGAAATACGAAAAAACATTAAAAGTGTTGTTTTTTGCCTCTCCTAAAAAGTGACGAATTTGAGTTGTGCCCTTTTTTACTGGAGGCACTGATCTTCCCCTTAAAAAGGGGTATGCGGGAGTCGCAGATTGTTCCCATTTTATCCATCGAGTGTTAATTATGTGCTTAACCGCATCTACTTCGCCATCCCTTTGCACGAGCGAACCGAGATACCGAAAGTTGGAGTAGACTGGGAGAAGCGCGCCATCAAGCGCTTGGCACCAGAACTGGACAAACCGCCGAAATGGCAGAACATATGTTCAGTTTTGGTTCTGCTAATTTTCAAGCCAACATTCTCCACCTTCTGTTGCCATTTTTCCAATCTGCTCTAGATCTCAAGTTCATCTTCACCGACAAGAACAATGTCATCCTCGGTGCCTCTTCCTGTATGTTCAACGTCAGAGCGTCCATAATCAACAGAAAGAGGTATGGACTTAAAGCCGACCCTTGGTAAGCCTGCAGCCACACAGAACTCGTCGGTATTGCCAGCAGTCGACCGGACTTAGGTACGAGATTGACTGTATAGAAAATACTCAGTAGATGTTTTATAGTTATTTATGCTACAAGTGCGGAAAATAGGTGATTTCCGACGAGTGGCATTTTTGTTCACGAGCGAGTGAAGCGAGTGAGTATATAAGTCGACACGAGTCGGAAATCGAACGCACGTGTATCATACAACGTTTTACTATGCATTGTGCGAGGAAATAAATAAAACGAGCGAACCTTACAGTAGTCGCATAATGAAATGTAACATCTGATATCTTGGCTGACGTATATAAATAATATAAATAATATTCTTCATCATCATCATCGCCATCGTCATGACGATCATGACTTTGACTTCTTTGACTTTGACTTCGACTTCGACTTTGACTTCGATCATTGTCATCGCCATTGCCATTGCCATCGTCACTGCCATTAACGCTATCGTCATCATCATCATCTAGTTTGTAAAACTTTTCTCAAATAATAAAAACTCTGCGTCGGGCTGACGACGGACACAAAATTAAAAAAAAAAAACAGAAAAGTAAAAAGCACTAGTCAAAAAAAGTGACACTTTCCGCCCAATTTGGCTGTTTGGAAAACGCTCTTTTCGAGCAATTGCATTGTAAAATAATGATAATCTTCTTTTATTAAAACAATTTTTACTTTATTTCTAAATCTCCATTGCATAGACAATGTTCTGACTAAAGACAAAATTTAGCTTAGCACTTAGACAAAGCGCTCCCGATTCTCATTAACCCAAAACAATACAGCTACAAAAGCAACATAAACATTTATTTTCGTCACCGCTGACTATATTATGTATACAATCGAAATGTTGTAGAGGCTGTAATGGAACGCAAAACGAAACCCGAGACTCCCAGTACTTTAGCGGGCCCCGAGGCACTCATTAACAAGTTTTTGGAAGCCGCTCCTAATGGAATAAGTGTGAATGCATTAAAAATAACTTTACACAAAAGCATGGGGAAGTTCTCCATAAATCTCATAGGTAATGCTTTTAAATTGGAGCAGGTAGGCTCTGATGTCAACGTCGGCCGTCAAAGCCTTCCGGAAGGCAATAAATTCGGATATCAAATAAAATTACGAGGGTACTGTAATATCTCGTAAAGTTGCAGTCGGTTTAATGGCTCGTTTTGCTGTGCAGGTGAAAAACTACGTATTTTTCGGGTGGCTGTTTTCTTTAGAACATGAAGCTTGATTGAAATGTATAAAATGTATATTTTATGACTGTTTTGCTTCTTTTATTTTTAAACTAAATTTAAATCTTATATAAAACGCATACTATGCAGCCAAGCATATTATATATTGGGGGATTACATCGCTGATTTAAATGCTTGGCTTAACGCTGGTTCTGCTCCACAAGGGCGCATAAACGAATTGATTAGCATTTTAAAATACTGTTGGAGCTGCTGAAGATTTAAAAACCTATCTTCGCATTGTATAAATTCAATCCTTTAGCATTGTATAATTGCATAACACATGTGAGTACTATGCACCTACTATAAAGCTACCATTTACTAGGTACGTCTTTCATTGACTTGAATGTACCCTTGCAGCTTTATGTCATGCTCACTCTAATTTCTCGCTGACTGTGGCGTGTGTGTTGGATCATTTAGCTCCCTTTAAAATGGTTGAACTGAATAGTGCTAATCCATGCGTCATATTCGTGAACGGGCGCTGTCAGTAGGGACTGGTCAACTCTTAGCTGCCATGGCTGAACAAAGCGTCTGTAAGAAAAGAAAAAAACAAATAAAACAATTCAAAAATCAAATTATATTTTAATTTGGTTTTGTGAATTGTTTTATTTGTTTTTTTTTTTTTCTGCATCGTTCTCACATTTATAACTTTAACATGAATGACGTAACCAATAATATATTGTGATTTAAAAGAATGTCCGTGGACTTTCTTGCCCGTTCTTCTCCATAGGTACCTACTACGCTTTGAAATGGGCAACTAGCTTCATCTTTCTGACTGACTGTCCACTTGACAATTCAATAGTGCCTGTAATTGGTTTATTTGAAATAAATGCTTTGAGTTTGAGTTTGAGTTTTGATTTTATGGAACATTCATGATGGAGCTGTTAGACTTGGTGAATTTTTGGTAGATACCTAGTAAATTTTTCTAAACTTGTAATCTCGTGTTCGTGTGCTTTTTTAAAATTCTTTATGCGTCACATTTAGTGCAAATAAGCAGACTTAGCTGGCGTAGTGTGGCCCCCAAGCTAGATGGACCGACGACATTAATAAGGTCGCTGCGAATACTGGAAGCGGAAGGCGGAGGCCGTGGCGCAGCCTGGGAGAGGCATACATAATTATGACTAGCATTGGACTGCGATAGCCTGAGTTCATTGAAGCGGACTTCGAGTAACATTTTAAATATTTTGAAAAATAGACTGATGTCTGGGCTTACGCTTACAGTTGATGATTTTTGTAATAATTTATCAGTATTTTTACTTTTGAAAGCTTTAGTCAAATGAAAATTTATGAGATAGTCATTGGACACGTTTATAAGGGCCATTGATATGGGTCGCTGTTAGTTGCAGTTGATCAACAAGTTGGCAACCTATCAAGAAGATAGGTTACCTACTACCTCTTGTGTTATTTGACCTTCCCCTTTGCTCACTGATTGTCTTCCTTTTACCCAATTACGGCAGGGAGGAAGGCTTGATAAAAATTAGACACTTTTTGTTACCTAGAAACGAAACGTTTAAAATTACGTTTCTAAGTTACTTAGAAACGTACGTTTCTAAGTTTCAGTATAGTACCTAACCCAGGCTTAGGTTAGCTAAAAAGTTAACCTAACTCTGAGTTAGGTACTTAGGTACTTAACAAGGTATGCCTCAAATTCAGAAGGTAACTACAATATTCGTCACAAATGACTTAGGGCGAATTTCACCAATGGAAGTGAACGCAATCAGATAATCTAAACTGGTTTCAAAAGCTGACAGTGTCATCATTTTTGTAGAATATTTGACACTAATAGGTCTAAACCGTAAAATACCGTACCATTCGAAAAACTACCATAAGCTATGTAAAAAATTTCATACATTACCTTTACTCAACCGCCGCAAGATTACTGACTGTGTGTATTTGTTGAACATTTTTAACAATACTATAAACTATTCTGATATTTTGTCAAAATTTTATTTCAACATTCCCATGAAGTCTAAGCGTTACAATCCACCTTTGCGTATGCCATTTGCTTCTACCAATTATACGCAAAATTCGTACATTGTGCGTGCCAGCAGAAATTTAAACATGCTTTGTAAACAGTACGATATAGATCCGTTCATGACTAGTGTGTTGTCAGCCAGGAAGTGCTTAAGCCGTAACTTTTTCATATAGTTCATTTAGTTATGATGATTGTTACGCAGTGTGAGTAACATTGTAATTATGCTGTAGTATAATAGTAACTTGGTGTAAATGTCCTTAGAATTCCTTTTTTTTTTCTGTATTTTATAAGTGGAGACCTGTAATTGGCTTTCAGACTAATGTACCTACTGTCCTTGATCTGTTTGTTTTAGCTGTAAGTCTCCCATGTCATTTAAATAAATAAATAAAATAAACGCGGTTCAGATGTGCTGATCGCGCTCAGTTTCATTGGTGAAATTCCTCTTAGAATAGGTAACATTAGGTACATTGAATGTTATGTTGAACTCAAATGGCTATTTTCTAAAAATGTTTAAAATTTTGGAGAGACTTACACAGTTGTGCATAATGCCTAAACTCACAATCAAAATTACGATCAAATCAATCTGCCTAGCCTTTTTCCAACTACGTCGAGGTCGGCTTCCAGTCTAATCGAATGCAGCTAAATACCAGTATTTCACATGAAGCGACTGCGTATTTGACCTCTACAACCCAGTTTCTGGGCAACACGTTACTCATGATAAGACTGGTTGTTAGACTTTCAGGCTTCTGACTGCCCGTAACGACTGTCAAAGATCACCCAAGGTCACATATCTACGGACTAACCTCCGCAAACGTTGCTTAACCTAGAAGATCAACCCGAGCGGCTGTTATTATAATATTTATCCACGAGTCCATACACATCAAAAGTATGATATGACTACGAATTTTTTACCCCGATGTGGCGTCCAAAGTCCCAACGTGTCATCGTGACCAATCTTTTAATCCCACTTGTTGCTCCGACTTAGTCAATAAGTGGAACCAATGTTTGCACAGATAAGTGAATAAAGCAAACTGAATAATATTATTTCAGATAATGTTATAATCTTAGTAGTTACTTAGTGGACTTGAATTTGATAACTAGTGTGAAATTCTGTTTTTGGTGTTATCAACGGGAAATACTAAATTTTCACAAAATAATAAATATCAGTACTGAGCTGATTTTCAAACGTTAATAAACCGATTGTACCTACAAAATTTCTTTTTCTACTATGTTATTAAAGGGCTAATTTAAAAAA
The DNA here is from genome assembly GCA_916610215.1 of Omphaloscelis lunosa. NCBI lineage: Eukaryota > Metazoa > Arthropoda > Insecta > Lepidoptera > Noctuidae > Omphaloscelis > Omphaloscelis lunosa. The sequence goes on from OU744247.1 coordinate 17,868,322, forward strand.
TACTTCAATAAAGGTAATTAAGTAGTTAATCCTATTTCTGATAAATTTTTATAACGCTACATTTGCTACCAATAATACTGCTCCCGATAAAAAACTTAAAATATTGTAGGCTCCCGAAAAATTCGCTTACTTTCTAAATATTCGCTAAGCTTGGCTGAAAGTCCTGATAAAACTGAGGATTAGTATTTGTATTACGAAGCAAACCTTCATAGTTGCGCTTATCTCTTGGGACCGTATCCGAAACTGTGTAAGTAGTTGACATATGAAAAGCAAGTTACTACTAACTTACGCTCGCGGTTTTTCTCCCATCCTAGGCGAATTTTTTTCTGTACTAGAACAAAAAGTATCCTATTTAATTTTTAAAGGTTCAAGCTATCTTGACACCACTTTTTATCAAAATTGGTTCAGTAGTTTAGACTTGAAACCGTTACATACACATATGGACAGAAAAACACCCTTTTGCATTTACTTGTATGGATATGAATGTCAAGAGCTCGAACTGACGATGAACTAAATGGAATGGCTTTGTCAGCTACATTATTCGCTATTCGTAGGCGAGGCGACAGCTTGGTCGTGCCGATCATTTATTTTGTGCATGTAGTTACCTACCCATCTTCTATTTATAGTGAACCTGCATTTATAGCAGTATATCGGTCGGGTATTTTAACCATCGATCAAAGTAAACTTAGTTCGATAGGTATCGTTGAAAATTGATGTTTCAGATAAAGCTTTTGTTTTTGTTTGATATTGTTCTAGAGAGAGATGCCATTAGTTGACTGACTGTTTGTTGGTGAGATTATTTTTTTTCCAGGTAAGTAAATACCTACTAATTAATTAGGCTTTGGGATTGTTTGGACTAAGTGAAATCCAACATCCACGCAATAATACTTTTTTGTCCAACTACAGAAAAACCCTCTTACAACACAATTCTTCCTCTTTGTGTTGCCCAAAACTTCGCCACTTCGGCGGCGTCGTCGAAGGCAGCGCAGAAGTCACTTTGTCTGCAAGTTTTGGACCACAGAGGGTAGGATAGAAGATGGAGTATAGTTTGCGATATAGCTCCACGTCCACCTGCTGCCGCTCTATTGAAGTAGCCCCCCCACTTTACAGGTTAGAGTTACATCTTCCCACTAGTGTTCGGAAACGGTTCAGGGGCTTCCAAGTGGACCACAAAAAATTACACTCTGCAGGGAGATACTCCTGTGGTGGAAGATAGTGTAGGAGGGGAAAGAGTATCCTATCACAGTTTGAAACGGGCATCGGCTGGGTTTCCTGGTACAAACGCTCGCAATGAAACGACCATTCACCAGGAAGCACGCATATGCTGATCGGTTCTGTAGGAATCTCACCGTGAAAACTACGTTATGGTGAGCTCGGAGTGAGCTGTCAATAGCGTCAATCCCTAGCATCAGGTAGCTCACTTTACCTAAGTTTTCACGGTAAGATTTTTAACAATAGATGGTAGACGTAGAGTTAACTCACGATGATTTATTTTACTGCAAGTGGTCAGCCACCACTTGATGGAGATTAAGATCTCGAACTATTTAGTTGATATAAGTCTGAAAGTAAGAATCAACATCTGGAGCTCTAGCCTTAATAGGTAAGAAACAAAGTCGTAAACACAAATCTGAACGAACACAAATGGGTTTTTAAAACCCATGCACACAATTTAACTTAAACATTAAATCCAAGCAGTAAACGTATCGCGCGAAACCTGCGTTTTAATAATGAATTATTCTAAACGTGAAAATAACCACTGTATGAGGAAGGAAAGTAATCCTATTCAGAACAGCTAGCAATGTGGAACTCAACAAAATGAAGAAAATGTTGTGAGGACTGCCTCGTTGGTCTAGTGGTTGCAAAGCGCTACTGCTGAGTATGAGGTCCTGGGTTCGATTCCCGGGTCGGGCAAGGTGTTATTGGGTTTTCCATCTGGAATTTCTCAATAGCAGCCCGGAGTCTGGATTTGTGCCCGGTCGATGGCAATAGGCTCGCTCCCTATTACATGGGACTTAAACATACATAACTGGCGAAATGTGGGTGTACTATAGGAACACCTCTGCCTAACCCTTCGGGGATTACGGGCGTGATATTATGTATGTTAATGTTTTGAAGAAAGTTATAAGTATTTGGATTTATATAAAAGTAGGGGAAGCCCAAAGAAACGACAGATGGCCTGTTTGAAAAATGATATGGCTGTAGGAGTGACTACCGAGATGACGATTAATAGCATACAATTATTAAACTTCCATTACTTTACTATTTCAAGTTCATAGCGTAAGCATAATTAGCATGTTCCCACTGCTGTGACACAGGCCTCCACTCTGTGAGCCGTAATCTTTCACGCGGGCCCAGTGCGGGTTGTTGGATGTCACATGTCTTGAAATTTTTGGTTCTAGGACATGCCGGTTTCTTCAAGATGTTTTGCTCGACCGTTTTGAGAGCGGTGATGATGAAATTATTTAGACAAAGTATAACGCTTGCCTCGGTTCCATCAGGGGCCGGTCGTTTCCACTGGGCCACCACTGCTCTAGTTCATGTTTGTTTATAATTATCTATCCATAAGTAGAAGTCTTCCAGCTAAAATGAAGATGATGATATATATTTGCTAACCTACGGACAGCATTACCTAATTCCTTTCCTATTTAAAAATACAATAGACGATATATTTAGTAACCTGTTCCGCTTAACTAAAAACGTTTAGTTAAGCGTTAAAGCGGTAAACGTTTAGTTATAATGAATTTCCGCAAGGTCACGCCTGAATCAATTAATTATCCTTTCCTATTTCCTGCATTTCTACTATTTTATTATTATTATTTATTTCTTTAAAATTCTGACCTTCTCTTAGCCATTACTTTGGGCCTGGAGAGACGAAACTAACAGCGAAGAACTGTTTGAGAACTATTTCATCCCAGGTTTTCCAAAGTTGCCCTTCTTTATCCATCTGTGGCTGGCTCAGTGAAGACAGCACCGGGTAGCTATTCCCGCTAGCGAATTAGCGTCATTAGATTGTATTTATTTTTTTATTGTGGTCTTCCAAGGAACGCCTTTGAATGCCAGGAATACTAAAATTATAAAGAGAAGCTCCAATTTCTAGCATTTTTTTTTTTTAAACTCTCGTTGGACTGTTACGAGACTTAATTGGTAGATAGCTAGATAGCCAGATTTTTTATTAGTGATTTAGTATGATTAATTTATTTTTTTGGTTATTTTTGTTAAAGAATTTGTTCTAAATTATTATTATCTTTTTGTATGCATTTGTATTTCTGTGACAAATAAACCTAGTTTTTTTTCTTTTTTTTGTCTCTAAGTGATTATAAATGAGGTATGACGACTTGAACTCACCCATAACTTATTGACCGGAAAAGGAAACAGAGTGATAAGAGAAACGATGGAGTTAGACCTTTGCCCAATAGTAGCACAGTATCTATAGGTTTATAAAAAACTATTACCACAATAAAGAAACTACTAAAAGCCAGCACCTAAAATACTACTATAATGAGAATATTTAGTTGCAAAGTTTCATCAAATCGTTGATATTTTAAACACAATAAACAAGTTTAATAAAACAATTTTACTAACATTTGTATTTTCATTATCTGAAAAGGAAATATTTATTGTAAGAAATGTTATTCAATTGCGATTTTTATAAATATCACGACAACCAATGGCTAGGCAGGTGATGAACGAGATCCAAGAAATCAAAAATACCAAACTAGCATTGCATAAAGTAAATAAAGCATTGAAAAAAAAAACATAATAATAGATACATACGCAATCGTGTAATTTCATTATTTGCAATTCCGAAAATGTGTCAAAATATATCTCTTTATATCTAATATGCATTAATATACCATAATGTATATTTATATTAATATGTCTTGCTATATCTATCTACATATTTTGATGACGTAATAGAAATATATATTATAGCTCCTCTGAGGTCGCTCGAAGAGAAGAAGAAGCTCTCTATGGGAAATATATCGTCATTTCTATTAATATATATTATAGCTACGTCTATGACGGGCTTAGTAAGATTTAAAGCGATCAAATTAAGCCGGTCCATCTGGTACTGATAACTTTGGAATCATTCATAATTAAACTTTTGCAACAACTAAAATTATTAATAGCTCTTTAGAAATTTTAGACAATGAATTGAAAGATAAACTTCAGTCAACTCATTGTCATTTCTTTTTAATGTGACCCTTTATTCATTAAATTTAAGAAACAAAAGAATTTTATTGCAAAAAATATTGGATTTACACGAAGATGGATTCGATATTTGATTATATTTGGACAATTTTATTATTTTTCTTGACCGATGCTGACGAAAATTGGGATGCCTTATGTGACTTCGTTATTATTATTAGATCAGGACGTATAATACGTTTTCTTAATTTTTTTTAAAGCGGCTTCTCATAAAAAGGTAATTTTCATGAGAAGCCGCATTAACAAAATTTAAGAACTGATGAAGAAAAAACGGTTTAATATTTTCTTTTTGGATTCTATCTCCAAAACAAGGCGCTTCATTTTAAAATACCTACTTAATTTAAACAATTCTTCATCGCATATTATAAGTTCGGATCAACTGAAATTATTTTATAACCGCGGCAACTCATCTAGTTTAAAAAATATTATTAACTTGTAAAAGTGTTTGTTCAAACCTACTTATAGAAATAAAATCATTTATAACACACTATTTTTTCATCGATTTTTTAAGTCTGGTTTAGAAGCCAACTAAAAACAATAACCGATTAATGAAAAAATTCAGCTCTTGTTTTCACTTTTCCTAGCATTACAATTTCATAACATCCCCCACTAAAGCCGAACCCTCAAAATTATCGAAGTGCATTCAAGGGCTTGAACTTTAACGTTAAAATCACCCCTAAAGATAGCCCTAATAATGTCTGTGCGTACGTCATTATAGGCCAGGTGTTCACCGCTATTTACCGCCCTACTTACTCGAGTGCTCACTGTGGGGGCGTAGTTCCACGCTTATGGATCGAGGGGAACCCGACCAGTGAGTACCGAAGTGCCGGCCCGCGCGGACGCCTCGCACTCAGACCCTTACACTGACGGAACGAGACACACATACGTAATCATCAACGCTAGAAAGAGACAGCAAGAGCTCCCTTTTCAACAGGTCATTATTGTAACTTCCACTAAATGGTGATTCCGTGCAATAATTCTTACTTCTGTTGTACTTTTATTAAATCGTTCGCTTAAACTTTTATGAGTTTGCAGTTATGCTTCGGAAGTTACTTTCGCTAACGAATTTTACGATTATTTGATTTTAGTGGGATTCTGTGTTTATTATTGTCCGAGAAGTTTGGGCTTGCTGTGATATTAAATGTTGACACTATAAAGTTTTAGTAACACCATTTTATGAACAAAAGTTACGGAGTTATTAACGCAACAAAATATATTACGAGAAGACAACCAAATTAAAAAAAAAAAAACATTAAAAAAATCCAAAAGGCACACTTAAAATTATGCTGGACCCAATTCATACTGTTTATGTCGAGAGCAATACGCTAGCCCGTATGAGTCGTACCTCCGCCACCCACCTGATGATATGTGGTCACAGTGGTCCATTTATATCAATGAGGCGCGTATTCTGACATTTATCCGTTTGTTATCTCCACACACTTTAACATGACCGCCGAATAAAATCTAAGGAAGTTTTATTTCAGAAAATTCTTGATAAATGACGGTCTTCAGCATTGTGATTCTGTAGATGTCCACCTTATCATTTTACTACAATCTTAAACTTGACCATTTTCTTTGACCTGTTTGACCTATTTGTTATGGTGGGTCTTGAAAAATACTGTAGTTCGAAAATCGATGCGTCATTATCCTTCGTTTATAAAGGTTTTTGTGTAATGGATTCCTGAAAAAAGGTTGAATAGGACAGCTTTACTGAAAGATGTTATCATGCTAACGTGTATTTACCTACCTGAATTTCATATAAAATATTATAATTGGTAAAATTTTAAATTATTAATGCAGAAATATTGAATGCACGAATAATATTGCGTTTTATAAAATATTTTTGTTTATTAATGACATTTACAATTGTAAATTTCATGGTTAATTAATTATGAAAGCTTGTTTATTTAATAGTGAATTAAGCATGAACTTCATTCGTATTTCAGTGATTCATCGAATCATAATTATTTAAATTAATATTCTACAAATATAAAGAACAGTAAAAATAAAAATATAAAAGTAAAATGTGAGTAAAACCAAGTGCCATAACTTCAAATTAAGGAACGCAGTGCATGTTCTAATTACAGCGTAATTAAACACAAAGAGAATTTTATTTTACGAGCGCTCTTTCTTTGCGCTTATAAAAATGACAAAGATTTTAATTGACTGCTTTTAAACTTTTAATTTAATTTAATTGTTTTGGTATTTAGTGTATACCGCAAGGAAAAGCATTTTTTTTCCAATAAATCTACCAGTTGCTATACCAAAAGAGAAAATAGCGAATAAATTACTCCAATAAACTTAATAGTCTCTCAATGTATTCCTCGTATTCAGTGCACCATGCATTGCACTTAATTAATCAATTGGAACATGCTACGAGTCTTTACGAACCTCTACGAGCATGCTACGAGCTACACATTTCTGTAGCACTGCTACGCGGTCTATTCATTCGAAGCAATGGAACTATTAACTGTAGTTGAAGCACGTCGGGAGGCAGTGTCATTCCTCTTTACTGAAATTAGTGATGCAATAAGTGTTGAATGGAGTTTCGTGTCTAATAGATCTGTGAGGGGAGACTTCGTTGGATTGTGGAGTAGAAGTTAAGTAATGAACTCATGATGGCTTTAGTTTGCATTTTTATGGGTTAGGAAAAATGGTTTGTTTCTTATTATGGAATACTTTATCATCGTCAATGCCATATTGACATAATACGTGTTATAATAAAAGAAGAATACTGCAAAGCATAGGTATCTCCTAAAAATGGAGGTCATGACTTTTTTAGTAGGAGGGTGAAAAGCAAGGTTATTATTAAAATTACATCTTTGACTATTGTATTCGAAACCAGTAATTATCATAATTAATGCCTACGTTATGATATTTGAATTCAAAACTCATTATTTCAAATCGATTCGACATTATTTGGCGGTCACGCGATAATCGATTAACAAACCGAAACCACGAATTTGTTTCATGTTAAACTAATGTTACAAACTTTGAAAATTATGTTTGTTTCGGCTTTGTGTAGGTGGGAAACGTGAGACATTGGGCAATGCCAGGCAATACCTTCTAAATCAAGAAAAAGCATTTTTAAACCATCAGTATTATTAAAGGCTGAGATTTGATAGTCTCAAGTAGTGGTTTGGTTTAAACTGTAATTCTGAGAACAGCATACAGTGTGCGGGATGAAATAATATTATCAGTTCCATGGAACGTCACAATACATATAATAGCAATTGACCCAAAACTAAAAATACTAAAACAGAATCTAGAAATAGAACTAATATTATTGCACAGTAAAGTCCTGACAGAATTAAACTTCCTATGTAGTTCGACAAAAAGTATTTTATAGCACGCGAGAATTGAACTTGTGACTAAGCATAAAAGTCAATCGCTCAGCCACTGTACCAACAGCACCATCAATATTCAACAGTTGAATAGTTGCACTGACTCTCGGGAGCTTACGTTCAACCGCCACGTTGCACCGTATGTCTCAATCCTTATACATCTTCGTTCTTCAATGATTTATACCCACCAGTGTACAGTTACACAAGATCTTTTTTTTGTGAGTGTAGTTACGAACAGTTTCTAAGACATTGTGTGTTGCACTGCAATAATTTTTAGTGTCATGGACACGTGGCGTTGTTATAAATAGCAGTGACACTTATAGTAGCGTTATAGAGACGTTTGGTAAATGAAGGTGCAGCTTGGTTGGACATTGACGTGTGTAAATAAATAATAAATAATACCGTATTGGTTGGTGTTGGAAAGTGTCAATTGGATTTACGGGAATTCATTTGGGATTTCAAAATAACTTATATTAGAAACTTGTAATTGCGTATCTCACTATTAGATAGTGTGGTAATTTTTCAAAATAAAGTGGTGCCCAATTCTGCAAGTCTGAATAATAAGGCCTTAAAAAATCTCTACTTAGAAAATCTGGTCTTTGTCGCTAATTTCATGTTTTTTTATGTGATTGGTTGAAATAAATTATAACTTCCAATCATTAAGTTGTACCTATCTTATAATAATAATAAACTTAATGTCGACAAGTTAGCGTCGAATAAATTGTTAAGGCGTGGAGAACTGTTTCCTGAGACAGAAAGGTTCATGATAGCTATTCAGGACTAAGTAATAGAAAATCGCCAAACAATAAACAGATATAGGTGATGCAATAGTTCCACTGAAACCATTCAACACATCAAGGATGCGTGTAAAGCAATAGTCCGGACTGATTACAAACAAAGACATGACCAGATAGCGAATATTATACACCAAAAATATGCAATAAAATATAAATTAATTCCCACACCACCTGTAGCTTATTATAAATATCAACCTGAAATTGTTCTCGAAAACTCCACTCACAAGCTATAGTTTGACCGAGCTATCCTCACCGACTAAACAACACACTACAATAGACCAGACATCACGTTATTAGATAAAAATAATAAAACTGCACAAATCATAGACATAGCGTTCCTAATACACACAATCTACAGAATGCTATAGTGGAAAAACCCTCAAAATATATAGAACTGAAAATACAAATCGGCAGAATGTGACGGCTTAGCAATGCCACTATAGTTCCTATAGTCATGTCAACAACAAGTGTAATACCCAAAAGCTCTACCAGTCTTTAAAAACACTCGATTTACCACCCCACGTATATCAGACTCTTCAGAAAGCTACAATCTTGAATACTTGCAGGATTGTCAGATTTTTTTTCGCAAAATGACAACGATACATTAATCGTCACCTCACACACGAATACAACAACCACCGCACGAATAGTCTCATGGACAGATACACTCACCATCACAATATTCGAATACACCATCATCTCATTATAATTTAACCAATTTCCAGGGGTTCTTGCACTTGGCTTCGGCTCGTACTACCCCATAAATCCGGCGCAACGCCGAGATACGTATAAATATTAAAAAAAGAAAAGTACACGAGGCTGTCGACATGTGGAATGTGAGGTCAGCTATTATTGTGCTGATTGTCGTAACGGCCAATAGCCTGATGGCCGAAAAGCTCGACCAACATCTCTCGAACCTCTCGTTAGGCGGTCGGATCAAGGGCCTGATTCAGAAGACAGACTCCTCGATACGACTCGCACTGTGAGGAGGTTCCTGTCTTTGCAGCCCTTACCACCGGTAGCTTGGACCCTACTCCCAACACCGGTGGAACACTTTTTAAAAAAAATATATTTCATATATTTTTTAAGATATTTAAAAAAAAAGTATTTAAATGTTAAAATGTTTTATAAATGAAATAATAAGTAAATAGCTATTTATAGGGTTTTAGAAAACTAGAGATGGTCATGTGGTCCAAGATACTATCAATGTATGAAATATAATTTATACAAAAAACCCTTTAATGAAAATATAATGGGCTTTTACCTTTTATTGCAAAATGAGGTTGAAGATGCTAGATTATTTTTTCGAGTTAAGCCAATAAGTCAAGCAACTTATTGATCAAATCCTTTTGATTAGAGACAGCCCTTTCAGAAAAGGCTTCATATGATGTAGGTACTCATAAATAATAATTATGTGTTAACGGTTTGAGGGACTTTACTTTGGCGGCAACCTTTTGGAATTTTTGGGCTTAGTCCCATCCTGATTAAATAATATTTTATTTCAGAAAATGGAATAAATTTCTAACATCTATTCTTAACTTCTAACTGGTAATAAAAAGCTTTCAGTTGGACAGTTCAAAAATATTTATTGTGTTGTATGTTTTAAAAACCAGTATGTATTGTATATTTTAAATAATTATATCTCAATTTTTCGTAATTGCACCTACCAATGTTTGTCTCTGCATCACACAATGGTTGACTGGTAGAAAATGCCTATGGTATTAAATCCGCCTCTGTAAATTTCTGTGCTGGTTTTAATAATTATTTATTTTTTATACTTTAAGTATAAAAAATAAATTATTATTAAAACCTTAATAACAACAACTAGCATCATCATTGAAATTTATATCAATACGAAACCGTTTTTATGTCCTATCCATTAATAATTCTCACAAAAATGCCATAGAAAAAAAGGACTTTCAGTTATCCCCGAATTACAAAATTTTCCGGGAACGAGCGGGCTAGTACGAACATTTTAAAATAAACAAATCGGCCCAACCGTTCTCAAGTGATGCACTTACCAACTTAGCATTTCATTTATACGTATTTCTTAATGTCTCCGTAAGATTGTAGGAGCCGTCAGTTTATAATGTATCGGTATTATTTTCGATACATTATAAACTGTTAAAAAAATTTGAACTGGATGAGAGAGACCAGACCTAACCTAACCTAACCCAGGTTAGGTTAGAAATGTGAGCAATCACGCGCGAGTGGTGCTGCGGAAGCGGTCGGCGATCGCTACTTCCAAGTTGCTCGCCTGTGTGGATCGTCCGGAGGACACGGTGAAGCATACGGTGGAGGTCTGCCCGGCTTGGACGGAGCATCGCCGTGTCATCGTGGAGTCGATCGGCTGCGAGGATCTCTCGCGTCCGGCCCTGGTCTAGGCCATGGTATGGAGCGAGAGGGCATGGAAGGCCGTCACCTCCTACTGCGAAGCAGTAATGCTCGCGAACGAGGAGGCGAAACGCGTGAGGAAGAGGCAAATTTCACGCCCTCACGCCCCTAATCGCCGCAGGAGACGCCCTGGGCGTCGGGAGTCGCAAGCCGATTTCCGGCCACTATAGGCGCGGGCTTGCGGACGGCGAGCAATGGGTAGCTCGCCGTCCGATAAGGACCAGGCCCGGGTCGACGGTGCATTATGTTCCATGCGCGCCTAAAAGAGATGTCAGTAGAACTGACAGAGGCCACTAGGGCCAATGCCTGCCGGGGTTGCGAAGAAGTCCGAAGAAGTTATTTGATAATTACACACCCGAAACAGAAAATAGCTGGCCAGGCTATTTTGTATCAACGAAAGGTACCGTCGCAAGCAAGTTTGGTACCAGTTCAAAATTTGTCGGTGTCCCATGGATAGATTATAAATGGTCAAAAAATAATGCATTACATTGTAAATTGTAAAGTTGCAGTTCACAATTTTTCGACAGTTTTATCTAACGGAAATAATACCGATAGATGATAAACTAACGAAGTTCATAATTATAAATACGATAACACATAGATAGAAAATGGTCGGTACTCAACGCCAGCATTCACTTTGCTTGTTTTGCAAACTCATTTCGCTGCCGCAAGTTTTTTTTTTTTTGTTACGTCTTTCGGATAAAGAATATTCGTTCGCGATCACAACTATTTGATTTTAATTTTGGATTTACATATTTACCTACTTTCCAAACTGTTCGTTTCACGAGTGAATGTTCGTCATGAAACAAAAGCTCGCGCAACGAATGTTTAATAACAAATTCATGATGCCTTGCTCGCAGTGAGCACGATTCTTACACAGTATAAACGTCGAATGTAAGAACGTGAAATTCAAAACTGTGATTGCCATCAAAATCTCTGTACATTTTATTTATAGCCATGCATTACGCGCTCTTACATTTTTTATGACTAAACTTGCGAGCTGGCCCAAATGGTTTCCATTGCACTTGGAAACTGATTACAAATTTAAATGGGATTCGTATGGAAACGCGTATCGAGTTTGGGTTTAGCGTTCCTTGTTTTTGAACTGGTTTTGCGCTCTAAAATTCTTTTATTTAGATTCCGCGGACTATTTTTGTACGAATGCGGTCACGCGCCATTAGTCAGTACTTAGCTTGAATTATTTATAATTACTGACTAGCCAGGCACTTTTAGGTGGCTATTTGAGCACGTTAATCAAGTATTTTTTGGGAATGATCATATATGTACTTATTTATAAATAATACAGTACGTAAATATCCATCTCTGACGTACAGTAAACCGTAAAAGATTAATAAAATAAGTAAACATAATCCACGCTTCACCAATTCCCGCATCGACAAACATTTATTCTGCGGAGCACGTCAGAAAAAATAGCATTAACACACTTACTCGTACTTGTTGAATACGTTGGCAAACATTGATAACATATGCTAAATATATTCATACTCTCACCGACGTCTCTGGAACAGGGAAGTTGCACTGTGCACAGATTAAAAAGGAGCTCCTCTTGTATATTATTATCCTGGTACTTTGAGTTCTTTCAGCGTATTTATTTCGGTAAAATTGACTGCCTCGTTGGTCTTGTGGTCGTAAAGCGCTACCTCTGAGTATGAGGTGCTGGGTTCGATTCCCGGGTCGGGCAAAGTGTTATTGGGTTTTTCTATCTGGAATTTCTCAGTAGCAGCCCGGAGTCTGGATTTGTGACCGGTTGATGGCAATAGGCTCGCCCCCTATTACATTGGACTTAAACATAACTGGCGAAATGTGGGTGAAGTATAGGTACACCTCTGCCTAACCCTTCGGGGATTACAGGCGTGATGTTATGTTATAGATTTTGGTAAAATTTGATTAGAATTGATCTCAAGCTTTGTAGCCTATGTAGTCAGCAGTTTTAAAGAAAACTCCCTAAAGGTTTATCTATGCGTATAGGCGTCCTTTGAATTTCATTTGTTAACTATTTCTCAAATGTCGACTACTTATTTATTATCAAACAATTTAATAGTTATGCTAACGGTCCTAAAATAATAATAGTAATATGTACCTACATGTATACAAAAAATTTGGTGAAAGAATCATACGGCCTCAAAAAAGTAGTGGCACTCAGGGAGTGCTGACAGAAGTGAAAACATGAACAGGAGCACTTTGGTGGAAGAAAAATACTTGCATAGAAGATTGGTCCGTAACCTAATATAAATAAAGAGCACAATCGCGTTTACAAAAAAAAATAAAAATTCTTCCGAAACCATTAAAGTAAAAATACTTTCATAGAACATTGATCCGTAACAAAATAAAGAGCACAATCGCGTTTACAAAACCTTTAAAGTAAAATACATGCATAGAACATTGATCCGTAAACTAATATTTAAAATAAAGAGCATAATCGCATTTATAAAATCGGTGTCATCACGGTGTCGCAAAATCAATGGTTTAGTCCCATCTCAAAAATGCCCGACGCGCCTAAAGAATTTTTCACTTCAAAAATATGGAAGTGTATGTTGGGCATTGTTGGGTGTGGCAAAACAAGCATGAAAGTCGAATAAATACTGTGTTCCTTGCGAAGCATCTGACTATGAATGATAGGCTGAGGAATGATGTGATACGGCAACCGTATGGTTTAAAAGAAGATGTACTGACAAAAATTAAAAAGAGCATACTTAGATGGTTTGGTTATGTTGAGAGGATGAATGAAAGGCGACTATTAGTTCAACCAGGTTTCAGACTGGCTAAAGTAGACTCGTCTTTCATGGGGTACTGTTAAAATGTTACAATAAAATTCCTCCCCACATACTTCAACTGAATGAAACGAAATTCGAATTTTGTATAAAAGCACACTATGCAGGCAGACATAAGTTGAGGGATTACATCGCTGATAAAAATGCTTGGCTCAATGCTGGTCCTGCTCCACAACAACAACTAATTGATAAACATTTGAAAATACCGTTAGAGCTGCTGAAAATTGTAAGACCATCTTTGCGTTGTATAAACTCAATGTCCTTTGTATTATATAATTGCATAGCACAGGTGTGAGCTCTATGTACTAAAGAGTTACCATTTACCGGGTAATAAGTCTTTCATTGACTTGAATGTGCCCTGGCTGCTGTGAGTGTCATGCTCACTCAGATGTCTTGCTGATGGTGGCGCATGTTGGATCATTTAGCTCCCTTCAAAATGGTTGAGCTGAATGGTGCTAATCTATGCGTCATGTTCGTAAACGGGCGCTGTCAGTTGAGACTGGTCATCTGTTAGCTACCATGGCTTATTTTTAATTTTTAAATTGTTCTTTGTTTTATCTTTTTATTACGGACGCTTCTAACGTGCACGTCTTTCTATATTGTTCTCACATGTATAATTTCCACATGAATGATGTTACCAATATTTTGTACATTTTTTTATTTAAAAGAATTTTCGTGGAGTTTTTTGCCCATTCTTCTCCATAGATACCTACTACGCTTTGGAATGGGCAATTAGCTTCATATTTTTGACTGACCGACCCCTTGAAAATTCAAAAGTGCCTGTAAATGGTTTAATTGAAATAAATGCTTTGAGTTTGGGTTTGACTAACAAAGCAGATGTGAGTGGAAACGCCGGGACGCCCTAGGAGAACATATATTGACCTTATTGTTGATGTTCTTCAGAAAGATCAGGTGCATAGTACACGCACCAGCGTGCGTGACTAGATGTATGAACGTAATCGTAAGGATTGTAGCAGGTGCCGTTTTGTAGTTTCTACCTACCCCCATGGAAAGAAGGCGTAATGTATGTCTCTGAACTAAGTACGAGTAAAGACAATATTGTTTTAGCAAGTCAAAGTTAGGTTCGAATTTAGTGATTTGTCTTCATATAGATTTAAGTCATTCTTCATATTTCAATTAAGTATGAACGATTCAAAAAAAAAACTGTGTTGAGAAAGTATACATTTATCTTGGACACACTTAAGACTAAGTTTGTACTAAATGAATTTTGAAATTCCAAATAAACTGAAGCAGCCCTGAATACCGTATTTGAAAAACTATTTTGAATTCTAGGACGATTTAAATTTATAAATATACTTTTAGCAAAGTTTTTCGTGATAATCAAAGTTAAGATATTTGAAAGACATACTAGCTGTTACCCGCGGCTTAGTCTGCGATCCAGGATGTAAAGTAGCCTGTGTCGTTTTCTGCGTCAATGTCTACCCATGTGTCAAATTTCAACCAAATCTGTTCAGCCGTTTTAACGTAAAACCGTAACAAACAAATAAACAAACAAACTCACTTTCGCATTTATAATATTAGTTAGGATTAGATTTAATCATGATCTATTTGGCTGCTTGGGCTAAGCCCTAGCCCTTGAATAAATTAGTTTTTTTTCCAATATTTACTGTCTGTGAACTTTAACCTTCTAACAATCCTACGGCAAGGCTAATAATCCACCACTCCAATATGTCTACTGATGCCATAATGACCCGGATACATTTGATAACGCCCATCATTTTGATGTCCCACTTACGGCTCACGTATATCTAATTAAGTCCATTGTATGAGCACTATAGGAAACAAAAGAACAATGCCGTGAAAAAGTAACACCATTAATCTGTGTACCTAATGACGTCATGTCATGGTGACTAGGAACTACCTCTGTAGAAATCTTTTGCTACAATAGTTAAAATAAAAGAAAGTTTCAGAGTAAAGTGTTGATGTTGGTGATGAATCGTACATACAACTAAACCAACTGTATATTATAATGCGAAAGTAACTCTGTATGTTTGTTAGTCTGTCTGTTTGTCTGATAACTTTTCACGCCTTAATGGCTGAACGGATTTCGATGGGTACACAGGTAGACCATAATCTGGGGCGAGACATAGGATACTTTTATCCCAGTAGTATGTTACCGTGCTATTATTTCCGACAACAACGCGGGCGAAGCCGCAGGCAAAAGCTAATTATCTATAAAATGAGAGGCTTTCATGGCCGTGAAATACTTCGAGACATCAAATAAATAATTGTGTCTAGTAAAGTAGAATGTGTAAGGGCGATGGTTAATATTAGGTATATGACGCGCTTACTGACATACATTAATACAGGACACATAGGACAGCAGTCACTGGTGTGTCTAGTTTATGAAAAATTCACATTTTCCAATCTTTAATTTTATTTATCATTCAAAGCTTTCATCTTCGTTAATCTATTTACGGACTCGTTGAAATGAAATTTCTCAACATTCACTTGAATTCATTTATAATGTAACATCTCATTATAAGGTTTGTGTCGTTTATGTTGTTTGAAAAGAAAGCGAGTAATAAAATGTAAGTAAAAACCTTTTTACAAATCAATCAATCGAACAATATTTTAGTGAACTAAAATATACTTAATGAAACTTACGTAAACATAGAACTTTAATATTTTCGTAAAACTGTTTTACAGAAAAAAAAAAACAACCGACTTCCAAAAACACACTACAAAGTGCACAGTAACTTAAATTTCGGAAGTCGGTGTTTTTGGTTTTGGATTTTCGTTATTTGCCAAAGTTTTTATTTCTTGCTTTTTAGTGGGCCAGTTTGTAATAAATCTAAGTTGCAATAGCCTATTTCAACTGCTCATCACTTTATACAAAATATTGCTTTTCCCGATGAAAGGACGTTAACCGTTGAGGAGTTTTCCTGATACTTCACCATCAACTCCATTTCTCCATATGCATTGTGATGAGCATACATTCCTTAGCAAATATAATAAAGTGATCGAACCCGTGAAATACTTATTATTGAGTAGTTCCGGTGGCCATCTGTGGTCTTCATCATCAGTTCCACTTCACCAAATACTGCTTTCCCAGAAAAACTGCACGAGTTACTATAAAAAATACCCAAATCACTATAGGTGTGCCTATAATATTTGAAGAGTTCCCTCGATTTTTCCAAGATCCCATCATCAGATTTTGACCTGATAACAATGGGACTATTTAGAAAGTTATCTCCTTCCACCCTTTCAAACAAAAAAAGAATTTTGCAAATCCGTTTATACAGGGTGTAAGGGACAGTCCTCCGCAGACTGATAGGGTGAAGTCAGTATATCATACTAAGATGACCGGAAAATCCAATTAATCTGATTTGTTTTATTACCTTACACGCAATGTATCGCTACCTTGGCAAAACGCACGTAGGTAGGTAGCGAACGGCAGCGCAGCGAGTAATTGAACAGCTGATTTCACGCTTCGTTTGTTCAACATCCATTGCTGTTTTTTCTGTTTTACCTGTTCTATTTACATTAATGGAGTACTGCGTACAGAGAATGTAATTTTACATTGAAAGAAAGAAATAGTAAATGAAAAAACGCAAAAAAAAATGAAAATTTTCCTGGGAAAATTTTCGGTGGAATATGATTCAAATCAAATCAAATCAAATCAAAAATGTTTATTTGCTAGAAAATACATACAAATTCAAGGAAAGATCTTATGTCCTAAAAGTCAGAATAAGGAGCTGAATGTACCCTGTTAGTTTGCGGAGGGCTGTCCCTTACACTCTGTATAAGACGGAGCTGTGCCCGAAAATACATAATACGGGGTGAAATTGAGCTCATGGGCATTCTCGTAAGGGGTCATTGAAGTCATCATTATGAACAACTTTCACTATGGGACAAATCCTGAAATCGCGAAAAATAAAAATCTGCTGTTTCCTACATTTTGACGAAGCTATGCTAAAATAAATGTAGGGAACAGCAGATTATTTTCGCGATTTCCGGTTGTATAGTGAAAGTTGTTAATAATGATGAGTACAATGACCCCTAAGAGGTTGTCCATGAATTCAATTTCACCCTGTATATATAAAGGAACAGGTTATAACTTACTTGTAAAGATAACAAGTTATCAATTCGCGGTACTTGTAAAGATAACAGGTTATCAATTCGAAGTTAGTTTATTAAAAGCTGATTCTTAAAAGGATTTTATATTTTAATTTTGTAGTTTTTAGAATTGAATTTATTTAAATATCTGTTCACCTTCAGTTGAAAGGTACTTGTAAAGAAAAAACCAACGAAGTCAAACACGCCTTTACACAAGTCATGGTGTGAAGCCAACCGAATTGCACTATCCAAGCCATGCCATATTTTAGAACGAGCTATCATAATTGAATGCATATACAACATTTTATATATCTGCTGTTGACCGTTAAGGAGTTACCTCGTCTGGAGCAAATCCGAGGTGCAGCAGCCAGGTCATGGTAGACTTTAGAACTGACTATCATAATTAAATACAAATCAAATATCAAATATTTTATTGGAACAAAAAACAGGTTTACAAGTTTTTGTATTTGTTAACAGCTACATTAGTTTAAAAAAAAAAAACTGTGTTGCAGCCATTAGCGCCCACCTCCGAGAGGGGAGACGTCGGTGTTCCAACATTAATTATATTTATAATACAAAAATAATAAAATAACAATAAATTTGATATAAAAGAACCTAAAGTTAAGTAGGTATATCAACTATTTAACTAAACTAAAATAAATATGATTTCGTTTAATTACCATTATTTTTAAACATAATTTTTTTTAAATATTGGAATTATAAAAACATTCAGAATAAAATACCTACGTATATTAAATTTCGTGAATTTACCGTTGACCGTAGAGAAGTTGGGATCCAATCCTGGGTGTAGAATCAAGTCATGCATTATAAAAATACTTTGTCTTTGAAACTAAAACAAAATATAAAATTTCAACATCATAGGACAAGAGGAAGTGGTTTTAATTCAGCTTGAATGATTTGTCCCACACATACTAATTAACTAACTAGGCAAGTTAAATAAAAGCTTGTAGAATAGGGTTATTTGTCACAGAAATACGTGCATACACAAAGATAACTTCCAACGACCAGACGATCTTTGATTAAATAACCATTTTGCCGAATACCGTAGCATGTCTATTACTGCAATATTCTTTGCCAACGCAAACAGGCGGTATCAATACAGAAGCAAGCCTGCCAGCGCCGATAGCAAAATATTTTCAACCTTTATTGATAAAAAAAACTTACAAAAACTCATAAATCTTAACTGTCATTACCATATTCCTTATTCTTTTCATTATTAAGACGGCCATCGATTCGTAGAGCGAAGTGGCTATATATACTCGTAGAACTAAAGAACTTTTATGAATAATTTTGTTTACTGGAAAGACAAACTTTATGAAAGTTTTAAGTGTTCAAGTTGCTGGCTGGAGTTTTGTTAATGTCTTAGTCTAGTGCTTGCAACTAAAAGTTCACCATTAACAACATTTTAGGCCGGAATTGTCTAATGCCGCCTATACAAGATGGTTTTTTTTCAAGCCTGTGTGTTTAAATTCTGAATTTATAGCTCCGAGAGAAAAACTGAACTTTTATTTTCTTTATTTAAGATTGGGTTCATGATTACTTTCATCTTTTTCCTCTATGACCTATTGTTTAGAAATTACCCATACTGGCTAAAATAAAAAAAACACTGTATAATAACGTTATAGACTTTAGACTTCTTGAAAACACCTTTTGGTTTCGAGGCTCAAAAAGAACTGACTTAGAAGCTAAGTGACGCTCCAAACGTCATGTTTCCAATTCCGTTCCATTAAAAAACCAGTACTTTTACGGAACTCTCAAATAAGATACTTTTAAACTTCATGATTACACTGATACAAAAATCATTTGAGGCTAATCACATACTTTTAATTTTATATTTAGTATTTAAAATCAGTAAATCTTATTAATATTTGGAAATCATGACAGTAGTGTAATTGGCTTTTCCGTTGCTAACATAATCAGTAGCAGACTTATAATATATTTCCTGCATTTGGCACTATGCCTGATCCATAGCAATAGGGTCAACGTAGCATAATCATGGGATAATCATCTAGGTATTTAATATAAAAAAAGAAAGAAAAATAGGTTTATTTGTAACAGAGACACGTGCATACATAAAAGACAAGAGTAAACGAAAACAACAAAAAGTACATAATAAATCACGAGCATAAAACAGAAATAAGTCGGCAGCTGCACGACATGACTGTGACAAGAAGGCTTCCACTCAGCATGATGCAGTGCTATGGGGAACCCACAGCACAGCGCTGATTATAAGACAGTTCTACCAACTTCTTCGTTGATAACAAGTATCACTGTTAATAATTAATCTGCCTAGCCTTTTCCCAACTATATTGGGGTCGGATTCCGGTCTAACCGGATGCAGCAGAATACCTGTATTTTACTGCCTATCTGATCTCGACAAGCCAGTTACTGACTAACACGATAACGCTTGAAGACTGGTTGTCAGATTTTTGGGCGTAACAACCAACCAGCGGCTTAACGTGCTATTCGAGGCATCGAGGAGTCTTGATATGTAATGAATAGTCACCCATCGACGACAAGTAACAACCGCGGCAATTAACCCTTCGACCCGTGCGGCTGTTATCATTTAGCCACGAACCCAGGAATAAGCATCACTATTCATAAACCAACGCATATAAAATACCAATATTTCCGTCTAAGATTTATTCATATTAAAAGAGACTTCAAACCGAATACGTTATTACGCGATGCTGAAGATTCAACTCGTATTTAATTGAGCGAAGATACTATTTCGAACAAGCAACTCATTACAGTGCTCCTTCCAATTACTAGAGTTGTTGCTCTGTTAAACAGAGCTTATAAATCAGTACTGGACTTAGATATTCAGTTGTTTTGAAGTTCTGGAATACCGGTTATCTTAACTAAGCTTTATATTAAAGTGATTTAACGCTTTTTTCCTATTCCTGCTTCGAAACTCACATACACACGTTATTTTATTACCCTTTGATTTGCCTACTCTATATTCAAACACTTGGTAATACACGCGTGCTGGTTGCCACATCTGTCATTTTTAAAGTTCAAGGTCAATTTGAGATTAATAAATCAATCAATAAGTTACTGTTACTATAAATACACAAATTGAGGGTCTAGTGGCTACCAACATACAGGATGATCGAAAGCTTAACCGATCAATTTGTCTGTCTCTGTCAATTCGTGAAAGCGTGTGATTCACTTCAAAACCCTTTCGTGGTTCAGAAGCCACGTTAAACGATCTGTCCTATTTGTCTATAATTTATTAACAGCCCCCTAACTTCAAACGACACTTATCTTGAAGATGTCCTTAAAGATCTGTCTGTCATTCAACTTGAAGGGACGATGACAGCTTGAGATTCAAAGGCTATATAAAATTCAGTATTCATTTAGTTCATTTGAGAATTTATCTGTATTATTTGCCAAGGGCCGATAAAGTCGGAAAGCCTAACGAAATAGCCTTAGGCAGTTTTGCCCATGTAATTGAGCTTCGCAGATCACTCTATGTAAAATATTACATTTATAATCTGCGTTGCTGCGAATCTTCTAAGGAGCTATTTAAAAATATTATTAAATATTATGTTACTATTCTAATACTATTTATTCATTTTATTTCTAATATATTCTAATACTATTCTATATATATATATATATTATATTATATATTATTATAACATTAAAAATTCGAAAGTAACTCTGTCTGTCTGTCTGTCTGTATGTTACCTTTTCACGCATAAATCACTGATTTCAATAATATTTGGCAAGGAGATAGATAGCATCCCGGAGAAGGACATAGGCTACTTTTTGTCTCAAAAATAACCCTAAGGGGGGATATAGGGGATGAAAGTTTGTATGGGAAACCTATAATTTCTTAAGTTAGGGCTATGAAAATTTAAATTTATACTTTTGGGAACAAATAAAGAACTACGTTTTTCTGCGTTTTTCAAAAATCATCCTTCAAGATGGGAATAGCCCCTATTCCCATCTTGATTTTAATATTCACATGTTTTTTTTTTTGTATCTTCTCTTCAAGAGATTTAAGGGATGGAAATATAGTCAGTCCGTATCTTGAATCAACATTTAGTCTTTATCCTATACTATTAAACCAGTAATATTTGTATATATATTTATTCGTTTGTCTAAAAATTTCTTCTACTAACGTTCTCAAAATCGGCTCTAACGATTTCGATGAAAGTTGCAATATACCCCTATATTGCAACTTTAAGTTCGCGACAAGTCAATCGTCATCCTGAGGATGCCTCGTTGAAAAGTGGAACACGTGTCTATTTCTTTCAGGGTCTTTTTAAGACTCTTTAGAAATAGCTAAGCGGAACAGGTTACTAAATATATCAACATCATCATTTTATAATGGATTTTCGCAAGGTCACGCCTGAATCAATTAACTATAATCTGGTTGCTGCACCCAGGATTGGCTCCAGCACAGACGCAATTTTATATACTTATTCAATTATGATAGCCCGTTCTAAATCTAGACGAGGGAACTGCTAAGCGGTCAACAGCACAGAAAGTTAATTTTAAACACGCATTCAATCCCATTCTAAATTATAGCATGACTTGGATAGTGCAACTTGGTTGGCTTCACAACATGACTTATGTAAAGATGTGTTTGGGTTCGTTGGATTTGCCTTAATATAAATACTATAATATAAAGACCTTTTAAATGAAGGTGATAAAACAGATATTTAAATAAATTTTAACGTTCTAACCTTTTTAAAAACAAGCTTTTAATGAACTAAAAAGTACCATACAAAACTCACGTAAACATAGAACTTTAATATTTTCTTTAAAACTTGAGGCGTAAAGATCCGTCTTACACTTTATGATAAGCCTCAAGTTTAAAGAAAATATTAAAGTTCTGTATGATTGTTTGCATTTCGAAAATGCGTAATATCCTGAAGTGTGTGTTGCTTTTGTTATTAAAATTCTCACGCCAGCGGCCATATTTACCATTCATCGAAATCATTCGATGCGACTTGTAACCATGTCCGGAGTATTCCCTAACGAATGAAAGTTCACTAACTACTGATAGATAGCTCCATACATGATGTATGAAGGTCCCTATTGGCTTACATAACATATATTACGGTTGATCAAATAATACCTGTCGAATAAATGTATAGAGAACTCACGATCAACACAATTGTGACTATCGAAAGACGAAATCGAGTCAAATCAAAATCGAATAACAATATTTTGTTTGGCAAACATTATAGACACAAATATCGGCTTACATGATTGCATTAACATTGAAATCTTGGTGGTGAATATTCCTATCTATTGTGTATACCTACGCAAAATTGTCCTATACCTGACCCGTTTGACATCCCTCAAAGACTTTGTTTCACATGAATTATTCAACAAAAACAAATAAATATATTCTCACGAGTTCCCAAAGGAAAATGTGGTACAATAAATGTAACAAAGAGATATTTATTAGATTAAACGCGGAACACGCACGCCATGTCGCCATAATATGGGATTCTTGATAGATGGGTATCATGGCCCATAGATATGCGAAGGGTATTGTGTGTAGAGGTTATTAAAGTGAAGCGCACATTATACCGCGGCGGACAGCGCGCTGCATTGCAAAAATGCATCAAATCACATTGAGCTGGGCCGGGCCGCACCGGAACGCAGTAATTATTTCAGACATTCAAATTTTGAATTTGAATTATTTCCACTCCAGTGCAATGAGCCATCGCACATTGCAGGCGGGCCGCATCGCAACGTTGTTTGTTTTTGGTTTTCTGTCGATTAAATCATTAATTTGTACAAAACTACGTAATATTCATATTCATTAAAATAATTTTATAACTCGTCAAAAATAAATTGCCTGTGTGAATAGGAAAATTAATTTGTTGAACATCGAAATATTATGGACTTAGCTAAAAAGTCTTGAAAGCCTATCTAGTTGTTAATAGTTCTGTGAGCGAGCAACAAGTAAGGTCGTAACGACCTACATTTGAGCACGCCCTTTCGATATAAAATGTCACCCCGAGTTACATTCGAAGCCAGTGCTTTATAACCTGAGCAAACGGCGACGGCCCAAGTAAACATCTTGCCTAATTAAATGGCCGTAATTTGTTTGTACAGACAGAATAAACTTTTTGGCGAATAATGGAGTTATTGTTAAAGTAATTTGTGTGAAATGTCTAAGATTATTTTGATGAATTAGGGTTAGAAAATGATTAATAGGGAGTTGAAGAAGTTTGTTTTTAGATGTTTCAAAGAGAAATTCCAATTCTGATTGTTTAACTTTACATACATACGAGCCTTTTATATATAGCCCATTGAAGAAGCATTTACCACTTTCATCGGGTTCCAAACTTAGGGTCAAAATTACAGTGACCTAATACTGGTTACCAATAGGTTACCTAATGATGATATGGCTAGACTTGTCTAGCCATATCATCATTAGGTCATGCGGTCACTTCTTTACCTTGACCATTTTTGTACCTATGTCTTGACATAGGTACAAAAATGGTCAAGGTAAAGAAGTGACCGCATGCCATTATAATTTTGTAGGTGTACAGGAGGCATGCGACCACGGCTTTACCTTGACCATTTTTGTACCTATGTCTTGATTTCTGTCTGAAATATTTTCATGTTTCATACTTTTTAGAGCGTGATTTTTCAGTAGTCGGGTTTTAGTTTTTGAACTTACTTTTTATTTAAATCATTTTGGGGTTATAATTTCGTGATAAATTATTTGCAGAGCAGCTTTAAATCTTTTTTGTTTGGGTTTTATTGTAGGTATAATAGTTATTAATTTTAAAGCTGAGCTGTACGTAGCATAGTCTTACTTTTGCTTGTTTTTAACAATTTAAACATATTTATTTACTTAGACAATATAATATATATATACATATTTGAAACGTGCTTGTGAAGTCCTTTCATTTGATATCCAACATGACACAATAAAAAGTAAACTGTTTTTTGTTCATGACTTTATGTCCTCTAGAGGGCGCCATATTGCATTTAATGAGACGTCACATAGCTTATAACTAGCGGACAATCAAGACGCTCCCAATGACACCTCATCTATTTAATTATGATCGGTAGTTTAGAAGCTATGAGGTAACAGATGAACATAGATACATACATACAGTCAAAATCGTAACCCTCTATTTGCTTCGCCGTAGTCGGGTAAAAAGGAGTGAGTACCAAGTTTATGCCTGATTTTTGGAAGAACGAGACATGCCACCCCCTAATCCAATGGATAATGATAATCGAAACTAATATTATAAAGAGATATTTGTATGTTTGTTTGCAATGGATAAACAAAAAAAAATCTTGACCTATTTCAAAAAATATTACACCTAGAGAAAGCCACTTATCAGCGAGTAACATGGGCTGTATTTTATCGACTTCAAAGTGAATGAAGTCACGGGCAGAAGCTAGTATTGGTAATAAACATAATATCTGCTTCATAAAAATAATTAACATCAATAAATTAAATGCACTAATTAGTTATTCTACTACACCATTTTTATTCTACTACACCTACATAAATTGATGGAGCGGTAAACTCTTAACAAGGTTGTATAAAGCTAATTAGCAAAGTTCCATTTATCAGGCACATGGTTGTTCGCAGGTGGAGGCTGTGGAGCTTGACTGTATACCGCATCGAGTTGCAAACAAACTTCATATTCATGTTTTGAATCTACATGAAATGTGCGTAAATTTATGCATTGAAAAGAGAATTTCTGGTGTTTATCTCGATATTAGTGGGCTGAAAAATGTTTTGGAGTTTGTGCAGGGAATGTTTAATGTTTCTTTAGGAAATCTATGTTCAAAG
Organism: Omphaloscelis lunosa; assembly: GCA_916610215.1. Lineage (NCBI taxonomy): Eukaryota > Metazoa > Arthropoda > Insecta > Lepidoptera > Noctuidae > Omphaloscelis > Omphaloscelis lunosa. Next base: position 17,893,748 of record OU744247.1, read on the forward strand.
TAGATGTACACACGGCTACACATCAAGCTATACATTTCCAGTTTAAGCTGATCTCGCATTGTATAGGATTTCCGTATAATGCGAGGTCAGCGTAAACTGGAAATTTATAACTTGATGTGTAGCCGAGTGTACTAGGCTGGTGACGGTGTTTGAAAAAGTATTGTCATGCTCTTTGTGGCTCTAAAATATAGCCTGTTTTGTAGTGTTCTGATATTGTTCCCAGTGCTGTTTTTTAGTTTCCAAGTGCTGGTTCAAAACGCCTGGTGTAATTTTATTTTATTTTATGAAAAGCTGTTATAACAACATGTCAGTTGTGTGGACTAAAAGTAATATCCGTGTACCAAACGCTGCCATTATGGCAAAATTTGACCTTCCACACAAATACGCTCAGCATTGCAACGTGCAATGACAAAAGAGCTGATGTAAGGTTTTAGAATACCTGTAAAATATATACTTACCTACCATAGCTACACACCTAATGGCTAACACCTAATAGCTACACACGTAACGATTTACTTGCGCAAATTTAGGCTTGTGCAAGCAAATCGTGACGTGTATTGGAAGAAGTTTGCGCAAAAATCTTCCAACACTCATAACGATTTGCTTGCGCAAGCATTAACCTTTACTAACATACCCGAGTCCTTCCTAATACGTGTCAGGATACAAAATAAATAAGATTTAATTCAATTAAATGTGAAGCATCGATTTTACGTTGTACTTTAGTTTATCCAAGTAACCCCTACAACCCCTACAACTGATCCTGCTACGCAAAACTTTTCTCCACAAATTATTTATTTATTTCCGTTTGTTTCCAACTTTAAAAAAGGGTTTTTATACGTTTTGTTTGTATTTTGACGTCAAAATAATGTCAATGTTTATGGTACGGTCACACAATTTCATTTACACGTGGTTTGGATAATAAAGTAATTTTCGGGCCAAAAAATACTTCTCCCCTTGAAAAAATTGTACTCAGATTTTCCCTGCCTGTGTGTAGGTACAGGCAGCCTCAGATGTATACATCAATAAGAATTAATTTGATTGTATACAATTTTTGTTCCATAATAATGTTTTAATGAGTAGCCACAAAAATCTTATTACACATTGGGTCCTTAATTGTAGCTAGGCACACATTGATACAAAATTATGGAACACAGGTGGCAGACAATCAAATGAACTCTTGTCGATGTATTCATCTTCTTCAGACTGACTGTACAATATTTTTAATGTCTCGTGTATAATAATATAACTGCGGAGAAATTCCACGTATCTACATGATTGAATACCGTGGATAAAAGCTGAAATAATTTACCTGAGGCATCCAAAAATTTCTTTGAAAATGCTATTAAAATGGACGTTAAACGTAAAGTCGACTCGATAAAGAAAAAAAAATAGTCTGGAACGTTTTATTAATCTTGTTTGCATCGCACCGCCCACGCCATCGGCACCGGCTATGTTTACGTTATCTGTATGTTTTGTTGCAAAAAACTTTTATACAAAAAAAAAAAACAACCGACTTCCAAAAAAACACTACAAAGTGAAAAATAACTTAAATTTCGGAAGTCGGTGTCTTTGGTTTTAGTTACTTACCACCGACTTCCGAAATTTAAGTTATTTTTCACTTTGTAGTGTTTTTTTTGGAAGTCGGTTGTTTTTTTTTCTCGCTTTTTAGTGTGTAGTTTTTAATTTACCTAAGTTACAACAGCCTAATCTCAACTGCTCATCATCTTTTACAAAATATTGCTTTCCCCGATACAGGGACGTTAATCGTTGAGGAGTTCTCCTGGTACTTAACCATCAGCAACACTTCTCCATATGCATTGTGGCGAGCATAAATTGCATTGCAGCCATATTAAAGTAATCGAATCGCAACCCGTGAAATACTTATTTTTGAGTAATTCCGGTGGCCATTTGTGGTCTTCATCATCAGTTCCAATTCACCAAATGGTGCTTTCCAAGAAAAATTGCATGAGTTACAATAAAAAAGAATAATCGAAATCGGTTGGCGCGATATTGAGTTATTCGTCCATTTGTTGCGCACATACTTAATGCAAATTTAAGACTTATATGGTTTTCTCATGGATCCCATTATAAAAACTAGACCAAATTGAAATGGAACCACACGGGAAGTACCAGCTTTCAAATAAAAAAAGAATCATCAAAATCGGCTTACCCAGTCGAAAGTTCTGAGGTAACAAATATAAAAAAAAACAGTCGAATTGAGAACCTCCTCCTTTTTTTGAAGTCGGTTAGAAAGTCTAGTTCAGGGATGGCAAACTCTGCCGGGGTTGCGAAGAAGTCCGAAAGGGAGATCGTGGCCCCGGCAACATGGCAACTGAAGGAACATGGGTGGGTTTTAGTCAGTAAGAGTCTGACACGCCCTCCCGCTCCGCCTGTAGCGGGAGAAGTTATTTGATAATTTCCCACCCAAAAAAAAAGGTATGGCTAACTATGACGTGTGAAAAATGTAGGCAATAAAGGTGTTTCTTTTTCAGAACTTCATAAAGCCAATTACACTGATGAGATAAGTATAGGTACATAATAATGACTCATAACATAACGTAGTCATTACAAATAGGGGCAAACACAATATTAGCAATGTAATAATTTAATTTGAAAGCGGCGGAAAACTGGGTTAGGCGTTGGTCCCAGCTGTTATTTGTAGACCTTTGACAGTTGTTAAGGGCAGTTGGAAGCCCGGAAGTCTGACAACCAGTCTTCAGCCAAGAGGTATCGTGTTACCCAGTTACTGAGATGTGGAGACCAGATAGGCAGTCCCTCCATGTAAAATACTGTTATTCAGCTGCATCCAACTAGACTGGAAGACGACCCCAATATAGTTGGGAAAAGACTAGACAGATGATAAATAATTTAATTGAATTTAATTTCTTATTAGATTTTGATTATCTGGTGATTTGCACGAAGACTGAGTAGTCTTCTCGCAACTGGTGATTTGCGAGAAGACTAAGAAATCTTCTCTAAAATAACCAGATATTTCAACAGTATTCACCTTCCTTTTATCAGCAAATAGATCCAGTCCAAGACTAGATCCAAGGAAAGTGTTGAGTGCGTTCAACACTCGCGGAAATATTGTTTTTTTTTTTTTTTACTGAATTTTTATTAAATATATTCCACTCGAGAATGAAAACGCGTCGACTACAAAGTAAAATGAGTGACGTAATTTGTCATCCCTGGTCAGGTATGAGTATTATCGCTCACTTGCACTTTATTAATTTAATGATCTTTTTACAATTGCTTAAAACAACTTGAATGACGGTCAAGATCTTCTCGTAGGTTTACTTCAATAAAACTGAATTTGCGTTCTGTTTTCCGTTGGTCAAAAATGTTTTAATTTGGCCGTACCTTAACGATCTTTTAAAGAGTAATTTAGGATCCAAGTCTACTTAAATATCATTACGGCAGAATAATAATTATGATGACTAAAACAATAAACGTTTAAATGAAAATAGCTGACCCTATTCAGTTACAAAAACCTATTATACGTAGTCCATTTGTTTTTTAATTGATTACATAAACAGGACTGAATGAAAATGCATGTTTAGAGCAAATCACAAGTTACATTATTGTACATTAGTAAATAGTTAAGTTTTTTATTTTATGTATTCTGTTTTCTCTTCTTTTCTTACACACGTTGTCTACACCTCTTTACCTACTTTCCTGTCGCAGGTATGCTGGAAGATTTCTATAGAAATAAGCATCACCTTTGTACGTATTTTTCTGTTCCTTTCTTCTTGTCTGTTTATATGTGCACATAAGCTGTAAAATAAAATATACAAATTAATAAACAAGTACCTAATATTAATTATTTATAATCATTACTCAGGCTGTAGAAATGCTCTTAATTAATAAACTGAAATACCAGCGGTTTATGATTTCAAATTAATAATAGATTGGACAGCAATTAAAATATCAATAGTAGAAAATAATTTGTGGTATGATGATCATCATTTATTTTGCGCGCTTGTAAGTGTAGTCTGTAGCCTGCGTACATAGGCCACAGACTACACTAACATGACTAAATAAGTACGCACGTTAAGTACTTAACTACATTGCATTACCTACTGTTTTAAATACGGGCAGATAGTCCAAATTACGTCCTTGGAATAGGTAACCTATAAAATAACATAATCAGTCTATAATCTTCCCATTGCTGGGACACAGGCCTCCACTCTACGAGAGGGAATGAGATGGGCCCAGTGCGGGCGGTAGATGTTTGGACATCTACCAACCCGCACTGAGCCCGCGTGGTAGATTGAAACCGGCATGGCAAAAATTCGAAGACATTAGTGTATTCGAATTTTTGGTTCTAGGACATGCTGGTTTCCTCACGATGTTTTCCTCCACCGTTACCTACGCCATAGCTAAAATATGAGGAACACTCGATGTCTTAGTAAAGTCTAAATATTTCAAGCATTTTTGTCTAAAAATAGTCTCATTTGCTTTGTTTGTATCATCGCACCTGTTGATGATCGTGTTGCTGAGTAATGCTGACGAACTGCCATAAACCCTTCGATTATTGATTGACAAACGAGATAGAACAGCCAATCATGGTGAAAAGGTTCTTTTGAAGAGAAACCTTTTTGTTGATGCTTTATGTTTTCGCTTGTGATTCTCATCCCCAACGTCTCCTACTTGTACAATTATCCTAACGGCACAAGGATCTATTGGCACGTCGGAAAACGGAACTAACGCCGCCATCTTATTTTTAGGGTTTCGTAGTAAACAAGAAACCCTTATAGTTTCTCCATGTCTGTCTGTCTGTCTGGCTGTCTAGCCGCGGTTTAGCTCAGAGACTGTTAATACTAGAAAGCTGTAATTTGGCATGAGTATAGATATTAATCATGCCGACAAAGTGATAATAAAAAACATGAAAAAAAAATTGGGTAGCTCCCCTACACGTAAAGTGGGATGTATTTTTTTTTCTCGTCTATCCCATAATGTGGAATATCGTTGGAAAGATCGTTCAAAAATATTGTGAGTTTGTCAAAACCATTTTTGGACCCAGGGATCCGTTTGCGAAATATTAAGCTTTAAAATGCACATTTTTGAGTAATGTGTCCTGCCAGTTAAATGGTTTGGATATGTAAAAAAGTCACGACAGTAGTATATATAATGAAATTAAAAGGAAAAGTATCACAGCTAAGTAGGCTTTACAAGTTAACGAGTAATTATCGACCAACTTACATTTGTGGTTGCAAAAACATGTTCTCCCAAACATTCCATATGGGAGAACATGTTTTTCAACTACAAGGTTAAGTTTGTTCTTGGGATAAATTCATCCCAACTACGAAACCCTTAATTGTGCGTGAAAATTTTTACCAACAACGTCTCCCTGGCAATGTCATTCAGGCGCCAAAAATGTAGCACTTTAGTTTTTACCTCTTTATCAAACATCAGAATACGTTAATTATCTGTTGTAATAGTCGTAAATTCGATTTTTCAGACCGACAAACTCACTTCCTTATCTTACAACGATAGGGATTATAACATCCACAATTGCTTAGTTAAGAAACTCCGTTCTCAAAATACATTTCAATAAACGAATCATAAAACAGAATTACATAACATTCATAATAAATCATAAACGTTTATTTGGACTCAATAAAATATAGCCTAATACAGTTATATTCCTAAGAACTAGGGTACAAATAATATATAAGTGAGTAGACGGCAAAAACTATATGAACTCTGAATTACAAACTAAGTAAAACCTGTATATTGGAAATCAGTGCTCTTTCGTGCTAAATTAGATGTAAAACCTTACAAATCACATACATCAAAATTCTAAAATGATCGACTATGAAAGAAACTACTGCAAAGTATTATATTATTTTAATTAATTATTGTGAATGTGAGGACTATGTGGATATCATTATTATTTTCATTTTTCAGTTAGTTTTAATTATGGTCTGGCAGTTTGAGTAGTTTATGCGGCCTACCCAAATGTTCTTTCTTTGTCAATTTGTTCGTCGAGTTGAGCTCCACGATTACTGACAAATGCTTGCACTGACTGGACAGGTCCACTCAAATCTGTGTGGTTCTTTCCTCAAAAGACCATTTCAGACACTAATCTGCATGGTCCTCATATGGCCTGATCAAGATTATGTCTGGACTTTAAAAGAGACTGTGACCTCGATTAAAAGTTTCGGCCTTTCTTCTCAAAGTAGTCAGATAGGAAACGCCGAACTCAACTAGCTTATTTTTATTTTTTTAATATGACGTGTAAAAGTGATTCCGATATCCTATATTCAGAATAAACAATTTCATTTCATTTCACTTAAATCTAAAACTTGACGGGTGAGTGATCTAAGTGAGTGTGTGTTGTGTGTAATGTAGGTATAGGGTGTGAGTGTGTGTGGTGTGTATAGATTGACGGAAACGTACACGCGTGCCTTTCCATTTGAATGAGGTGGAGGTGGCTTTCCGTTGTGCCGGACATTAAATATGTATTGCGAAGAGGTCAATTATAGACGCGGGTAAAAATTGTAAGGGAAAAAATACCAGTAGGTTGCTCGGTTTTTGTTGGTTTGTTATTCAAAGACGCCTTTATATTTCTCGCTATGCTTTATGCAGCAGCTGCAACGCTGAATCCAGGCAAATTTTAAACTTGAAGATATGGCGCTGTACTGCTCTAGTCTATCGCAATCTACTGCTGAAAATAGGCCTCCCCTATGTTATTCCATGTTCTCTGACTTTTATAGCCATGCCATAATGCCTGCTCGTTACACTGCAGGAAGATGTCTTCAAATATTGCAACGTTGGATATAGGTGACAAGGAAATTTGAGTAGAAAGTTTACAAAAAGCTGCCCAATACTATCATACCAAATTAATGGCCAAATTAAATTTTCTCGACTCTAAAAATATGCATTATTCTTATACCAGCCAAAACAGTAATTTCAGACAGTTCGACTGCATGGTTCAACTGGTAAAATTGTAACAGCTTTCAACCCGAGATTAATTTACGGCATGTTTTCTGAAGTTTCGCTGAAAATTTGCTGAAAAAAATATACGGACATTCGGTAAATCAATACATCATATATTCCACACATTTAATTATCTTCACAACACTGTTCTGTTCGTTAATGCTGTGCAATGAACGCGGATGCGATAGTGTATTTACGAGTAACTTCATTCAAAATTAATTTTTCAACACACTTACTCATAAAGTGGCTCTTGTTGAACCGCCTTTAGGTACGTAAAGCAGTGTATTAAACACGCGTGATTTTTACTTTATATTACGACACTAGTGCGGTAATGTGCGCCACATATAATGATTTACTAGTCGGAGTAATAACCATGATAGCATGGAATTAGTAAGTACTATCGTAGCAGCAAAGAATTAGTATGTACATTCATGGCAGAAAAGAATAAGTATGAATTATCCTATACCATTAAATGAACATTCTTTATTTTCACCCGAGCACAGCTCAGTTGACCAGGTACTTAACATTCATCAAATTATTTATTTTTGTCAAAATAATAAAATTCTTTCGTGTTCTACATACAAAAATATTCAGTTTTAATGCTTTTAATACCTATTAGACTGTTTAACGGCCTCATGCCTTTGCCTTTCCTTCAACCTGCGAAGACACCGCGATAAGAGGAATCCGCGGGCCATACTTATTTTTTATATTGGTAATTAGTTCATAAAACTTTTCTTATTTTTGCCTCGCAAGAGTGTTGCAACTCGTCGTATGAAACGCGTGTGCATTGTTCATTACACACTTGTATAATTATGGATGAGTATTAATGTGTGTGCAGTTTGTCAAGTTTAAAATAGGTAATATGATAATGTTAGGGACACATGAAAATGAACGATGGATGAAATTAAATGGAACGTTCTAACGGAATTATAAGGGAATCGGCAACCGAATTGAGAACACACTTTCAATAACAATCCGAAGAATTTTGAAGGAAATTCAAATGCTTTTTAATCAATTGCTTTTTAAGTTCATAAACGTAGATAGCGCAATGAATACTGTTGAACTGTCAAAATGAATGTCATTGGGATTATGAGTGTTACGCAATTACCCCGCTTGTGTCCTACGTTGCGTACTTCATGGAAATCAGGTTATGTTAGATACGATGGTTATGTGTGATCTTTACTTTTTATTGAACATGTTGAGCTGAAAAAAGAAAGTTGTCCATACGTTCAGAAGGTTTTTGAATTTGTATGAATTTGAATGCAAAATTAAAGATCGCAATCGCGCAACGTCGCATGCGACGCTTACACTCTCACCGCACCTTTAGGTATATACCAAGTACTTACAATGAAAACGGTACCTTTTTAATTTTCATCATAAAACGGAATATTAAAATGTTTGTTTAATAGTATCCTTGGATCTGTTATTTCGCCGAATTTATATTTCTGCTGAGTTTAGACGAATGTTTCATTTACCTTCAATATTTTACTGTATGTTTGTTTGTTTTTATTGGGATGGAACACGGTCAGGGCAATTAATTGTTTATGAAATTGACACACTACTACAATTAGCCGTGATTTAGCTATATTATACAACTATCAAAGAATGACAGTTGTGATTTGATTACATAGGTAGTCAACGTTTGCTTAACAATTAATTTTACATTTAATAGAATTATGACTATGTGAAATCTCTCACGAAATATAACTAACTGGATATCCAATACACGTAATGATTCAGGCTACCGTGATTTCTGGCTAGATTAATTTGGGAAAATTATTACATACATGTAAAGGGGCTTTTGTTTTTGGAGCCGAGAAACCAAATAATAACTACCAAATAAATACAATTCGGCATTTTCAACGAGTTAACCTACGTGTTGATTTTGGCTCGATTAAAACTTTATAGCTGCTTAAGCGCTTTGGATGCGGAACAATAAAACTATAAAATAATTCACAAAGCTACTGCAGCGGCTTTGTGACTTGTGTTAAGCATAGGTTACATTGATAGCTGGGCGGGTGGTATCGAGAGAATTAAGGGATCCAAGGGCTAATTTTTTGGAGAAACATATAAGTTTGTCACGCGTAGTATTTGCATTACCTTCTGCATATTCAAATCCATAGGTACTGATATTATAAATGCGAAAGTAACTCTGTCTGTCTATCTGTGGCCTCTCTACACCTAAACCAGTGAACCAATCGTTATGAAATTTGATAGATAGGTAGTCTTTTTTTGTGTTGGAAATTATCAAATAACTTCTCCCGCTTTGGGCGTAGCAGGAGGGCGTGTCAGACTCTTACTGACTAAAATCCAAACGTTTCCTTCGATTGCCCTGTTGCCGGAGGCCACGATGTCCATTTCAGTTTTATTCGGACCCCCGGCAGGCATCGGCCCTGACGGACCCCGTCAATTCTGCTGACATCTTTTTGAGGCGCACGTGGAACATAATGCGCCGTCGACCCGGGCTTGATCCTTATCGGACGGCGAGCTATCCATTGCATTGGTAGCCTGGGACCTAGAAAATGAAAGAGGCTACTTTTTATCCTGGATATTTATTTCCATATTAATTTATTTTATATTTATTTACAGACGAAATCGCTAGCTCGTATTCAATATTATTGTAGATTACACTTTATATAAGTAGCAAAAAAATTGGCCTAATGTGACTCGGTCTCGCACACGAAGGATTCTGTACCATTTTCACATATTTAACATTCGGTTTTTGACTTTAAAAAAAAATCACATTTCTTGTATTTAAAAATTAAAGGACCCCCTTTAATTTTTAACTCTATTTTATTTTTATTATTTTGTTGTTATAGTAGCAATATAAATACACAATCTATGAAAATTCCAACTTTCTAATACTATGCTTCATGAGATACAGCCCGTTGACAGACGGACGGACAGACGTACAGCTGAGGCTTAGTGTTCCGTTTGGCACCCTTCGGGTACGGAAACCTAAAAACAACTACAACTAATACTTTTACATGAAGTCCCCTTTGGAAAAGACAGCAACCGCGGGCAACGGCAAGTCTGCCATAAAAATATTTGAAAAAGTCGGCGCTCTGATACTTTCGATTTTGCAAAGATAAGCACTGAGAAAATGCAGCTTCTTATTTTTTGTTCAAGTTTAAAAGCCGTCAAAACTTCAGTTCCTTGTACATTTTAAGTGTGAAATTGAAAATAAACCTTTTGTTTTTTGTTGAAGAAGTCTTTTAAAATGATAAATACTAATAGTTTAGTATTATGTAAAGATTTCAATGAGCGTTGTGAAGACTTTTCTCGAGCAAGGAAAGGCAAGGCAAGGTTTTTTCAAGGCAAATTGATACCCTATGTCAATTTCCCGTGTTATAGTCATTTCATGTATGCTTGCTTGGATATAAGTAAACAGAACGTTAAAGAATATGGTTAAAGTTGGATGTCAACTTGCTTATTTCCCTGACTTTATCTACTAGGTACTTGTAATCACTTACAAATAATGGTTCTCGTTTTTTTCAGAGTTTGTTCATTACTGCATCAGGTTTCAGGCTATTCAGCTTGGTATCCAAAAGATATATTTTTTTACGAACAAATCCACTTAAACCATTGAATTCTGATATACACTGCAAATAGCTATTTAAAAAAAGAGAAAAACAGAATGGAAAACTAAAGAAGAATTTGTCAAAATCTAGCCCTAAAATATAGCCGCTAAAATAACATAATGTAAAAAACCCAAGGCTCTCAAAAGTTTAAATATCAATCACTATAAATAATGACAGGTTCATATTTTGATCCAATGTTTTTCATGTTTTTCTATATGGCAAAAAATCTTCAAAAGAAGTTTCATAGTCTTCGTAAATATTACGCGTAACGAGATTAGTTCGATCCATTTTTTTAGAGCCAAGCATCAATCTCTTATCTAGGAACTTGTTCCACTTCAGGCGAGGAAGCTCTATAAGTAACTGTTCCTTTGACAACGTGCTTATTTGCTGTTGGTGATTTTAGTTGATAATTTCGACAATCCTAAAAGGCTCGACTGGTTGTTCACAACGGTGTGCTTCTGCCTACACTTATGTATGGAAGTGAATGTTAGGTGTGGTATACAAGGCATGAAAATAGAATAAATGCTGTGGCATCGCGTTCCTTGCAAAGCATGTGTGTAACTATGAATGATAGTCAGAGGAAAAATTTAATAAGGCAACGGTGCGGTTTAAAAGATATAGTGACACAAATTGAAAATAGTATGCTTAGATGGTTTGGTCATAAAGGAGGTCATAATGAGGATAAATGAAAGGCGACTAACAAAAGGCATTTAAAAGGCAGGTGTGAGTGGAAACACCGGGAGCTCCACGCTTTAGAAGGACATAATAATAGTAACCTTATTGGTGATGTTCTTCAGAAAGAATTGGTGTGTACCTAGTACTCGAAACCGGCTGCGGCGTCCGTGTATGACCAGATGTAAGAACGAAAAAAGGAGTGGGTATGTAAGGAACGTAGCAGATGGCGTTCTGTAGTTTTTGCCTCCCCCATTGGAAGGTGTGAGTGAGGTGTGTATGTGAGTGTATTTTTATATATGTATATTGACAATTATGCAAGTAATTAAGTATAAGATGAGGTATTCCACTTCTTGACCTAAAAGGTAAATGGAAATGAAAAGAGCATTCAAAGCCCACTGTACAAGAACCCGGCAAATATTGTTTCTCTGGCAACTTTAGAAATAGTTGTAAAGTCATAAGATGTCTTATGTGTTTCTCATTAGTGTCATTAGATGTCCAATTTGTAGGTTTATTATAATAAATGCTACAAGTAGGCACATTATACTTATTTTGCTTAAATAAATTAATAAACCTAGGATGCAATTAACCCATACTTGCACAGTATGTTAATTACGAAATTCCTTGATATTGATAAACTCTTTGGCCAACGAGTAAAATAACTAAACTTTTGAAAATAGAACTCAATATTCCATTTCCACCAAATATTTTTAAATTACTCGTTCACTTCGCTATACGCTGCCAGTGTAACAACAGCACAACATAGCAAGGAGTACATCACCGTGGTATCTAGCTAATAAACCGGGGTTAGCCGGGTAAGATTGGATCGCACGTAACGACTGGGTTCGCACGGTTATATAGCTGGTAGGCTTAACCAGTTTGATCTCCGTCTGATTGGGGCGTTCTAGACCGAGTGGTTACTTAGTACGTCTGGGTAGAAATGTGGTATTACCTACGCGGTATAATACGCATTGGTAGTAGATTAAAGTTCTTTGCCTTAGACCACTGAAGGAGTACCTTACCGTTTTCTTAAATTAACTGTTGTTTTTTGAAGTAAAAACTTCTTTAGGCGCGTTGGATATTTTTGAGATGGGACTAAACCATGGATTTCGCGACACCGTGATGAAACCTCATTTTTGTATACGCGATTGTGCTCTTTATTTATATTGTACTACGGATCAATGTTCTATGCAAGTATTTTTACTTTACAGGTTCTGTTAACGCGATTGTGCTCTTTATTTAGATAAGGTTACGGATCAATGTTCTATGCAAGTATTTTTACTTTAAAGGTTCTGTAAACGCGATTGTGCTCTTTATTTAGATAAGGTTACGGACCAATGTTCTATACAAGTATTTTTCTTCCACCAAGGCGATCTTGTTCAACTTTTCACTTCTGTCGGCACTCCCGGAGTGCCACCATTTTTTTTGCATAGTAAACGCATCGCCTCAGAAGAAAGAATAGTATTTTGTCTTTTGAAATTGCTGATCGATATTTCAGTATCTGCAGCCTTAGTTCAACAATGATGGTATATTTTTCATGCCACAGGAGCCTGTAGTTATCGACCGCCCCAAAAACTATCCAGTTCTATCTGAAAATTCCTCACAGAAATATTCAATTTCCTTTTGTAGAAACTCGCTTGCAACCCAAAAACTCAATGATTTTCTTCGAGAACACATATTTGATGAGCACATTATGTAACCCTATAATTTTTTCTGTTACCTGCTCTGAAACATGTGTTTTGATAAGGTGTGTGTGTGAGTAATGTGCAATTTATCATCCCGAACACGAGTTGAAGGGAACCCCAAACTTTGATTATTGGTCGTATTCTTTGACGCGCGTGGATGAAATTTCAATTGTATGTTACATTTAGGAAATGGAAAGGGATAGCTGAATAATTCTGTTAGCTTTCACTTATCCCTGTGCACTGTATTTGAAAATAAAATGATTTAACTCATAAATAAATAATGAAGAATACAAATAAGTGCCAGATTGACAATTTTAGATCGACCGGAAGTACCCTATAGGTATTGGGTCGAAAACTTATATGGTAGTTCCCCTTGACCTAGAATCAGGAAATTTGGCAAAAAGCAAGGTCTTACAACACAAATAAAGGGAAAATTCCGATAAATAAAAAAGTTGAAAATTAATATAAATTTTGGTACTTACAAGTTTCGCGAAAATCTAAATTTGCCCATATCTTTTTACCAATAAAAATTATACCTATTTTATTATGCCGGTATAATGGGTAGGTACGGAATCCTCGGTGCGCGAGTCCGACTCGCTCTTAACCGGTTTTTTAGAACTAATGTAGTTATACCTACTATCCAAATGGCATTTTGACGGTGAATTATCAAATCTAGTTGATTAATTATTTATAAAATAATAACTACCTACAGCTATTTCAGAACTGTTTGTCAGTGATATTAGATTAGTAAGATTTAATAATAATAAACAATACACCGTAATGAAACATCGGGCCGCACCTGTTCTTTGCTCCCAACATGTACCTATCGCACACGACATCCGTCACTGTAATCTCTTAATGTATCTTAACTGATTTAAGATATTATTTTATTTATTTATTTCAGACATAATCTAGTCCATAGTTATCACTCTTACATTTAAATTATAAAACTCACAGATAAAAATCCAAAATACAATATCTTTTTTAAATATTCAACTCATTAAAAAAAACCAAAAACAATTAAATAAAATTGTCAAAAAATTATAAAAATGTCAGAATGGAAAAATAAAATAGTGTCAAATAAAAAATTAACAAGGAGCAAAATTTTAATAAAAATGTCGTAATACTTTGAAATATAAAAATAAACAAATTATAAAGAATCATATCATTATTTTACATTTTTACCTGCACCAAGCCCGATATACGGCTGCATGTATACATATCCGTATCTATTTTTTTTTTCATAAATGAAGAGCACCTTCATTGCGATTTCGACGATTCAACAACATACCGTAACGGCTAGGGCTGCGCAGGGTAGGCTGCGCAGGCCGTTAATGGATAGGTAGGTAGTTGTAGGTTAGATACTAAAACAGCTAGACAAGTTAATACATATATTGTAGAAAGTGTAGAAGAACACGGCTAGGTCGTGGATAAGGTCACTGATCCTTGATCACTTGCACACATAGATAGGAAGCACGTGGTAGACGTGGGGGCCTGTTCACAGTGCATAGGGTCAGCAGTAGGCCGGACGGCCCTCGTAAGACGCTCGCAGTTAGTCACGGTAGCACGTGAAGACTGCCTATCAGCACAGGCTCGCGGCGGTAGGCCGCAGGTAGGTTAATAATTAGACAAGGGGTCTTGCCTTCAGTCCGTACAGGGAGCCGTGAAAGGCGCAGTAGAAAGCGCATATCAGATGCGATGTATCAGCCTCTTCCCCTTATCAGCGAACAAGTTATGGTATGGGAGAGTAGGCGGTAGCTTTGCAGCGGCTTGCAGGCAGAGAGACAGAGTGCAATGCTAGCGTGGCACAATGACAGATGTAAAGTGAGGTTAAGTAGGTATGTGACACGCGAGCATAGAACACAAGGCAAACGTTATCATAGCAGATGGCTCATTAATAGCTCATTAATAGCTAATTACAGTTGAGGCCGCTTATAACGCTACAATACATGACATAAATAGTGAACAGAAAACTAAACTGTAAAGGTACTTGCTTGCTTTTATGTTGTCGACCAAAAGACTTTGCCAGAAAATATTGATGCTATGGATTTTGTTCTGAATAATGGTAAAGTTGGGATCGTCATTTCGAATTCAAAATTCGTTACATTATGTATTCAAAAAGTATATTCATTATTGTATAGAGTAGAGTGCACAAAATAATAAAGTAATATTTCAGAACAATTTCTGTCGTTTGCAACTTGTGTGGGAGGACAAACATATGGCACTTCTATATGGCAAGACAGCAAATATACAAATTTTCCATTACCCACCCTTACTTTTTCCTCTAGAGTAAATACTAAGAAACTTATGTACCTACATTCATTGAACTCATATTTTCTCTCTACTCAATTTTTTCTTAAGAAGTTTGATATTAACTTTAAATAGTCATTTAAACCTAACTTTTTAAATGAAGACGATACGAGCTCCAAAATTTCTACGAAAAAGTTTTAACGCTTGCTACAAAGGAAAATATTTTATAAAAATACTTCATTTCTTAGAACATATTTCACTATATATCGGTATTAAAATCAATGAACTATACTATACTTATACCTCTCTTGTGTGACACGTTTACGTTGACTGACGATGTGATTTCGTGAGCACAAATCATATCCCTTTGAACTGCTCTTATCATAGGGGATAGATTTGTAAACAACATATAAGTCAAAGAGGGTGCAAGGTAATATACGTTAGCGGTCAATGTATTTTTTATTTATTTGACGTATTTCATGAAATAGAGAGAAAAAACCGACCTCAAAATAGTTGGGAAAAGGCTAGGCAGGCTGATATCTCACGTATTTTTACTTAGTTTATTGATTGAAATTATTAAATTAAATTGGACATTATATTGTTGACGTTAAATTACAAAAAAAAAAGTATTTTGTTCGCCGTAAAGTGAGTCAGCACAGGATGTTCTCTCTAAAAATTCGTTGGCCCTACCTATAATCTGTTTAAAATGTATAGTTTTAGCAGGTAAGTAATAAGAATTAATAACTTACGTTGGTACGTTCTATTGGGCTAACCAGATCTATTTCATCAATTAATTCGCGATATTTTGCACCGTTTACTAACAAACAGTCAAACAGCCAGATTGCAGCCATGAATTGGTTAATACGTGCCTGTGACGTCATGTTCGCCGATCGCGTGATCAGACACATTAAGAGCATACCTGCGCAGTTAGTTGGGGACTTTACCAAGGCCAGTTGAGATCCTGTTCCTATATATTTTCGAAACAAAATTCGTAGATCCTGCTCGAGAATCTACTTTATTTTCCCCTAAATTCGCGAGTAATCTGGGTCGGTGTTAAATTATTATCAATAAATCGAAAACTTTGAAAAATAATGTAAATCACAATGAAATCCAAGACGGTTTTGTTGCAGCTATTTTAATTCTTAATAGACTTCAAACAGTTTTTAACTACATTGAGCCAGCATTCATAGTCTCGATCGGAAATAGTAAGATTTTTGTGACCGACTCGCAATAATCACTCGAAATTGTGTTTTTTTTTTATCGGTATTAACGTTAGTTTTCTTTTGTTTTCAGATAGTGCAACCAAAGGATTGGAGCCATGTGTTACTTCAGCTTAATAGTGATAATATTCGATAGTTCTGTGTTGTGAAGTGGTCGTGAATTCCTCGACATGCATTGGAGGCGTGACGTTCATCTGTTGCTGCTGATCACCCAACTATCTGGAGTCATTTTGGGTAAGTGTTTTATTTTTAAAGTATTTATAATGGGGAACTGTTACTTATACGATAATTTGTGATTCGTTTTATCTAAGAGACGATATTGCAAAATGTTTCAGAAATGGGGAGCTATGTTCTTAATTTATTACAATGCGCACTAGGTAACATTGTTATTGTTGTAATTCGTACCCATTTCCATAACGAATTTACAAATAAATAAAGTCTTCCTATTTGCTGGAAATATATAGAGAAATTGCGTCTCATCAACATTAAAATTTGTAAAGTATCATAAAGTGATGCCTGTTTTTAATTTATCACTATCAAGTTTAAAATTAATAAAGCATGAATGGTTTTAAAATTTAATTTATAAAACTGACATTAATTAGCGTACGTGGTGGCGACATGATTTAACACCAAATGAGACACATTAACCATAATTTACCCGAAAAAAATGCAACATAATATTTTTTTTTTGATAATACAACTTTATCAAAAATCAAGGTTGTTAAGTTTTTATTAAAGTTCCTATTCATTTCGAATTGTAAATAAATATATAAATATATAGATAGAAGACCGCACTATCGCATTATGTACAAAAAGCCTGGAAAGTTGTTAGGGAGCTTTTAATAAACAAATCAATTAATTAACAGAAACTGCAGTGGCCAAAATCGAAAAGAGTATGCTTAGATGGTTTGGTCATGTTGAGAGAATGAATGAAAGATGACTAACAAAAGGTATTTACAAGGTAGATGTGAAGGGAGACGCCGGAAAGAGACGCCCTAGAAGGACATAATATAGTGAACTTATTGGTGATATTCTTCAGAAAGGTCAGCGGGGTAATTGCGTAACACACTAACAATAGTAATTCCCTTCATTTTGACAGTTCAACAACATTCATTTACGTTGTTGAGCAGACAAATTTTTCGAAGCAATGGATTAGTAAATATCCTTCAAAATCATTCAGATTGTGATTGAAAGTGTATATACGCGTGCTGGAGTGGCAACCGCGTACCGGAAGATGAAGCGTTGGAAGGCTTTCCACAAGGGAGAGAAAACAGTACTAATGGACGCTAACCTACAAATCAGCAAACAAATCGATTGAGGAGTGTTCATTCTTAACAATTTGGTTAATACTAATTTTAAAGATATTGTATTTTTTTTTGCTGCCAACATGTATGTTAATTCGGTTTGAAGAGAAGACTGAACACCTAATTATCACTTGATGTTGATACTTGAAAAATTATGTAATTGTACCTACACGTACAAAATATTTGAGTAAGTATCTATAATTTCTTATATTTCTTTTAAATAATACAAGCAAAATACATGCTCAATTTTCCTTCAACTCCCAGAAGAATTTATAAATAAAAGTAGGGTAAAGACGGGGTCGATGAACAACAATTTTATTTAAGTACATTCACTTTAAAGTACATGCTTATAATTAATACTTTAAGTAACTTCTACGGTATTAAGTTTATTTGTTTCTAAGGGTTCATTAAGTTTAAGATAAACAATGAAGTTATTTTCTTCACAAGTTTGCAGGTTTTAACTAGTCATTTAGTTTGCGGTTCTTGCAGTTGCAAATGTCTGTTTTTGTATTGCAATTTAAGTTTTATTCTACTACTACAGATGCGTATTATAGATTATATTTGTTATAAGAATTGGTTCGAAAGCTGTTCACTACACCCTAAAAAACATTCATTGGTTTTGAAATCACTGTGTTATCAAAATAAAAACCTTTGTGGGAAGATTTTTATAAGCTTCCTGTTACCCAAGCTAAAAAAATACAAACCTATCGAATCTATATTTACACGAAGAAAGAGCAGTGTTATGGTCGAGTTTGTATTGTACTTACAAAAATGAGCTAGACAATGCCAAGCATCTATTAATAGGAGGCTCCCTAAAGTGTATGTTAATTTGCATTAATATTATGAAAAAGTCACGCATACAATCAAAATTGATTTTTAGTATATGATTTATTGGATCTTATTCATAAATAAGACAGTAACATAATTGGAACAATTTCGCTGGATTCATTTTTTATTCGAAAATCATGTCTTTTTTTAAAGATTATTTGAAAATAAAACAAGATTACTCGTTTTTATGTCTAAAATAATTATTGACAATCTAGATATAAGATATTTTGTTCTCTAGATCAATAAAATTATTACTTTAGTTATAAACGAAATAAGAATTAAGACTTACGACTGTTAGTTCCGTGCTCGAACACGACCAAAGAGCGCACGCGATATTCAACTTTATTACTGATGTGTAAGCGTTTACCACGTAGTGGAGTGGTGGAGTGCCTGGTCTTAAATAAAACAGATTTTTTGAATAACGAATATACTTACCGTTTCGTTTCATCACAGATAAAGGCCGCCAAGAAAAATAAATAAACATAAAGACCTTGGGATAAATAGTTATAATCCCCGCTAAAACTTTAATTTCGCCTAAATCATCATACAATTAGCTTAAGACACAAAAAAAGAACAGATTGCCAACGTGTTCACGATTGCCGATAGACAAACTTGACACTCACGTACATTCGTCCATACAAACTTTTGGGAGCTTCTAATAAAATTTATTCGCACTTCTGTACATTAGCAAGTTTAGCAACTTTCTGCTTAGTATAGGAGCTAATCTTCTTAATTTGTGGGGTGGGTTTGAAAGTTTTTTGTGATTTCTAGTGAAAATTTAGAATCAATTATTTATTTATAATTAATTTTTGAAGTGAAAGCTTCTTTTGGCGCTTTCTGATCAGTAAAGGAAGCTGAAACATCACGCTCGGGTCGCTGACGTTGAATGGAATATACTCGGCTCCAGTCGTTCGGTGACGCTGAATCTCGTATACTTGGCCTCAAACGTAAATTTTTACTTTTATCGTGTCATAAGTACTCCTTTTTTTTTCACCCGCGTGGATATCGGAAAATATCCCACGGGAATGTACTACCAGGATTACATACCTAATAGCCGAGGATAAACTCTGAGCGCTGCGCCCGCCGCCGTCAACCATAATTATTTTGTTACGCGTAATTTTAAATCAGTGACTTATTTTAAAGTATTCATTTAAATGATAATATGTGATGTCTTATTACTTAATGCTCAATTTAAATAACTTATTTTATTGTATAAAAATTAATGTAATATATAATACCGGTCAAAATACCTTTGAAAAAAAAAACTAACTCTGAATGTTAAAAAGGGTTACTGTGGGTCATCCTTCGAAAATAGACATATATTATGCTATCGTGGACTTTTTTGTTGAACTTTCCTGAATCCTATAGAACATTAATTTTAATTATCTCTTATGGTTTACGCGGTGCACGCCAGTAAAGCTCCCAATCGGCATGTTTTTTTTTACGAGATCTTCAACAATAATTGTCATATTTCAGCCAATTTACACAAAGCTTTAATGAATTATACACGTTAACCTTCAACCTCATGACTCATTGCGTCTATTGGTGAAAACTGTTTGAAAATCCATTCTGTATCCGTTTTGAGTTTATCACGTACAGATAGACAGACGCGGCGGGGGACTTTGTTTTAAATGTAAGAATAAAGCCTAGTGTCGAGGACTACGAGCTATTATAAAAGCTTTGTGCTCACTCATCACAGCAGCAAAATATTGCCTGTAACTTGAATTTTGTTACGTAAGTTTCAATTGACTTCTAAAGGTTCGGTAAGAACAGATTTTTGCAAATACGGTAAGTATTTAGAAAAAACTGTTCCTCCTAAGGGGATTTAACGGTGGGTTGGCGATTTTATGCGAACGTGGTTACGCGTAATATCTAGTATAGTAGTAAGATTTAAACGTATTTGTACATAGATATTTTTTAAACTTTTCAAAGGTACTGTCGTACCACGCAAAGTCAGTGAAAATAATAGTTAAGCAAATTGACTACTAACTTAAATTGTCGATATAATCAAATCACAACTGTAATTTTTTGGCAGTTTTTGGCAGTTGCATGAAATGGCAATTACACGTCAAATTCACGGAGGTTGTAAATTTGTTTGTCAATTGTTTTCCCTGACTGAATATCGCCGTCGCTGACAGAATGAGGTCCCATGTGATAGCAGAGAACTTTATCTCCCAAATGGGCAATATTCCAAGCTTCGGGCAAAGGAATCCACTTGAAAAATCCATTTAAACCCGAAACTCAAGCCTTGCATCGAATATCCCCTTTCGTTTTCCTGGTCTAGTGAGACACATTTTTAATTAAAAGGGTACTGTTATTAAGTAACTAGACCGGCGTCTTTGCGCATGTTCGTTATTGCCTGTTTCGTGTTTAGCCGTCAGAAAGCCTGAGACGCTGGCTCAAGCAGGGGGCTCGTACGCATCTAGTTTACTCCATCATAAAATATTACACCCACTTAACGTTGCATTGCGTTGGAAAGCCAACCACAAGGTGGGCTGATGATCTTGTGAAGACCACAGGAATCCGCGGGATGCGAGAAGCACAGAACCGGTTGAATTGGCTAGGCGCCTATGTCTAGCAGTGGACGTCTTTCGGCTGAAATGATGGTGATGATGACACCCACCTAAAAATAATTTGAGATAAGAATGGTACTTATATTAGGTGCACTTGAAATAACTATATAAAAATAAGAATTGACCTACATTTCAATTATAAAGTGATGTTTATTAACTCGCAAATAACATAGCTGAGGGAAATTAAAGGGAAAACAGAAAATGAACAACTGCTGTACAAATACTACAGCGCAGAAAAAGCTGATAATGAACAGCTGCGTAATGTTATTTCTGATATAGAAAAACAAATGGAAAGCCTCCAACAACAAGTGAGGTATTTACAGCATAAAGCACAACAAAGTACAGCTGCAACCAGTAACCCAGCTGAGCCAATAAAAAGTCCAACACAGTGTCCCGAATATTGCACGGACGAGAAGGACTAGCCAGGGAAACTTAGTGGATCAGGAAAAAGAGCAGGAAAAAACGAAAATTAAACACATCGCCCACTCACACTGCCAACATTGAACACGTAGAGACTGTTTAAACCGAGAAAGCGAAAACCAAAAAGATTCCGACACCTTCGCCAGTAGTAGTAGATGGCGTCGAGAACTACCAGGTCTTACTTGACTTATTGTTGAAGTCTGAGTCTGGTGATAAATTTGCCACTAAAATGATGAATGGAAAGTGCGTTAAAATAAATGCAGTGAACGAAGACACATATAAGTATGTTTCAAAGTTATTAACTGAAAATAACTTTCTCTGACACAGAATAATTGCGGACTTACAAAGCAAAGGTTTCAAGATTGAAGATGCAGCAAACAAATTGAGATGGAATAATAAAGAGCCTTTGAACATGTTTATTCTGACTTTCAGCAATGCGGAAGACATACATAAAATCTATAGCATTAAGTCAATATTTAGATGTAAAGTAGAAGTACATCCTTTACATACTTCGGGGCTAGTACCTCAATGCTAGAGATGCCAGGCGTACGCACATACACAAATACTGTTCTAAGGAATCTAGGTGTGTCAAATGTATAGGCAAACCTCTTACTGTTGACTGCAAAAAACCGGCAGAAGAGAAGCCAAAACGAATCCACTGTGGGAACCGCATCCAGCTAATTATAGAGGATGTATAGTAGCCCGAGAAATGCATGGCATAAAAAACAAAACTATGAAGAAGCCGGCAATAAAAAGCCAGCGCAAAATCAACGAAACAGTGCAAACTAGCCCAAAAACGCAAAATCACACAAAACCCTCATAAGTAAACATACGTGTATATTGCAACCAAACCTGTTAACCTTGCGAATATTCGTGAGAATGTTAATATGCCGATAAAGATATGGAAGGAAAATTGGACGAAATTACTAAATTGATGTCCTCATTTAACGCTCGTTTAGATAGACTAGAAAATAGCACTACGAATGATATTTCCAGACCAAAAAAATATCTATTAAAAATAATGGCATGCAACTCAAACGGACTACTTAAACATCAACAAGAATTAGAAGTAGTCCTGATCACAGAAAACATCGATGTATGCCATATATCTGAAACTCATTTTACTAATCAGTCATGCATAAAATTCTGAAGAAATAAAGTGTACCATGCACTGCACCCTGACAATTCTGCCCGAGGTAGCAGCGTTGTCAAAGAGAATCTCTGTCATCATGAACAAATTAAGTATTAATGCCATGAAATTCAAGCTGTGGCGATATGTATTCAATCTCAACTGTATCCAGTCACCGTAGCAGCTTTCTACTCCCTTCCGAGATATAACATAAAAAAGATCATTATGTAAGGTTCTTACAGAAATTCGGACAAAGATTCATCTTAGGTGGCAACTTCAATGCCAAAAATACGCATTAGGGTTCAAGACTAACCACCACTAAAGGAAAGGAACTCACAAATGCCATGGAAGACCTAAAGTGTGAAGCTATTTCTACCGGAAAACCAAATTATTGGCCAAGCGATCCACGGAAAGTACCAGACCTAATAGACTTTTTTATTACTAAATATATATCTAGTAATTATCGATAAATATTATTAGACATCGATGAATGTTTTGACATGAATTCAGACTATTCTCCCATAATTTTATCAGTATGGCATCAAATCTAGAGAGCGTCCTACACTTATAAAAACATATACAGACTGGGAAAGTTTCAGAATAGACCTGGATAATACAATAAATTAAGAGTTCCATTAAAAACTCTGGATTATATTGAACATCTGGATTATATTGATTATATTGAACAGCTGGATTATATAGCAAACAGCCAGGCACAACACACCGAAAAAAATACACCGGGTCAAAGCAACCGCCTACCCTGCAGGAATAAGGTGTCTTATAACCGAAAAGCGGAAACAAAGAAATAGATGGCATCAGACCAGATGTCCACAAGATAAAATACTGCTAAACAAGCTTAACCCTTCGTATGGCCGGAAAGTGGATCCACGCGAGACACAATGGCTTTTTAATTGTTTCTGTAATTACGGCATTCAACCGGTTAATAAGCGTTTTACGAAAGAAATTTTGCACTATAGACACCTTAACAAATAACTACATTAGCCAATTGACGAGTGATACCAAAGCAGGCTACTCGCTATGGAAGGCTACGAAACACATGAAACGCCCGATCATACAAATTCCTCTTATTAAGGAAGAAAATGGGAAATGGGCAGTGACGGACCAACAAAAGGCATTAAGATTCGCTGAGCATTCAGAACAAATATTCCAACCAAACGAAGCCCAGAGTCACAATGCGAGGGTAATACAGAGTGTACAAATTAGTTCAGATATTAAGTTGGTTACCCCAAAAGAAGTATCTAGAAAAAATAAGAGTAATTTTAATCGGAGAAAATTCTCTAGTTACGTCTTAATTACTGGGGAAGTTTTAAAAAATCTCCCACGCAAAGCCATAGTCAAGATTATCATGCTCATTAATGCTGCATTTCGATTTAAGCATGTCCCTAACTTATGGAAAGTAGCTGAAGTTATACTAATAGCCAAGCCTGGAAAGCCGCTTCATGAAACAACATCTTATAGGCCGATCTCACTTTTGCCTATGTTGTCAAAGCAGTTTGAGAAATTATTTCTAAAGAGATGGAAGACTCTAATCGAAAGTGAAAATCTAATCCCCGATTATCAGATCGGATTTAGAGAACAACACTCCATGCTCGACCAAGTACACAGAATTACCAAAAGAGGAAGGTTTTCGATTTTCCTTGATGTAACCCAGGCTTTTGATAAAGTATGGCATGAAAGCCTCACATATAAACTAAAAACGATGCTGCCTCAATCATTTTCAGACAACCTAGAGTCGTAAATAACAAACAAATTGATTAAGATAAGAAAAAGAAACGCCTACTCAGACCCTAGGCAGATAAAAGCTGGAGTACCACAAGGAAGTTTACTTGGTCTGATCCTGTACCTACTATATACTTGCGATATGCCTGAGCTAGAAAATAATTGAATTGCAACCTTTGCTGACAACACAGCTATCATGGCTGTTGGAAGTAGTCATGAGAAAGCCGTAGAAAAGGTTCCAAGATTCCAGCAGTTGTATCTATGAGTGGACTACAACATAGCGTATCAAACTAAATGAAAACAAGTCTATCCACATTGACTTCACGAATAAAAAGCCAAAATACTCCCCAGTATTCATCAATAATCAACACATACCTTACGCGAATACTGTTAAGTATCTAGGCACGACCCTGGATGCAAAACTGCACTGGAAAGAGCATGTCAAAAAGAAAAGAGCAGAATTAGATATTTGGTACTAACAAATGTATTGGCTACTTAGTAGATAGTCGCCATTGTCAATACCTAACAAATTGTTGTTAAATAAACAAGTTTTTAAGCCTGTATGGACCTCCGGTGTTCAGCTGTGGGGCTACACCAACCAAAGCAATCGTCAAATCATACAACGTTTTCAAAACAAAGTAATAAGGGATAGAGAGATATAGTCAACGCGCCCTAGTACATTAGAAGTCTGTGTTCATGAGAACACAGACTTCATCTTCACGTGAATGTTAAGGCGATCCAACTCCTTGACAACACGGAATTAGTGCGAAGACTAAAAAGAGTAAAACCTTTTGAGTTAGTTTAGTGCAGAAAAAGTGAAATTAAACTGTAGTACAAGTGCAGATTTTTACAAAGAACATGTGAATCAAGTATCTTCCCCATAACTTATAGTGAATAAGAAAGACGTTATTGGACGACTTCTTAATTTTATAGTAACTTAGCAGTTTAAGTTATATTTAAATTACATATTAGCTAATAGGCTAGATTGTAATGTGAATAAAGTATGGTATCACCAATTGTAAAACTTTGTAAAAGAAAAAAAAAACTTGAAATAAATGAAAAACTCTAAAGGGGTCATTGATCTCATCATTATGAAAAACTTTCACTAAGGAACCAAACGTGATTTCACGAAAAAAATATCAGATGCTCTATATATTTTGTCGAATTAAGCGAACTTAAAATGTATAGTATGAGAATTTTATAGTATGAGCTTACCAGTAGTTAACCTAGTCAGAGGAAAAGTCGTACAATCAGTCTAAGCTTAGAAAATCGGTTTCAGTAAGTAGGTCGGTTGAAAGTATGTAGACCGCGAATAGTTGTTATAGCGAATAGTCGAATACCGATTAATCGCCATTCGCTATGGCGAATAGTCGAAAACTCGTCATTATTACTCGACATAAAAAAAGGAATATAAAAAAATTGTTTATACTCAAATAATAATATTAAATTTGTAGTAGTCTCTTGAACTTATCTATCACTAGCTTTTTGCCGCGGCTTCACCTGCGTGATGTCGAAAAATATCCCATGGGAACGTACTACCGGGATTACATACCTAATAGCCGAGGAAAAGGTCATTGACTCCTATCGCTGTACCGTCAACCATAAGTATTTTGTGACGTGTAATTTTGAATCTGTGATATCTTTTAAACTATTCATTTAAATGATATAATGTTCAGGCAATGCCCAATTTAATTAATATATTTTATTGGATAGTGATTAATATAATACTGGTCAAAATAGCTTTGGAAATAACTATGAAATTTTTATCAAATTCTGAAAGAATTAAAAGGTTACTGTGGGTCATCCTTAGAAGATGGACATATGCCTTCGCGGACTTTTGTGTAGAACTAATTAAGATAAACAATCCTGTAGAACATAAATTTTACGTAACTTTTACGATTTCTACGGCACACGCCAATAAAGTTCCTAGTCGGCATGATTTTTTCCGACATCAACATAATCGTCAAATTTCAGCCAATTTACACAAAACCTTAATGAATTATACACAAAAACCTTCCTCATGAATCACTCCGTCCATTGGTGAAAACCGTTTGAAAAACCCTTCTGTAGTTTTTGAGTTTAAACAGACAGACAGACGCGGCGGGGGACTTTGTTTTATAATATATAAGGATAATAATACCAAGTATGTTTTGTTTTTAAAGATTAATAAAAGTTTAATTCTTTTTTAGTCTATAGTTTTTCTGTTCATTAATAGTTTATTTTTAGTTAGATAGTTATTCGTCGAATATAGAATAATAGACACTATTATTCGGTATTCGACGAATAACAAAAAAAAATGAGTTATATCGAATAATAGCGAATATTCGCGGCATCTCAAGTTGAAAGTTAAATATAACGCACTCTGAGTACGTACTAAAATTAACCGCATCTAGCATTAAGCTAGCAGTAGAATTAACCTTGTCAGGAAAAGGCATTTTTAATGGTTTTCAGACATTTATAATTACTTGACAAACATGCCGTGCGCCCGATGGCATTTTCCATCGGCATAATTAACAATCTTCCATGCAAACTTCTATGTATTTAATACCTATAAGATTGCCTATATGATTTATCAGAAATCCCTAATTAGACCTCACCTTCATTATATAAGGAACTTGTGTTCAAAAGTTTATGTTAATGGACCCACCGGTTTAGGCTTTGCGTTGTCTGTCATCGAATTTAAGAATGTTAGTAAGTAGATATGTCGAATTTTTACTTTGACTTCCAATTTTTATTTTAACTTTTAAAGAAAAAGTGAAGCCACTAGAAATGCAACGAATTGTACCCCATCTTTAGACAGAAGAGGAAACCAAATTAATTACCGAACTTTTCTTCCAAGCCCCCAAAAGAAACGCATTTTTCTCTTTTATGGATAAACTTGGAGAAAATCAATGGACTTCCCGAAACTATTTATTATGTCAGTCAATGCGAAGCGAAGTTCTGGGGTTCTGGTGTAATAATAATTGGCTACCTATGACGATGGGTTGCCCCTAGCAACGAGTAATGTTATTAAGGCACAAACACCATAGTAATGTTACTCTTGGGACCTATAAAAACTTCCTCAAGTTAATAAGCGGATAATATAATATTGATCCCTGATTGACTGACATTTTACATTCTTAATCAGTTAGGGAAAGATACACTATCAACTTATCGTTTTAACCCAATCATAATGTTAATTGCTTTTAGAATAAACTCTGAATGTCAGTTATCTGTTTAGTTTAGGTATGTTATCATGAAAATCTCAAGAATTCCCAAAACATAATTTCCCACATGCAGGCGGTTCTTCAGAGCTAATTACCTACGTCACAAGAAAGTTTCCCAACATTATCAAATTTTGAGTTCTTGTGTGTTCACTACAGGGATGTTATGGTGCTTCAGTTCCGGTTCCAAAAGGTCGGAACTTCCGATTAATTTTACACCTCCGATTCCGAAATCAGTTACAATAATTTTGAATCAGAGTTATACCGAAGTTCGAAACGCAGCGATGCACATAACTAGAGCGCGTACAAACAAGTTTTAACTTGTCGCCAGTGTAATTTTAGTTTATTTTATACACGCTCGCGCTTGAAGTCTCAGTTTATTGTTTTGTTTGTGGATGTTATCGCTAATATTTAACTGATTAAAGAAGCTGAATTACATTTCAATTGTTTTATTAAGCCTTCCCATAACACATCTTTCTTCTACTTCCACCTTCGACTCCGGTTCCAGTTCCTGTACCCATTCCGGTTCCGATTTCGAATCCGACGGTCAAATTTAAAACCTCCAACTCCAGTTCCAGTTCCGATAAAACGACTTCGGTAACATCCCTGGTTCCCCCTAAAACTTCGCCTGCGGGCTGATAAAATTACCCACAATTTATTCTCAGAGACTGGTCATTTGCAACAGCCGCGCAATGCCGTCAAGGAGAGATTTCAAAGAATCTTTAAGAATAAGACTTGAGGAATTTCTAGTAGTTTGCATCGTATTTTAAAAGCTTTTAATTATTGTTATGTCTTCGTTTTCGAATCCAAGCTCCGTTCCTTCTTTGAAGCTGCATAATTTTGAAGTAAAATATGGGAACATATAACTTATAAAGTCTGGTATTTAATTAGTAAAGGTAATATTATATTTCTGCGCAATTGCTTCGTAGGAGCAAGTGTGCGAGACCAATGATAGTACTAAGCACGCTAATTTATATCAGAGCAGACTATTTATGAGCATGACGTATGTGTTTAGCTTTATCTAAGTAATGGTTTGTCACCTTGTCTTGCCAAATCCATAACGTACAAAATCTTAGCTATTACTTACTGCTATTAGTTTCCATGAAATATAAAACTACCTGTTGCAAGAAAAGCGAGGCAAAGTTTGAGACAGCTCGTTCCACCTTTTGACGTTTCAGATTAAAATTTTGCACATGATACTTCAAAGTTAGCCCCGAAAGATTGAGCTTAATTAAGCTCATCGATTTAACGTCCACTCCTTTTCCAATATGTGTTCTGCTGTGTTTAAAAAAGTAGTATATTTATAATCAATGACCGTTTAAAAATTCGTTGTGCCTGCATGGAAATATGTAAATACAATCACACTCAGAACAAACTTAAGTAATTTTTGAGGAGCTATCTATTAGCGTTACTACGTTAGCACTGTGCTATAGCTTACACCATGTTCCCACAGCAATGATTGAACTATTTTGAAACAAAAAGCGAATCACTCGAATCGGTAGCCTTTGACATTCCACTAAAAAAAGAAAACACTTTGAGGTAACCGAACCCTTTTCCGACCGCCTCTCTGTATTTCATGTGTAACAAAAATATTGACTGGAGTAGCTCTTAGCCTCTCGTTTTTGAGGTCGTATGGTACCTACCCCTGAAATACAAGGCCGATTTTTAAAAGTAAACGTGAAACACTTGACTATTATAGTCGGCCCTTTTATTATTTTAGTTTAAAATTGGTTTTATTTTTATGTCATCAATCAATGACACAACAAATTTTATTTATTTAGTACAGGAGGACCAAACTAATATAACAGAAGGATACCGTATGCCTAAGTAACACTAAGCCAATTACAGGTTCTCAAAGGTAAAACTTAAATATTTATGTTCATAATGATTCAGTTTTAAATGTCTGCATCGTCAAATATTAAGAAATCCGTACCAAGAAAAAGATTTGTATTTCTAAATTCTTTCCTCACGCTGCATACGTATAATTCAGAGGAAACACATGATTAGACAGCAAAAAAGCTCCTGTGCATAATTATAATGGAAAAACATACATTAAACCTTTTACGAGTATAATGATATGTAAAATGAAAGCAGGATGCCAGGCTCTTACACTACAACAATCCAATTTCCGTCACATTCTGCTCACGGAATAAACAATGCATGGAATATCTTTAGCTGAGGAATTTCTAACATTTAAAAAAATAAATGCATGTATTTTCATAGAAATTTCATTAAAATGAAATGTTTAGTTCTGTGAATACAAAAGAGTTCCAGAATGTTCTGGAACTCTTTTTAGTGTGATTTGGTGAATCTATACATATTATTATAAATTAAAAGGCAAAGTAAAGTGAAGTTTAAATAGTTGTAAAGTTGAGTTAGATGAATGTAGGGAAAAGTATGCTATCGATACTAAGCTCCTTTACCATGATATACTACACAAGGGGCACTTGCTGAAGGATATTTTTGAGAAATTTGAGACTTCACAACAACAACTAAGTGAGTGCTTGTTTGAGGCTGGAGAACTACTGGATTTGGTGAAGTGGAATGCTGAGAGGTATGAGTCTCTGACTTATAATCTCTCATGCAGCTTTGCCAACCAACCATCACCTCCTTAGTCTCAGCCTGACTTGCCTCCGCTGGTGTTGGTTCTTCCAGCAGGGACCTGTGTTTAATACACAGAATAATAAAAAATCGATCTTTTTTTGTGACGAATTAGGTTCAGGCTTTGGAAAAATGTTACTCAATTACCTTAGCCATAGTTTTACCAATCATACTTATCATTACATAAGTTTCAAACAAATGATTAAAAGAATTTGTAAAAACAAACCTAAATATTTACTTATTCTACAATGGTTTTGCTATTAGGTAATAGTACTGGTATTACCAGAAAGGACATCGTGAGGAGCTCGTGGCTAAGTCATAACAGCCTTACGAGTCGATCCAACAGGTTAAGTTACGCTTACCGGGGTTGGTCCGTGGATGGGTGACTATCTTTACATACCGAGACTCCTCCGTGCTTCGGAAAGCACATTAAGTCTCGGCTGTAATTTGTAGATCTTTTACAGTTGTTACGGATCGTCAGAAGCCCGAAAGTCTGACAACCAGTCTTACCAAGAGGTATCGTGTTACCCAGTACTTATTTGGGTTGTAGAGGTTAGATAGGCAGTCGCTCCATGTAAAATACTAGAATTCAGCTGCATCCAGTTAGACTGGAAGCCAACCCCAACATAGTTGGGAAAAGGCTAGGCAGCTGATGATTACCAGAAAGGACATAGTGGATGGTGTAGAGACCTTATTAAATTTAAATATAGGAAAACTAATGTTGTGCTTTACCTTACTCTGATATTTTATCAGATTATGAAAATAATTATATTTATAAGTTGAATGACACACAGGCTGACATGTTGTCATATTGACAAATTATTGTATTTTGACACTAACAAGTTTGCTAGTGGTTTTAAGTTAACTCAGAGAACTTTATCTCTGTCTTCGGAA
Organism: Omphaloscelis lunosa; assembly: GCA_916610215.1. Taxonomy (NCBI): domain Eukaryota; kingdom Metazoa; phylum Arthropoda; class Insecta; order Lepidoptera; family Noctuidae; genus Omphaloscelis; species Omphaloscelis lunosa. The sequence goes on from OU744247.1 coordinate 17,924,790, forward strand.
TGTAGACATATGATTGGTATATTGATAGCATATAATATTAAAGAGGTTATAGCTAATATAACAAATTGTAGAATTAGTGACGAGTCCGTGTTGTCTAGATATACTAACAACATACTAATTAATTCTGATTCACTATGTTGCACGAAGGAGGATCCACCTGTAATACAAACATCTTTGGAGCCCACTACCAGTCAGATAGGGTATTCTCTTCCTGCTGGAGCTCATAGGGACATTCTATACTCTTCAGTTGTAGTTGTGGAGTTCACTCCGGATAACTCTTTAAACTAGTTAGTAAGACAACAGAATCTCTAATAATACTTCGTTATTGCAAGGCGTAAGACCTTCAAATAGCCAATTATTATTAGAGAATAATATAAGGGTATCTTTTGAATATTTCACATAATAATAAACCCCATCGCCGTATCTCTACATTGTCGTCGTGGTGGAGCTTGCGCGCTCCGAACTCTAGGCCTGTGTCGGTAGAGTTTACTTTGCTGAAATGGGTCTGGGATGTGGAGCCAGACGAAGAGAGATACAAAAACCCACAGGGCGAGCTGTTGGGCAGTAGCGACCCTACGGACAAGTCTTGTTCCTCACCTCTGGCTTGCCTTTATTGGCCTGCTGAAGTGTAGATTCGCAAGAGCAAACGTGCTCGGAGGAAGGAAGTATTCCAGTAAGATGCTGGTGGGGATCTTGACCGTACTTCCGGGATATCCTGATAGCCGAGGAATACCTCTTCAATCCTCATAAGCACTCAATAAAATGTTACATCACTTTAATAAAAATTACATCTTTCATGAAAAATAGTACGGTTTCACCAAAGGGCGTTGTACCACTGACGCCGGTGTCACCCTAATAAATAACATTTTTAATGCCTGGAAAGAAGCACAAGATGCCATTGGTATCTTTTGCGACCTCTCCAAGGCATTCAATTGCGTAAACCATGAAACACTTCTGCTGAAATTAGATATGGGATAAGAAATACAGCTCTTGATTTACTAAGATTAAAGTACAAGTAAACGGCGTAATCTCATTGGGGTCTGAAATGGCAATGGGCGTTCCTCAAGGTTCGATATTGGGTCCATTTCTCTTTTTAGTTTACATTAATGATGTACCCCAATTACTTCAAAATCAACCGAAGATGGTGTTATTTGCAGATGACACATCATTGATCTTTAAAATAGACCGACGGTCACAAAATCTTGACGACGTAATGAACTCTACTCTTCAAGTCCAAGATTGGTTTACGGTAAACAATTTGGTACTAAATCAGAAAAAAAACCAAATGCATTAGATTTAAATTACCGAATGTTAGGAGTAGTGAATATGACATCATATTGAATGGAGAAAAACTGGAATTTATTAATCAAATAGTTTTCCTAGGAATCACGTTAGACAAATTACAATGGGGACCTCATATAACACCTCTTGCGGGGCTGCTAAGCTCGGCCGTTTATGCTGTTAGAAAAATAAGACAGTTAACAGATGTAGAAACCGCGCGTTTGGTGTATTTTAGCTACTTCCATAGCATTATTTCGTATGGCATTTTACTGTGGGGTCGGGCTGTTGACACTTAATCCATCTTTATCGTCAGAGTCATTTATAATCTACGTCGTCACGAATCTCTCAGGGAACTATGTAAAAAGATTAATATTATGACGGTACCTTGCCAATTCATTTATGAAAATATTATGTTTGTAAGAAAAAATCTACATCTATTAAATAAAATAAGCGATAGACATAATTTTAATACTAGAAAAAAAGATAAAATAGATCAAACATTTTTCAGATTATCTAATATAATTATATACATCTTTTATGGGGTACTGTGTTAAATATTACAACAAAATACCTTGTGATATATTACAATTAATTGAAATAAAATTTAAAACTCATATTAAAACTCTTTGTAAACAAGCATATTACAAATTAGAGGACTATATCCAAGATAAGAATGCTTGGAAACATGCTGGTCTAGCTCCATAGGACAATTTAGAGTCTAAACAAAATCAAACTGGTTGTTAATTTAATTGTATAATTAATTATTATAAAATGAATTTTACATTCTTTGATTACTTGAACTCACACATTGACTTATTAGTTTTACTTGTAAAATATTTAGAAATATCGTATCGTACTTTTACAATGCTTGTAAATATATGAACATCATGTATCCATCACATTATTATTTTTTCTGTCATTGCTTCATTTTTACCTATTGTGGTATAGTAATCTTATTCCAGGTGCATCGTCTTCACATATAATTATATAATTAATGTATACAAAATATTGAAAAACGTTTTAAAAAGAGTAACGATGTTTCTTGCCCACTCTTCTCCATACGAAAACTACCTTTTGGAAGGAGCGACTAGAATCAATTCTATTTTTAGTAAATTTTGACGTTTAAAAGAGCCTTTTATATGCCTAATTGACATATATTATTTGACTTTGACTTTTCAATAATATTTGCTTGATAATATTTATAAATGTCGAATCGCAGGTTTCATTTTTATTGCATCTGGTAGATTATAGTTTTAATTAGGTTAGGATATAATATTTTTAGTTTTATCTGGTAGATTACTAAATATTTTAATGTATACTACGTAGGGGCTATTGGAATGTTTCAAGCGCGAAGAGGGTTATATCAATATATTTTTGAATCTGACAGATCGGTCTTTATGTTTGTTTTTTTATTTTTTATTTTATTCTTCTAAAGTACGCAACGGATTTTGATGCGATTTTCGCCATTATTTAGAAAAAATATCGGAATATTTAAGTGCGTAATACATTAGGTAATAATAAGTGGTAATCTTGATGTTTTTTCAAGTCGTTAAATTCAGGGGTGACTCGCTAGTATCTGATATGATTGTTTCTCTTAATTTTGTTTAGATCACTTCAAATATTTGATATCAATATTCAATAAGTCATTGACCCTTTTTGTCTGCCCTCTTTATGTAAAAATTCATGTCAATTCGAAATGATATATCATGATTGATGTTACCGATATATCGGAAAACATCGAAAATTGAAGCATATCATATAAATATGTAAACAATATTTTACACACATTATTGTACCTACTCGCGTTAGTATGTAACCTATATATTGACCAGACATCGTAAACAAATAACCAAGTGTTGATATAACCGCGGCAAAGTAGGTCATGATATAACTCACATAAGTAAACACATAAATGATTGTATGTAGCTGAATATTCATATCAATGTAGTATTAAGGTTTCTATGACCTAAGCATAATGTAAAAAGTGTCCGTATCTGCTGCGATACTTTTCCCTAACTAAATACATGTCTGGCAGTTTTCAACAGAACTAAGGGTTGATTTATCTAACGCCAGATGTCTCTATTCGAGAATAATTTTGTATATTTATGAGTTTTTTCATACAAAATCTGTCAAACGTCAATTTTATTCCACGGATATAAAATATCTGACGTTGCAAAAATCAGTCCTATAGTATTTGGCTCTCTTTCATGTCTTCAACTTTGATAGTAATGTTGTTGTAATACACAAAGTTTTTTTTTTAATGAAAGGAAAGGAGATAGTATTTTTGTGCCCCGTCTATTAAGCGTATTATGCCTAAAAAAAGTAACCAATTAATCATTTAACATGATAAGCGGAATCACGAAATCGTAATAAAAAGAAAAATTTTAATTAATGCCCTCAATTGATTCAATTCCAGATAGGGTCGTCAATATCATAAATGCATGTATTGAAGAGTTTTTAAAGATTTTCTGCAAAATTAACAAATGAATTCCTAGTTACAGTTCGAGGTGGAAACCAAATCTGTTTTTATTAAGTAAAAAAATAAAATCTGCAGCAGATCCGCCTATTTTTAATCCCATTTTTAGGTTTGCATACTCTCGCGTAACATGATTTAATAAAATAAAAAAATACAGCAAAAACAGCCGGCTTACAAAACAACTTAAATTTCGGAAGTCGGTGTCTTTGGTGTTGTATTTTAGTTATTTGCCGCCGACTTCCAAAATTTAAGTTATTGTAGTGTTTTTTTGGTAGTCGGTTGCTTTTTTTTACAATAGCCTAATCTCAACTGCTCATTCCTTCACCTTTTACAAAATATTGCTTTTCCCCATGTAGGAACGTTAATCGTTGTGTTCTCCTGGTACTTCACCATCAGCTCCACTTCTCCATATGCATTGTGACGAGCATAAATTGCATTGCAACCATATTAAAGTAATCGAATCGCAACCCGTGTAATACTTATTACTGAGTAATTCCGGTGCCCATTTGTTGTCTTCATCATCAGTTCCACTTCACCAAATAGTAGTGCTTTCCAAGAGCAACTGCACGAGTAACTAAAAGAAATACCCATATCGCTATAGTTTGCCTATAATATTTAAAGAGTTTCCTCGATTTCTCCTGATTTCCTTATCACGGTACCATCCTTGGGATATATCCTTTCCAACAAAAAAAGAATCCTCAAAATCGGTTTATAACCGCCGAAGCTATCTGCGAACACACATAAAAAAAAAAAAAAATACGGTCGAATTGAGAAACCTCCGCCATTTTTTCATGTCTGTTAAAAATCAACGTGAAACGGATTTTAGTTACTGATTGCTTGTCAGTTTGACTAGTAATATTACTCAGTCATTAACGGTCAGGAACTCGATTGTCCCGATTATTTGATTCAAAAACTCAATTCAAATTTAATCTAAGCAAGGTACTAAAGGGAGGTTCCCAGCAGCTTCTTACGTTTGAAACGCCCACAAAAAATTCTTAAAGAATAAATCATAGGAAGATCCAAAATATAGCAAGAGCAACCGTTCAATATTGGTACGTTGGGGTTTCAGTCAGTGACATTCTACTAAGATCGGCTTTGTTCGACTTTGTAAAGAGCGTTCACTCCTACTCACATTCCACTGTCAATCTGATAACCAATAACGATGCGATGTCAATTTTAATGTCAAGTTTCACGTTGTACACGTGGTACCTCGAGAGAAAATGGACTCGCGAGCCTTTATTTTAATTACTCGAGGAACGAGTTTAATAAAATCGAGCCGCAATACTATCTAACACGGTCAGAAAGACAAGTGTCAAGTGACAACAACACTTCATACATCTAATTTTTTCTGTTTCTTTCAAATTGCACGAAATTAATATTTCTGTTTTCCAGTGTGTAATTGAAGTATTATAATGAATATGGAATCTTCAAAATGGCACATCACTTACTCCAGAAGGGTTTGTTAATTGTTCAGTAAGATTTCAACGCAATGTAGAAGACATTATCCGAGACTGCTGCAGATGTGTTGTAGCTTTTGAACGCATGGAATTTGAGTACTTTGATCTTGGACACGCTATCAAGATGAGAGGTGGAGCGACCTGATTTTTTTTTAGATGTACAACTATTTATTTCTAAGACGTCTGACGTTACATACTTACAGTAATAAAAATGCTGTGTTACAAACTATGTGATTTTTTATTTCATGAACCGTTCAAAATATCCTATTTTCTTATTATTTATTACTGAAGAGTGCACTATTTTACTAAATTATAATACCGAAGAAGCCAACCAACTCATAAACAATAAGCTCGTTTAGTGATTTTTTAGGTTATGATTGCATTTCTCAGTATTCCTGTTGAAGAAGTATATAGTTATTACTACCACTGTAATCTAGAGATCATAAGGAACAAACCAACATGCGTTTCATTAATAGACGCCTCAATTTTTGGTGAACCTAATCCCCAAACAAAAAAAAACGATCTCCTTTATTTGCTACAATAGTAACCAACAGGGGAATTCATATCACTTTTTTTTTGTTCGAATTTCATTTTTCCGAAAACTATTGACCGACGTCTTTTTTGCTATATGCACTATTTTACATATTTTTAGACCATCGAAGTATCATGTGTCATAGGTATTATTTTACCGAACTATATTTCGCCGATTTACAAAATAACTTTTTGCTATTGGTCAAGGCCTCTTATAAACTTTTTTCATTTACCTACCAAATGATTTATTTGTCATATTTTCATCACACCGAAACAACATTTTACGGAATATTATTTGGTCTCAAATATTATATAGCCGGTTACTTGGTAGCATTTTCAATATTAAATTTAAATAGTGTCATAAAAAGTCAATGTGTTGTGCTACAAAATTTTGTGACAGAAACGAATCGCTGCTAAACCGACTTCACACAGTCTTGTCTGCCCTACCCCTAGAGTGTAATTTAAGCCCGCGTAGGCGCTGCGGGTTTGGGGCGGACCCACGCGACCTTATTTTCGCAGATGGTTTTAACGCTCACCACCGCAGCTTCGGCTTACTGGCCGGCCAGCCTCAGCCGCGGCAGCGGGCCTTCAAACCATCTGCTCAGCTCGCTGGCCGCCCCAACCCCGCAGCGCCGGAGCCGTGATAGAAACAATGCTTGCTGCATGTTGCATACATGCTTGCATGTTCCATGCATGCCTGCATGCCTGCTTGCATGCTACATGCTTGAAGCAAGCAGCCTTGTTTGCATGCTTCTTACTGGGACCACTTAAAATCACTTTGTTCATAATCAATTATTTTATTAAGTGCCATTACATTTTAATAATTAATTAAATAAAATAGTAGTACTAAAATAGTAATATTAAATATAATAGTAATAGTAGCACTTCAGCTAAGTTTAACTTCGGTAAAAAGTTTTTCAACCAAATGAAACGTCGGAGTAACGAAAAATATCGAATTCATAAAAGGTCAACTGATACAGTGGCAGACGTGACTTTGATGAAGTAAAAAAAAAACGAAACGATAATAGTTGAAAAGTTTTAGGTGAAATGAAATTCGGTAAAATATTTTTCGAACTTATGATAGGTAACCGTACATTACAGATGATTGAGTTTTTTACAATTTCTAAAACTATTCGCTAAAACAAGTCCCTTTGCAAAATTGTTGATTACATTAATTAAATAAGTGAGGCTAGTAAAATTGGTACATTATCATAAGTATTATATTACGAATGTCAAGCATATATAAAATTATACTAGGAGTTTCTGCGAAGACAAGTTCTCAAAATCAAAATTGCCAGCATAAAAACCAAATTACGTCATCACTAAAAACTACGTAAGAAAAGCTTTCTCAGATTATTCGCAAATTCCCCAGGCTCACGAATTATCTTTGTATTCCTTCTTACTTATCAACTCCCTAAGTACGGCATAAAGTGTTAATATTTCGAACAAAAGTTAATCCAGACTTCTTTTTTCTCTTTTAAAATCGTATTCTCGCCGTATCCTCATTTCAATTAGAGTGAAAAGATACTGTGACTGTTTTAATTGTCCGCCCGAGTCAAGGAAATTGGGTACCTATTATATAAGAAGGTATTGTGACCAAATGAGTGACATTTGCTTAATTCTTTTTTTAATTATAAATGAACCGTTGTGTATTTTTGTAATGTAAATTTTTGTTTTATGAAGCGCGAAATTATGTGCGTTCTTTTCTGAGAATTTCTTTATTTGAGTTTGCTTTATACTTTTCATTAGTTGATATACATACCTGTTTAATTTGAGGTCCTTTCCATCTGAAATTTCTCAGTAGTAATTCGGAGTCAGTAGGCACTAGCCCGGTTGATGGCAATAGGCTCGCCCCCTGTTACATGGGCCTCAATCATAACTGGTGAAATGTGGGTGTATATAGGTACGCCTCTGCCTAACCCTCCGGGGAAACAAGGCGTGATGTTATGTTATGTTTGCGAGGTTTTGCCACTGAATTTTTGTAATAGTGAATGCCACAAACAATAGTTTTGAAAAACATTAATTCTTTCTTTATTGAAAAAATAAACTAACCATTTCATTCTCAAAACAAAAACCCGTTCGTTTCAACTGAAACAGTAAAACATCTTTAGAAGCGCAACACTGAATCTGATTCCCTATAACTACGAAGAGTTCCGATCTCTTTGTGCCAAACTCTCAGACGGTAATTAGATTTTCCGAATTACGTACACAGAAGACTACAAGTTTCTTCGAAGGCCGCAGGTGGGGTTCGCTTTAAAAGTTTATTTTCGCATCCAGCGTTCTAATGGAGAGACTGATCTATCTAATAATATGCTCAAGATGTTCGAAAAGCTGTAGTTGTTCCTTGATGGTAATGGTAAAAGTTTTAGTGGAATTCTTGGATGTTAAGGATTTTGGGTTCTTGTAATTTTGTCTAACCCTATGGAATGTCTTTTTCGGAAGTTCTAAAAGGCGACTAGGGATTTTATCGAAAGGATGGACTGTCGTGTGCGATGAAACGTAAATTCATGAACTTTTTTTTAGAAAAATCGTTGTAGATACCTACTTAGATTTTAAACTACTTATCCCTAAATCAGTCTAGTCAAGTGACTTTTCTATTTAATAGACTATCCTACAAAGAGTCTTATTCAATTTTACAGCTATATTATAAATTGATACTGCCATTTTCGTGTCTTTCTGTTGTTCTTCGAAACTCCGCAACGGATTTTGATGCAGTTTTCACCATCATTTAGGGAATTTATTCCAGAAGGTTAATTTATACATATACATTTATATTCAACTTACTAGTTTCCCACAATTTTCGTTATTGCACCTACCGCATCACCCAAAGGTTGACTGGTAGAAAAAGCCACTGTCAATTTTTGTGTTTCTTCTTCTTTTCGTATCAGTGATTAACCTGGTGTCAGAGTTTTAAAGCCGCCCATAGGCCTCTGACTTAACGTCGAGAAACATCTCACAGGTTTCCTCACGATGTTTTCCTTTACCGTTTTTTAAGCAAGTGATAATTATACAATACGCACATGAAATCGAAAAGTCAGAGGTGCGTACCTTGGATTCGAACTCGAAACCTATGACTTAACAGTCTGATGGTCCCACCACTAGGCTATTACAGCACAATTATTTTTTTACGTATATACTTTGTCCGGTTTTATCATGTGATCAGTCTTTTAGACTATAAGCAGATCAGGTGGTTTTATTGGCATGTGGAGCGCTACTCCCAGTGGAGTCTGCACTATCTTTTCAAAGTTATTCTTCGCACTGAATGTCCTAGTTGAAAATGCTGCGTGGCTTTTATAATCGGCGGATGCTTTCTGGGATAGTAAGCTGCCCCGCAAGTTTATTCGGATGCTTTAGTAGTCGGGATTTGTATTTTTCACCATGCGTACTTATCTCCTCGTTGTGCTTAAAGTATTAAATAAATAAATAAACTTCTATGTTTTTCACGTCTTAAAAATCATCATCATCCTGCATATGCATCGCATATGCAGGGGTGGGTCGCTAGTTAATAATAAACCTCCTCAAAGTCGAACCTCAAAGACTTAAAATTACTAGGTAAACCAGAATTGTTCTTGAAAAATGTTCCAAGTTTCTCCAACGCCTTGAACCCCATTCGAAATCCACTCATTAGTAAGCCCAAACATAGAAAGACGTGGCTGAGCTTAGCTTTAGGAACTAGTTAACGCTATGTTATATTGACTTACTTGAAGTTGCGGTTCTGCCTATGCAATTGTTTGCACTGTCAACGTACGACAAAATAGTTCAAGAGTTTAAGACTTTGAAGACGTTATGAACAGACAAAGAACTTTTACATGTATTTAGTATATAAACATTTCTTTGTCTGACAGACTTAAAAAGTACAGCTGAAGATAGAAATATGACATTTCAAAACTACTTTTTAAATGTTATGGGTGTATAGAGGTACCCATGTAATGAGGAAGTTAAGGGTGTAAAGTTCACTCATCCTCCATTGAAAAGGGAGAATCCTCCGACCTGATGGGTGTTGTGTCTGGTGGACAACTGCCAGACGATTGATGTCGGGACGCTGTATAGATTCGTCGCGAGGTAAACCCTGCTTGCGCGTTGTAGGATTTTTGCTTCATATCAGTGTGATGCGTAGTTCACATGTGGCGGAATCAGAATCAGAATCAGAATTTTATTTATTTCTCTAGTTTTAATATTACATATCACTTAAAAATAAAAACTCATTTCACAATTACGTGTTTCATTTTGTCCGTAGAGTAGGAGCTTTTGAAACCTATCCTGTACGTTTCCTCTATTACTAGTGCTTATATAATTTAACGTGAGGACAACGATAAAGCAGTGGGGATTAGCCCCAGCGGCAAGCCGCTTATTACTTATTGAGTGACGCTACGGTCAGAGCCTACGCTGTCGGAAGGGGGCCAGTCGTTTGAAGAGCGGCTTGTCCCTATCTTTTTTATTAATGTAATCAATTTCACCTACTCTAGTTGCGAAAAGAAAGGGATTGTGTTGTCCATAGCGCGTGTATCCATAGCGCGGGCCTTGTTCTTGTAGCCCCTCGATCGACAGAGATTTGAGACGTTGTATCATGTCGCCATGAAGGTCGTGCGCACGAATGTGCCACGGGTCTTGTTGCAAGATTTCCCAGAGTAGATCGGTGTCAGTGCGTCTGGGTAACTGTGCGGCGCTCTTCAATGCCATTTTATACTGCCTCTCAAGCTTGAGCAGGTTTGTTTTGCAATACCCCGGTAGCAGTTGTATTACTCCGTAGTCTATCACTGGCAGTAAGCATGCTTGAATGACAAGTAGCTTGACTTCGACGCTTAGCTTGGAGCGGTAGCCTATGATTGGGTATAGCGCTCCTCTGACTCTCTTGGCCTTTTCAATGTTTTCCTTCGCATGCTTATTCATCGAAAGCCTTTTGTCCAGCCAAACTCCGAGGTATTTTATTTCTGGTTTGAATGCGATGCGTTCGCCACGTAATTGAACATAATTGCGATACCCTGTGTTCAAATTATTGAGTCTTGGTCTCTTGTGCGAGAACATTATGCATTCTGTTTTATTGACATTGCATTTGAGGCCCCATTTTTTGTAGTAGTCAATTATGTCGATGGCGGCCCACTCTGCTCGACGAATAGCATGGTCCGGTCTTTCAGCTACGTTGAGTATACATAGGTCGTCGGCGTACTGTGACAGCATCTGGGCTGCTATTCTTTTGTTTGGTAGGTCAGCCACAAAGAGGTTGAAGATCGCTGGACCGAGTATCGAGCCCTGGGGCACCCCGTGTGGCACACGCTGCTCCATTCCCAAAGTGGTTCTGAAGCTACCTCTTATTGTCCTTTTGCTCATATAGTTCTCGATCATCTTTACGATGTTGTTGCGTGCTCCAGCGTCGATCAGTTTTCGAATAAGCCCTTTATGATTGATTGAATCGAAGGCTTTGCTGAGGTCATTCGATATCATGGCGACGCTATGGCCCTTATCCAGCGCGTCGGCGATGTATTTGCCTGTACGAAGGATTTGGGTAGCGGTGCCTCTGTTTCTAACACGTGGCGTTGTAGATGCACTAAAAAATAATCTGATTTTTCAAAACTCTACTGTTGAATGTTTAACAGGGGTACAGAATAACTTGTGCAATAACTAGTTCAACATTTTTGTAAAGATATTGCTGAGCTGCTTACTAACTCAGTTTGATTTAGAATATTGACAATTAGAGGCACAGCGTAATTGAATTTTAACATCTACTTTAGGTGGGTACGTATACAAAAATACAGTCAGATATATTATAAAAGTAAGTTTACCCTTATCATACAAGGACTTCATTCATTTGAAGACAGACTAATCCTCTATCCTTCCTGGATTGTGGCGTAATAATCTTGTAGGGATTTAACATGTCCGATAAACAGTCGGTACAGTAAATTTAAATATAGGCTCTAAACTCACAAAATAAGGGTAATTCAAAACTTCCTTTGTTTTATGAGCAAGCTCAACAACTTGTTAAGATTTTAGCGAAACATAGGAAGGCTGTGTTTATGTAAATAAATCCGATACAACCTAATGATTGTTATACACGCGAACTTCTGAAATTCAGAGTTATTGTGAACCATGTTAATGTATCGGTGCTCCTGTTTAAATATTTTATGTCTCGTTTAATATGTATTATCAGCTTTACTAGACTCTAAATTCCTTCTATATTTTTACATAACATCACCCCTGTATTCCCCGAAGGGTTAGGCAGAGGTGTACCTATAGTACACCCACATTTCGCCTGTCATGTTTAAGTCCCATGTAATAGGGGGCGAGCCTATTGCCATCAACCGGGCACAAATCCAGACTCCGCGCTGCTACTAAGAAATTCCAGATGGAAAAACCCAATAACAGTTTGCACGACCCGGGACTCGAACCCAGGACCTCATACTCAGCAGTAGCGCTTGCGACCACTACACCAACGAGGCAGTCAAATATTTTATGTCTCGTTTAATATGTATTATCAGCTTTACTAGGCTCTAAATTCCTGGAATTATTTTTATTTGAACTAAGCTCGTTTAAGCACTAAAGAGGTTCGACGTTCTTGTTTTGTTCTAGTTTTTTGTAAGGTAATTACTGGTTAGCGTTCTGTAAATTAAGTCCGTCATGAAAATTCAAGCGTTATTTTCGTTTATTCTTGCTTTTGATTTTCTGTGTGTGTTGAAACTAAATATTTTTCGTAGCATTAATAATGTGAATATATACCTAGTTGATTTCACTTCGATATTATTTTTATTTATTTATTTGTGGTCTCCCACAAAGGATACACACAGATACAATGGAAATCACAATAATACAAAAGGTTCTTTTACGTATGCTCCTTCAATTACAGGAGACCACAGCATGCACATATAACTAGATGTACCTAAACAGGTTAAAATACAAAGTCATTGCTGCTCTTAACTTCGCTCTCTTAAAAAGAAAAACTCATCATTTTATTAACGTTTCTTCTTCAACACAGACAGAAGTTCCCGCATCCGTAACGAAACCAGTCTTGGAAGTTAATTTAGCTTACTTGCAGCAAATTTAATATGCATCCGTTTTGAAAACTTAAAACCTACCCTATCTACAAAGTTTTAGAAGCCATTATTATTAGCCGACAAGAAAACGGCTATTTTAGTACAAATCAATAAGTTTACAAGTTTTACTACCTTCGCGATTAGATAACACACCGTTAAGGTTACAAACACACGAAATACTTTTAGTATACATTTCTGGCGGGTTGTATCGATAGAACATTATTTTTTAGTTTGAAAAGGCTGCTAAAAGCCATGAAAAAAATCTAAATTTTTCATAAGCATGGTCGCAAAAATGAGTCAATGTAATACTATAAAATTAACACTACGAAACGTACAAAACTACCTAACCAAAACGTTGATCACTTTTGGGTATGTCACATTTTACTTGTCACACTTTTCACCTTGTTTTAGTAGTTAGCTATATTTTCATCTTTGACGTGTTATTTACATCAATTAAACATTCTAAGTATAGTCATGGTTTTCATAAGTCGACTGTATCTACCATCAAGTTAACAGCCTTTCACAAATATGTAGAAGTAAAAACCAACTTCTTCAAAAGAGATACCAACATATAGAGATACCCATAGTCACAAGACTAAACCAAGTGGGTTGATAATCACGGAACCAGTTTTCCCGTGGCGAGTTGCCGCCGTCCGGCACCGCTGTGGAATATTAATGCTGCAAACTTAGATCTTGGCATCCAATAGTGGTCAAACTGGCGCGCGTCTTTGGTGGCACGCACTGCGAGGAGATTGGCGTCTTGGGAAATTGTTATAATATTAGGTCCGGCCATATATACCTAATCTAGATAAAAGGAATATTAGGCTTCAAACTGCGATTCTGGTACTTCATTTTGAAGCTTTGGTGACAGGTGACGCAAATATTAAGATAGAAAGGTATACGTACTTTGATGTTTATTGAATGTGGTGAATAAATTTGATTCCAAAAAAGAACAGTACAAATAGTAGAATTCCGTGTAGTCAGAAACCAGAAAGTCTGGCAACCAGTCTTACCAAGGGGTACCGTGTTACCCAGTAATTGGGTTGTTGAGACAGATGCTCCATGTAAATCGGTAAGATTTAATCTAAATGCCCTGCCAAAATACCTAGTGGGTAAAGGCAAGGCAAATGATGACTTATGGCGGAATGAGACCCATTTTGTATCTAGTGGGCTATCTGCCGCAATACTATGAAGCTTTGTGTCTTTGAACGCTTCGATCATACAAAAGTACGGCGTGTGCTTTGAGCCTAAAACACATTTGCTACTAGATAGGGCTAACGCATTGGATAGCCATTTGTTTTCCAAACAAAACAGCCCTGTTTTCAAGGATATTCACAAACATTTAGTGAGGTACAAAGTAGAGGCAATTTGTATCTAATTTGTGAGCTGTACGTAGTGTGACGTGTTAGGTTTCGGTTGGAATAACAAATGTGTTTCCACACTTGCGAATACTTGTTAAGTGCTTACCGTTTTAGACAATATTCCGGTGGATTTGGTTGAGTTTTGTAGAAAGAAATACTGTACTAATACACAAAAATAATATAGTTTTATCCTAAAAAGCATTACGAATTTATCAATGCACTATAGTTGAGGAACGGTTCGTACGTCAAATAGCAAGGTTTTTCCCTGATACTGTAGCATAAGACATGTAAAAGTATCAGGGAAACACCTTGCTATTATGTTATGGCTTATTATTACTTGATATTAGGATGGCTCGGCTTTCATAATCTTTGATAAAAATTCTGGAAACAACAAAACCTAGTGACTTACATTCAAGAAGAAACCTAACAAAAAACACCAACTTGACATTCACATCCCTAATTCTTGCGTTACACATGCACAAAAAGGGTCGTATCCACACACAATATCCGAGTACAAGAATTATTCAAATCACACGGGCTAGCCGGCAAAGTTGGACAAACAACGTGAACAAGAAGTGAAGATGACATTTTTTGCTTTAGCCTCACGGTGACCCGAATATGTAATGAATTGTGGAACGAGAAATAATCCCGTAGAGTTTTTATACCTTAATCCTATCCTATACTAATAAATGAGCAATATTTGTATATATTCAGTCGAACTAATGAATTAGAAATATTCAATCTAGTTAAAGGAGTTGACTTATCAAAATCTGCAGGACCAGACAATATTCCGCCAGTTTTAATACTCGATTTCGCCAAACGTGTGACTCCTCCTCTTTCACTGTTGTTCAAGCAGTCCCTAAATTGCTATACTTCTGCGTAAGCTATTGGCTATAGGTATCAGTGTAAATCTCTTCAGGTGGTTCTCATCTTATGTGGCCAACAGATGTCAAACTGTTGTTCTTAATTATTATTATTATTATTATTATTATTAATGGATACACATCGAGAACTATGATTACCCCCTCAGGAATTCCACAGGGATCGCTTCTGGGACCCTTGTTATTCAACATCTTCATCAATGACGTCTTTTCATGTTTTTTCTAACTCAACAGTTCTTTTGTTTGCGGACGACATGAAGATTCTAAATGAAATCAGTACTTGTGAAAATACTGAACGTCTCCAACACGATCTGGACAGATTCCAAGAGTACTGTACGGTCAACCACTTGAATCTAAATGTCTTGTCTCGAAATGTTACTCATGTACCTTCACTCGTAAACCTAAACATATTATTTACGATTACAAACTAGCCAACACTTTAATAGTTAGAGTTAATACAATTAAAGACTTAGGCGTCAATTTTGAGTCGAAACTTCTTTTTGACACACACATCGAAAATATTATTTAAAAAGATTCTAAGGCACTAGGTTTCATTTTGAGGATATCAGCCGATTTTAAAAATATCAAAACACTCATAATTCTTATTGTGCTTTTGTACGCAGTCATCTCGAATATTGCTCACCATTATAGAATCCTATTTATAATACCTAAGTCAATCGCATCGAAAGTATTCAAAAAAAGTTCTTAAGGTACATTCAGTTTAGGTCCAATGCCTATTTGCCTAATTAATGCAGCCGCTGCAGGAAGTTTCACATTCTTCCACTAATTGAGAGGAGAAAAATTGCCGATATGGTATTCTTGTTCAATTTGGCAAATGGTTCATCCGACTGTTTTATATTGATGAGGAAAATTGGGCTGCGTGTTCCATCCTTCATCTTAAGGAATCATCAACCTCTGTTCTTCTTCGGTGCGGTGCATATATCGACAAAACTCTTATATTATTATGATAGGAGCTAGCAGGACGTACAACTCGATGTGTCAGATTGTTGATGATCTTGATTTATTCTCCCCCAGTGTTCCTAAACTTAAAAAAATACTATATAAAAACTCCTTTGAAGATCACTAAAACCTGTTTAGTCTTTTCTTAATTCCGAGTGCTTACTTATTCTTACTTTCGCTTGCTTGGCTGCTGTTTCTTGTGCTACCCTAATATTTTCAGTGAAAACTTTTAATTGGCCTTTTTTCACTAACTATCAAATATCTGTATCTCAGCTGTAAGTTTTATTAAGAAATAAAATAAAATAAATAAATTAAAAAACACTCTTTATTTCATGCAATCTTTGAATACAGTGCAAAGAATTTAAAATTTCGATTACTTAAATACTAAATTTCATGCATTATGATTGTGGAACATACTTTATTATTATATACGATTGATAAGTTTTAA
The DNA here is from genome assembly GCA_916610215.1 of Omphaloscelis lunosa. NCBI lineage: Eukaryota > Metazoa > Arthropoda > Insecta > Lepidoptera > Noctuidae > Omphaloscelis > Omphaloscelis lunosa. The sequence continues at coordinate 17,941,210 of OU744247.1, forward strand.
ACGCTTCATTTGACATAGTGACATAACAATATATAATCGATACTCCATTAATTTTAAGAGTCCTATTACATTTTTTAAATGGAAATTCATGATTTTTGACGTTGTAATTTTCAGCTACAGTAAGATATTTAAATTATTTGATTTTAGTGATTTGCTGAATTGACGCGGAATATATCGTCTACTTACGTATTATATGTATTAACTAATCCAGCTGTTTTAATTAGTTCTACCTAATTACCTACCTAACAGTTAACGGCCTGCGCAGCCTATTTGCAAAGCTCTAGCCGTTACATGTGCAATATTACTCAATGTTTGGCCATCCCACGGAAAGCATGTTAAGCCGTTGTTTGTCCCGGCTGTCATTTGTACATCTTTGACAGTCGTTAGAGGAAGTCAGAAGCCCGAGGTCTGACAACCAGTCTTAGCAAGGGCTATCACGTTACCTAGTATCGGGTTGTGAAGGTCTTATACCCAGTCACTCCCTGTAAAATACTGGTATTCAGCTGCATTCGGTGGGACTGGAAGCCGACCCCGACATGGTTGGGGAAAGGCTACGTGGATGATATTCGGCCAAAAAGGTTATAATTTATTCGTTCTTTGTTCCAATTTGGAAAGATAGTCGATGCAGTTCCCCTTAATTAGGACGACTACAAAATAGTCAGTAGTCACGTTACGATGTATCTTTACTATCGATTTTGTACCGTATAAAAACGAGAAAGAAAGAAAAAAGAAACACATTACATCTGTGACATTTTATTGTCACAGAAACACGTGCACGTAAAAGGGATAAATGGCACTAGGTACCTAACTTTTAATTAAAGCAGGTATGCTGCTTGTAATCAAATCCTATACGTTCCAGGTTAAAAAATTACATAAAATTCTATCATTAAAAAAAAATAGAGGTTAGCCTAGTCTGAAGGAGAGCTAAACCTAAAATAATGTTCATTACAGAAAACATTTGATATTCAGTGGACATTTATACTACTTCAGCTTGGTTTTATTGCTCTAACGTGATTGGCATGGCAGATCACTTCGAGCGCCATACATTTTTAATTACTTTTTGAAGTGAAAACTTCTTTAGGCGCGTCAGGCATTTTTGAGATGGGATCAAACCATTGATACCGCGACACTGTTACGATACCTCATTTTTGTAAACGCGATTGTGCTTTTTATTTATATTACTTTACGGATCAATGTTCTATGCAAGTATTTTTACTTTAAAGGTTTTGAAGTTCTTTTTTTTGTAAACGCGATTGTGCTCTTTGCATACAGTTTGTACGCATTGAACTTCCTATCAGACTTCATTTTTATTTTCTTTAGCGACACAACAACCTTCGCTTTATTCTCAATATAACTTATTATGTCCTGTTCACTGGTCTTTTTACTCACATTGGAAATAAAAACGGGACTTTAACGTCCGCTGCTTTTAATTTACTGTTAGGTGATGATGACCTTTTTGACCTAACAGTTTGTATCTCTTGGCAGACTTAGATTTAACAACCTGCCACTCCGAGCCTTCTTCTAGTAATACCGCACAATTACTCACTAATACATCATTTGACACCCGTAAAAGATTTTGTTGGGTTTCCGCGGCGATCACAGAAAGAGCAGATTTTTTTTTTCCGAGTTCTGATTAAAAATATTTTACTGAATAAAAATATATTAAAACTGAGTAAACATAATTGGTGAGATGTGGGTGCACTCCTGCCTAAACCTTCGAGGAATACATGCGTGATGTTATTATGTGTATGTGTGTAGGTGTGTGTGTGTGGGGAGGGTGCGTGCGTGTGTGTGTGTAAAAACGAGTGTGGCACTACAACAACTAGTCAGTTAAGACCAAATAACTTTATTAAATTGGTGTAACATACAGGCTCACTTAAGACCATCACAGTTATTGCTAATTGGCCCATCACTACCCGTCGCATTGTTTGCGCTGGTCATGTTTGTTTCATATAATACTTGAATTAAGCGATCCTTTAACTAAAATTGTGTTAGATTGCCTGTGTGATGGAACAATTAAGACTATTAGATCGAGTCTCCACCTTAAAACTGGCGAGGAAATTGAGTTTTCGGGAATAAATTTTTCTTCTTGACGGCATAAATTTCGGACGGATTTTACTTTATAACTATTTAAAAGAAAAATAACTGACCTAGTTCGAAGGAACAACCCGGATAGCTGGAAATAGCAGTAAGTTTCACATACCAGAACATAATAATGTATCGTGTTCACATTTGAAATAAAAACAAAACAATATATTCGTAAGGCCAGTTAAACGCAGAAACAGCAAGTAAACTACCTCCCGCCGTATGTTTAAATATTCCATTATAAATTCACTCTGTATAAATACTGTAAGGAGAGGTTATTAGTGGCCCTTACAGACGGCAACATTTGCGCGAATTGCGAAGTTTCCATGAGACGCATTTGTGCATCAGCGCGCGTAGCAGGCTGTACTACGCTCGTAGCAAGCTCGGCTACGCTCGTAGCTTACCGTAGCGTGCCGTAGACACCTGTCGTAGCTTTGAGACGCTCACTTACAATGTTATTCACGTTTAATGTTTTATTTCTTAGCGTTTTTTTTTTTAGGTAATGTGCGCGGTAAGCTTCTTTGTGACCCAATTCTAGAGTTAATATTGAATTGAGTTTCAGATGTTTACATTTTTATTAAATTTCCAACGAATTTAAGTAACAAATTTTGAGGTGCCAAACAAACAAATTAATTACGTAATAAAGCGTAAAATGCAGCTAGATGGAGAATCGTTGAATGTGTGTTTGGCGCCGCCTCAAAATTTGTTACTTAAATTCGTCTAGGCGCTTAGTTACACTAAAAGGCTATTTTTTTTTCGCTTTACACTTTCTTTTTCATTGGTTTAATTTTTTGTAAAAAAGTTTTTTTTTTATTTTTCGCGTTTGAGCTACTATTTATTGTTTTTCTCAAGTAAAGAATTACCTCAACAGCCTTCCGTCTCCATCGTCAGATCAACTCCGGTATGTGCTTGTGTCATCAGAAACTGTGTACTTATGGATGCAAAATAACAACAGAATCAGTTCACAGTTGAAAATTCGGAAGATAAGATATTAATAGACCACATTTTTTTACCCTTTGAGGTGGATTTGAGTTTTAAATTTTACATGGGACCAATTTCGAAGTATGCCCTCCCCAATAAAATAAGAATCGTTCAAATCGGACTACTCAGTAAAAAGTTACGCGTGGTCATGCATAAAAAATATATATCGTTGTGTCGACTTGAGAACCTCCTCCTTTTTTTTCGTCGGTTAAAAAAGAAAAATAATATCAACATCAGGAAAAAGAGAACTACTTTCTAAATTAGATTTTAGAAAGTAAAACCAAAGATCTTTTTCATTTTCTGCACTCTATGCATCCATTTCTTCAGTACGTGACAAATGAACAAACTGCCTTAGTGCTCGGCGACACGACGCCGTCGCCGCGCCGCGTATCCATGTAGACTGAGCCGCCGCCGCGCCGCCACCGCACCACCGCCGCCGCCGCGTTGTCACCGCTTGATTTTACCATATTACTCCATCAGCGTACGGCGCGGCGGCGGAGGCGGTGCGGCAGCTAGGTGGCGACCTTGCATATAAACAGCTAGGCGCGGCGGCGGTGCGGTGGCGGCACGGTGGCGGCGCGGCGCGGCGACGGCATCGTGTCGCCGAGCACTTAAAGTGGAGCCGCAGTTATAGCCCGCGAAATTTTCTTAAGTTTTTTGTTATTTGCAGGTCAGTGTCAGGTTTCTCGATCAAAATATTATTCGAGACTAAAACCGATATGTATTTACAGAATTATAATAATCATTAGAATCATTAACACATCTCTCTAAGATAGATTGTTCCATAAGAACAAATCTCCTTAAGAAAAGTTCATTGAATTTCGCGGGCTACAACTGCGGATCCACCTTAAGACGCTCATATTTACGAAATACGTTGGTAAAATAACAAACAACATTTTTGTGCAAAATAAATGAATACAGTTTCATCTCAGCATTTTTCAACGACACATCTTTTCAAAGATATTCTAGTAAATTCGGAGTACAAGTACATTTGTGTTCTATTCTGCTTTGTTGTAGTCTATAGGGGATTACAATTGTGCTTTTGGAAAAGAAACTTTACTTTGCTGACTTTGTCTTAATTTAACGAGTCTTCCGACTTTGGCAGGACAAAATGTTTGCAGTTTATGACCTGTGCTTGAGTCAAATGATTTCTTCTTTTTTTTTTTTTCCCTTCTTTCTTCCGTCTGTAGGGAACGGGGAATCTTTCTCGTCCTTGTATCGTTTCCCCAATGCTAGGATTCGTGACCACATCATTGCTTTAAAACCTTCTCCTTGTTTATCCACATGCTCCTAATTTCAGCAACTTGCATGGTTTTTGAGGCTTTGATAAACATCAAATACGCATCGCATCGCATACGCGTAATAGGACTCCTTCTTCTTGGTGTTTTGCTCAGACCTTTTTAGAAAGAGAAGATAATGTCGAACTGTTAGTGACAACAACCCCTTCGTGTTTCATGCACTGATGCACGTGCAGGAATGCATACGCCAGGACTCAAAGGTTGCTCTAGGCACAGTCTAGAGTTGTGGTATAGTCATTCAACTACGTAAAATCTCTTCTTTTGTTTTATTTATATGGCTTTGTATTTCAATAATTACGGTAATAACTTAATCCCTGAATAAAATCTAAAGCGTTGTGTATAATTATACAGCTTGTTGTAATTTTAGAGCCTGTTAAAATCCACTTGAATTTCAGAAACCAAATGCGTTTCAGGAAAATAAACGTTAATTACTCAGACGCGATATTATCACAACTACAATACTAAAGCTCGAATTGTTCGTAGTATTTCATTGCTTTAAAACATTTAATTACATAAATGCGATTGCTTAACCGGAGCAATTCATAGCTTTATGTTATAATATTTTTACACGAACAATGTTTATAACTAACTAGTTTTTTTAAGTTTGAAGGAGTGAAAATATGGTGTATGAAATTCTTTTGTATCCTTTATTTTTAACGACGGAGGTCAATATCATAGCAAAAACGTCATTAAGTTAAAGGTGAAGATGAAACTAAACGCAAACATCAAATGCAATATGAATGAAAATAAAAAAAATCAACTAACTTATAACTCAGAACAATAAATAAAACAGCTTTTATAAAATAAAATAAAAACGTACGTTTATTTAACACGTAATAAATGCCAAAAGAATAACATTGAAACGGCCCAAATTCAAAACAACTCGAGCTGATAATTAGGAACACGGGTAAACATGTTTTTTAATTAACTCCTCCTACGCTGATGATCCACAAATTGGATTACCTGCGCCCGCCTTTATAACTGTCTCATTGACTTTGATAAATATTATGTAGAATATATTCTGTTTAAGGTGTCTGTACTTAATGGGATTGTTACTGTTATTTACATAAATAGCATGTGAGTAAGAATTTGATGTCGTGTTAGTTGAGAGTGAAGATTGCAATACACAACTAAAGGTGGTGAACTTGACATCCTATTAATAGTTCTGAGTGGAACTACACGATGACTGACAAATGCACTGACTTGACAGATTCACTCAAAGCTGTGTGGTTATTTTCCCTTAAGCATGTTCCTCATATGATCTGACCAAGATAATAATAGTCTGGAATTTAAAAGAGACTGAACTTAGATTTTTTTTTCAATTCTCAATTCCATATTGTATTCCATAATGTTGGAAAAAAAGATGGTAGTCTTAAATAATTCTGGACCTGTCGGGTACAGCATAGTAGTTTCGACGCTTCTTCAAAGTGTAGTCGGTTAGGAAACACCGACCTCATGTAATGTTAAATTATTATTGTGTTTATTAATTTTCATTCTAAATAATTTACATTTTTAAATATTTCTTAAAATGAAAAGAGAAAAATTAAAAAATATAAAAAATATTATGAATACTTGACGTGTAAAAGTGTTTTTAAAACCAATACCGTAGGAGGAGCTCGTGGCTAAGTAACAGCAGCCGCATGGATCAATGCATCAGGTTAAGCTACACTTGCCGGGGTTGGTTCGTGGATTGGTGACCTACCCATCACCATCGACGATCCAGGACCATCCACCCAAGACCATGTTTACATACTGAGACTCCACCCTGCCTCGGAAAGCACGCTAAGCCGTTGGTCCCAGCCGTCATTCGTGGATTTTTGACAGTCGTTACGGTGAGAAGCCTGAAAGTCTGACAACCAGTCTTACCAAGGGGTATAGTATTATCCAGGTAAATACTGAATTGTGGAGGTCAGACAGGCAGTCGCTCCATGTAAAAAAACGGTATTCAGCTGCATCTGGTTAGACTGGAAGCCGACCCCAACATAGTTTGGAAAAGGCTAGGCAAATTGATTGATTGAAACATATGTACACACAGAAGATCACACGGACACTGCTATTTTTCCTATATGGTTAGGCACAGGTGTAGACACACTACAGTACACACACATTTCGCCAGTTATGTTTTAGTCCCATGTAATATTAAGTATATACTACCAACAATAGAGCACACATGCATTCATTTATGCCGGGTATGTTGTCAGGACCAGTATCAACCGATCCTATAAAAAAAAATCTCCAAAACATAACATAATGATGGCAAAATGTCCAATTAAACCTTCTAGGAACCCAAACAATATCACGCCTCACTGTATATGTCTACGTGACTGTATCGATTGTGTGGCGGCTGGCTACTGAATCGGAGTAGTGTAATGATACACGAGTTTTCCGCCCGTTAATAAACTGTCAGTTGCAGTCAGCCACGGAACTTCGAAACAGTTTGGATGAAGCACTAAGCTTAGAGACATTGGTTTTTGTTTGAAAAGTTATGTGATAAAATAGTATGGTGATAAGATCTGAGTATTTTGTAATGGTAACTTTGTAAACTAACTTACATTATTCATTGGTGAAAATGGACGACTTTTTTTTTTTTTTTTTAGGGTTATGCAATTCATGGTAGATCGGTTCATTGTTAGTAAAAACTCTACCTCACCATAAAAACATTCTAATGCAATGTTTTATTCGAGAACCCAATTATATTTCCAAATAAATAATTTGTGACATATTTTCGGTGGTCTGTCATTTCACCGAAAATTAATCTAAACATTTTCACTTGACAAGTAGCGATTGGTAAAAACATGATTTGTCATTTCATCACTATACAACCACAAGTTTGCCAAATAATTCACTTTAGAAAATAATATCCAATAAACTTTATTTTTTTTAAATAACGTATTATTTTAAAAAAAAAAAAAAAAAAAACATTTTTATTCATGTTATGATAAAAAACAACGTCTGGAATAAAAACGATTGCATTGGAATGCAATTTCTTAAAACAATATCTCATTAAATAGGTAAAAGGGTAATTTTAATTTATAAAGCAACAAAGAAAAAAATATTTTAAAAAAGGCAGAAACGAATGGGCTGATAAAAAAATAGTAGGTTACCCAGGACCGAACTAGTTAGATTAGGTTAAATATTTTGACTCGCAAAAAAAAAGGTTAGGTTCAGTTAGAACTGCGACCTCCTATGAAAACAAAAAAGGACTTGAATAATTATATAGAAAAAAATAATACTTTAGTGGGTTTAAAGAACTTCGGTGCTTGCCTGTAAATTATTTGACCAAAATGGAAAATTGCAACCATGGTCACTTTGTGACTGGTTTAAAATATATTTTCTTTAAAATATATTTAAGCGTGATTTTGACGTGTATAAACGTGATTTTTTCAAAAGAATCTAAATATTAAATGAAAAATGCATAAATGATTAAATATCATGCGAAACATTTGTAAAGAGGAGCATTTGGTAAATAAAAGTTTGTAAAGCCAGTGTTTATAAAATAATACATTTGCGGAATAAGTTGTTTGTGAAATAAATAGTATATGAAACGTTGGTTGTGAACTAATTTGTCAACGGTGTTTTGGTGAAACATTAGTGAACCCACATTTTCATTCAACTTTGCTTCCCTTGGCTTTGCTTTCCTATTCCTAATTGTAGTTTGCTCCGATATCCAAAATTGTGAGCTCATCCATGTAATTCCATCACAAAACTCGTCAGCTGTTATAATATTTGTGGAATTGGTCGGAATTCTCAACATACAATTCTAGACGATTCATTGTATACCAATGTGAATGCATTATGCAGCCAGGAGACTGCGTTGCGAACAATCAAACATGGTTGCGTTGACCAATCAGACTGCGCCACGTCACCTTTGTTGGCGATTGATTAAGACGGCTGCCAACGTTTACCTTAGTTATCTGCCTAGTGTTTTAGACTGCCGAACACGTTTAATTGACATGGGATTCCGTAATACTATACGTACGCAACCTGTAGGCTATCATTTATAGAAAAAGATGTTTTATTGACTATAGTTTTCTACGGGATTCTCCCAGTACTTTCAAAATCAAACGGGGTCTGAAATCCTGAAATAATAACAACTATATCAAACATGAATAGGTATAAGTAGGAGGATCTCACGAATGGTATAATTCAAAAATATTATTAAGATATGAAAATTCTTAAGCCACAAAACGCTGCTCGACTGTCTACCAATAATGGAATCAAAACCCATACACCGGAATGAGGATGACAAAACGAAACCTGAATTTCAGTATCGATGAATACAAATAAAAGTATCGGGAATAAAATTTTCTGTTCGCTGCAATTCCTCGATTCCGTAAGACGAATCGGAATCTCCATTTACGAATAAAGGATGAAGAGAAGAATTTACATTCTGTCGGGTTAGGGACGTCCATTTCTTAGAACGAACAACTCCAAACTAAGTCAACATTTTTCTTAACCGTCGCACTTGACAGTGTTTTTTATTCGATGAGGCAAGGACAACGGCTCTTACTGCCTATCTTTGAGTATTTATTTTACAATCTGAGTTGAAGTTTACTTGGAATTTTGTTAGAATCTTGGATCTTCAGTTACGCGTGTTCGGAATTGTAACATATTAATCACGCCGTTAAAGTGGTAAAATAAAATTATGAAAAATAAAATTGAGTAATTCCCCTACACGTAAAGTGGTGATGTTTTTTTTTTTTCTCATCTATCCCGTGGTGGCGTTGGAAAGGTCGTTCAGAAACATTGTGAGTTTGTGAAAACCATTTTTAGATTCAGGGATCCGTTTGCGAAATATAAAGCTTTAAAGTGCAAATTTTTGTTAGAGTCAAGTTTGTGTCCCCCCTTTTTTTGCCAGCTATTCACGGTAGTAGTTTATCTAACGAAATTAAAAGGAAAACTATCGCATCTAAGTAGGCTCTACAAGTTAACGAGGAATAATCGACCAACCTACATTTGCAGTTGTTAAAACATGTTCTCCCATACATTCCTTATGGGAGAACATGTTTTTCAATTACAATGTTAAGTTTGTTCTTGGGTTAAATTCATCCCAACTACGGAACCCTTCATTGTACGTGGTCCGACACGCACTTGGCCGGTTTTTTCCTGTGCAAATGTTAAATTAACTCGTCCAGTAACCTACACTTTTTGCCTATCTGTTTTTGCTTAGTTTTATATTTTTTACCGTAGCTCAACAAAGTTTCAGGTCATAGCTTTTATACATTTCTAGCTTTCGCCCGTGTAAAGGTCGGAAATTATCCTACAGGAAAGTACTACCGGGATTCATAGTATCTTATGTCCTAACCCAGGTCATGGCCTATCCGCATGCCTTTCATCTAAATCTGTTCAGTCGTTACGGCATAAATCGGTCAAGACAGACAGGTAGATAATATATTTAAATAATCTTGTTCAGGGTTTCAAACCTCAAAATGAAAAATTGAAAGCCATAAAGGATGACTTCGTTGTCTGTCAAGACCCTTTTTCTCAGAAACGTGCGGGGATATACTTAAATAAATTTATTTATACCGCATATTTATGTAAACACTCGCAAATAAAAAAAAGCCTATATGATACTTCCCGTTGACTTAGTAGCATGAAGTTTGGCGAGAAGTAAGGTTTTATGGTTAAAGTAAACAGAAAATCAGTCAATTCATAATTGAATGCTTAGTTCCATAAAAGTATTTATTTATTTATATATACTTTATTGTACACCATAAAAAATAAATCAAACACTACAAAATATACAATGGGCGCCCTTATCACTTTCCGCGATCTCTTCCAGGCAACCTTGGAATGGATAGTAATTTGCCTGGACATAAAAGGGTGCTGTCGTTGGTGCAAATAATAAGTATACAATATACTAGAATAGATACACAGATATATACATATCCTAAATAATAAATACATACATACTTATTAAATATTTATATAAGCAACAAAAATAAATGAAGACTATAGATAATTACAGTTACGAGAACAAGATCATAACGACAAGTAATGTTCCTTTACGAGCCTCTTAAAAACAGGTAACGATTGCGTGCGTTTCATGAACTGGCAATGCATTCCACAAACGAGCGGCCTGGACAGTAAAGGACTTGTCGAGGAAAGTTGTGGAATGCATAGGCAATTTTAGCTTCAAGTTATCTGATGACCTTAAAAATTTCGTGTGGGAGTCGAAAAACAAACAAGAATCGTTTCTTGAGATAGAGATGGGTGGAAGGGGAGAAAAGCACATTATACAAAAGGGAAAGAATATGAACATTCCGGCGAAGGCGAATTGGTAACTACTTGAGCTTCACACGAAATTCGGAAACATGGTCATATTTGCGCGAACCGAATATGAACCTTATACAAACATTTTGAAGCCGCTCAAGTTTATCGAGTTGGTCTTGGGTAAGGTCAAGATAACTGGCATCAGTATAGTCAAGGATGGGTAAAATTAGCGATTGTGCAAGCGCAATCTTGGTGACAGTCGGTAGAAAATTACGTAATCTATTCAAAGATGCAGCGAATGCAATGCAAATAGTTTGCGGCTAACTTCCTGTAGCTAGGTAGTCCAAGAAAAGTTTTTATCAATAAAGATCCCCAAGTTTATGAGTCACGGCGCTAGCAAATGTCTAACCTCAACAGCTCGAACAGGTGCGTGATGATCGTAAAACTCGATAAGTTTAGCCGCAAAAATATTAACTTGCTCATTGACTGATGCAGAGACAAACAGAGCAGATCAATCTTTATCTTGAGCATCCTTGTAAAGATCGTCAACGTTCATTCCACGAAATCTTAGCTTTAGCCTTACGTGTGCGAATTTTGTATGACAGAAAAATCAGGTCGTATAAGAAAAGGAATCGGCTGAACATTGGCTATGCTTAGCGATGTGATCAAGAGAAGAGACAAAAATCAAGTCAAGAAGTGAAGCTGTAGAGTTAGGAAAATGGTGAATGGACAGATTACTGGAAGTCAAAATATTAGTCAGAGAAGAAGAGCGATGGTCTTTTTTCAGAAAACAAGTATTAAAGTCATCCATGATTATATTATGACTGTAAGAAAAAATCAGCATTGTTAGGAGCTTTTTAAAAGATGAAAAGAAAATAACGCGTAAAGAGGGACAATAATAGACGCCAAGAAGTAATTTTGAATGGTGTAGTTTGACCAAGGAAGAGATGTTCACCACCATTAGATGGCGGTAGCTGCATTGACACATTGACAACAGAGTATGTAATATGCGCCCGGAAATATATGGCAACACCACTACCACCACCACCAACCGGTCGTTTCTTATAAGCTGGAAACCAGGAAGAGAGAAACTAGTTGAAGGGAGACAGGGTTTAATCAAATCAAATAATTTTATTGTCTGATCATACAATCCAATTTGTTAGTAATTACATACACATCTTAAACACTAGTGTTAGTACATGATAATATTTGGCAAATTTTGGTCATAATTACTAGTAATGTCAATACAATCAATAATAATGTCAAAATCATAACTATAATGCGTGTAATCAACTAATAGACTGCAGGTGTAAAAAGATTGGCAATATGTCCTAAATAGAATAGTTTTTACACCCCTCGAGCACTTTGCAAACCTCGAATCAAGATATTGCTCCGAACTGACAGCACCATACGCTCCCTCTCCATGTCAACATTATCCGTCTGTGTTGCGGTGACCCAATTCCCGAGATATTTAAAAGAGTAAACCCACTGTAACGCAGTCCCACCGAGTGTGACAGGCGGCACTTCACGATAATCTTTAGTACCTGCCTTGAACATCAGACACTCTCTCTTTTTTGCATTATATCTGAGGCCCTGGGCCTCTGCATATCGCTCACAAACAGACATTAGTTTCCTGAGGGTGCAGATCGATGGGGCCAGCAGCACAATGTAATCGGCGTAACTTATGTTATTGACTAGTGTTCCGTCAATGGAACAGCTTACCATAGTGCTGCTGAGCTCACGAATCAGCCGATCCACGTACAAACAGAAGAGTTTCGGCGAAGTCAAACCTCCCTGTCTGACCCCGCACTCCAGCCCGTACGGATCGTACGGATAGCGAGCCTGCCTATTTCACCATATTAGTCTGATGGCCGTACCAATATCTAAACAATGCAATCATCTCACCCGGAAGAGTTGTATCTTCATATAGCATCTTCCATAAAACACCATAGGACACCAGATCGAAGGCTTTTGAAAGATCAAGAAAACACGCGTACACGGGAGTTTTCCTGTCCGTATAGTATCTAACAGTGTGCACAGAACAGTGTGCTCTGTTGAAAAACCCGCTCTGAAGCAAAATTGGGCATCGTGGAGCGATAGATGTTTATTTAACTGCTTGTCAAGCACACTGTCCAAAACCTTGGCAATAATCGTAGCCAACGATATGGGCCTATAGTTATTCATGTCCGACGAGTCTCCAGTTGGATTTTTATAATCGTCACAACTAAGGTTTTCATAAGATCTTCAGACAGATACGTATGTGAGAAGCAGAAGTTGAATAACATTGCCAGCACTCTGGGCATATGAACCCCTGCATTTTGTAAATGCTGCATGCTGAGAAAATCATGCCCAGGTGATTTACTGCGGTTCATATTTTTCAACACTGCAGCTATTTCTTTAGCCGTAACTATTACCAGTGATGATTCTGTTGTTGGCTCCCTTGCCGTTGACAATGACTCTCCCATTAACCCAAGAGGGGACTTCATTGCAAAGTGATTTTTAAAGAGATTGGCTATGGAAACAGACTCACTAACACCCTCCACACTCGCAGGTAGGCTCGACTTGCCGCTCAGTTTGTTGGTGTGTTTCTAAAAATTGCTAAAATCCTTCTCTCTGTGACAAGATACAATAATATTCATTTTTATTTGTTCTCTGTTTCTCTGACACCACTTTAGTTTACTTTTATAAACCCGTTTTGTTTCTCTCATGGTATCGTACACAGAACCCACTTTCAGTTCGCCAACACCCAATTCTGAAAAGCAAGCCGCGCCCCCGAGTGCGCTTGTCGAGCACCTTTGTTCCAACCTATCACTAGCTTAAGCCATGACTCGGAAATAAGAATAGCATGTACGTTTTTACAGTCAAAGCTTGCCAGCATATCGTGGAAATGAGCCGGAATGCTCTGAGCGTTAATATGTATAACGTTAAAAACAGTATAGCGGGATGATAATCATTTAAACGGTTAAATCAGTAACTACACAGTAATCCTTGAAGGAGCCCCACTGGTAGTCATATTGATATAATATGCATTATATTGTTGATGTATATCTGCTACATTCGTTCCTTATTCAGTCCAGTGAAGTATTGGAATATTTCAACTGTTGTATAGTAGTATATTTTGTTCATTTAAATAATATTACGTACATTCTCAAGTACACTCTCACAGTCATTGAAAAGTTATTTCATCATACAAAGGTATATTGTGTTCTATCTCCTTTCAGGTTCATTTCCTACGAAATGTATGGGAAGTTTTTGCAATTTCTGAGTTTTCTCGTACTCAAACCTCAGTTGGCCTGATATAGTTTTTTGACCCTGGCCTGATATAATAAGACATAAGATCGACTGGCATCAAAAAAGTATTTGTGAAAATTGCCCATTTTCTTGCTGACTGTACGTTTTTTTCATTTGTGAATGTAGATCAATTTTTTTTAGAAAGTTAAGGACAGTCTCTTAAGACCGTTTTCTTGTAACAACAACGGTTAAGGTACCTGCCCATATTGCCCCATCTCAAAATCGCCGGGCCACAGCATCCCCTGTCGTGAGTACTCGCACGCGCATGAGGGCGTCCTCCGTAGAGCGCCCCTTGCGGAAACCGAACTGGCTCTCCGCCAAATCCGGGCCCACCCGCACCAGCCGCCCCGCCTCGCCGGGCGGCTGGTGCGATAACTCTTTCAAAGAGCACCCACCTCGTCTCGCAGCACGAAGGGCCGATAAGCGGACGGAGAGTCCGCAGGGCGACCTTTTCACGCCCTTAAAGGTCGAATTTCCAAAAACCCTTTTTTAATGGATGCCTACGTCATAATAACTACCTCCCTGCCAAATTTTATCTTTATACGTCAAGCGGTTTTCTATATTTCGTGATGAGTGAGTGAGTGACCTTTCGTTTATATATATTTAGAAGACTCAAAGATAGATTAGATTAGAATAAGACTAGAAGATTAGATGTCATACCGACCTCTGCGTTGTCATGTACTCATAATTATTTCTACTGTATTACATACCCCGAACATGTTAAAATAGAAGACAGAACTACCTTTTTAATATTCCCATAATAATGTAATATACTAAGAAGCCACGTATGCTTGTTGCAATTCCTTAATCCTAACATGAAATGTGGTTGCCTTCCATTAATTCTGTCTAGCCTCTGACTCTGCATCTACAGAATGTATGTACTACATTACAAATTAAATATTTTAGGCGACCGCATGTAGATATGGGTGTATTAATTATTCTGTAGGTACATTTTCGGTTAGTTGAATAGTTTTGAATGTGGTTATGTTTTGATGTTTGACGTGAAATAATTTTGACATGCCTGCTTTAATTTCAAATTGTTTGATGAGGTTTCTAGAAATACACTTTTCTAAAATATTTCAAAATTACACATAGTGAGCAAAAACTCTTAACCTTCTGATTCAGAGTTTTCTTACACAGTTTTTTTGGCTCCTTTCTTTAAGATCGTCACTTAGAAAGTAAAGCCTCTTAGAAATAAGAAAAACAAAGGAAGGAAAAGAAGGGCATTAAAAATACATAAACTAAACTTACAGAAAAATATAACATTCATCATAAATGAAACAAGAATCAATCTCCAGCCCATCAAACCAATATTTTCCGAACTGAACATTGACACAATTCGTCAAAACACAGTCACTAAACAATTAAAGTGCAAACACATTTAATTTACCATCCCATCTTCACTACAAGATATTAACAAGAATTATGTACTCCTTAATTACTAGTATATTACATAATAACGAAACCATTACGCCGAACGTGGGCGAAATTAGGTGGCAACCCTTATAGCTTTCGTTGACGGCCTCGAGCGATGCGACTTGCGACGCCACTTGCGCCAAGCAATACGCGCGCGCGTCTCCAGTTTCCGACCGTCGCGCGGTGTTCGTGGTATGCTATAAATAACTTCTTTCATTTGTTTACTCCACAGTCGCTATCGCAAGACGCCCTTTGAGCGTGTCTCCTTTTTATTCGGTGAACCTAACCGCAGTGCTCACGCCGACAGAGGTCGTTTTCCGGTTTTCCGAACATTATGCACGCAATGATCGCGTATTCGCGCGGCGAT
The DNA here is from genome assembly GCA_916610215.1 of Omphaloscelis lunosa. Lineage (NCBI taxonomy): Eukaryota > Metazoa > Arthropoda > Insecta > Lepidoptera > Noctuidae > Omphaloscelis > Omphaloscelis lunosa. Next base: position 17,956,861 of record OU744247.1, read on the forward strand.
CGCTTTTTGCGGCCACATGGCCACGGGGGTAATGGTAACCGTCAAGATTAGAACATAGCTTTAACTTCAAAATATTACAAGTGTGACACTCGGAATGTGTTAATTTAGAAAGCAGCTGTGTTGTTTAGGTAATAAGTAACATAATAATTTAACAGGATAGTCCTTGGATTGTTTAATGTTGACAGAATAAACATCGACTGTAAAATGTCATACGCCTGAGAAATATAGTCATAAGCTCGTGCAAAACTAAGTGATATTTTCCATTTCTGACTCTTTTGAGTCAAAATTGGAGTAATTATTTTAATAGGATTATAAATGTAGGTTTCTTTTTGTAATAATGATGAGTGCAATGAGTAACTATTTCTTCTCCCAGGATAGTGTGTGGCATTAAATGACAGCCCTTACTGTAAGCCTTAGTTTCATTGCACGTATTCCTCACATGTCATGGTGATAATTTCGGTGATGGTTTCATGGTAACCCTCAAGGTGACGAGCATTCTGTAATTTTACAATATTACAAATGTTACACCGGAATGGGTTAATTTAGAAAGCAGCTGAAAGCAGCTGTGATTTAGGGAACAAGTGACATAATAATGTTACATGAAAGTTCTTTGGGTTGTTTTATGTCGAGAGAATAAACAAGGACTGTAAAATGTCATACCTACGCTTGAAAGGAATTAATTCTTACTCTTTTGTAAAACAACTGAGTTTCATTTTCATTTCTTGCTCTTTTGTGGTAAAATTTAAGTAATTATTTAAATAGGATTATAATTTTGTTTGTAGTAATGATAAGTTAAGTAATTATTTAGTCTCCCAATAGACTGTGTGACAACAGCCTTTAGTGTAAACCATTTTAGTATTACACGTATTCATAATAGGGAGCATGTTTTTATTAACTTAGGGTTGAGAAATTAAAAATCAAGATCCAAATTTGCTTAATTTGGAGGTTTTTTTTTCCGTTTATTTTTCCATACTTAAGTGTCTTTTAAATTGCTAAGTTAATAAACAGAATTTGAAAAACAGTTTTTGCACTATTATAATTTTAGATATTATTATTTGGTTTTGATCGTGCATGACCGATATAGGTGCAAATATACAGTAAATCAGCTATTTTTACCTAGTATAATAAGCCTAATTATGGTATTACATAACGGCACTTACGACCCTCCTCGTCCCTTATTCCTAAACATGTCGATGGCAAAAATAAACACGAAAAAATATATTTAGATTTTATATTCAGCAAAATTCAGCAACGAGAATAACGTTTGCCGACTCACCCATAAGGTCCTCACTTGTGAAGGTGACAGGGAGACGCCGCATCCTCACCGAAGATCTGAGCCGTACATGAACCCCCACTTGTGGAGGTTGTCCTTGCTGCGGCCTGTTGAAGGTTTCTCACGTTTTTTCTCTTTCCTTATGAGGTGTGTTAGGTAGCCTTAGAGCTATGGGATAATTTAGTAAAAAATTACCTAAATTTTATTGTATACTACACGCAACACCTTACAGTACAGAAAATATTTACATATTTTTAATATAAACGTGTTTATTACGTGTGGCTAATGTTGGGTGACAATTTTTCAGCTAGTTAATGTGAGTGTTCTTGTAAAATTATTAAAACAACCCTTTAAACGCATAGGTATCTGGAAATCTCTATGCAAATAAAAAAATAAAAGGTAGTAACTGTCTATACCTAAGTATGTCCATGTCTATTTTATCATATTATATTTTATTGAGTAATTCGCCCGCTGCGCTCACCCCCTATGACATGAGACTGAAACATAACTGTCGAAATGCGAGGTGCTATAGGTCTGCCTAACCCTTTGGGGATTACTGGCGTGATATCATGTTATATTAATTATAATAGTTTTCTAATTACATACCAACTCACTTTCAAAATATTTTATCTACACCCTCGCTATAAATCCCCTATAAAAGTTTCTGAAATAACTTATTGCCAACATCAAAACAATCAATGTCATAGTAACCTTAATATCATCCAAACGAGTGTTATAATGTTGTACTAAATTTCATTATGCAACTCGAATTTCAAAAAAGAACACTGTCGTGCACGTGCGTTTCACTACCACAGCGTCGTAATAAAAAAAACTTATAGGTTGTTCGAATTCACGTCATATCCCGCCATTTTTGTTCGATATTAGTAGTTGCAAAAATTTATTACTTTTTATTTACAAAAATGAGTGATACAAGCTTTGATAACACACCATTAGATATTTTTAATGCAGCAAAGGACATTTCTAACCAATTATTACCAGAAAAGTCGAGAAAACAATATTGTACAACGCCCTATAGTTTCAGAACCTTTTATAGAGGATTCATATCATGGGTTTTGATAAAGTCTTGTACATAATAAGGTATTAAAACACTCATGTGATAACCCCACATTCGTGTTTTAATACCCTTTATTATACAATAGTTGCTTAGAAAACTTAGAAGTAGCATTTTTCTAGGTGCTATTTTGAAGAATTACTTTTTACTTAGCAACGTAGATTTATATAAATTGTAAGTAAGCATTTGAAGGTTTTTTGATATCTTCATTTTGTAAATATTAGAAATCTAATTTATATTAGCTCAAAATTCTGATCAAAGAAATTGAGGTTTAAAAGTTCATTACTTCAAATAACTTTTCTGAAATCTTTTAATTCTGTCTCAAGATTGGATACCTACTATTGCAGAAAAACATGGCTTTATTTATTATTACAAGAAAATTAAATAGATATTTAACCGCGTATCGTTAGGTTTCACGTGAAATCGAATGCTGAAATCATATAAGGCTAAGATGATGATATGAAATGAAGCTATTTCTTGCTTCTAATTACACAAAGCAAAGATTACGCCGCACGGGTCAATCGAAGGTTAAGCTACGCTTGCCGCGTTCGGTCCGTGGATGGGTGACCATCCATTACATATTCTTACCCTCTGTACTTCAGAAAGCACGTTAAGCCATTGGTCCCGAATGTCATTCTAAATGTTTGACAGTCGTTACTCTAGTCTTAAGCCCAAAAGTCTGACAACTAGTCTTACCAAGGGGTATCGGTAAAAAAATAAAATAAAATTTATTTATTTATTTATTTTATTATTTATGTACACACAGTAGAATACATAGAATTATTTTATTTATCTCCACAAATTACATTCATATACATAATAAGTTGACAGATTTATTGACATTTATAATTTGTGGGAGATCTCCAGGTCCCCCATTGCAATAATAATTGTAATAGTAAAGAATTGTCAACGTGGTACAAATTGGGAATGGTTGATATTATATCTGAGTGTATGTTTGTTAGAGTTTATGTACGTATGCGTGTGTGTGTGCGTGTGTACATGCCTACATTTTTTGTACATACAATATTTCATAAATATAAAATATACTACATTATTTACATGTGCATAGAAAATTAAATATAAATATTAAATTATACGTAGATAGAAAGAATATAAATATGAAGAATTTAATAAATAATATAAACAGTTACAACAAATATATCTTATTACTTTACTATCTCAAGGATTTGTTCCGTTTCAGCGTAGCTTCGATTTAGTAACCATTTGTTTATTTTATTTTTACATTATGTTTTAAGACAATTAGCTATATTTTAATCTTATATTGAATTAAACATGTATTTAATTCTTATATAAATCCGAAGGTTAAGACCATAACGGCCCGCTTCTCCTCCCTTTTTTACTCATTTGAAAATTCTTGCAAAAAGGAACACTGTATACACTAACCAATTATTACTTTCGGATGGGTTTCTAAAATTCACCCTCGTTGCGTTATACTAGCAACTCTACTGGGCCTTTCACAGCCGCAGGCACTTGGGACAGTCCCTATGTAATTGAAAATTAATATTTTGTCTAGGAAATAACGCTATTCAAATTTTATTAAAAGCGAAGAAAAGCTTTCTGTAGTTTTTCCAAAGGCCCGTTATTTTTTCTTAAAAAAATGACGAATGAAAATGATGAATGGTCTTTATTAAAAAAAATGTTACATGTTGTCGTTTGCCAATGTCGCAACAGTAATTACGCAATATTGTCTATGGTCCGTGGCCTTGACATTAACCAGTGAACAACATTGTCAAACTTTTATTGGTTGAATACGAGGCTTTTGGCTACTTTTATATGTGTGTATTTTATGTCATACTTTTTTCAATGTGTGTTTTCTTTGTGCAGAATTAACAAGCTTTTTTTCTCTCTTCTTTTACATGTTTTCATATTGTTAGTTACGTTTTAGGTAGGATGTAGTTTTACAAAACTTCCACAATTATGCAACTGGTATACATAGGTAGTTTTTTTTTATCACACAGCACAGTTCACTTTGTTTTCTATTGATTGCATTATTATTATTATCGCCATCCACAACTCTAGTCAACCACTGCAATAATTTGCCAATTTTTATCAATTAAGATACCAAACTTATCTTCGCATCGGTTTTTTCCTAAGTCTTTGGGCCTACACCATCTTTACCATATTTTTTATGTACACTGATATTATAAAGAGAAAAGATTTGTATTTTTGTTTGAAATGAATAAACTCATAAACTTCTTGATCGATTTAAAAAAATATTTCAACAGTAGAATGCTATAATATTATCACTGACTAACATAGGCTATAATTTATACAGATATCATGCGGGCGCAGCTGCTGAATGAAGCAAGTGTAAAATGAAGATATTCTATTCTCTGATACTTAGAACAACAACCACCCTTTATAACTAGTTACTTAAAATTGTGACATTATTAAGACGTTCTACATATTTAACATAAAGCAGGTATCTTACAAGATATCGAAGAGCTATAAAAGAAGAATAGCACATAAAAGTATCTGTCGTGAACGAAACGAAGGTGATTTCGAAACAAATGTGTGATTTTTATCACAAGTTTTATTTGTCGAATAAAACATTGGAAATAAATTCACAAGTTCGACGATGTTAAAATATGTGTGCTCCAACAGCGCCACGTCTTGAACCCTTAAAGCAAAAACAGCAATGTGCCATACTTGTTTTCGAAGGTCTATCTGAATAATTATGAATCGTTTTAAAAATTCAAGATGTCTTTATTTGAACTAATGATAATTTACATACAGTGAATATTGTGATATACATTCATTCATTCATTTACTGACAGACAACAGACAGCCTGCAGGCTAAAAAAAGAAAAAAAGGCTAAATTTCATAATAAAATTTGCATAGGAGTTACTCATTAAAAAGAACTTTTAAAAAATCATTCCCTAAAGGGGTTATATAGGGGATGAAAGTTTGTATGGAAGATCGTCATTTTTGCCGAAGGAAAATTCCATCGAAAATTACATGAAGACCTCCATAATAAAAGCAGGAAACACGTTTTCCTTTGCCGTAGAATACAAGTACGTACAAGTTGTATCCACCAAAGTATCCTTATATTAACCAAAATAATTCAACGTAGACATTCCGTCGATACTTGAAATAACGAGCAGTCTAGGGCTGCTCACGTCCAACTCACGTGACTCCCACTTCCACTTGCCAGCGGCGATTTCCACTTGCCAAAATCGGCTTTAACGATTTTTTTATTTTCCTAATTTATGAATATCTCAAAGTTTTCTTGTATTTAATCAAAAACACTTTCAAAATTGCTGTGAAAAAAATTTGATTGAAAACCCTTTGATTTTCACTAACCTATATAATTGTGTTTAAAACACTTCGGAAATATTTCATTCAATTAGTCGAGGTCTCCTGATCATGATAAGATGCCCGCCTTAATGATTTCGGTCAACAGTCCAAAAGGCTTATAATATGGTCAGTGAAGCTGTGGAAGCAATTGAAGTCGTTGAAAGTGTTTTATGTAAACATTGTCGTTATTGGTTGGTTATACGTACGCTCATCGGTGCACATGTTCCTTGTTTCAGAACGAGTTGTAGACAGGATGCAACATAATTCGTACTTAGGCACGTCTGCTTCCTCTCCGTGCCCCATTGCCTCCGTATAGATTGCGCAATTTTTTGTCGCTTTTTTAGGAAACATGTGAGCACTGGGCCCGACGGTAAATCAATTTCGGGGATAGATGGATGCATGCACTTGACCGACGCAAAATCCGTGCCTTTTCCTATCTTTTGTTCGCTTCTTATTCTTTTGCAAGTTTTTACCTGGGGCTCTTTATATTCTGAATTTTTATTACTCTCACTCTTCAGCTTTTGGTGACTAACATAGCCTAATACACTCTTATGAAACCGTAATCATTAACCCAGATACTAAATGACTTTAACAACTACAATCCTAGTGTTTCAAGGTATTTTACTTGTTTGTTTTATACTAAACAGGAGAAGTAATAATGTAATAAGTATAATTAATAGAAGGTACAAGTCGTGGGTAGAGCAATGCGTTCCGTGACATAATTTAGACCAAACATTGGACAATTAACGCAAATTACGCCGTAATTGTTTGTGATACTATATCTATATAGTTTTATGTTTAGTTACATGGTTTTGGATTTAAGTAGGTGAAGGTTTTTCCCGTGAAGATAATAAATGAGGTTGAATACAAGTTTGAAATATATACTGTAAATTATTCTGGCATTGATTTTTTTATTCAACTTTTTCACTTCTGGGGCTATGGCCCTCGCAGACTACAAACTTTTTCTTTTATGTTAGCCTACACTGTCCTACTGCTGAGCAAAAGCCTCCCCCAAATCCTTCCATGCATCTTTTTCCAGTGCCACCTCCATCCAACCCTTGCGGTATGCGTCTAGGTCATCTCGCCACCTCTTCCACTACAAACGTTATCTCTTGTTAATTCTAAAAAATCCTTTTTGAAGGAGTAGATGTCGTCACACTACCGCTTCCTACATAGACATCCACTGCATGACCATCCTAATGCAAACGGCTGATAGGTATCGTTTTTAGGGTGTCCGTACCCAAAGGGTCTGTCCATCTGTCACCAGGCTGTATTTCATGAACTATAGTTATACAGTTGCCACTATAACAACAAATACTAAAAAACAAAATAAAATAAATATTTAAGGGGGCTCCCATACAACAAACGTGATTTTTTTAACCCTTCGTCCGTCTCGCACTTGGCCGGTTTTTTATAAAATAAGTTTAGTTTCGAAGCGCAATGGTGTGTCTCTTCTTAGCTTTTTAAGGCATCTAGCCGTGATGTTACTCATACAAAAACTGACATTGATAGCTGATCCAAGAATAGTTTTAAATGAACATTCCAACACGGTTTTCTTTATCAAAACATTACGTGGTTACAACCAAACACACCGCTATTGAGTCAGGTCATAGTTCACACAAAAAACTGGGTCAGTGAGCGACCTGACACTAAGTACGCATTACTTAGGGGGGAAGTTAAAGTTCAGTCTGCCAGCTATCCGGACGAATTTAGTTGCAATCGGGGAAACAATTAATTTTAACGAATTCAATATTCTATGTATATACTAAGGTGCAATTTGCATTGACCATTAGTGTTACTAGTTTATGATGAGTAATGAAAGGTGCGGTTGTTGGCATGGTATTGCTACGCACTGGAAAATGTATATGCTATAATTCCTCGTTCGTCTAGTAGTCACAAGCGCTTCTGTTGATCTTAAGGTCCTGGATCCGACACTCAAATCAGGCAAAGTGTTATTGGGTTTTTCCATCAGGAATTTCTCAGTAGTAGCCCGGAGTCTGAATTTGTGCCCAGTTGATGACAATAGGCTCGCCCCCTATTATATTGAACTTTGACAAAACGGGGGTGTACTAATAGGTAGACAGGAACACCTCTGCCTAACCCTTAAGGAAAACAATGCAGATGTTATGTTGTATATTATAATAGTCTTTCCAAGAAAAAAGAGACTCTTCTTTAACCAGGCGGCGAGTTGAATACGTCCCTAATTATTGTGAAGTCGGGCCCAATGGATTTTATTTGGGGGAGGCAGAGGCAGCGTTTCAAAGGCCTACAGGCCCGGAAAACTTCGCCTTAATTTGAAGACTCATATTTTGTAAAGCAATGTTCATAGAAAAATAAATTTACAGAAAAATAAGCGTAACACTGTGGAAAATCTAAATCTTAGATTAAATAAAAGTACCAATATAATTATTATAATGACTTAAAACATTTAAAATGATTTAGGTGCCACTATACTATTGCATGATTTTCTTCCATAACAATTTGGCCAAGAAAGCCGTGAACTTAACTACCAACTTATAAATAATCATAATTACGGATATTTATAAGCTTAATGAGTATTTCAAATAATTTTCTTTGTTGATTGATTATAAATAATGGCGGTCGGTATGGCACGCGCCTCTGAACACGAATCTAAAAACATTATGTTTTATGTGTCACGATCCATTAAGTTTCTTCGTGTTTATTATTTTCTTAATTTTTGGACTATTATTGCCACAAGTCAAAGTCAAAGTATTTATTAGTGTGATTTTTGGTGATACAGTAGGTCTTATAGTTAGGTTATGGTAACTCAAAAAAATACCCATTGGGCATATTAACAATATAAGAATTTAAAATCTATATTACATACAAATTAACAAAAATTTCACAACACAACACAATATTTTTTTTATAATTAACATTTAGAATACAATTACTTATTATAATAAATATTCAGAACACAATTAATAAGTATTTTTTTTAATTTTCAAACATATTTATCATAATTATCGTTTAGTTTATTAGATTTTGTCAAGAAGGAATTTGTCAATGGTATAGTAGCATTTTTCAATGAAAAAAAAAAATTGGAGCCGTTTAAATTGTGTCTAGTTTAAATCTTTAATGTCATTTGGTATTTTATTGAATATTTTCGGAACCGTGCATAGGATGCCTTTGTGTACAAGGGTGGTCTTTGAGACTCTTAGACATAATTCGTGACGATTTTCTTGTCTTTTAGATCTATAGCGTTGCTCTGAAGCTTTTTTAAACAGTTCATTTTTTTTTTATTGACGAACAATGCGGTCTCGTATATGTAAAGACAAGGTAATGTTAGTATTTTAAGAGATTTAAAATCCGGTTTGCAACTTTCCGTTGGTTTAAGAATACATATCGATCTAATGCACCTCTTCTGTGCTTTCAAAATGTTATTTTTCTCGCAGGAATTTGCCCAAAAAATGACTCCGTAACGTAATATGGAATCTACATAGCCCATAATACACAGCTACACCAGCTGCCTGATTAACCACTTTCTTAATTTTATATATAGCAGAGGCGAACCTACTTAATTTTGTTATAAGAATTGATGCATGTTCTTTCATTCAGAAAGTCATTTATGTAAGCTAAAAACAACGACGGACCCAATACGATGCCTTGTGGTAAGCCAAAAGTAATTTTACGTTTTCCTGAAATATATTTAAGTTCTTTTTTATCCTTTTTTATAAATCCGACTAATTACCGTATTCTGCGTTCTGTTGTCTAAATAAGACTTTATAAAAGAAAGTGCATTGCCCCTTATTCCATATGCATTAAGTTTCTGAAGTAATATATTATGATCAACTAGATCGAATACTTTCATCATGTCCATAAATATAGTGCTAATAGGAATTCTTTCATTAATATCTGTCATTAAAATATATAAAAAATCATAGATAGCCATATTTATGGATTTGTTTTTTCTGAAACCCTTCTGTTCCTTTACCAATAATAAATAGCCTTCTCAAATATTTTAGATATATTTTAGATATTACTGATATTAAGGCAATGGGCATGTACTTAATATTAATATCAGTTTTGTCATGATTATTATTTTTTTAAATAAGGGGTGACTTATAGTTGATTTTAGTTTATCAGGATAAATTGCAGAGCAGATACTTACATTAATGATGTGGCAAAAGGGGCCAGATATCACATCGGAAACAAATTTTAATACTCTTGTTGAGATATCATCATACCATACACTAACTTTATTTTTTTTAATCCTGTATTATTTGGTAAACTTTTTAACATTCACAACATTTATTAGGGGTCTCATAGCTCACAGATCTTGAGGCCTTCGAAAATAATTCTGCTTGTTGATCTGTCAGTTATTATTTAGAGATTGTGACGTCTAACGATCTTCACAAAGTTGTCCAACGTGTCTATGTCATCATCATTCTCTTGCCCTTTTCCCAATTTATTTGGGGACGGCGCAACATGTCTACTTCTTCCATACCCACTTCTCTATTAGTCTCTATCGTCATCTCATCATATCATTTTTCACACATCCCATCTATCATTTCTTTGCTTCTCTTCCACTTACTCTTATAGTCATCCACATTCATACTCAAAACTTTCTCAAAAATCACGACATTTTCCTAATTCCTCCGCATCATATGCCCATACCATGATATCCGATTTCGACAAAAAAATTCAGTCACAGTGTCATCCTACGTGTTTATAGCCTACTTAAAAGAAAGCAGGGTAAACACTTATACAGCTGACTGTTTACACCATTTATGTCCCATTGACAATACACAGTATCACCACATACCGACTGCAAATCTTAATTTGATAAAAATAAGATAATTATCATAGCTAAACTTGACCCCAAAGATAGAGACATCACAAAAACAAAAAAAAAAAACATTGCAACAATATTAACGCCAACTTTGTGCAAAAAACACAAATAGTTCTCAGATTATAACAAATGTATCCAATAAGTATTTTTCTTTGTTTGCCATCTGTTGCTGGGATTTTTGTGTATCGTTTTTCCAAGGAAATGCTGTAAAGACCAATGTTCATTACATTTCTATTTTAGTGATGTAAATAGATGTATCTGTTTTTCTTAAGGGACTTGACACACTGGATGCTTTCTGTTGGAGTTGACCGGTTGACCTCGGGATGAGCTGAGAAGAAGAATACAACTGTTTTTTTTTTTTGCAGAGTATCTACGTCTTAAGTCCACAATTGAAGTTCGTTAAATATTTGATCGCACGTAATCATTAAGTTTTAACGAACGTATCAAGTGCTGGAAACGATCACTTCAAAACAACTTCCACTAACCAATTCTTAAATGCTTAGCCAAACTACTCCCACATCGGAAACGAAACGCATGCATCAACTAACGTTAATCAATATCTTCGCTAAACGAAATTACCTTCGTAATAATCTTCAATCCTTCGAAAATCTAGATTAAGCAGGGGTTGAAATTTAGATAGAGATTAAATTTACACCGGTTTTACGGCTCCCGATCTCAGGGGGCGAGGTGAAATATAGCGTCATTTAGAGACGGTAGGCTAGCGCGAGAAAGTGATAATCATAAAGTCGCTTCTAGCTTGCGTCACATGGCACTTTTAGCAGGAGACCTGACACGATTTGGAGACATAAATACCATGGCACTTTTAGCAGAGAACCTGACATGATTTGAAAACATAAATACAAGTTTTGAAGTCGAACGAACTTTTTTCATTGCCGTTTTCCTGGATTAAATCTTCTTCACTTTTGATAGGTGAGAAACTACAGTATACAAGGTTGGCCCGTTTACCTGAATAATCCCATTATATTTTTGCGATTATTTATAGTTTAGGATATAGTTGCTTTTTTTTTGAGTTTATATCTGTGTTGGCACACATACACTTCTTCTTATCCTCTATTCAATTTCGAAAACAATGTAATTTTTATTGACCTGACTCTAAAACCAGGCTTGGCTCCAGACGTGGGAACTCCTCAACGGCCAACAGTACAGACGAGAAATTTTATATACGCATTTATTTATGATAATACGTTCTAAAGTCTACCATAACCTACCTGCTGCATTCAGAATTGGCTCCAGAAAAGGAAACTTCTTTGCGGTCAACGGCACAGACACAAAATTTTACATACATATTAAATTATAATAGCCCATTCTAAAGTTCACCGTGACCTTGGGGCTGCACCTTGGGGATGACTCCAGACGAGAGAACTAAACGGTCTACAGCGCAAACAATATATTTTATATACGAGCTGTCTGTTTACCCAGGTTTGGCTCCATACGAGAGATCTCCTCAACAGTCAACAGCACAGGCAGGAAATTTTATATACACATTTAATTATGATAACCCGTTCTGAAATATATAGCATGTCTTGCGTGTGTGGGCTCGTTGGATAAGTACCTTTCAAGTGAACGTGATAGAACAAATATTAAAACAAATTCTAATGCTATAAAGTACAAAATCAAATTTAAGTAAAAGCCTTTTTAAAAACGAACTTTTAATGAACTAAAAAGTACTAAATTAAATTTACGTTTTTACTTAAATATTTATATTTTTTTATTATTACTACGTAAATCTTTTTACTGCTCTTATTTAACTGGAAAAGAATTGAAACTACTGCGGAATTAAGGGTCTTAAGTTCCCCGTCCGCTACAACATAGGGAACCAGGTAGTAATAATGTGTAGTGCGTCGCAGTCTTAACATTAAAGCTCATGTGACTCGTTACCTCGAGGGGCGAAGGACCTCATTGTTTCGTTTGTTAGTGCATGTTTTCTTAGAATATTTGTATCATATACAACTGTCTTGTCTAGCCTTATAATTGGAAACAACAATAATTTTGTTTGGGTAAGCTTTATTAATGTGGTTTCAGTATGTTGTATGTATTCTGTGCTTTATGTACTCTTTACGTAATTTGCAGTTGTATTGTCATTTTAATTTTTTAAACTGAATAAAGTAACTGAGAATCGTTACGACAGCCAACTCAGGCAAATCTCTAGGGTTCAGTTCCATCTGTTGGAAATCAGTTTAGAATCAATAACAGATGGTCAGATGAAATCGAACGATGCTGTGAAAAAGGATCCCGACTTACCGCCTCAAGCACTTCGGGCATAACAGTCGTATCTAGAATTTTTCGTAGATATGTCGATATGATTTTCAGCTATACCTTATGACGTCACATTTCAGTAGTTAATAGAATGACCACGACGACTATAGCTGTTGACGACAAAGTACTATAGCAACAAAATTCTTATAATCACTACGTATATATATGTACGACGTTCTACGTTTGACTGCTTCGTTGATCTAGTGGTCGCAAGCGGTACTGCTGAGTATGAGGTCCTGGGTTCGATTCACGGGTCGGGCAAAGTGTCATTTGGGTTTTTCAAATTTTTCAGTAACAGCCCGGAGTCTGAATTTGTGCCCGGTTGATGGCAATAGGCTCGCCCCATATTACATGGGACTTAAACATAACTGGCGAAATGTGGGTGTACTATAGGTACACCTCTGCCTAACCCTTCGGGGATTACAGGCGTGATGTTATGTTACTACGTATATATGTCTCAAAAGTCCACCCTAATACAACTTTTTTTTCGTACCACATCATAGCAGTAAATATTCTTGACAAAATATTCTCAAAACCACGGCACTTAGCACACTGCTGATTTGCCGCACACCTTAAAACCTAATTCACCACAAAATAAGCCAATAACAAATGCGATTATTACCCAATAATCCGTTTTCCAATAGCCTTTGATTCCTTTACAACCCGCTTACTCATCAATGCTTGTTTTGATTTCTTTTATTACAAATATTATCATTTATAGTTACCACTAGCTGTTGCCCGTAATTTCGACTACATATATATTTTTTTTTTAATACAAATATCCAGGATGAAAAGTAGCCCATCTCTTTATCTAGGTCCCATGTTAGCTATTATGTAAAATTTCATAACAATCGGCCCAGTAGTTTAGGGTTTTAGCGTGAAAAAGTAACAGACAGACAGGCAGAATTACTTTTGCATTAAACCTACTTAGTTCCATTGTTAGGAAAATATCGCACAAAAAAGAATTTGAAGACCAGAGACAAAGCTTTGTGTATGAGAAATAGTTATATGATATATGTAGAAAGCTTTTACAAGCAAAGTAGAGGATAATGTGATTATGTCTGTCGCGTCTCGTGATAATTTTGTTCCGTGGGGCGAGCACAGCCTACTGTGACATGGCTTTAGTCACACATTTTATCACAATTTGGGCGATAAAACCGTTTTGTCTTAAAAGCTAGCACCGCAGCGTGAGATAATTTCTTGAGATGTGACATAACTCCTTGACATTTAGTTGGGACTCATTATGTCCTATTTGCCTAAGGGCGAACCCATTTTGTCACAAATGTTGTGATATTTGTGACAAAATGGGTGCGACTTTTTCTCTCTCTCTCTCTCTTTCTCTTTAAATTAGTAGAAGACAGTCGCAAGTATGAAATCATGGTTGTTCCTTTTATAGTTTTCGAGGGTGATATAGCCGATCGTGAGGTCAAAATCCAAGATGGCTGCGAAAATTTTCAAATTTCTCATCATCGGTATCGTTTCCATAATTTGTAACTATATCACGTCACAAAAAGTAACCGAATGGAATAATCTAAGCGTTTCGTCGGAAAGCCGCAAGTGTGTGGGTGTTGGGTGAAAGTGTTCAAACACTTTCACACCAACAACTTTAACCATGAAAACTTTTGTATTATAATTGAATAAATTTTATGTCTATCTGGCACAATTATATTATGTACTTTAATGAAGAAATTGTGGTCGTCTGAAAAACCAGTTACAGTTTCCGGTTGTTTTGACTATGTTGATATCAAAAGTGCAATACTTACGCGGTCAAAATGTTTCATACATTTTGACCGCGTAAGTATTGCACTTTTGATGTACACTGTGTGTCCACTTTTCTATGAAACAGCAGATTTTTTTTTTAATAACCGACTAAAAACTTCAACGCAGGGAGGTTTAGAATCGTATACTGAATCCATAGTAACAGTTTTCACGTCGATGTCCCTGCCACCCTATTTTTGTAATTAATTAACAACTTTTTTTTGTTAAATTAATAATTGTTCCTTATTTGTCCACAGTGGCAGGCATGGCTGAGGTGTGGGTGGAGCTGCGTGCGCCTCGCTTTGTGGTGCATCGCCACAGCGCCGTACTTCGCTGCGACCACAATGTTGATCCTGAATCACTCTACAAGGTATGATAATTACATTGCTAAACAACTGAATAAAAACGAAAGAAAACAAAGACAAGTCTGTCGTGTAAATTGTTCGCTGACGATGTTTCTTTATTATGGCGGCGCTTGAGCGGTTAAAACGCCCGCGAATGTTGACCATTTACCTATTAAAAATCTTTGACAGAAACTAAAATATGCCAATCACTAAACCTAAATACATAACACAATAAATAAAACTAGTAGTTCGAACAATACACCTCGCGAGCACAAACTTTTTATAACAATTAATGTACCACTAAAGATATTTAAAACGGGATATTTGCCGTGTTTTTATTTAAAACAGGATATTTGTTAAAAAAAAAGATAAATATTCTGTTTTAAAAAACTTTAGTAGTGAAAATAACCATGTCAGTTTAAAACTCTATGATTAATATACCTATCCAATTAAAAAAAAAACCCAACTCCAGCTATAGGTTACTAAAAAGTATGTGGTGGCAAGACGATAATAAAACAGAAATAAACTAACCAACTACTATCTGTTAAACACGAGACTTTACTTTTTTGAAGCTACTTTACACCTAACAAAACTCAGCCACACAAAATCTTCGACGGGACGTAACCGTTTGGCAAGCGACAACGACAGAGCGATCTAGTGATGTACACTAACGCCATCTGGTGATCTTATTGTAAAACGTTTTTGAGACTTCTGAAAATGCCCTTATAGAGCGAGTACACCCGAATAATTAACATTTTTAAACGGGCAAAAACACATTGGGTGTAAGGACAACAGACTGTGAAATCGTGTTGTCTTCCATTCTTAGATCGGGCCCCAAACTAATCCGCACGTAACTTCGGCCGAATCTTCAGATTCGGAGGAAACCATGAATATAATATTACATAATAGCTTGTAGTCTTAGCGTTCGAAATATATTATATAGGGGAGGGAAACAGAGAGAGGGAAGAAATAGTGGAAACAGAAACTAACAATACAATGGTAGATGAATAATTTTATGAGGCCACAGAAGCTCCTCATGAAGATGACGTACCGTCTGGCTCAGGTCAGATACCGCAGCCAGAAAGGCTAACAAACGAAGGCAAACAACTGCGACCCATACCAAGGGTAGATTATAAGCTCTTTATTAAAGAAAAGAAATGATGTTTATATTGTCAAGCTAAGGAAGATGCTATGTTGTTATTAATAAATATGAGGGTGGCTGCAATCCTTCCTATATAACTCATGTCACTTGCCAAATAAACTCAGTGTGCGACTAGCTAGCGGTCGTTTCACTTGTCCCTACGTTCGCATACATATCAAGTACCCATACCAAATTACAGCTTTCCAGTACTAAGATTCTCTGATGTAAGCCGCGGATAGACGGACAGATAGTCAGATGGACGTGGCAAAACTATATCGGTTCCTTGTTGACTACAGAACCCTAAAAACTAGAATAATTATAAGTAAAAATTTGTGGGCCAGCTAGAAAAAATTAACTGTTTTAATAAAAAGTGAGCAATCTACTGTATTTTGTGTATGGGTTCATGATTCTGCTCATCATGCCGAACATCCTCGTCAACGATCTTCATCACTTTTTTTTTTTTTAAACCAACATAGAGTTACTACCTTTCAAACAAAAAGAGAACCATCGAAATCGGATCTCATAAAGCGGACATATCCAGTAGCCCCCCTTTTTGCCCCATTTTGGAGGAAGTTCCCTGCAATCAAAAATCCGCGACGACTAAAAATTACACGAAATTCGTCAAACCTGTACACCAAATTTCGTCCAGATCGGTTGTAAAATACGACCTGTAGTGGAGTACGTATACAAACTCACACACGAAAGCAAATTTTGCCAGAGACGCTTCGCTCGATACGCTCGCTCGGTCAATTGGAAGAAATAAACGAATGTACACTTTTAGTGTCTAATATTAGGCATTAAACTCAAATTTAAATTGGAAGGAACATAGAAAGTACCAGAGCAAAATTCTCCCAATTTATTTATGCACTAAGCATTGAAATGCAATACAGAATATAAACCCGCCTTATCTGCCTAATATGCGTACGTCTACTTCTGGCTAAATTATGGTATTATTGTGTGGGGAGAAAATAATGGCTTTTTGGATATTTTCATTCAGCAAAAGAAATGTGTTAGAATATTAATGAACATAGACTGACGTGACAGTTGTAGGCCACACTTTATTGAACAACAAATTCTCACACTGCCAGAAATAAACATACTGCAAAGTTGTATATTCGTTATGAAAAATAGGCACCTCTTCAAATTTAATATCGATCTAAATGAAAACTATAACCGATGGAACAAGAATAAACCAATACTACCCATCACAATATCATCATGATCATCATTTAATTTCATTTAAAACTTAAAAGTCATCGGGAAAAGCCCATATTCAAGACCAGCTAATATATTTAATAAGCTGCCAGAAAGTTTAAAATCCATACCAAGTGAATCAACTTTCTCAAAACAGTTGATATTTCTGTTAATAATGAGGAATTTAAAGCTGATAAACTGTGAATCGATTGACCTTGTTATAATATGCTTGACGTAAATGTAAAATAATAAATGACTTTACTATATAATGCTATATGACTAAAATGAATGAACGAATTAATAATAATGATTAAACTTAGTCCGCGTATAATTTTTTATTCCTTCGCATTGCCCGCCTGCGCAGCCGCGCTGTTACTTCGTTTTCGCGTAGCGTTCTTTTTAACTTTTTTACTTTTGTTGGGCTCCTAATAGTCATAGCGTGATGATAATCAACCTTAATTATGAAACTATTCAGTTAGATAAGGATTATTATCATGATACGAATATCATCTTCTTTCGATTCTAGGCGTGCGGCCATGTTTTGACTCATTTGAAAAAAAAACGGTTATTGTGACTTAATTATAATAGTTAGACATATTCCTTCTGCACTTCTGGACTTTTTGTGGGTAAGGTGATGAGTACTATAAACACATAATACATTATTTTATGTATCATCAATAGTTTTCGCAGCGCACGCCAAATAATAACTTTTATTGGCAAATTTTTGATACCTTGGGTTACATTTTTGCAATTTTCGCAATTATTTCTATTAAAAAAAATACACCCATATTACTCGCTGATAAAGTAGCTTTCTATAGGTGAAATATTTTTTTTATCCGTTCAGTATTTTTTGAGTTTATCCATTACAAACATACAAACACACATAAAATCAAATCTTTTTATATAATATACATGTATATATTATATAATAAATAATTAATTAATTTAGATAAAATGTTATAATACATGTTAAGTATAATTTAATGAATAGTAATAACTTGAATCAATATTATGTAATTTAATAATTTGATTTGACACATTTGCAGTGCCCTTAAAGGCATGTCTTAATACTGTGTCATTAATTTTAACGCATGCCTAGTAACCAATGTTTTACATGTTAGCAAATAAATAAATAAACTAAAATTTGAAAATAATAATTAAAAGTCGTGTAATCACCGCTCTTAAGCCCCATTTACGTGATGCAAGTTTTTTGCCTGTGGCATACATACAATAAAATTGAAATAACAAATAACTTGCATCATCTTGTATTGTTGCTACAATTCATGAACTTATGGTATGCCATAGGCAATATAATTGCACATTGTAAATCAGGCTTTATGCTTCGTTAAGCAAGCAGCTTTCATCAAAATATTACCGAGTAGATAGACCATTCAAAAGCATGCCAACAAATTAAATAGAAAAATACTAGTAGCTACTACGACCAATATTTTGTTTCAATAATACTTTATCGTTATGGTAGAAATGGGCTCACGTCAATATTGGATACTAGCTGACCCGTCAGACGTTGTCCTGTCAAATTTACGATATCGATTTTTTTGGCTGTTCCTTTAGGTTTTTCCTAATTTTCTTTTTTCCTAACCCACCCCAGGATTCAGGCGAACACAATAAAAATAATCCCTCCACCACCACCAGTTACTGAGTAATACGGTACCTCGTTGGTAAGACTGGTTGTCAGACTTTCGGGCTTTTGACTACTGGTAACGACTGTCACAGATTTACAAACAACAGCAGTGACCAACGGATTAACATGCTTTCCGAGGCACGAAGAAGTCTCGATATGAAACGGATGGTCATCCATCTACGGGTCAACATCAGTAAGCGTAGCTTAACTTTCGATCAACCCGTACGGGTGTTTTTATTTAGCCACAGGGCGTGTAGATACAGTAAAAAATTAGGAACTTGACAGTCTAAGAACCAAAAATTCAAAGGAATTCTATTTCTACAATGAAACTACAGGCTTAAAATAGAACCTCTAAAATGTTCACGACTTAAAACTAGAACGAAAGCTGCTTACGTCTTTGTCTACGCAAGTGTAGAATTGTGTACCTATAACGTAGAAAGATACGGTCCACAACGAGGTCATTAGCGTTTTACAAAACATCGTAGGACTAAATATTTTCTGAACTTACTACTGATATTAACGTGGTGCCTAAGATGATTATATAAGGGTTCCGTAGGAATTATTTTCATTTTCATTTTAATGATTAATCCTGCACATCCTCTTGTAACAAAATAAAATAATATGGAGCAGATTTGTCTAAATGCTCATTACAAATGAATGCATAGTTTTTTTATCAGTGCCTCAAGACTCCGGATTCTGTTTTAAATCTAATTCGTAGGTTTCTGTCTGTCATAACTCACTTGCTCATTTCTTGCATAATCATCAATGATGAAACTTTAGTCGAAAAGTTGCAATTAGGGGATTTGTAAATATTGTGTTAAGCGACATAATTATGTTGATAACTGTACAACTTAATGCTGCACGCAATTCCTTAACCTTCAACATTTAGAGTATTATTCTATAATTACAGCATGGCCTTTCGTCTAATTTTATCTAATATCTCTTCGAACAAATGTATAGAAAAGTTGGTTAGGTAGTCTCTATGTCCTTGAAATTTTAATTAATATACCTACCTACCTTTATACATTTTGTGCCCTTGGACATGTTCACAGTTTAAAATAGCCCTAATGACACAACATGAATATGATTATGGGCGATTAATTCAAAATATCTACTAAACGATTGTGGCTATCAAATTATTTTCAGTAAAAAGTAATAGCCATACGAATTATAAGTAAAATCTACCTTGAAAAATATTTTGTGACAAATATTTTGCCACAGACTTTTTTGTCCATTTCAATGCAACGGCTTCAGTACAATGTAATGTTACAAAACCCAAGAGCGTAAAGTTAAATACCCACCGCACATTGTAAATGAAGAAACAAGAAACAAGGACAGCACTCAGGGCGCTAATAGCGAAAACACCAAGTGCTCCAACACAACACACGTTAAATCGGCCTAGAACGGATTGTTCAAGGCGGATCTTCGTATACGACCTATTTCGAATTCGAAATTCCCAATCGTATTTCAAATTCGGAATTCGAAGTTTGGCCCAACACTATCGAACGCTGGTCGAAAATCCTTTGCCTTAATGGTAAATAAATTAAAAATACTTGCGTGTTTTACATACTGGTGGGTAGACAGCTGCTATGTTAGGTTTGGTAGTGAATGAGATTTTAATTATTGCTTTAGGTATAATACTGATTTCAAACAGGTTTACTTTAATGGTTTTTAGATTTCAGTCAAACATACATAATACAATATACAATACATAATACAATCATATTACGTCTAATGTCGTTACGTTGATAGTCATTTTACTGTGTACTGGGCAGATGTACATCTGCGGGGAAATAGGAATAGACAATAAGTAAATTGTTATGTAACTTGTCTTGTTTCCTAACAAATTACTAACACCTTTTTATTTCTGTGTGTACTACTCTAACAACCCTACTAACACCTTCTATGTAGCAATTCTATGGACGGTGTGTCTAATATAAAGATATTGAAATAAACAACTGGTAATCCCTAGCAGCTTTCCCAACTAAATAATTCCAAGCACACTATTCTCTAAATATTTCCACTCATAAGTACCTACTAACAGTTCAAATCACTTATGTTAACTGAAACATACGATGAACTAAACTAACTCCGTGACTAATAAGGACATTCGCATGTACCACGCACATAGAGACCGAAATCGATGGCTATTAGCCGAAGACCCGAAGTTTTCCGAATTAATACGATCAGGTTTTACGAGAGTTTCTCCAGTACCAATTCTCTTCAGGAAATTGATTAAAAACATACAAATTGAGACGTAAATTGTCGCGGTTCCGTTGTGTAGTCCCACGCTATGGGTCTTCGTATGAATAAATCATGTTGTTGTTACTTTTTTTGGTAGGTAACTGATACGCTGATGTTCTGGTGGTTTTGTCAGTCGGTGTTTACGAGTTGGTTACCAGTTCTTTCTTCTAGAGCTGTAAAATTAATAAACACTGTGTGTGTTTCCATGGGAGGTAGGCACTTTTTCCATTTCTTACTTTTATATTAAACTGTTTTAAAAAATGCTAGATTTCTTAGATCTGATAAATGCAGGTTGCGTGTCCAAACCACACCGTCACCAGACAAGAAAAAAAGAAACAGAAACAAGAAAATAAAACAAAAAAAAAAAATCCCGATACGAGAGAAGAACTAAAAAAACATGTTAAAATACGGTATCGCAATAAATAAATAAAAGTCTCCAAAACGTAAAAAACGTCAATATAAACGTGTCCATTAACACTACCCAAAGCAAAAACGACTCTTTCTATAAGCGACGACGTGCATAATTGAAACTAAAACGTACAAAAATAAACTCACTCAAGTTGCAGACGATGCGACTAAGTTACTTTTACAACACATTTTGTTCTAGTTAATTTTGCATCGTCTAAATTATTCTAGGAATCTCTTAGAATGCAAACGGCAGTAAACAACGTGTATCAGAAACGTGTGATCAAAATTAAGGGTGTGGTACAGACCATCCAACTGAACACTTTCTCCAACCATTTGGATACAGTAGGTATTGAAGTTTTGTATGGGAAGACTGTGAATTTTTACCACATCTTTCTAATACATGCTGTATACTTTCCTGTGAGTTCTAAAGATACCACACTATACAGTTTAAAGTTAGCAGTAAATGCATTTCACTGAATAAAGTTTAGTTTTTTATTTCTGAAAATGCTGGCTTTCTTACTTATTATTCACTTATAAAAGAAAAAAGTTATCCACATAGGTAGTCCCCACATGCACAATAATTAAATTAAAGTAATACTTTTCAAAGTAAATAATAATAATGAGATAGATGAACTCCAAAGATGGTTTTTATAGGTTTATTTCTCTACCTCCACGTAGTCAAAGCCGCGGGCAAACGCTAGTAGTAATGTTTTTAATTTCCTTTCAAAGATTTACATGTCTTTATGTCATACAATCAGTCCAAACATTTTTAACAACTCGTCATGACGGATATATGGGTAGACCGAAAAAGCGCGACAAATAGCAGTAGACTACGTAGGCGACCGAACTCTGCTCTGGTAAAAATAGAGAATGCTCATTTAATAGTATAGGAAAGTTCATACTAATCCATGTATAGTAATACTAATTTCATGCTGCCATGATTGTAGGTACTTAGTAATTCCATGCTACCATGATAGTAGGTACTTGACAGCATGGCATGCATGGGTATTCTAAGGTAGCCATCTTGTTCTAAACTTGCTTGGTGTGGCAACACGCCTTGTTCGAGTTCACGACAAGTTAATCGTCATCCTGAGGATGCCTCGTTGAGAGGTGAAACACGTGTCAATTTCTTCCAGGGTCTTTACAAGACTCTTTAGAAATAGCTAAGCGGAAAAGGTTACTAAATATAAACACATCATCATTTTATAATGGATTTCCGCAAGGTCACGCCTAAATCAATTAACTATCTTATACCTACCTACCTACTTCAAAATGTTATTTGCAGGTGGTGTTCTTCAAGAACGGTCAACGCATCATGAAGTTTGTCCGAGGAAGGGACCCTCCCTTCGAACTTTATAATGTCACCGGAGCTGAGATTAACGTAAGTCAACTTCTACTTAGACCTCATTATCTACACACAGTATAAAACAAAGTCACTTTCGTGTCTGCCTGTGTAACCGCTTAGATTGGATTTTGATGCGGTTTTACTTTTTTTGACATCACATCACTCAGCGTAAAAACCTAGCAGTATAATGTTCCAAGTTTTCTTATATTTAGAATGTTTCAGAAAATATTTGACATCTCACTGGAAGCGTAAATATCTGGCAGTAATTTTTGAAAGTAGAAATGTCAAATATAAGCGTTTTTTTTTTTTTTCTTTATGGGTTTGTTTTGTGTTCGGCAAACGGTAATGGTATTGGGGCCTAGATGATACTCAAATCCGTCGAAAGTATTGCATTGAGTATTGTATTGTATCCCATCTAGGACTATAATAGTAGGTCATGGTATATATTTTTCATTTGCTATAAATTCTCCATTGGAAAAATCTATAGTGAATGAAGACTACGTATCTTGTTGTAGACATTTCACAATGCATACCTACATTCTGCGATACAAGCCTCTAGTTTTAAGCCCTTTTAAGTCCAAAAAAAAGGTACACAATTTGTTTAAATTGCTAGCTAACCTTAATAAAAAGGTTACAAAAGCTCCAGCTAATGTTAAAATTCGTGCCTCGATTATCGTTCCAATTTGCTAGCGGTATAAATGAATTACCACAATAATTACCTAGTACAAGACAACTTAGTAAAGTTAGGCAAACCAAGCCAATTAACAGCAAGTCTATAGTTAGACCACTAACCTATTGATCCATAGCTCAACGTCTAATTACAATGGCTTCAAAGAAAATAAGTAACTTAGTTATTACCTACTTAGTCTTTTGATCTGAAAAGGTTTTTTAAAAGTAACTTAATTGTGTTCATTAAATTAATTAAGCGCTTTTATTATGTACTAGCTGGATTATGGTGATAAAATGAAAATATAATAATAAATAATAAATTCATTTATTTCAGACATATGTAGTCCATAGTTCCAGAATATAAAAACACATAAAAGTACATTAAAATAATCAATAACCAAATAAAATTACACATACAATTGAATTAAATTAAATATAAATTAGAATATTATAAAAATTTAAAAACACATTAAAAGAACATTAAAATAATCAATAATCAATATAATCAATAAAAAATATCAATAAATAATAATCAATAAAAAATATCAATATAAAATAAATATTTTTGTGTAGGAAAATTGGAGCTACTTGCGATTTAGGTTTTAGTAGCTAGAGAAACGAAAAGGTAACGGTATAGATTTGTTTTCTGTCACGTTTTATAAAAAATAATTATGAATGAATACAAATAATTTTCTGCTTTCTTCAGCCCACCTTCAGACTTTGCTTCAGTTTTGTTTTTAGCTTTCTTTCACAGCTTCGCAAAAAAAAGTTTGGAAAGATTGAGGGCGCCACTATCGCATTTAGGCCACTTCGAATGGGAAATGAGTTCAAGAATTTAAATAAGTTTGTTAAAATAAATGTGCAACAAAAAACGTTGTTTGTGCGTAACTCAAAACCTAATATAATATAGGTCCGAATTGATAAATTTTAATTTCAATATTTTTTCACTGACAATTCGGACACCATCGAATTATTGAAGCTGTTTAGTAGAGTCAGATAAAAAAGTTTTAAGATATAATAAGTGGAAACAAAGCGTTACCAAAACTATTTTAAGGTGGCTTTAAGGCGGCATCTTTTGGTAACAAATTGCTTTGTGTAGTAATTTTACATACATGTTGATAAAGAGAATAAAATCATTCAAAACGAATATTTAGTATAAAAATCAACATCTATAAGCCTTGGTTTATATAATGACATATATCTCGACAACAGTCACATTGATTGATTTGGCAAAGGCGCGTATCCATGTACAGTACAAATATGTTCTTAATGTCCCTCGGCAAACCTCTTGTTTCGTCAGTCGTCGGATTTCTATCAGTTGCCCTTTGCACTCGGTGCATACCGAACGCTCTCAATCAACTTGGAAGTATATAGGGTTGTTAATATTCTTTTAACTTAATGTAATTTATTAAAAATAGGAGGAAAGCCGCTAAAGTCGCAGGCACGACAGATAGGAAAATAGTTTTACAGCTCTATATAGTTCTCACGGAAATCAAAACAAAACAACAATAAAGCACTTAGTTCTGAATTCAAATAATATATACGATAAATCTAATAATTGATGGACATGGAAATTAGCATTTGTTTCTATTCAGAAATCCGATGATACCCGAGAGGCATTAAGAAATTAGTTAGACTGTATGTGGGTTTTAGGGATTGCAATCCGGAAAACCGGATCCAGTGTTAGCAATTTTTGGCAAAATAATCGCGCTGTTGCATGAGTTGGTACTTTAAATGCATGGTGCGTGTGCGTACGATTCGTTTTACGCTGCGCCGCCCCGCCAGGGGGCCCCTGCCCCTTCACGCGGCGTCACCAAGACGGACCACGTGATTTCGTGCTCAGTATTATTCCACTTCTCACTCAGGTCACAAATGTGCGTTTTGTTTTGTTTGTCGCTGCATGGTTATTTGCTGACTACAAAGCCAGTGTAGCTGAAAGGACCTTTTCGGCCGCAGACTATATTTTTAGCTCCATAGAAGTCGATTAGCAAATGACACAATTAATAATGTTTTCTATGATACTTTTTTTTAAATCAAAAGTTATTTTTTGATACTTAAAATAATTATTTATCGTAAGTTGATTAAACCAAAGAGTTATATCTTATAATACAAACTCATTATTGTAATAATTGTTAGCATTCTCAAATTATTGTGATCTCTGTTAAATTATATTCGATTTTATAAAGCTAAGTATAATTTTAAGTTCTAACATGAAAAGTAAAAATTGATTTCATATAAGTTTTTTCTAAATGACCAACCTATTTATTACACTTACTCGATTAACCCATTAAAAGTTTTGGAACAAAGAGCGAAAATTATCTTGAATTGACCAATCCGGTCCGACCCGGCCGGATCGATGAAAATCCAACCGGATCCGGCCGGATCGAAAATAAAGCCGGATTGCAATCCCTAGTGGGTTTGGAATACTATAGGCTGGGCGTAGGCCATGGGATCTGGAGGCAAAAGTCCTCGCGCACATCTGGGAGGGGCGTGAGGAGGCGAAACGCCGGGGCTTAATTCCGCTGCCGCGAGAAATCGCGGCACAGCGTACAGAGCTCCCGCGGGATCTCATGGCGCCATGGAGAGTGCGATTGTCGCAATCCAGCGCTTGGCACGCCATAATCGCGGCGATAAGTCCCCTCTTTGAGGAGTGGCTAGAGTGGCACAACGGCATCCTCACCTTCCACCTGACGCAGGTCCTCACCGGACACGGCTGTTTCGGGAGGTTCCTGTTCAGGATAAGGCGGGAGGAAACGCCCGGGTGTCACCATTGTGTGGATCGCCGGGAGGACATGGTGGAGCATATGGCCGGCTTGGGCAGACCATTGCGTGTCCCCGTAGAGGCAATCGGTGGCGGTGATCACTCGCGTCCGGCCATGTTACGGAGCAAGAGGAAATGGGACACCGTCACCTCCTTCTGCGAAACACTAATACTCGCGAAGGAGGAGGTGGAACGCCTGAGGGAGAGGCAAAATTCGCGCCCTCACGCCCCTAACCACCGCAGGAGGAGACGCCCTGGGCGTCGGGAATCGTGAACGGATTTCCGGCCACCGTAGGCGCGGGCTTGCGGACGGTGAGCAATGGGTAGCTCACCGTCCGATAAGGACCAGGCCCGGTACGACGGTGCGTTGTGTTTCACGCGCGCTTCAAAGAGATGTCAGCAGAATTGACGGAGTCCGCAAGGGCTGATGCCTGCCGGGGTTGCGAAGAAGTCCGAAAAGGAGATCATGGCCCCCGACAACATGGCAACTTAATGAACACGGGTGGGTTTTAGTCAGTAAGAGTCTGACAGGCCCTCCCGCTCCGCCCAGAGCGGGAGAAGTTATTTGATAATATCCCACTCAAAAAAAAGGCTGGGCGGAGGACGAATTTCTACAACTAAGGTATCGTTGGAAGTTTTTTATCCGATTGTACAAAACAGTTTTTTTATTGGTGTCATCAGTGAAAAAAATTTGGATTCGGACACTGTCCGAATATATTGTGTCCGAGTCGTCAGCAAGTCCCTACTAGCACCTTATCGTGTCTGCATTAAGTAAAATATTTAGTTTCATTTGCCAAGCTATACTAACAATGGTTTTCACTACATCCAACCAATGTTCGTAGGTATTTCATCTAACTCTCACTCTTGCTAAAAACTATAAAATCATGGGTAATCTAATTCGAACTTAAACAAGACACAATCAGAACAGACAAACAATACTGCAGCGTATTTACAAAATCACGTTAACAGAACTTCCCAAATTAAATACATCTGTATCCGGCAGTTCTATTGTACCTTCAACAATACAAATTGAATAACCAGTGCATGCAGTACATCATTATTTATCTAGAAACACAATAAGACTGTCCGTTTCCCGAACTCGGTTGCAAATATATCTCCAACGGACGCAGTAACGTATTATTATAACATGGAATGAGAATCACGTAGAGTAAACTCAATTGCTGTTTCAACAGTATGCAGGCACACGGGAATCCAACACGGACAGTTGTTAATCTACATAGTATTGTAGAAAAATATGGGTTTTGGATTGCGTAAGAGAACTTCGATAAAAAAATTATAATTATTTCATTTATTTCTGAAACATTGCTTTGGGGTGTGTCTGCAATTACTGTTGTCCCATAATCGTCTTCTTGTTCTTATTCCAATTTATTTCGTTACGATACTTATTCAGATTTCTGTTTGTTCAATCCATTCATCTTTATCAAATGTCCATCTCAGCGTTTACTTCCTTCTCCAACGTGTTTGTATTTCACAAAATGTTCATCCATCATCTCGAGTATTCCTCCCAAATTCTTATTTGTGATTGCTACTAGTGAACCATTTATAATGTGAGGATTTGATTCAACAGGTACCTCTTTACTGACAAAGTTTGCCTTTGACGCTTTTAAACTAAATGCAATAAGTGCGGATTGATTAGATGCACTTTTTAAACCGATTGTTTCCATAGAATCTTTAATCAATTGTTGAAGACAAAATAAATAATATCTCGTGACTAAAGTTTTGAATATTAATAAAGGTAACTGTTATAGTCGTGGGGACCAAAGAAACATTGGATGGATTATGTGAAGAATGATATAGCTAGAAAGTAGGTGAATACTGAAATCGTAGGTATTAAATATGAAAGAAGAAGACAGGCTTGAAGCGACCTCAAATTGATTGGGATTGGGAAAAAAGACAATGTTTAGCAGATAGGATGACGTGTTTGCCTCTCCAGTTAGCCTCCTTTTACGACATGATAGGAAAGGATTTGTTTATTCTTCGTGAGTCACCCCACACCCAAAAATATGTTGAACAAGGATTTGTACAACTGCTCAGCAATTATAACAGGGAATGTAATCACGTCCGGTGGTCTCTGTTGGAACAATATGCAGTGTGCATACAGACGGGTTGGAGTCCCGGGATTCTACCGTAATCCATGCAATAGTACTGTTTTAAACTAGCTACGGTGGAATTTAGTTTCGTTTACAAACAGAATGAAAGGAACCCTTTTTCTTTTGGGACGCACGTTTTACGGAAATTTATTCATTATTATACAAATCGCTTATTAAAATAATATCCTGGAATTCAACATTTTTCAAAATATGTTTCAAAACTAAAAATAAATCAAAAATTGCAAAACTAATTCGATAATTCTGCTGTATTATTACTGACTACACTTCTACTTAATGTGAAATCAAACTTACTTAGTGTCAACTATACACTTATTTGTACACGACTGTTGTTTTATTTTTATTTTTACACTTATTTCTTGTCAATTTAGCAATAAATCAAAAATAACTCGATTCAATTCTGTTTAGATAGAAAATATTACTTTTTCATTAACTTACTTATTTTCTACGCAGGTTTTAATGTTAGTTGTTTAACATGCACTCACTTATATACAGCTAGCTTCTCCTGTGACATCGATCGCGTGAAATTTCTTGCTTTAACATAAAAATATAATATTGAATTAGTTGTTAATTATTATAGTATTGAATTGAATTACGAATTTGACCCCAGTGCTACGCAATAGTTTCGCAGCTACCTTAGTGATAGGAAACTACTTGTGGATCTACGTTTGGGGGACAGCACTGCTCTGACATCTACTCTTACTTATATTGGTACAGCCGCTTTTAGAGGCAGCTTTCGTTAGCAGTCTCTACAGTATGGAACAACTTGCCACCGCCGATTAGCGCTTTTAGACGATCACCTCATAGATGCGCAACAGAAGCTGGATATGGTGACACTAAATATATCAAATATATGATATCTGTGTACCTTGCAGTGTTTCTGTCGGTTAATGTTGCACGATAATGTAAATAAGTGCTGTTTATACAGTTTACTTTGGTGAGAATGATTCTTTCTCATTCTCACGCTCAGCTCGGCTCGCTCGCGATCGCTCACGTTCCCAGTGTCACGGCCCAGGGATTGCTGTTGCGATATCCACGGCTTCGCTATGTCCCATCGCAGAAGTGAGGCCTATAGAATACAAGACAACACATTAAAATAATTGTTTATCACCAGGTTTTGCATTGCTAAACCACTTTGCTTTTCAACTTATCCAATGTGCCTGGCGTATTTGCACGCGACTACTAGTATTGTAATATCTGTGACGTGACTGAAACGTACGATGTTGGGATGGCGCCATTTTACCCATTCCTTCACCAAGACTTGGCAATGGGCCTATGTGGTTTGTAGTTTGTCATCTTCATAGAGAAGCATAAGGTTGTAGAAATGAAACTAAAAAATTTAAATGGGTAGGTACTTTTGAAGTGAAACTTCTTTACGCACGCTTGACTTGGGGAGTAAGCTGGCGAACGCGTGACGTAAGCGTTACGAAAAGTGTGATCGGGCAAGGCGAACGGAAGTTGAGTGGGGGATATAAGCAAGAGACAGCAGTGCGCGCGCACATTTTCTTTCTCTCTTCCTCTCATATGATATTATTAAAACATGAAATAAATTTAAATATTTGTAGAAAATTATGCATACGTATGTATATATTGTACACACACACATATATATATATATACATACAGATGGAGCGAAAGAAGTTTCACTTCAGTCGTGTGGTCATAAGCACACTCGTTTTTATTTTTTATTTTATTAAGAACTTATATCGATCTTTTTTTTCTGCATATAACACTGTTGCTGACTAGCTCTTACCTTTCATCCTTATCTTCTTGTTTTGTCTACGCATATTTTTTATTCCACTTCCATTTCCGCCAACAATGTTTGGCTGACTAATTTATGTACGCAAATACCATCGCATTGTATCAATGTCGATAAGTTAAAATATTATTAAATTTAAATATAATTACAAATGAGTTGCAAAACTGTCCGTAAATAGTCCCGTCGCGATCGGCTGCTTGCAGCGTATTGTGCGATGAAGTGCACGGATTAATAATAAATTATGTGTTACAACGTGGAAGTCTGGCATCGTTCAAAACAGGTTTTGTTGTTTCAAAGGAGTTCTAGATCTATCATGCATCCGTCTTATTTATGTATCAGTTTGTTTTTGTTTTGCAATTTTATTTAATATAGTTATCTAACTATTGAAATTTTCTTTACTATTATTATCTTACACAAATTTATTTTATTTAAGTATACATACACACACTGTAGTAAAAGCTGATTTACATCCGTCAGCTCACACTTCAGGTCCAGTTGAAAATCAGCGCCAGACCCTAGTTGTCTGGCATTTTTGCTGAACTGGACCTATTTGGCGCAGCCGCAAGGCACACATTCCTGCTAATATAATACCTTACAACGCACTTTCACACTTTTTATTTGTTTTCTTTCTTTCTTGTAAATTCCTTTTTACTTATAGTATAATATGTTGTGTTGTGTGCCTTTTAGTATGTGCTAAATAAATGTATTTTCACTTTCTTTCTTTCTAATACCAGTCAAAATAGCTTCGGAAATAACAATGACATTTTTATCAAATTCTGAAAGATTATAATGGTAACTTAGAAGATTGACATAAATATGATGATGATGATGTTGTCTACATCTCATTTTTTATAATTTCCTGACGCAGGTATGCTGGAAGAGATTTCTTTAGAAATAAGCATTGCCTTTGTACGTATTTTTCTGTTCCTTTCTTCTTGTCTGTTTATATGTGTGTGCATAAATGGTTAAATAAATAAATAAATAAATAAATATGCCATTACGAACTGTTTTGTTGAATGAAGAACTAATTTTATGTATCTTTAACGGTTTATGCGCATCAGTAAAGCTCCCAATCGGCATGATATTTTTCGACTTCTTCAACAATAATCGTCATTTTCATTTAAGCCAATTTACACATTAATGAATTATATAATGATCTTCGTTTCATAATATGTAAGGATAAGGATATTTATCAAAGTGAGTGAATATTATACCACTAACAAAAAAAAAACTTCACTAGGTACTAACTTATACGTTTATTTTCCCTCCACTAAAGTGCCACTTGATATCCTTCATCTTGGTATTTCATAAATAATAAAAGAGTATCAAAAAAATTTGTAACAATATTTTCTTGTATTGATACATCTTAGAGCTATCGATACTGAAGTGAAACCGTAATAAAAACGTATATTGGTTTTATGTTTTACGTAGGTGATAGCATTTTTCTTTCCTGATAGTTCTGCGCCTTCAGACTTCTTTATTTCTTTCCTTTTACTTTAATGTTAAATGAACGTAACTAAATTATTAATAACAAGAATTTGGTTGTTTTGTGTCGACACTGTTTTAAAAAATCTTCCATTGGTCAGAAATTTAAGGTTTTATAAATGTTGTAAGAAATTTGTTTTATGACGTAAATGGTCAACCAAGCCAAGTTTTGTGATAAACAATCGCTCTACTTTGGTCATCATCTCACGATCGATTAAAACGATTTTTGTGGAATGCAAATAAAGTATTGAGTTGAGTTAATGTACCATCTATCTTTTTCAGTGGAAGTTGTAGGAAATAGAATAGGTACTATTTGGTACGTATGTAATTCAAGATTTTTTTAAAGAAAATAATCTTTAACATATTATATTTATCGTTTAGGCAAACAAATCTCATACCCTTAAAATTTAAACAGAACTCCCAGCATTTTTTTTCGAGAATAATACAATAGAACAAATATAAATAAATAAAAATAAACAAACTATTTACGATATATTTCTCGTTAGGCGAACTAGCGTAAATATTATTTTCTCCGAGTTTGGGGACCTCTACTAGCCTTCCCCTCGGGTCGACCACAAGTGCTCTGAAATGCTCCAAATGGGACAAACAATATACGAGAATAATCCCTTAAACTTGTTTATTTATTATTGTTTTAATTAATGGGGTTGATGTAAATATCACGGAATTGATGGTGAAATTGTTTACCTGAACTGCTTATATTAAAAAAGCATCATAAGAAAATAAATAAAAATGACCAATATTCCAAAATGTGTATTTTTATTACTTAGAAACTTATTATTATGCTTCAATTTTAATTGGCTGCAACAGTAGCTTTAAAATTCCGAGAGTTCATCCATTACAGAGAATCAAGTTTTCAGAGTCAGGTGACCATAGCTTTAAAATCAATTCTAAAATGCTTTCTGAGACAAAATTGTTTTGAAATCAGAACCAGATATACAATATTCTTGAAGCAGTTTGGTTGTTTTCAAAACATCGTGTACTATAAATAATTTAATTTATCTCGGCTTCTAAATGTAAATTAAATTCGAAACTATCTACATTTATAAAGTATTTTTCATTTTAAGAGGTATTCGTTAAGATAACAATAATATTATGATAACAAATATATCTCTATGGCGTCTGTCAATGTCACGATGAAAAAAAATTACACTAAATATTTTTTACATATAAAAAATAGAATTTCACAGTCCAGATTCAAATTAAACAGTTACAAACCACAACAAAAATACCAAGGAAAAATCAAAAACCTCAGAAAAAACTGACTATAAAATTACACTAAAAATAGACGATAAATGTCAATGTGAGAATGTAAGTTATACAGACGAGAGCCAGAGCACGACGGTAGGCACACCCACCATCCCCGGACTTGTCGCTCAGCTCCGCTGTAAGTAGTAAGTAAGCGCTTCAACCGTGAGCGCCGTGTCGCTGGCCCCTGCAGTTGCGTCGAGCTCGAGCGATGAGTTTTTCTCCCCACCGTCGTCACCAACACCACCGTAACGGCGAGGAAGAGGATGGCCTCCAGCGGGCTTGGTACCTCAAAGCTAACAGGCCCCGAACTGGGTCCCCGCTGCCGGTAAAAATGTGTCGCGCATACAATGGACCTATTCCATGAATGAAAATGCGATGCGCGCATATTATGGGGCTACAGAGGGAGGAATTAACCTTACAGCGTACCGAGGTCGGATGCTATCTCTGTTTCTACTATACTCTGTTTTAACTAATATTTATGACATAGATATACGGCAATTCCATGGCTTTTATATTTCAGAGACGTTGCCTATTATCTTTGTCTATTCAGCCTATTAATAATACCAGCCTATTACTGTCCCACTGCAGCAGTGATAGCCTGGTGGTGTGACCGTCGGACTGCTAAGTCATAGGTCTCAAGTTCGAACCCAAGGCACGTACCTCTGACTTTTAGGATTCTTGTGCGTATTGTATAATTATAACTTGCTTCAAAACCGGTGAAGGAAAACACCATGAGAAAACCTGCATGCCCGAGAGATATTTCTCAACGGCATGTGAAGCCAAGTCAGAGGTCCATGGGCGGCCTTAAAACTCTGACACCAGGCGAGTCACTAACCACACGATAAGAAGAAGACTCTCCCACTGTAGTGCAAAGACCTCCTCTCATACAGAGAAGGCACGAGCATTAATTACCTTCCCACTCTTCATCCTATTAAAGAGACCTGAATGAATTATGAATCACTTGTTAATTAATATTGTCCACAGCTAATAAAGCTGTCTCCAACGTCTATTACGTTAGAGCGACTCGACTTCTCTGCGTCGGGCCCCTACGCCTGCGAGATCGCTCTAGAGACGCCTCTCTACTCGAAAGTGTCCAAGATACATGAACTGAATGTCATTGGTGAGTATTATCTTAGTACCTAACAGTCGTAGATTTTTTTCTGAAAGATCTTGTACAAACATAAAACATCGGTTATTTCTTTGGAATGGCAACGCCTCTGCGATGCCTCCGATATTGTGGCACCTACCTATCTGGCTTGTCCACTCCAAGGAAATTATTTAAGTCTGAAAGATACCTACTCATTCATATAAATTACAAAAAGATTGATCAGTTTGTCTCCCTTACAAGCAAGGTTTGTTAAATATCACAAACTGCTGATCTAATTGAGATAACTTTTGGCCAAGCATGAAAGAAAGAATGAACACGTTTTTGTTCCCAAATATGTGTCAAGATCTCTTAAGCAATATCTAACACTGTAAACATTGTTCCAGTACGTCAGAAATTCCGTCCAAAGATAAAAATAAAGCACAAAAAGTTGTCTTCGAGCGATCACCTGGAAGCGACGTGTCAGAGCGCGCCTGCGCACCCGGCGCCTCACCTCACCTGGTTTATAAATAATAACAAGGTAAGTTTCAGTTCTGAGCTAAAGAAATAAGTAAAAGAAAAACGACTGTCACTGTAAGTTAACTAAGTTGAGAGTATTTTTTTCTCCTTTGCGACTGAGCTGATGTCGATTATTCTGACAGCGTCTTGTGGTGAATTTGGGACTTCTTTGCTCGTGTAGGTGTAACGTTATCCAGTAATGAAAAGGTTTACTAGTTATCTTATTAGCAGAGCAGCAAGGATACGGCGCTACACCCCGCTGTTGGATGTTGACTACTAAACATGAACCATTCATATTATACACACATTATACACATTTGACTTAAACTCAATGAATTTATTTCAACTACCATTTACATGCACTTTTGAATTGTCAAGAAGTCGGTCAGTTGAATCTAGTTGCCCATTCCACAACGTAGCTCTCTATGGAAAAGGTGATCGTAGATGTATGAAAGTAACACAACAAATAACAGGTTGAGTTTTAAGCTCATTATTTACTTTTTGAAAACGACATTTCAGCAGTCTGCTACCATAACATCAAACAGTTGTTTAAACTTTTAACACAATTTTTACTGAACGTGGAGTTTCACAGTTTTACACAATTTTATTAGGGTCAGTGTAGATAGAGCAGCAAACTCTTCGAGCATGTTATTACCCGACTGCAGTGGAGCCCAAAACATGGGTTATTTGTTGTCAAGTTTTAATTGAAAACACGACTGTGTGAGCATGTTCGAACAAACGTCTCACAGAATCTTCAAAATCTACCTCTTGCACGCTATTTTGTCACGCTAGTTTGTTTTTATCTCTATTCTAGTAATAATTTAGTTCCTTATCAATTTGTCATTGAAAATCTGATCAAGCATTTTGCTGCTATGTGCTGACCCTAATACAGGGTTACCCTTATTCTAAAAGAATAATAACCCTGTTCAAGCGTGTCATATAAATATGCCTACAGAGATATTACAGGCAAGTTATATGAATATTTGACACTGGCGGAGTACCCAGCTCAAATGAAGCACGTTTTGTATTAGCCTTTATTGCGTGAATGAAATAGAGCACGGAAAAATGGGATTGTACGACAACCATTTTTTTTTTTTTTTTTTCAAATTTGTCTTTTGATCAATCACGACGTGTTATGGTAATTGAAAAAGTTGAAATGTTTTCCAAAAAAGAATTAGACATTGTTCTTGTATGCTTTTTCAGTTTACTTCTCCACTAGATAAGTGATGATTTGCAAAACAACTGTTAATTGTAGTGAAATAAATGCAAGATATTTACTTCGTGGTTAACATAATGTTTTGTAGAGGGTAACGTAATAAGATGGCCAGCAAAAGTGAAAACTAATCCTTAGCGTGGTAATTGTACTAGAATTTCGTGACAAGTTTATTATTTTATGACTTATTTTATTTAATTTTTCATGCACAACATAACAGAATATACTCCCAAGGCGTTGTACAGAACAATATAGAAACTAAAAAGTGACACACATACCTACGTAAGTAGGTTATGTAAAATATAAAAAAAACATGTTTATATAAACACGAGAAATAACAAAATTAACAAACAAAATACCACTCGTATAATAAACAAACTGAAATCAAGAGGGAAAAAAAATATAAAGAATTATCTTTCATCCATCTTCTCACATAAACTTAAACATTCACATTCCGGTGTTGATGTAGGAAGAGCATTGATCACAGTAAGGGCCTGAACGAGGTGCGAGTTAGCTCGCGATACTGTGCGTGCTGATGGTGCTGCTAGTAGCCGTTGACTTCGCGGTCTGAGTTGTTGTTTGGGCACAACAGGGACAAAAAGCCTTACCAACTGTTCCACTACTTCCTGACGATCAGACTCACCCCGCATAATGCGACAGGCAGTGATAAGTAGAAAGCACTTACGCCTTACTTCAAGAGAATTAAAATTTAGTACTCCGAGTAAAAATTTTGTAGGATAAAGAAAGAGGTAGTATCCAACGAGCTTTTTATATAGAAATTTAAGGAAGGCCTTCTGGACTTTTTCAAGAAGTGAAGCGTACGAGGGTGAGGTGAAAAGTTCTCGGCCTTACAATGAACGTCTATATTTATTATACTTTCCTAATATATACTAATTTTCTGTTAAAAAGTGATTTTATTCTTCTACTTAATCTCCCTTAACTTCAACACACTTGTTCCAGCGCTTCTCCAACATCACTGTTCCTTCCCGAAAATGAGAGTCTGGAAGGCTATGAAAATTTTCACCTAGGGCCCTCTCAATTTCTTCATTGAATGCAAAGTGCTTCCCAAAAAATTTTTTTTTCAAGTTTAGGAACAGACGGAAGTCTGAGGGTGATAGTGGTGGACCCATGTCTCATCCATGGTGACAAATCGCCGCATAAAATCAGTCGGATCCCTATTAAATCGGTCCAAAGATTGCTGTCAAAATCGTTTGCGCATTTGCTTTTGATCAGCATTCAGCAAATGCGGCGAGCTTTCGCATCCATAATTCTGTAGGCAAGATGTTTCGCACCTTTTCTTCTGATATCCCCACAGCCTCAGCTGTCTCACACTCCTTCACTCCTCTATAGACCAATACGATATCATGCACTTTTTCGATGGTTTCCGGTGTTGCAGTTTTTGGCCGTCTTTCACGTGAGTCTTCTTCGAGGGACGTACGACCACGTTTAAATTCAGCTGCCCACTTTTTAACGGTTGACATGGAAAGAGCAGATTCCCCTTAAACTGTTACATGTTGTTGCTGCTGCTGTCACACATTCATCAAAAATTCGGTAAAAGATTTTATAGATATATATCACTCTACAGCAGTGTCAACGTCGCGAGCGAAAATCACCTCTTGCCATGATTTTTCAGTTATTAGCTTGTTCATTTTTTCAAAGTTTCCTTTGGAGAAGTTCCAGTCCCTCTGCGTGTCAGGGTTACTAGGATATTTTTTTCTGAACTCAATGGACGCATTGTATTGTTACGAGTAAGCAAACATGATATTACAGGCTCAAAAGATCCTCTATATTTTTGATTAACGGATACTATCCCCTTTTATTTGTTAGCAGAAAATAGAAGTAACTAGTAACAACACTTTTAAAAGTGTCCTTGGAGGTTCTTGCGCGTTCTTGGAGAAGAACAGACAAGATCTCTATGGAGATCCTTTTGAGTCGAAACGTTTTGGAATGGACAACTAACTTCAACTTTTTGACTAATTAACCGACTCTTTGCCAATTCAAAAGTGTCTGTAAAGGGTTTAATTTAAAAAAATATTTAAGTTTGAGTTTGACAAAAGATAAATTAAATTGACAAACATTGATTCGACCTAAACCTTGTAAGCTATATTTTCATTTTCAACTTAAAACTTAGATCCATTTTCAACTTAAAATCCATGAATATTCCGTTGCTAAGTAGTAATAATTTCACCGTCCTCATTGCAATAATTTCAAGCTTCTACTACGAAATACTTGGCTCTGAAACTCCAATCGATTTAAATGAAAATGGTTGATTAGTATTCAAAAACTCAAATCATACCTGTATAGATGATCGAAGGGAATGAATATTTATGAAATCAAACTGTGAATTCAATAGAGCTACGTCAGTGAATGATTTTGAATATTAAAATCATTCAATAGATTTGTTCAAACTTTTCGTATGATTTTATTTAGTGTGTGCTTTACTGTTTTTAGCTATGTGAGAGTGAAGTCGTTGAATATAATTTTGAAAACAGGAAAGAAGAAGAATCTTTATTTACTGGTTTCAACAAGTTTACACAAGTTTTAAAACTAAAAAAATATTTTCTATAAATTCAAAAATATACCTATGTTATTAGTAACTCATCAGCGCACAGCAATAAATTTTGGTTGTCACGAAACCGAATTACCCTGATCTATTACCCTGTACTAGTTAAAAACTGTATTGTAAATGTACAATAATGTTGTTATTAATTGATATCAACGAATTTTCTAGACTATTGTAACAGAACAAACAATTACAACAGCCAACAGGTGACAGGAATACATGCAATAATTTGTTTTGAATAATTACGCGTTACAAAATACGGGCATTTAAAAAACCACAACATATTAGAAGCACGCTACTTTAGTAAACACTGTAATTTGAGTCCGTAAAATATATGTAATAAGTCAGTTATTACATTTATTTTATGATAAAATTATAATGCTCATAATAAAGATCTAAAGCAAGTTATATGAGACAAAACCTTGTCAGATATTAAACGTGACTACATTTTGCAGCTACAACTTTAAAGCCTTGGCTACTAACAATCCTAACAACTTATTTAGCACGTGCGTGAGAAAGAATGCTAATTCTTTCTTTATCTTTCTACATGACGTAAAAGTAAAGTTTCTAAAAGCTACAGTTTCACTACCCTACTTTCACAAACTCCACACTTTTAACACCTAAATATTCTAGTAACATTTCAGCGTAGAACGTAGAACTGTCGACAGTCGACATCGCCTGAAAAATGTTCCATTGGACTGTCAATAAGTGACCTCTAACAGTTAATCAAACCATCAACTGGACGAAGTGACTGGTGCGAACGCGTTATTGGTGGCAATAACTGTCAGATTGAGAACAGTGTAGACTGTGCTTTAAGGAAGAGGGGAGGATGTCATATGATTCAAAGTGAGGAGTAGGAGTTGAATAGTTGGCTCTTAGACAGATAGGCCGTAGGTTTTGCATAAGACGTTTGCTGGTGTTTTGATAAATTGTTATTACTCTAATAAGGCAAAAAGAAAATGATATTAAATTTTTCTAATGTACCGCTAAAACTTGCACTAAGTAATGGAAAACAATAAATTGTGTTGTTTATTGTGCTTTAAATTTTATACAAATGCAAATCAATCCAGGATCTTAAATATTCTGCCGGGGTTGCGAAGAAGTCCGAAAGGGAGATCGTGGCCCCCGGCAACATGGCAACTGAAGGAACACGGGTGGGTTTTAGTCAGTAAGAGTCTGACACACCCTCCGGTTCCGCCCAGAGCGGGTGAAGTTATTTGATAATTTCCCACCCAAAAAAAAAAGGATCTTAAATATTACAACACTTTATAAATAGCTAAATCCCAATGTGTACCTATGTCGACCAGAATGGGTATTTGTGATTTGTGTAACCTTATTACAATAGATTTCCCGCTGTTTGACGAGTGTCACGTATCGTCGCCATGTTCGGGCACATTGAAATCTATACTCATATCAATAGATATCATTGTTCGATACAACTCAACTACTCTTGTAGGATTTTTATAAAATATATTGTTTTTCAAGACGTTAGTTAATTGATTCAGGCGTGACCTTGCGGAAATCCATTATAAAATGATGATGTGGATATATTTAGTAACCTGTGTTGCCACACAAAGCAATGAGCGCAGACTCAGCTCAGCGCTCAGTGCTTGGTGTGGCAACACGCCGTGTTCGAGTTCGCGACAAGTCAATCGTCATCCTGAGGATGCCTCGTTGAGAGGTAAAACACGTGGCGATTTCTTTCAGGGTCTTTTTAAGACTCTTTAGAAATAGCTAAGCGGAACAGGTTACTAAATATATCCACATCATCATTTTCAAGACGTTGGTAGATCCTCTCCTTTTCATGTATAACTAAGTATATTTGTATCCTACTCAACCGTACGTATCCTCTCCAACTGATAGTTCTTCTAGTCTTCGTTTTAATCTTCATCGTAATTTCTGAAAACTAATAAAAGAACATCAAAGAATCAGCATTGCCATACAATATGGCAATGCTGCCAGCCCTTTGCCTGTTGACAGCGTTGATGCGGACGAATTTTTTGATACCCTACGATTGTTTCCGCTCCTTTCTTATATACATGTACCATCGAAGAAACGCATATCTATACACCGTAAGGACTATTTCTGCTTGCAACGCTCGGCCGATATAGTAACGTTTACCTACGAAAAAAAGGGTCGTGTGCAAGGGATATTGTATTCAAACTGCTTAGATATGCGTTTCTTCGATAGTACATATTATAAATATTATTTTAAGACTGTTAGCTCACATATATTATGTACATTATTATCTTAAAAAGAGATAATCATTACATGCTCCAACCAAGAGGCAATCATACTATAGCATAAATTATCAAGGTCGTTCATTTTTACAACCCATGGGAGAGGTAAAAATACAGCACTTAGTACGCCATGCCCATGGTATTGTATCGAATTTTTACATCAACATTTCTATAATTTGTTCAAAGAGCATCTGACGAAAATGTAAACAGATAACCAGAAAATGTACCTATGAATGCCAATTTGTACACTTACACTTTAAGTACTTATATTTGATTATTTGAATACTTAAATCCGAAATTCTACATTTAAATCACCTTAAATATTTATAATGTGAGATGTTTGTCATTTGACAATCGAGTTAATTTTAAAACCTCAATTTTCATTGAAGTTTTTTTTAATTACATTTAATAATATTATTCAAACAATAACTTTTAGAAAAAAGTAGCGAGTTAAATAGAGTTGAAATCTTCTAAATTCTCTCTAGTGACTGATTGCATAAGAATTTAACTTGAACAGGTTTTGTTTACTCTGTCGTCAAATACTTTTGGAACAGACTATAATTTTAAATAGGAATACAAAATGTAGGTAATACATAGTTTATCGATTGACAGATCCATCAATAACTACTAACTGTTGTAAAAGCCAGTTTGTAAAGGGTATCGCGTGCTTAGTAATATTAACCTTGGTCCGTGGGCAAAGGAAACGCTTAGCCACACTAAGAACGGCTAAATTTGAGGCTCGCCGTTTCCGAAAGAAATAGTAATATGTTCATTATGCAGTATTTACAGGTCCTCTGTTTTGTTTAGGGTTCAGTAGTTAAAATATCCTTTTAAGAAAAAAGTTATCAGCTTGTCATTTTCCAACGGCTTACCAAGGCATCTTCTCGTACCGACTAGGAAGAAACGATTTTCAATTTACAAATAGCTATGAGATAACATCACACCTATATTCCACGCAGAATTAGGCAGAGGTGCACCTATACACTCACATTTCGCCAGTTATGTTTAAGTCCCATGTAATATATTGAAACCTAACAATAGGGATGCACAGTTCACATACATTTCACAGTTGTTGTTTGTGTCGTCTTCCCAGACGTAGTATTGACTAACGTCAAACTTAGCCGCAGCCATACGCGTACTTCGACGAGGATCACGTTCGAAATACTCGATGATCTCCACGTCGAGCTCTGGCGAATGAACGGCCGATCGTACTCTGCCCTGTGCATGCGCTGGTGTCTTGAAATGCCCATGATTGAATAGCCGCTGTATCGTCGCTACGATCGTCCGGGCCTGTAGGACATGGTGGTTCGGAACCCCGCAAAGACGGAACGTCTCCAAGATTTGCGGCTCCGCGTAAACTTATAACTCCGAATTGAAATAACTGTAATGTCAATCCATTTTTGCAAATCATGATATCGCATTACGCGTCATACGACGATCATACTTGAATGCCGCTTGCGGCACTACAAGCGTGCTATAACCGATAGTAAAAGAATGCCTCTTTCGGCACTCTACACTAGTGATAGAATGCCGCTAGCGGCACTCTATACACTGCCTTTTAAAATTCAGTACATTTAAAATGTATAGACACACACATCATCTATATATAAAAATGAATCCCTATTTACCTTGGTCACGGCATCACGCGTGAACGGCTGGACCGATTTTACTAATTCTTTTTCTGTTGTGTTCGTTATTCTCAGGACAAGGTTTTAGGTAGGCGTAGGTAGGCATGTAAGTAGGTAGGTAGGTAGGGTAGATAAGTATGTAGGTAGGTAGAGTAGGTAGGGTAGGTAGGTAGGGTAGGTAGGGTAGGTAGGTAGGTAGGGTAGGTAGGGTAGGTAGGGTAGGTAGGTAGGGTAGGTAGGTAGGGTAGGTAGATAGGGTAGGTAGGGTAGGTAGGGTAGGTAGGG
This sequence comes from Omphaloscelis lunosa, assembly GCA_916610215.1. Classification (NCBI taxonomy): domain Eukaryota; kingdom Metazoa; phylum Arthropoda; class Insecta; order Lepidoptera; family Noctuidae; genus Omphaloscelis; species Omphaloscelis lunosa. Next base: position 17,999,295 of record OU744247.1, read on the forward strand.
TAGGTAGGGTAGGTAGGGTAGGTACGGTGGGTAGGGTAGGTAGGGTAGGTACGGTGGGTAGGGTAGGTAGGGTAGGTAGATAGGTAGGTGCGCCGTAGTTGAGTATTTAGTGCTACCCGTGCGAAGCCGGGACTGGCAGCTAGTCTTTTATAAATGTAAACTTGTGAATGTTTTAGTTAGTCCGTAAAAAAGGCGGCTTCCAACAATAATTCCGGCAAAAATAAAGCTATTCATACTTAGTTTTACTTCAATTGCTATGAAAGCCGTAAAAAAAAGGCGTAGGTGCGGCTCATTTATTCAAGTTATTTATGGAATGGTTTCAGTTGGTATGTAAATTAAGCCTATATTGACGTTTCTGTTTTAGTACTTGGATCTTAGATATAGCCTCAAGCCTCTTGTTCGTTTTATCTTGTTACTTTAATTTATAAATGATTAATATTATTTCCTCTATTACATTTTTTTTTGTAAACATTTAGTAATAGAAAATAAATATTATCTAAAGTTAGTCTTTAAAATGTATTATTAAGTTAACAGCACCACACATAAACTGCATCTTAACAAAACAATATACATTGATTGAAAACATAATTATAAAATCGTTATTTTAATACATAAACGGATGGCTTATCTGGCATAAATTTACGAATGGAACACCAATGTAAGCAAGATGGTTCTGCTTAAAAATATGATACCCTCGTTAATAAGCACATTTGAGTTCACGTATCTATGTGGAATCCTTATATTGTTATTACATGGCATACGTTTTGCACATTAAGATTAGATAGCAGATGCTTCGCTCGAGTGAATGGTTTTTAATTTTTGTTTCATTCCACATTCACATGACACACCGACAAAATTATATAGCAATGAACGTTCGCTCCTTTATTTTAATTTTGTTTATCTGTTCCCTCATCATTTCTAGACTGCTCATCATCGTTGGAAACGTCTTGATCGTCCGCTGGTTATAGGCTATGTGACGTCACATTAAATTGAATATAGCGCCCTCTAGAGGACATAAAGCCAAAACTATAAAAAAAAAATCTTTATGACGCTATTAGTGTCAAATGAAAGGGTTTAATTAGCACATTTCAAAAATATTTATATTAAACCCCAAAATAATTTAAATAAAAATAAAAGTTATAAAAACTAAAACAAAACTACGACAAAAAAGTCAACTGAAAAGGTATAAAATCCAGAGTCACACGTAATCTATTCGATTTATGCCCTAACACGTATGACTCCGGATTTTTAATTTGTCTCTCTTGCTTATACCTTTTTAGTTGACTTTTTGCCCCATAACCCTTGTACCGTTGCATGGATGCATGAAACAATATTGGGGTCGCTTAAACCCATAATCACAATGTTTTGTGTGCGTGCGTTTCATGAAGCGCTACCGTCAACAGCGATTTTTCACATCAAAAATAAAAGTCGGTTCCCAGCAATTATTTTTGTGCAATGTTACACAGTTTTATGTACAGAATGCGTAGTTGATGGGTCTTTTTACAACCTGTATTAAACTTCATCCTAAACGCTAACTCTTATTCAACAGGTAGACGAAAGTCACACTATCCCGTTTGGTACAATGAAGGTCCATCGTCACCACCACGGCATCCCGCTGTCCATGACCAACACGTCACTGCACTTTCCGCTCACCAACCTGCAGCTGTACCCCAACCAGACCGTGGAAATCACCTGTCTTAGCACCATCCCAAGTTACGCTAGCATGGGTGAGGGGTTCGCTGATGTGCAAAATAGTACTGTTACAGGTATGTTGAACAAATTTTTGTATGTATATCCTTAATTATTTTGGGGTAGTGTCTGGACATCTGGCCGCAATTCAATTGTGTGCCAACTAAACTTAAATTATGCGTTTGCTGTCTCTATATGGATATAAAATAAGAGAGAAACGAAATATCTACCTTCTATATTATGAGGATAATTAAAAGTATTAACAAAATCTCGGAAAATTGTACCTAAAATAAGTAATCTACTTATCTACTTATAATAGTGACAGCTTTAGACCATAACCGACTATTCTAAATCTTCTGATTTTTGCTTTTTGTTACTAAAATAATTTTAATTGAGTTGAGAAGCAAGTAGCAAGTAATTATTCTCATTTTATAAGCGTAACCGCACTACCACTACATAGTGCTGAAAATCTCTAAGAGAAATTCCAATTTCAAACTCCGATTTCATAAAAGAGTAGAGATGGCCTTGCCGAATTCTAAATATATTTTAATTTCAAACCTACCTTACTTATATATTTAATTATTTTATAGGCATATGCATTATTACAAAAAAATCCTTTGGAAGTAACGGTGACAATAACATTTATTATTTAACATGAAAATACACCTATCCTTGGAATTTTGCCCCACTGAAAATGAAATGCCAGAATGTGACTTTGTATTTTGTATTCAACGCATACTTTTCGCCGCTTGGGAAATAAAACAAGGATGTGTGGTAATCGATTAACATCACTCTTAATTCGAGACGTAATCAAAATTCTATCACGTGTGACAAATTCGAATTAGATACGTCACTGAGGGCATGTCAATATATCATACGTAAGAAGGGTTCATTATAAAAATAATACAGGTAACTCTTTATATTTTAACTTGTCTGAAAACTTGACTACACAAGGAGTTATTCATAAGCGAGCGTAATAAAAAATCTTTAGGAAAAATTCTAGCAAAAAACTTCAACCCGGGAATTATAACGGTTGAAGCACCCCTCAAAATTTAGTCCTGAGGCGTATGTAAGCAGAAATTCCAGGCAGGTTAAATTATCCACGTTTCCAGCGTAAAAAAATTCCCGTCATCATTTTTGTTTTAAAAACGTTTTTCTTTTTCAGTTAACGTGGTTCGGATCGAACCAGCGCCAACTCAGCTGCCCGTCAAAATCGTTAGTTCCCAACTAAATTTATCGGCTCGATGTCATGTAGAACGTGTATTGGTTGTTTTAGTCATATTTATGTGCCATATTTACTCTTAAACGTGGATGTGACTTGTATGTATATTGTAAAATAACATCTGTCAAATTTGTTCTCATGTAATAAAAGGTAACATCGACTTTGTAATGCCGCGTAGTAAATGTTTCATAAAGGTTGATCCATATTATTACGGGGGCAGGTTGGGCTAACGGGCGGTATTTCCTAATGGCTACAATTCGCCGCAGATTAAGTATGTTGCATTAAAACCCGCCGAGCAATAATATGTGGAAGGAAGCCTTTATAACGCTTGCACATCAACTCCTGATATTTGATATTCGCAATGTCGCCCCAAGCGAATGTTACTAGTACGTATTTTATGAGCTTAGTAATGTATAGTACGGTAACTGGGTACATAAATAGTTTGTTGGGAGGAGTTAATTGACTGTGGTGCTAAAATGCTGAAATTATTATGATTTCATGTATATTCAGAGCTATGTTTCTAGGAAATAAATGACGTATAAATCGGTGAAATTGAAGAGTTAATTTAGTTTTTCATTCATAATCCAAGGCATACAGACCACTCTTATTAATGTTTCTAAAATTTCGATCAATATTTTTATTTACTACTGAGAATACAGCGTTGATTGCGTGCGACTAATAACTTGTTTCGTGCGTTACAATTTGACAGGTGTTATAATAAAATTATGAAGAAACATGTCGATACTAATCTATTTTTAATTGGTGTAATACATCGTAAGGATTTCAGTAGAATATTGTTTTGATCCATTATTTTAAAAACACTTCCTTTCTTTATTTAAGCTTTAATAGCAACGCAACGGCTATTTCAAACAGACGTACCAATTTGAATAAAATACCTTTGTATTTACATTTAACAGCCCAAGCAAATTTTTCAGATAAAATGGTAATTTGACCAACAATTTCATTCTAATTTTCCGAACAATAAACTTTGGTAACAACTCAGTTGCTGGCAATAGTCACCCGAATTCGCTTAATCGCTGTTAAAATCTGTTGAAATAAGTTTAAATGTTGCGATTCCCTTTGCAAACAAATATTAATTTGATCAATGTTGTTTAAAATAAGGACGTTTAAAGTAAATCCCTTTAAAAAAAAAGGACCCGAGGCAACGTTTATTTGAATTGCCTTATCAAAATGGCTTCTCTTATGAATAATGGCAAGGAAGGATTCTGAAACTTTGCTTCCTTCATGCTGAATTTTGTAGGTACAGTCACGAGCACTAATATGTTTACAATTATTAACTTTTTTGAGTTATTTTCTCCTACTGTAATGGTATGTTGTTAGGAATATAGTATTTTGTAACCTACAGTCTCACTGTGTATAGAGCTTATGTCAAGTTGCAATCGTTAATCGAGATCGAGACAAAATCATTTTGAATTTTGCTAAGTGTATGTATATTTTTGTTCGCGACTATACACTAAATTTCAACGTATTTTAATACAGACTCTAAATGACGTTTTTATTAAACATCTGGTTAGTAAAATTCTATCTTCAAAATCTAAAACTACAACCCGTGTTTTATAAACGAACGTACACAGACGCATAAACTATACAGTGACCAATAAAAACAAGCTCTGGACGTTACTGGGCGCCAGCTAATAGCGTTATTTGACATTAAAAATACAGCGCGAATTGAACATAGACTAGATGTGAATTTTATATCAAACTTTATTGCCGTGTTATTTTTAACTGCACTTTTTAATTATGATCAAGCAATTTTGAAAAAAGAATGCACGACCAAATGTTTGTCCATTAATATTTTCTACAAGATGGCTGACTTTTTCGACGCGGTTTTACTTTTTAATTTGATCTTTATCGATGAGCTTCTCAGCGCTTCTTTATATCCTTTGTATATTTACCTTTAACTTATGTATGCGCAATTATGAGACTGAATTAGAAAGTTAGATATGTAAATGACCTGATTTGACACCCACCTATCAATTGCTAGACAGCCCATGTCCATTTTGTAATTTAATATAATGTAATGGCTAAGCCAGAGACAGTAAAAGCGTGTTAAGAGTCACTTAAATTATGAGTAATTGCGTGACTTTAAAAATGAATGCATTGGCTTTTGCATATCACTAGAAAACTATATCTAAACGTGAGTGATCTTCTTGTGTTTTCTAGTTTCTAAACTTAGATACTCTATGGAATTCTTGAACATAGACTCGTAATAAATAGTAAATAGAATCTAAATATAAACCAACACTAGATAACTGAAAATACTTTATATCCCAATCTCTGATATATTTATGTATTACTGTGTAGAGTAGAAAAATTATGTTAGGCAAGATGAAATTGATAAAGATTGTAAGTTGCTCTCAAAGTCTTTGTGATTTTACTAAGAAAAGTATAACTTCTTCTACGAGCTAACAAATTAATTCATTAGAATATCTGTTTTTATTTTATGAGTTTGATTTTAAGGAAAATCGTAACGTTGCAGACCTCTTTGACCTTGATTGACAAATCAATCAAATATATACTCATTCGTTGTAGATAATGTAAAAAAGATAAAAATGATTTGACACACATTGCAAAATCAATCGTTTTATATAAAAATCTCGACAAAGTGAAGTGAATTTTAATTAAAATGACAATGACGCTCGCGAGTACATGATATGGTGGATAAGACATCGTGCAATAAATGCCTCTATGTGGAACTTATCATCAAAACCACAGCATGTTATTAAAAAGCAATTAGCCTAGAAATTATGCTAACTAAGACGCATAGGGTAATTAGGCTGACGGTTATTGAATTATTATTCATGAAGCGTATGAATAATCTAAGGCGCTTCTTGTCTTATCTTCAGGATGCTGCAGCATTAACTCCGGTATAATAACAAAAATTTCATATATAATAATAAACTACGAGTATATTTGCACAAAAAATACAAAATAAAATACCCATAATAAATTTCACACAAAGCCGTGTTAAAGCTATGTGGGATACATAGTGCCCATTCCAGTTGGCACACTGTAGCCAACAGTCGTTGAGTAGTACCAATTAATATTAATATTCATAATTGGTATTTCATTTAAAATTGACATTAAAAAGAATAAAAATCATGATATATCAACACGACTAGAAGAAGGTACTTATACTATTTATTCTCAAATTCAATTTTGTTTTGTCAAAAGATTCATCAATTTGAAACGTGATTATTGCTCGTTTGAAAGCTTTACAAAATTAAAGTTAACGGTTTCACGTTTGAGCGTTATTTAAACAAAGATCTATTTTAAATTCTTCAATCTGCATCTGCACTTTATATTTCAGTAAGTATAGTGCTATCCACTCCCAGTAGTCGCTCCGTAGTGAAATCCGTGTTAGCGTTGACAAAGCCAAAGCTGGAGCGTTGTGGGACGTGTGGTGTTAGCCTGTGTCTGCATACAGTACACAGTGAGGTATACAACGCGTCGCCTAATGATCTAGCAATCATTGCACTCTCGATTGTATGCGGCCAGTATTCTAAGCGGCCGAATTTAGAAGTATTCTTGGAACATGTCTTTATTTAAAATACGAATACGTTTTTAAACCTCAAATAAAAAGGTTTGATGCAACAATAATGATCGGATTAAATGTCTACACGTTTCATGCACAGTATATGCATAATTTTCACATAAATTCAAGCCATATTTTTGCAAAGTCATTTGCATAAAACCATGTAGGAGGCATGTTGCACGATGGAATATTTTATTAATGAGAATATTTAGGAGCAATTGTGTAACAAAAACATATCATGATTAGTATTGAGTATTTATAAACGATTTTATAAATGTTGTCAATATGGAGAGGCTTACATATCGTTCGGTTCATATTGTAAATGTTTAACATTGATTAATTAACTGTATGTCAATGTTTTCTAAAGTCAAACTATAAGGTTATAGAAAACAAGATTAAATGTATTGTATAGATTAATGTGAATGACATAATTTTTGAACGTAATCTCGTAATTAGCAAAGCTTAAAGCGTAAATAAGGTAAATAAATTATAGTGTGTGTAAAACTTATAAAATGTAAGTAAATGCTAATTTTTGTAGGCTAATAACATTATGTGGATATATCAGTGGAAAATAATTATTGTGTTTATTCTTAATATTTTATTTACTTGTTTTATTCAATGTTAGTAATATCGAATTCCGTTTGTTGTTTATATTTCAAATGTAAATAGCTGATTTCCAAAAATACTGAGACATAATATGTTTGTGTTTTATGACGTAATAAAATAAATACCTACTTAAGTTACCTAATCATTAAAAAAAAACAGACAAGAAACAGGAAATGTGGATCTAAAACAATATAACTCTCTTAATTTTTGATAATATGACCGTACATTTAAAACTTCACTGATATAATTTTCAATCATCAAAACATTGAAAATGTTTTTTTATACTCCAACAGAAGTAAATTAGTTCTCGTTAAATACGAAACGATACCCCGAACGTCTGCTTTCCGAAGCGATGCCACAGGTCATTATCGGAATGATTCTGTCGATAGATGAAACCAATCACAATGGAGATTAAATTAAAGATTCCAATCAGTTCGCTATATCCGGGAATAAAATACACTCCCGGTGAATAATAGGTAGACAATTCTGTTGATTTAAAGATAATTAACAAAATGTTTATTTAAGAAAATGTTAGGGTGTGTTCACATCTTAAAAAGTATACATATTGTCGATACTATTTTGACTACAGTTGCGTGAACATTTCTCTCGTTACAGCCTCTAATCAAAATGAGTACGTGGTCATTATCAGTTTTCTTTTATTAAATATTTTTTGTATGATATGGTACTAATCTCACGTCTCCTTTTGTGGCTACGAACAATATACTTAAGTTAGAAAAAAAACAGCGGCGTACCACAAGCGTAAACACGACTAAACAAGCATAATATTTACATTCTGAGCAAACACTGATAAAAATTCCTCAAATTTTCCTTTCGCCGACGGTTTTGTTCAAATACGAATAAGATTACCACGATCACTGGAATATAAGTCAATTTGTCTGTCTCGAGCGATTCTCTAGTCTACGTTGTGAATGTTCACTCCTGTGACTTCACATAAAGTAGAAACTGCATTGAAATCAAAAGATAATTTACTGTATTTTCTATATTGAAGATGTAATTCATGCAGGCTATCGATGTCTTCCTTATTGCTATACACTCTTTATATAAACTTTAAGTCCTATTGTAAGTTAGATTTTATATCGTAATAGTTTTAATGGACTCATTGAGATACCGGATTCCTTTATCCAGCACTCCAATTGCGTAACACACTTTCTTTCACAATCCGAAGGGTTTTTGAAAATGTCGAATCCATTGCTTCATAGGTTTGTAAAATTCGTCAGCTCAACAACGCAAATAACGGAATGAACGTGGCTGAATTGCCAAAATGAAAGGCATTGTGATTAATTGCCATTGTATGTGTGTTACGCAATTACTCCGCTGTCATTGTTGCTTGATAGTGATTACCAATAATGAGTGTTGTCAATTACGCATTCTTATAAACAAAGAACATTGCGTAGTGATATGTTTTATTATTCATATCATTTACCCTCCCTCTAGGATAAACTTGTATAATATATAAATGACAGATGTATATTTCGAATGTAATTAATTTGTGAAGATATTTTAATCGATTCACTCTAGCTGACAACCTAACTTTCTCGACAACTTAAGGGTTCAGAAATATGACACGGAGACGCTAACACACTGTTTTAATATCATACACTGTTTAATAATCTGCTCTCGAATCGTGAGAGTAAGACAGCTGTTAAGTAAATCAAAGATGTAAAATAACACCACTAACCCAATAACAAATCATCAGTGATCGGAGTGCGTAGATTGATTTTGGGACCGGGGGATTTCAATGAACTAGCACGAATTTATTAGTATGGATATGCCTCCGGGATTCCGGGATGGGGAAATTATTAAAATATTTTTAAGGAATTTCAAATATTGTAATGAGTAGAATAAAGAATACGTCAATATGAATAAGAAATATTTAACCCTTTTGCTATTATTGCATTGAATGCGAAAAAATATTAAGAAGTATAAAAAGATATTTTTATTCATTTATTCAAGAATTGTAACAATTACAAGCAGCAGACTTACAAGATATAACGACTAAATTAGTCATATTATGTAAGTTTCGAATGGACGCACAACAGTAAGATTCACTTTATTACTTGATAAATAAGAAAAAAACAATTTTAAATTTATATCCATTCTATTAATTTCTAATATATAAGGATGTTTTAACTACTACAGTTTAAAAATCCTTACTTTTACAATATTTGATTCAATCCCGTAAGTACCAAAATGAAATCCCGGAAAAAAAGCTTATCCATGTTATGATTTCTATGAGTATTCATGATGCGAGTACGTAAAATCAATCTGCCTACTCCGATCACTGCAAATCATACACTCGTCATATTATTTTTACCAATTAAACGAAAGATACGTTTATTCTCCGCGGAATTTATTCGAGCCCTTGTAACGCACTGGGTAGTTTGACTGCTTCAGACTGCCGTGTCTTTGAACCGAACAGCTGTAACTCAGCCGTTTTGACAACATTAGTTACTGTACATAAGATTGGATGACGCGGTTTCCTTGCCCAGTGCGTGTCTTATTCCTTCTAAGTTTACATCAAACACTTATGTGGAGTTAGCTGAGCCGATAGTAATTAATGAATAAATGTTATTATATCGTGTGTTTCGTGTAACAATCTGTTGCGCTGAATTTGTATGAAAAATTATGTCTAATATTTACAAGATGTGAAATTTTATCTCTTTATAATATAAATGTATTACACGTTGGTTTACACATAATGATTTGTTGTTTTCTTTGTCCCTGTAGCCTTGAAACTTTAGTATCTGAATTTTTAGGACGTCAAAGTTTGAAAAACTCTACGTTGCTTATTTAATTTATATTCTAGCTTAAAACAGGGTTCCATTGCCTTCTGGAATCTGTAAGTCCCTGGTTTTAGTTCACATTCCCTTGAAAATTTATCTTACGATTGTAGTCGACTGACGACTTTTCAATTTGCTAAAATAATACGGATTCATTATACAGTTTTCATAATGGAAAATGAAACAAACATAATGGGTAGTATTTGCACAGCTAATTAATTCATGTTATAATGCACATTTGTAAAATGTTTCAACAATTATATCGTGCATAGTTGCAAATTAAATCAAACTAGCTAAGCATTTGATTTTTTTTTTTTTTTTTTTCTGTTGGGCATCTCGTAGCTGACCTCTGAGGTCATGACTACTTAACCGGTCAATCCTGTGGTTGCCTTAAGCTGCTACACTCAAAGCCTCCAGCCAGGGGCATATAAAACTAAGCTAAAAAGCTAGGTGAACGCTCGCTAAGGGCACCCCCTGTGGGGTACGAGCCTCGGCTTAGGGCGTCACCGGAGGGAGGACATCAAAGATGGGACGGGCTGGATCAAGGTTTTGATCATTATTATTAATCGGGGAATTTAAAGCTACGTGCACAGCCGAAACCACTGCTGGCACCTCGTTATCGAGCAAGGGTCGGGGAGGAGTATCATTTACTCGGGGGCGCGGACGCGATCGCAAAGGACCTCGACGGCGAGGTCGGAATGACGGGAGGCGTCTGTATTTGTGTAGAGTGCTAGTGGCCCTATTGCTCTCCTGGAGGAGGGTTATGGGGTCATCTGGGTCGGTGAGAATGTGCCTAGGACGGCGGGTACGGCTAATCCTACTTGGGACATAACTGGCGGCCTCGACAACCAGAGGGTTGCGATGTTTGACCGCGGAATCGAAGTAACGCTTTGCAAGGCGTTTTAGAAATTGGTGGATCGTGGGAATTCTAAGGTCGAGATGGAGACTCTCGTTCCTAACATACCAGGGGGAGCCTGTGGCCCTACGGAGGAATCGGTTTTGGAGCGTTTGCAACCTATGGATATGATGGGGTTTTGCATGAGCAAAGACGGCACCCGCATAAGTCATGATGGGACGAATACACGCTGTGTATGAATGGAGCCTACCGAGAGCGAAAGCGGCTCGCGAACGAACCTTCTTTATGTGCTCAGCGAAAGTGAGATGGTGGTCGAGGAAAACACCTAGGTATTTGGCTCGCTTCTCCCAAGGGATCTGCTTACCGAACATAGTGAGAGGTCGGGGGAGGGGGTCTCTAAGCCTTGTGCGCGGTTTCGAGAAGAGAACCGCTTGGCTTTTTTCGGGATTGACTTCTATGCGCCACTTTCGAAACCAGGCAGCGAGTCGATTGACTGCGCCTTGGAGAGTGTGGGCGATATTTTCGGGGTATCTAGACCTAAAGTAGATGGCCGTATCGTCTGCGAACAGAGCGAAGTGCGCCCTTCTACCTGGGTTTGGAATATCGCTAGTATATAATATCGCGTGAACATGAGGGGAGCTAGCACGGAGCCCTGAGGGACTCCTGCACGAATGGGGCGGGGAGAGGAAAGTGCTCCTTCAATGCGATAGCGGAATACGCGGTTCGATAGATAGTCCCGTAAGATGAGTACGAGACGATCCGGCACACCGAGTTGGTACAGCTTGTATAATAAGCCGTTGTGGCAGACTTTATCGAATGCTTTCGCAATGTCGAAGAATACTGCACCCGTCAGAGAGCCGCGTTGGAAACCATCGCTTATGAACTCAATGATGCGGTGGGCCTGATGCACGCTAGAGTGCTCAGTTCGAAAGCCGAACTGTTCGTTGGGGATGAGGCCCTTAATCTCGGCGAATAAGCATTTGAATGCAAATACAAAAGAAATACGTGTTCGCTCTGTGGCGCAAGTAGTGCATAGACAAACTGGTGAAAAAACTAACACCATTAAGTATTCCCGTCTTCTTTGCGATAACACAGCGGACGAAGCTACTTCGCCAGCCATTCTAAAATATCAGTTCACTCAAGGCAATTTTAAAGAATAGTAAAAAGTTCGTGTTCGCAAACTACGAAACTGTGGTTTTCTGTTGATGATATTTTTTATATGGCAAGACAAGATGATATTTCCATTTTCAGATAACTGACGACCTACCTACTGAAACCTTCATTTCCTTATATATAGATAATGATGGATGTAGGTATCTGTTTATGCCTACGGGGTTTGCCACGGGAGTTACCGCGACACTTGATTGTACGAATAAAAGACACTGACTTGACTACTGTTATATACTTATTTATTTCCGAAAAAGGGTCCCACGAGTAAACAGGAGCACGCGGATCGGCCAGTGCGCAGTAACTGGCGATCGCCCATGCATACTTCTTTTTCATACTGCGAAACGCTGACGTATATACATTACATTCATACTTACATAACATTCATACTTACATTGTCCCTACATTACTCCCCCCAGATTTTACATATATTTTCTTAATTTTAAAATCTTAACACTAACATGTCCTTTAAATAATTGTACCACATGGTCACATTATCATTTAGTACGTTACAATGTTGTTTACTAAGTTGCACTGTTCACTGCTTATCATGCGTCATGGAATTCTATTACACTGTTCCATGAATGAGTGTCGGGTGTCTGGTTATGCATAACTAGCTTGCTGTGGCTGCGGCCGTTGTGCTGCATTCCAAGCATTTGTCGTCATCATTTTATTTATCCAATTTTTGATACGATTGCGACAGTACGTGACGACCCCAAAGAATATTATAATCACCATGAAAACCCCTATTATTGTTATTGTCATGTTATATTTATATGCTTGGGCTTCCACTGCGCCGTTTTGGGCAATTATCACTTCTTCCTTGCTGTATGTTTTTCCCATTGTAACTGTGATTTATTTTTTTAACACTGTGTACTTGTCGCCACTAGACTTGTATTCTTATTAACTTTTCTTTTTCTATACTGCGCATGTGACCTAGTGATCAGTGCAATTTGGCATTCTTGCATTTATATTATTGTGTGTTTTACTTTTACAATTATACATATTTTGCAAAATATGTCGGTCATTTTTCTGCAATACATTATGTGCTACATTTTAATTTGCGGACACCAGTTTTTCAAGGGCCGACTTGAAATCGTTGCTATACCATGGTCAAAATATATGTTAAGGGTTGTTGCCATAAGGACCTACTCTGCTATAAACATAATAATCGCCCCTTGGGGTGCACAGTATTCCTTATGACAACGCCACTAATAGATTACTTACATAAATACTGTTACAGAATTCATTCTTAGTATAGACACATTAATAATACAGCCATCGTATACATTCTTAAGATTGCCCTTAATTAATTACTCATCGTTTAACGTTATTGTACCTTGTCAAAATAATTTGGGACCTGATTGTCGTAGTTGCATACCTATTTTTAACAATTAAATCGTTCTGGTAATTTGACTGTACGGCCACTTCTGGTTTTTAACTTGTCATTACATTTTTCATTTTTATCTTCAGTAATGTTGCTTTTATTACTAACAGTGGTCGTTGTTTGGGACTTTTCATTAACGTTTGGCTCGCTTGTATCATTGTTTGTAACCTCGGACTGAGTGTTCATGATAAACGCTGGTTTTAACCTATCGATTGATATGTTAACATTCCTATTTGGTAACTGTATCTTAAACACCTTTCCTTTTCTTTCGATTACACGGTAGGGTCCATCATATGGTGGTGTTAAGGGTCGGCTAACTGCATCGTTCCTAATAAATACGTGATCGCACTTATTTAGTTCGCTATGCACAAATATTGTTCGCGAGTCCCGTATTTGTTGTGAAACCGGTTTTATGTTTTTAATGTTATTTTTTAAATTGTCTAGAAACGCGTAATCCCCTGCCATTCGGTTGTCAGGTATGTCATAGAATTCCCCTGGTAAACGGATTGTTTGCCCGTAAGTATATTCTGCAGGGCTCACGCCATTATCACTTCTGCCTACGCTGCGTAACCCTAATAAAACGGTAGGCAGTTCATCGTACCAACTTGTGTTCTCTGTGAGGCGTGCTTTTAATGCTTGTTTCATACTCCTATGCCAACGTTCTACTATTCCATTGCTTTGTGGTCGATATGGGCTACTTCGACTTCTTTTGACTCCTAAAGTTTTCAATAGTTCGTTAAATAGGTTACTTTCGAACTGACGGCCCTGGTCGCTTGTTAGTCTCTCAGGGGCGCCAAAGCGTGTGATCCAATTATTATAAAATACTTTTGCAACCGTTTCTGCAGTAATTTCCCTGACTGGAATGGCTTCTGGCCATCGTGTAAACCTGTCTATCATTGTTATTATGTATCTGTATCCGTCCTTTGTTATTGGTAACGGTCCTACAATGTCTATGTGTACGTGCGAAAAGCGTGTTGCTTCTGTGAACGGTTGTAGTTCTGATGCTGTGTGTCTACCTATTTTTGCCTTTTGGCATTGAATACAGGTTTTTGCCCACTGCCCTACGTCGCGATTTAGCCCGGGCCAAAAATAACGTTGTGCTATTAGTTTGCGAGTTGCTCTAACACCCGGGTGGCTATTCTCATGTACCGATTTGAAAATTTCCTTTCTATAACTTTCAGGGATATATGGTCTGCATACACTAGTTGAGTTTTCACAGTAAATAGCCTGTTTACTGTTTGGAATGAATATTTTTTTAAGAATAATATTGTCATTCCTTACAGTTGATAATTGCGTCAGTTCTGTATCGCATTCCTGTGCTACCGCTAGTTCCGAGTATTCAACTGACTTGGGGCATTGTATTGTTTCAATTCGAGACATTGTATCAGCGATTTTGTTGGCGTCGCCTTTTACGTACCTTATATCCGTTGTGAATTCGCTTATGAATAATAACTGCCTTGTGCGTCTTGCTGTTTCCGAATTGCTCTCTACTTTATGCATAGCGTATGTTAACGGTTTGTGGTCTGTATAAATGATTAGTTCCCTGCCTTCAAAAAGATATCGGAAGTGTTTTATGGCCATGAAAATTGCCGTTAATTCTCTGTCATAAGTGGAATATTTCTTTTGCGCGTTGGTAATTTTTTTTGAAAAATATCCCAATGGCACCCACGACTGTTTTACCCATTGTTCTAACACTCCGCCTGCGCATGTATCTGACGCATCCGTCATCAACGCTAGGGGCACATCCGGTACTGGATGTGATAACATGACTGCCTTTTTTAAATTACTTTTGCATTGCTGAAAAGCCTGATTTGTTTTTTCTGTCCATATTATTCTTGTTTTATCATTCTTTTTAGCACCCTTTAGAAGTTCATTTAATTCTACTTGACACGCTGTCGCATTCGGGATATTTGCCCTATAGAAATTGATCATACCTAGAAACTTTCTTAGTTGTTCTATAGTTTCAGGTCTCGGGTATTCTACTATGGCTTTTACTTTATGTTCTAACGGTTGTATTCCTTCCGTTGTAACCTTGTAACCTAAAAACTCTATTTCCGTTTTTCCGAATTCACATTTGGACAAGTTGATCGTGATTCCATATTTCCGGAAACGTTGGAATACTTGTTCTAAGTGTTTCTTATGTTGCTCCATATTATCGCTAGCTATGATTACGTCATCGATAAAATTAAAAAGAAAATCTAGATTTTTTAATACATCATTATTCATATATCTTTGGAATGTTTGGCTTGCATTTCTTAGCCCAAAATTCATACGGGTAAATTCATATAGTCCAAATGGCGTAATCACTGCTGTTTTTTCTACGTCTTCCGGTGCAATTTTTACGAAATGGTACGCTCTGTTTATATCTATTTTGCTAAATACTTTCTTACCTGCTAGTATGTATGTGAAATCGTGAAGTCTCGGCACGGGATAGCGGTCTGGTTTGGTGATTGCGTTGAGACGTCGATAATCACCAACCGGCCTAATGTTGCCATCCTTTTTTTTTACAATATGTAATGGACTGGCCCATTCGCTCTTTGACGGTCTACATATCCCCATTTCTTGCATTAAGCTAAATTCTTTTTTTACCTTGTGATATCTATCCGGTGGCAGGGCCCTCGCTCGTGCATGTACCGGTTTTCCCGTCGTCTCGATGTGGTGATACACGTCGTTTATTGACACACGATCTAAATTCGCGAATGACACGGGTTTGGTGATGTCTGGGAATTCCGATAATAACGCATGAAATGGATGGTTGCTGTCCACTGTGTTTACAGAAGGTTCGTTACAAGATACAATTTTTCCAAACGTTAATAAATTGGTCACCTTATCTATTAGCTTACGTTCGTTTACATCTACCAACAGATTATGATATTCTAGGAAATCTGCACCTAATATTGCTTGATTGACGTCCGCGATAATGAAAGTCCAACGATACGGTCGGCGGAGTCCCAGATTTAAGTTACAGGTTTTAGTTCCATAGGTTTTAATTTCACTGTTATTTGCCGCGAATAGTTGGTAACTCTCACATTCACCATATAACTTTTGTTTACGTGACACTGGTATTACAGATACGTTGGCACCCGTATCTACTAAAAACTTTTGTCCATTTTCTTTGTCAAATACACTAAGACGATGGTTTTTGCTTGGTACGAAATCGCCCACCGCTACTGATTGTACCGCATTTAGTTTTCCGACGGCGTTTTCCAAGCACAGGGCTTCTCGCAATTCCTCGCGTTGTTGCGGTATCTGAAATGCCATCTGCATAGCCAGTCGGGATCGTTCGGTGTCCTCGACCTGGATCTTGTCCTGTAGCCACCCTGGCCGCGTCCTCGTCGAGATGCACCACGACGATGTTGGTTCACCTCCTCTCGGATTGATGCCACCTCCAGGTTGAGCTTTTGCATTTCCGTGAGTATCTCATTCATCGGAACCTGGCTGCTGCTGCTTCCCGCATTTGCTGTTGTTGAGACTTCCGCTATGTCCCCACCGCGTATGTTTTCCATTACCTTGTCTGCTATATTTGCTAGGTAATCTAACGTTTGGTCCTGGCTGACTGTTAGGACTGCTCGGGCAGAGGTTGGAAGACGAGAGATCCACAAGTTGCGTAATGTATCTTCTGATGTTTTTGCGTTGCGACCTAATTCGCGCATACGTCGCAATAACTGTGTTGGCTTTTGCGTTCCTAGTTCCATCTCGCTTACAAGTTTTTGGAACTGCCTTTCGGCACTCTCTTCGAAAACGTGTAGCAGTCGCTCTTTTAATGTTTTGTACTTATCTGTTAGCGGAGGAGACAAGACAATATCGCTGACCTGCTGTAATGCTTCCCGATCTAATCTTGCAACTACAAAGTCGTATTTAGCTTGATCACCAAGCTTCTGCGGTGCTAGCACACTTTCCACTTGGGCGAACCACATCCTTGGCATATCGACCCACATCATCGGTACGCGTGATGTTACCGAGATATTTGCTACTTCTGCTGCGGCCGCGCCACTCAACAATCCCGGTGGCTTGTGTTCTCCTGCCTCTGGCATCCTCACTGGGATTTGAGCCATCCTGCAGATTTTTTTTTTTTTTTTTTTTTCGTGACAAACCCTCAATTACGCACTCTTCTTGGTTTTGATCCGAAATCACGTCGGGGTCACCACTGTAGGTATCTGTTTATGCCTACGGGGTTTGCCACGGGAGTTACCGCGACACTTGATTGTACGAATAAAAGACACTGACTTGACTACTGTTATATACTTATTTATTTCCGAAAAAGGGTCCCACGAGTAAACAGGAGCACGCGGATCGGCCAGTGCGCAGTAACTGGCGATCGCCCATGCATACTTCTCTTTCATACTGCGAAACGCTGACGCATAACATTCATACTTACATTGTCCCTACATGGAGGTATACTGAATATCATAATTTCATTATGAAGGTCGAGAAGAACGACGCTGTTAAACAAATTTTACTTCCTTATCTTTCAAAAGTTTGAGACAAATTTCGATATTCTCTTAAAGGCTAACTAACTCATAATTTCAGCCGGAAGACATCCACTGCTGGACATAGGCTTCCCCCAAGCACCGTCACTTTGACCGGTTCTATACTTCTTGCATCCAGCGAATTCCTACGGCCTTCACTAGGTCATCGGTCCACTTTGTACCCCGTCTACGTCTTCCGATACGCGGTCACCACTCCAGAACCTTTCGGCCCCATCAGCCATCTGTTCCGCGAGCAATATGCTATTGACTGCCACTTAAGTTTGGCAATTCTTCGGACTATGTCGGTTACCTTGGTTCTCTTGCGGATCTCTTCATTTCTGATTCGATCACTTAAGGAAACTCCAAGCATAGCCCTTTGGGTAAATTTCAGCCTTCTAATGAGGCCCAATGTGAGTGACCACGTTTCAGTGCCATAGGTCATCACTGGGAACATGCACTGGTCAAAAACTTTTGTCTTAAGAAACTGTGCTATATGAGACGAGAAGATAGTACCCAGTTTCCCGAACGCCGCCCAGCTGAGTCGGATTCAACGATTGACCTCTTTGTCGAAGTTAGACCTACCTAACTGGACAGTTTGTCCCAGGTAAACATAATCGTCCACAACTTCGAGGGTATTAATCTGTATTATTTTTGACAATTTCTATACAATTTTTCTACTTACATTCTAAAACCTTTATCACACGTGTGTAAAATTTCGAAAGAGTTATTATTATTTAACGAATGACCTATATCTATTAAGTGTTGAGCAAAATGGGATTTTTCTGGATAACTGTTCCTGAACGCTGCAATATGTTCCTTATATCTTGTCTGAAAATTACGACCAGTTTGACCTATGTAAATACCATTACAATCAACGCAATGTAACTTGTAAACACCTCATTTTTTATGGTTTTCTAATAGATCTTTTCCGTTGCAAATCTGTCTTAATGAATTATTTGTTTTAAAAGCTACCCTTAATCCATTTCAAAACAAAGCTTTTGAAACCCTATCTCTTATTGACCCTAAGTATGTCAAACTACCTAAATATTCATGTGGTCTTTCTGGAGGCAGTGGGTACAAAAGTGAACGAACTATGTCGCTAACTTTCATTTGAATTAAATCATCAACCATTTTATTATTATTTCTTATTATAGTTGAGAGTAACGGATACACCGTTACTCTCAACTATATGATAAATAATGTTAAGTTCTCTGTTATAATTATCTCGTGAAAGTGGTACTGACATTAATTAATCTATGAGTGAAACTATGATAAGCTAACTAATAAACTAGTTAATTAATCATAAAAAATCACAAAAAGAAAATCATATTGCCGTGACTATAAATAAACAAGCAGTTCAAAACTCCAAACGATGTCACTTAACTAAATCAAAAGCTCTAAGTAAGAGTTAACAGACTCTAAAACAACTTAACCGACGGACGTTTTAGCTACAAAATGAAGAAACAAAAGGGCTGAATTGTATTTTAACTAAATAGCTCTTTTAATGCAGACAGTAAAGAACATGGCGAGAGAGAAGTTAATAAAATAGGTAGAAAGTTTCCGCGACCCATTTGACGATAAACGTTTGTCGACCTACGGCCGTTTACAACACCCGAGGGCTTAACTCATTATCCAACTTTTAAAACGAGTGTACCACTTATACAGGGACAGGCCTATTAGAGAGAAAGGCACATTTCCAAGGAAAAGTTTGATAGCCTACATTAATAGTTTGCGAAATAGCTCGCGTTTAAGAGCTCTCAGGATGCTTGAAAGAAATAAATCCAAAACAATTGAGAGTCGAACAGTAAAGTTGTTACTTTGCGTCGTTAACTCGCGTTCGGCCGACCTTCATCGACGACCGTCCCGGCAGATTTGAACTGATATAAACACTCGTATTTTGTGAGATTTGGTCTATAGGATAATGCGGGGGATCAGTCAAGCGGAGGGCAAATTGCGCCTTTTGTTTTTATCCCTCGGCTCGACTCGGAGAAAATCTTGTTATAGACCTACTTACCTACTGTTATGGACTTTTTATATCCACTACGCACCCATGTGGGCCGACCAATAACTCTATTTATATTTGAACATTGCAAAATATCGAATGTATCAAAGAAGGACATCGAGTTTTCCGAGAAGTGTATTAAAACGCAATAGAGCGACGGCTTTGCCTGCTAACAAAGTAGCTCATAAAAAGTTACGCTCATGCTCCCTATTCTGAGTTAAAGACATACCTACTCGATCGAATGAGAGCCATCATGGATAATGTTTGCTCAAATTTTCCTGATACGTTGCTCAATTTGGTTTCTGCTCAAATCATATTGATGATACACTTTATGTTCACAGTTCAGTGTTAAACTTTAGTAATTCACCTGCAAATATTGGCTTAGCTAGACTAAGACCTATTACTGAAAAAAAAACCTAAGTAATTTCCAGCGTACTATCAAAAACAAAACTGTATTAGAATATCGAAAAGAAATCTAAACTTCCCAAATTCCGAGGAAAGTCTCAACAACTTTTATATTAAACAAACGTATAGGAGAATATAAGAATATTGTTTATCTTATATTTTATAATTTGAGATCGAAGCAACGCGGTTCGAATTTCAAAATAGCTTTTTTCCAGACACAAAGCCAATGATTACTGGCTGACAAAACATGCGAGTGATTGCATCTTATTTGATTTACCACAGAGTGCCAATAAGTGAACTGAGTCGGGAGATTGGAACGAGGCAGCTCTAGTTTCTTTGGAATCAACGTTTTCTTTTAAATAAAGCTTAATGTAGTGATGCTTATTTATATAAATTATTGGGGCAAATAGTTTTTATAGAATGTTATGCAATAAGTTATCTTTTGATGAAGAATGGAGGTCAAAGAAGAAGCTCAAGCAGCGATGAAAAGGTGAAAAGTTACCAAGGTGGAACCTACTGCCTAGGCAAACGTCAACGTCATCATCTTGTACCGTTAGAGAAATTAATTGTATATCAAACTAGCTTCTCCCCGTGACTCTGCCCGCGTGAAATTTATTGATGTAACATAAAATATATCCTATGACACTCGGCAATACTGTAGCTTTCCATTAGTGAAAGAATTTTCGGAACCGGATCAGTAGTTTCGAAGATTACCCCCTACATACAAACTCATAAATTTTACCTTTCTATAATATTAGTGTATATCGATACACTACGTAAATTTTCCGTGTTTTAGCCAATTTATACAACTGTCGAAGAATAACAGTTGTCATTTGAATATATGTTGTCTATTAGCTAAACAATTAATTTCCCTCGCTTTACATCGTCATAAAACTATCATATTGATGATGCACTACAAGATGAAAGTCAATAAGGTAAGTACAAATAAAAGATCAAAACAAATCCAAAAATAATCTGTAAGACTGTGATCACTAAACGTTACGAAATCACTTCTGGACATAGGTTTAATTCTAACGTAGAGCTGAACGTCTAATTGGATTTTTCTGTTGCAAAAATTCTCTGCTCGGGATATTGGTCCGATTAATGGCCATGGCCCCCGCACATGGAACCAGAGGATTAAGATTATTGAATGTACTGCAAGCACCAATGGCTCCATTACTCTTTAACTTTGACTTTATTGGGATTGTCGCCTGATATTGTTGATTTTTTAAGGTTCCGTACCTCAAAATGAAAAAACAGAACCCTTATAGGATCACTCGTGTGTCTGTCTGTCTGTCTGACCGTCTGTCAGAGCTAAGTTACTCCAAATCTAATGGACCGATTTACTTATTATACAGTATGTTAATTAACGAAAGGCGTTCCCGTTTACCCGCAACAGTATGGCATCGATACATGCTAAAATAAATATTACCATTCAAAAGCAAAATGTTTTTATATTTTTTTATAGTAAAATATTCACAAAAAATATTAAATTTTTACGTAAAAGAAACACTCTGTACACGCGCATTTGTATTTCAATGTGGAAGTATGGCAATGTCGCAACAAACTTATGAATGACGACTCGCGTGTGCGGCGATTTATTGATGCGCCTAGCCCCGCCCTCGCCCCCCAATATCCACCTTATTTTATTCGAAACTAAAAATAGCGACGTTGCCGGTTTGGGCAGCGCGAATACGCTAGGTACTACCGCGCTACTGTTTTGATTTTAAACAGGACGTTTCAAATTTATTTTCATTTATTTTATTTTTTTCATTCAATTTTTTTATACTTATTTTTCTATGCTGATATTTTTATTTCAATGTATTAATGATATAGATTAACGTGTTTAAGGGAACGCCCTCTGTTATTTAACATACTGTATGTATTTCTGTGACCCAAATATGAACATGTAACGTAAATATATGAATTTTGAATATAGGGGTCACTTTTAGGGGCTAAGAAGAAAATTAAAAAAAATGTTTTGCTAACAGTACCGTGTGACATATCAAATGAAAGGACTTGTTGCGAGGATCTTAAAAATATTTTTTATATAATTTTAAAATAAATAATTTTAAAGATTTTTAAGAAATTCGACGAAAATTGACCATTCCCCCCTTATCTCCGAAACTACTGGTCCTAAAAATACATAATATAAGCCATATTATGTATTTTTTTCAAAGTTTTAGATTACAGTAAAACCTAGAAGAAGTATATGGTCTTAAAATAACATGGTAAATCTCTCAATATTTTGCGTACAAACTCACATTTGCAGTTGGAATGTATGGGAGAACATGTATTTCAACTACAATGTTAATTTTATATTTGGGGTAAATTCATCCTAGTTAGGATGAATTTAACAATGAATGGTTCCGTAGCTACGGAACCATTCATTGTGCGTAGACCGACACGCACTTGGCCGGTTTTTTAAAGGTAAATTTCACTTTCAGTATCGTGATAAATGGCTGGTGATGCCTGGGCCGCCACTGCTCTCACCGCGCCTATACGCAGCGAATAAACCATAGTTTTTCACGGCAAGAAAAACGTGTGTGTACAAAGGTCCTTAAACTGGCTTGCTATTGGAATGAAAATTGTTCTGTATCTGAAAAAATATATAACTAGTATCTACATAGCTAACACGGGACATACACGGTCAATCTCGCAATCCGTATCTGTGGTAAATAAATGTACTTTCTTTCTTTACCGTATATTGTTGTAAGGTTTACTGCCAGTCTCAACCTTTGAGGTTAAGTCCACCTGGTACTTATAATATCCAAAAAAAAATGAGTTAGGCGCAGTTCGAGCCCGCGCCGCAGAGTTTTGTGAAGACGTGTGGTGAAATAGTAACAATTTTTTTTATACCATAATCAATCTATCTGTAATCTTTCCACTGCTGGGACTAAAGCTCTGTGAGATGGAGTGGGCCGATGTTATTTAATATTTACAAAAAGTTACAAAAAAAATCTGTTTATTGCATTCGTAATGATGCCAGCTTTCAACGATTGTGATATTTTTCAGTTCTGAGCAGAATTACGGCCGATAAGAGACGACATCTTAAATTTGCAACAGATTTTCTTACGTTTTCTGATACTGCCGTTGCTATTGTATTTGCTTGGCACTAGATTTTTTAAGCTCATTGCATTCCAAATGATGCAAGCTTTTTAAAATTGAGATTTTTTTAAATTTCTGAACAGATTTACAGCCGATAAGAATCTTTATATGAAATAATTTTGCTATTGTCAACTTCATATGCATTTAACCCCTATTTTGCGAAATATTTTGTTGTATATCTTTAGGTCCTGATAGTCCATTGTCAACTCTTGGGAACGATACTAGAATCACCGTTTTAGCTGAACATATTTTTGCACTAAACGATTTGGAATTTCGACATATAGTGAAAAATAGAGGGTCGCGCGCATGCGCCTGCCCTCACGATGTGACGTTATAGGCAAATTATATCCCGCTTTAAAATTGTTATAAAAATGACCTATCTATTGCGTGTTCAACCATTACCGTGGCAATAAAAGTCTCGTAGTTATTAGCGATTGAAATCTAATATGTTTTTGCCGGTCAGAAATTTTGAACGTGCGTGCTGGTAGTACACGCTTAGCATGACCACAATAGAAACCGGTTTTTTCGACGACATAATAGACAAAATGACAGATAAACAATCACAATCTATCATTTTGTCTATTCTTCCGTCGACAAAACCCGTAGAAAACCCGTTTCTATGGTTGTCATGCAACGCGTGCTGTACTCCGACCGAAAAGACGTTTTCACGTCAAAAGAAAAAAATATGTTATGCGTATACTGTTTGTAAAGGATGAACACCAAAAGACCACATCCTAAAGAATACCAAACATAAACGCAAATGAACTCCTACTTGTATATGATTTCCAATGATAATTTCACCCATACGTCCTTCAAAACGTGTACCGCCTTGGGGTCGTAACAAAATCACAAATATTTCGTCTTACATGTACTAGGTACAACGGTGTACATCGGTATGGGAATGAATGAAGTCAGGGGTCCGGAAACGTTCCTGACTCCGGTGGGACTCGCTGTTTTTATCCGGTTTTAGTTCAAATGTTACAAACCTTGTTATTCCGAAGTTATGAACTTGTTTGCATTCAGAGAGGGGACGAAATAATCCGTTGGGTTGTCGGGTAGCAGCGAACAACAGGTGTGGGTGAATGTATCTTGTTATTTAAGATATTACGCGTCATAACACACAGATTCTATTCGTGATTCTATACGGTTTTTAAAGGTTTTAGATTTGTTTAAATCTGTAATTTTTTTATTTACGACGAGCTACCACCTGCGGCTTCGCCCGCATGATATCTTTATAATAATAAATTGCCTATGTTACGGCCACTACATAAAGTGCCGGCGGCACGGACGGCCCGGTTTGCTGAGCCAGCAGCAGCCCTCCTTTGTATGGGGGCTCCTTTGTGCGGCAAGCCGGGCGCACAGCAGCTTGCCCGGCGGCAAACCGCGCCACTGTATTAAGGATCCTTTACTCAGTTCTTCTTTCTTTCATGTGGTTAGTGACTAACCTGATGTCAGAGTATATGAGTTTATTAATTACAAACAAATACAGAAACATGCAAAAAAATAATCTTTTCTCTATAAAATAATAGTGTAGAAGAAGTTTTAACCAGTATTCGTTCAGGTTGCCTTCCAAAACCTAATTAAAAAGCAGACGAAGACAGACGACAAGAAATTCTCTTAGAATTTTAATTGGGGTTTTAATTCCAAGAATATTGCCTGCCAGCTAGTTTTTAGAAATTTTAAAAATACGACTATGTGCCAGAAAAATGGCCGCTATAATCATCTTTCGCTAATTACTAAAGTTTCACAACTAAAACATTCATATCTCTGTAGACTGTAACTTTTATATAATTTAATGCGAGTCCCAAAATTATTTGACGTTAACTAATAGCAATTAAAAACTTATTGTTAAATTAAGTAAAAGGTTAGTGAGGGAGCTCCGGTTGAGACAGCTATCCGAAACTGTCTTGCCGGAAGCTATAATTATGTAAAAGTTTCGACTTTACAACTTAGAAACAAAGTTGGGAAAGTCAGAAGAAAGACAATTACGAGTGTTTTAAACCTTGGAAGTGTTTGTTTCTAACTAACCTATGTCTTGAGAAAGGAGCTAATTAATCGATTACACGTGTCGAAAAAATAATAATTTTATGAAATTAAAACAAGTGCTTGATATATATGACGGATAGTAGGTATCTCTTTTGTTATTATCAGCCATATTTTAACAACTGTGGGCGTACTATGGGAAGTGGTGGTTAATGCGCAATAGAAAACCGTTTGCAGTTCAGATCACATTATAATATACTATCAAATTAATCACACTAGCAATTCACACACTGTAGGTACACTATACAACTATACGGAACACGTGACAGTTTCTAAACGCGTTCATTGCTTGACCGCCATTCATGAACTCTGCTCAGCTCCGGTCAAGCCAGTCCGAGCGTTACGATGTAGACTCTGTTGAGCGCCGCTAGGCGGCGCTGGCGCTTCGATTAGTCAATTCAGTAACGTAATTCCGACATTAACGTATTATTGATATTGCTATTGATTTTATTAATATTAAACTACCTCGTTGATCTAGTGGTCGCAAGAGCTACTGCTGAGCATAAGGCCCTGGGTTCTATTCTCAGGTTGGGCAAAGTGTTATTGAAGCTTTTTATGTGGAATTTCTCAGTAGCAGCCCGGAGTCTGGATTTGGGCTCGGTTGATGGCAATAGGCTCGCCCCCTATTACATGGGACCTAAACTTAACTGGCGAAATGTGGGTATACTATAGGTGCAGCCGCGCGTGATGTTAGGTTAAGTAAAAAACTGAGAATAGAATTAATTAGAAGATAAGTATAACTTTTAGAAGATATTGATAATACACGCTAGTATTATTTCAAATTTGATTCGTACATTGTTTTTCAGATTCTCTGTAACTAAAGTAAATTATTAGCGTGTGAATTTAATTTTATAAATTAATCCCCTTGAAGTTTTTACGGCAATTGACGCTTAAACATGAATATGTATTCAAATTAATCTTATTTTTTAGTAACCAAGGTTGCCCAAAATACGGATAATATTATCAAGATTTGCCTTATCATGGGCCAGCAGAATTTATGAACACGAAAAAGCGTGACGTAAAATTAAGTAACCGACACGACTCTAGGATTTCAGTAATTTGATATAAGTAGGTACCTATTTAATTTCATGAAAACGTTATGTTATGTGATCAGATAAAATACCTTAGCATTCATTAATAATTTTCGAAGATCAAAGCTGGCTTTTTTTTTTTTTTTTTTGAGGGTGGGAAATCATCAAATAACTTCTCCCGCTCTGGGCGGAGCGGGAGGGCGTGTCAGACTCTTACTGACTAAAACCCACCCGTGTTCCTTCGGTTGCCCTGTCGCCGGGGGCCACGATCTCCCTTTCGGTTTTCTTCGCAACCTCGGCAGGCATCGGTCCTAGTGGACCCCTTCAATTATGCTGACATCTCTTTGAGGCGCGCGTGGAACACAACGCGCCGTCGACCCGGGCCTGGTCCTTATCGGACGGTGAGCCACCCATTGCTCACCGCCCGCAAGCCCGCGCCTACGGTGGCCGGAAATCGCCCCGCGATTCCCGACGCCCTGGGCGTCTCCTCCTGCGGCGGTTAGGGGCGTGAGGGCGCGAAATTTGCCTCTCCCTCACGCGTTCCGCCTCCTCCTTCGCGAGCATTACCGCTTCGCAGAAGGAGGTGACGGCCTCCCATTTCCTCTCGCTCCGTACCATAGCCTGAACCAGGGCCGGACGCGAGAGATCACCGCCGCCGATCGCCTCCACGAGGACACGGCGATGCTCCGCCCAAGCTGGGCAGACCTCCACCGTATGCTCCACCGTGTCCTCCGGGCGATCCACACAATGGTGACACCCGGGCGTTTCCTCCCGCCTTATCCTGTGCAGGAACCTCCCGAAACAGCCGTGTCCGGTGAGGACCTGCGTCAGGCGGAAGGTGAGGACGCCGTGGCGCCTCTCAAGCCACTCCTCAAAGAGGGGTCTTATCGCCGCAATTGTGGCGTGCCCAGCGCTGGGTTGCGACAATCGCACTCTCCATGACGCCATGAGATCCCGCCGGAGCTCTGTCCGCTGAGCCGCGATTTCTCGCGGCAGCGGAGCTAAGCCCCGGCGCCTCGCCTCCTCGCGCCACTCCCAAATGTGCGCGAGGACCTTTGCCTCCAGATCCCATGGCGGTAATCCGGCAAGGAGGCTCGCCGCCTCGCAGGAGACCGTGCGGTATCCTCGGGCCAGCCGGATGGCCATGACCCTCTGGGACGCGTTCAACCGGCGGGCTGGCCGCAGCCTTAGTGAACGAAGATCAAAGCTTTTTTTTTTTTTTTTTTTTTTTTTCAAGATCAAAGCTGGCTGGAAAAACAAATAACGCATCCGTAGGTTATACTATAGGGCCTACGACATGGCCTACGGCGTAGCCTTTAACGTAGGCCACCGTAGACCACAACAAAATTGATTGCTTCGGAAACGAGACTCAAAATACCATAGCTCACCCACTGCATCACCAATGCTGTCAACTATAAGTAATGTAACTTTAATTAATCTATCTATCTATAATCTATACATTATATAATAAATATATAAAATCCAAAGGTCACTCACTCATTCATTCATCATGAAATGTCGAAAACCGTTTGACGTATAAAGATGAAATTTGGCAGGGAGTAGTTTATAGTTAGTAGACGTGCGCTAAGAACAAATTTTTATATATAAAAGAATAAATTTGACTTTTAAGGAGGCGAAAAGGGGATTTTGTTTGTATAAAAAATCTTATTCCTTGAGTTAATAAACTTGAAACTTGGCACAAATACTTATCTATGTAAATAATAAAGTTTGTCATTTTTAGTTTTTCTAAACTATAGGAGGATTTGGGGGTGTCAAAGATTGTATGGAAGAATTTTAACGAGCGGAGCGCTCGAAACTCAGTATTTATAATTAAAACTGAAAAAAAATAAAAACTTATACCAGGATTTTTTTTTAAATCTACCCCTAACGGTGTGAAACGGGTTATTCATTTTTACAGTGGAGGATTTTACTGTGTGGCTTGATTAATCAAACTAACTTGAAAATTGGTATAAATAATCTATAAGTCTAATAATGGAAACGTCAAAATAGATTTTTTAAATGATCATCACGCTATGGGGGATGAGCAATATTGCATTATGTTCGTATTCTTCTATAGTTTACCGCAAATTGCAAAAAGACTAGCCCAAAGGTAATAATATTGCAGATAGTTACGGACTTAACCTTTTAAAAGATTATCATCACGCTATACCTTTATGGAGTTAAGCAGTCTAAAATAAAATATATAGGGTGGATTTTGAGATGGGGCAATAAGGGCAGGTACCTTAACCGTCGTCGCTACAAGAAAACAGTCTTAGGAGACTATCCTTAACTTTTTGAAAAGATTTGATCTGCATTCACAAATTTTGAAAAAAAATTACAGTCAGCAAGAAAATGGCCAACTTTTTTGTTGCCAGTTGATCCTTTTTCTTATTACTAGGATCAAAAAACTATATCGGGTCAACTGAGGTTTGAGTACGAGAAAAGTCAGAAATTGCACAGAAACTTCCCATACGTTTGTTACTTTTATGAAGCTAAGCATTCAATCATGAATTGACTGATTTTTCTCTTTACTGTAAAACCTTACTTCTCACCAAACGTCATGTTGCTAGGTCAACGGGAAGTACCATATAGGCTTTGTTTTATTTGCAAGTGTCAACATAAATATGCGGTTAAATGGCCGTATTTTTTATTCCGTCGACTTGGAAGTTTGGATTTTCTTTACAGCTCCAAGGGACCGTAGATCTAATTTTTTTTTTATATCTATTTCAACTTGATATCTCCGTGCGTTTCTGAGAAAAAGGGTCTAACGAAGTCATTCTTTATGGGTTTAAATTTTTGATTTTGAGTTACGAAACCCTAAAAAGATTATTTGAATTTATTATCTACCTGTCTGTCTGCATTTGACCATTTCATGCCGTAACGACTGAACAGATTTAGATGAAAGGCATGCGGATAGGCAGACCTGGGTTAGGACATAAGATACTTTGAATCACGGTAGTACGTTCTTGTGGGATAATTTCCAGAAGCCGCGGGCAAAAGCAAGTTACATATAAACCAAACCTTGTCCCAAAACATTAACAACACACAATGTGAAACAAGAGTACCAAAATACAAACCGGACCGTGATAATTTGCGTAGAAACAATTCAACCATGTTGTATATTTAATTACAGTTGCTTGTAAACCGTTTCATATTTCCACGTAGTACGCACATTAGGCAAGTAAATAACACCTTCGTTATAACATATTTATAAACATTTTCTATGGAACCACGCAAAGATTTAAATTATTATCATATTTTTGTTTTGTTTATAATACTTTTGATTTGGTAACTTTAGTAGACTGCCAGCTGTACCATATTAATATTTCGAAACGTATTTTCACAGGCGCTTACTTTTGTTCAATATTACCTAATAATACTATTTAGCTTCATCAACGGAACACAAGATACAACTAAGTAGTTCTGCGAACAGAAGACATGGCGAGCGCAAACTTTTTTGCAATATTTAATCTTTTATGCTTAGATCGGGCCCCAAACACCGATTTTATATCAATGGCCCCAAACTTATCTCCATAGGTGATAAGGAGTAGTAATCGCTCATAACTTCGGCTGAATCTTCGGATTTCGTGTTTATGGAGTAGACCTGCAGGAACAAACCATGAATATATTTTATGCTACCAACGCTCTTCTATGATTTGATGGCGATGTTTTTTTTTTTTATAAAAAAACATGACATCATCCAATACGTAAAATTCAAATAAAAAAACCGGCCTAGTGCGAGGACCAAGTGCAATAAAGGGTTCTGTAATTGGGATGAATTTATCCCAAGAATAAACTTTAACACATACATGTTCTCCCATGTATTCCAACTGCAAATTTTTATGTAAGTAAGTTGGTCGATTATTACTTGTTCAAAAGAATACTTAGCTGTGATATTTTCCTTTTAACTTCGTTATATACAACGTGCCGCTACAATGGCGACATTAATTTAATACACGAGTATGGCAAGTGGGCAGTTATCATAAAAAAAAATAAGAAAAAATAATTCATTATTTGAAAAATTTAAATTTGTAAATGCTCGCTGACATAGAGCTCCCCCTTTCCTTCAATTCGCCTTCTTTTTGCAAGTTATTCGTTTTATTTTCATTAATGCGATGTTATGATCCGTGATCCCGGTAAATGACCTCTGCGCTACAGTTTTTAATTACAGGTTGCACAAAAATGCTATTTTGGAAAATTGAAAATAAATCAAGAAATAATAACATAACATCATAACATCACGCCTTGTTTCCCCGAAGGGTTGGGCAGAAGTGTCCCTGTAGCAGGTTCACCCACATTTCACCAGTTATGTGTTAAGTCCCATGTAATAGGGGGCGAGCCTATTGCCGTCAACCAGGCACAAATCCAGACTCCAGGCTGCTACTGAGAAATTTCAGATAGAAAAACCCAATAACACTTTGCCCGACCTGGGAATCGAACCCAGGACCTCATACTCAGCAGTAGCGCTTGCGACCACTAGACCAACGAGGCAGTCGCAAATAATTGCCTTTAATGAAAATAAATTATCTTCATAAAAAGAAAACGCTAATCCGTATACGTGTGTTAAATTAATGTCACCATTAAAGCACCACGCTGTATACTACTGCCATGTTTTTTTTTTTACATATCCTAACACAACAATTTAGCTGGCAAAGGGATGTGAAAAGGACACTTGACCAGAAAGAAAGAAAATACGTTTATTGACGATACTACAAATTAGCACTTTAAAGCTAAATATTTCGCAAATGGATCCCTGAATCGAAAAATAGTTTTACCCACCCTCACGACACCTCACAACATAGGACAGACGAGAAAAAAGAACATCCCCACTTTATGTGTAGGGAGAGGAGGTACCCAATTTTTTTATTTATCATTATTTTATTTTACCACTTTATCTGCGTGATTAATATGTAGGTACTCATGCCGAACTACAGCTATATAGTAGCCACGGATAGACAGCCAGACAGGCAGATGGATATGGCGAAACTATATCGGTTCCTTGTTGACTACAGAACCCTAGAAACCAGTTTTTTTTATATATAAAAATGTATAGGACAGTTACAAAAATAACTAATAGGCTTTAATAAACAGTGAACAATTTACTGCATTTTGAGGAGCTATTCTGCTCATAATGCCGAAGATCCTCATCAGATCTTCACCAATTTTTTTTTGACCAACTTAAAGTAGTACCTTTCAAATAAAAAAAGAACCATCAATATTGCATCTTATAAGGCGGATATACATAACATTACATAACATAACACAAGCTCATTTTATCTATAGCGATTTATTGCTAATCTTTGACATTATCAATGCTTTAGCTATAATAATCATTCAGAAGAATCTTTTATATAAAAACTGTTTTCGTAACTTAACCTACAATGAGATAAAATTTGTTACCTTTGAACTTATTTATATTGGATTCCGAAACTTTATTTTAGAGTAGATACCTGTTTTAATAGCCGGAGGCTATAAGGCTCTGGGGAACCAAGTCCAATTTGGAAATAAACCTTTTTTCAGTCGGGTAAAATCCTTTAATCCTCGGATTAGAAGCACCCACCCCCAACTTTTATACACTTAACACAACATCACGCCTGTATTCCCCGAAGGGTTAGGCAGAGGTGCACCTAAAGTATACCCACATTTTGGCTAGTTACGTTTGTCTCATGTAAAAGAGGGCCATCAACCGGGCACAAATTCTGACTCCGGGCTGCTACTGAGAAATTCCATATAGATAAACCCAAAAACACCGATCGAAGGAACGGAATCGAACCCAGTACCTCATGTTCAGCAGTAATGCTTGCTACCACTAGACCAGTCTTCTCGAAGCAGTCTTTTATTAACTTTACAGACACTTCACTTCCACCTACCTTTTAGATAATTTATTTCCAAATTACCTGCAACTAAGAGGACATTCACTTAAATAAATGGAATGTTTTTAATTACTCTTCGCGCGCGTCTCTTTTTATTAGCTTTCTCTTTGAACGCTGAATAACGAGGTCTATTACAAATGGAATCGTGTATTCATTCAACTTCTTTCTTTGTGGTAGTTATTACCTGCTTGGGAAAGAACAGTTTCCAAAACCTTTAAAGTAAAGATACTTGCATTTTAAGAAATTTCGTATTTGAATCCGTAATTGAAATTATTTATTTAGAGTAGATTTGAAAAGTAATTAGTACGATCGGTAGGATTAAGAATGGCGGCTTGTTTATTGACAGATTATTTGCTTTGTGAGAAAACATGCTTTTCAAGGTTAAGTTCTGAAAATATGAAACACATAACTAAGTTAGGCCGTACTCGCCCATATATGACTATATATTACAAACGATGTTATGTTTTTTTTTTTTTTTTTCAAACATTTTAATGTTTCCCTTTACGATATATATAAACGACTGACTGGCAGTCGAAAATGAAATAAAATGTATTGTTCCCGTGTTTACTTTTCTTAGATTCTAGTAGTTTATGGAATAAAGGGTTTTTTTTTACATTTTAATCTGACGAATTCTTCAAAAAACATGTGCAGACTGAAAAACATATTCGTAGCCGTTTTATGAGTTCGGGACTGGTAGGAATAGAATTATTTTAACTAATTTGCATGAAGCTCATAATAGAAAAGTAAATCGAAATAGGTATTTAATTAAGCCGTTTATGGACACCGTTATTTTGATAGGTAAACAAGAAGCAACTTTTCACGGGCCAGGACGAAAGTCCGAACTATTATTATTTTTTATGTTTTTACCACGCTTCGCCACTGGTAGGTACTATCCAAGGTTTTTGAAAATGAATTATTATAAATAATAATTTGAAAAGTAGGTACCTAAGTACACTGGAAGGAGTACTTATCTCCAATAAAGTTTTCAAATCTCCCTGGATGGAAACCGAAATTAAATGCCGTTTCTGTTAGTGGCGGATGAACACACCAAGCTATACATTTCAAGTATAAGCTGATCTCGCATTGTGAATTTCCGTACAATGAGAACACAAACTAATACTGCAAATGTATAGCTTGATAATTATGTAGCTCTGGTAGTTTATTTTTATTTTTATTATTTATATTTTCCATTTGAACATACACACAGCTCCATTAATCAGTTGCCCCCGCAAAAGACATGTGCGTTCAAATCCATGATAGACCCAAGTTGGTTTTAATATTTTGCAAAAACATTTTTATTATAATTAATGTATTGTTTTAGTTAATAGGGTTAACATTTACAAAAATTTATTTAACGTCTAAATAGACCGGAGGTTTCGAGACCGCTTGCCGTGCATAAGATAGGAGATTCAAATCCTAAGTACGAAATGTACTTTTTGTTATTCATTATACAAGCTGAAATTTTAATGGGTGTTTTTCCACAGCGAAATGATTTTATCTTGGTAGTACACGCGGCTACACATCAAGCTATACATTTCCAGTATAAGCTAATCTCGCATTGCTTAGGATTTCCGTACAATGAGAGGTCAGCTTATACTGGAAATGTATAGCTTAATATGTAGCCGTGTGTGCGAAAAAAACTGGCGGATTTAGAATTGTGAAAAATAAAACTTAAAAGCAACCTAGAACCAATGATCCTACAGCGCGAACGATCGACTGCGCGAGACTGGCGCGAGCGACGCGCAGTCGTTGACCCTCCCGCTACAGCTGATAACAGAACTACCTACTCCTGAATTAACGAAACACAATACTTACTAAATGTTTCCTTCATAATTTTACGGGCTTAGAACCGCCGTGAATACTTGTTTACGACACCCTACTGAACATGAAACTGAAAAACAAGTTTATTATCTTACATAAAATTATTTTCTAAATTTAATAAATAAAATGGATCGAAATTACAGTTATTCCAATTTGGAGTACGTCGCTATGGTACAATAAAAATGAAGTATTTAAAAAAAAATGTAATCAACTTATTAACAATGACTTTAATCAATGATGTAATAAAAACTATACTTGCTCTAAAATAACTTATTTAATACTGATAGTCAAGCCTGGGAAATGGTTAGCATTTATATTCTTGGCCGGAATCAACCGAAGCTTTGATTTCAATCTTGCCGAAGTAATAACGAAATTGTTCTGATCATGGCCGGTTTATGGCCGGCCAGATCAGAAACTCATGCGGTCTCAACGTAGATGTTTCGTTGTTGACTCTCTGGCTATCAACAATCATTACTACCATGAGTAACAAAATTATTTAAGTTAATTAATCTAGAAAAATCGAGAGCTAAGCTGGCAAGGCCGGTTTCAGAAAATAACGGTCAGAAACTCGTCCGATCTTTGCTTGTTTATTTTGTTGCTGAATCTCTGAGCATCAACAATCATTGCTACCATGAGCAACAAAATTATTTAAGTTAATTAATTCGTCAAAATCGAAAGTTAAGCTAGCAAGGTCGGTTTATATAGTTACCGGTCAGAAACTCGTCCGGTCTCTGCTTGTTTATTTTGTTGTTGACTCTCTGGGTATCAACAACCATTGATACCATGAGCAACAAAATTATTTTGTTCATTTACAGCGGAAAAACCGAGAGTTATAAGCTAGCAAGCCTGGTTTCAGATAATAACGGTCAGAAACTCGTCCGATCTTTGCTTGTTTACTTTGTTGCCGACTCTCTGGGCATCAACAATAATTGGTACCATAAGCAACAAAATATTTAAAAATAATTAATTCAGATAAATCGAGAATTAATCTAGCACGGCCGGTTTAAGATGAAACCGGTCAGAAACTCATTCGATCTTTGCTTGTTTATTTTGTTGCTGACTATATGGGCATCAACAATCAATCATTGCTACCATGAGCAACAAAATTATTTTGTTCATTTAAAGCAGAAAAATTAAGAGTTAAGCTAGCATGACGAGTAAACATTATTTTTTTTTACTTTTTTTTTTAATGGGGTCTTGCAGCAACAAATTAGCAACATTTATATTATAGCAGATTTTCCTGCTACCTTTACGTAAAGCTAACATTTTTTCGATTTATAGAGATCGGTTCGAGCACCAAAAGTTTTTTCGCAACTAATTAGCAACAGAAAAGAAATAAATTTGTTTTTTTTTTTTTTTTTTTTAATTTTTGCCCATGTGGTGATGCCAGTTTTATGGAGCTGTTTATTTTATTTACTTAGGTAAATAGGTAATCATAAATATTCTTTTTATTTTAAATGAAAATAAGTACTAATCTAGTACATTTCATCATCGTGTAAGCCGGTGTAACTCAGTTTGACTAAAGGCTCTTTCAAACAGGCGCGACACGCGACGCGACACAAAGACACCGCTCGTGGCGCGACGAGCGGTATCTTTGTGTCGCGTCGCGTGTCGCGCCTGTTTGAAAGAGCCTTAAATAGGCATTTCTACAATTACCGTCTCATACACACTTTAAGTGCGGTGTTTCCAAAGAATTCAAAACATACACGTCAAGAAACGTAATATCCGAATATCAATGCTAATTATGATGAGCAGGTAACGTTACGTTTACCTCCTCGGAGATAAACGTAGGTCACAAATAAAAATAATAAAAATAGATATTAAATTAAATATTAAACAGAGGGCTTCGCATGACATGGGATGCTCGGGATAGGCGGGGCGAGGTTCAGGTAGACACACGGGTAGGCAGACAGACATGGAGACAGGTAGGCAGGTAGGCAGGTAGGCAGACAGGAAGTGTGGAGGAACCAGGCTGTAGCTTCACACGCCAAACAGTAAGCCTTAGTGCGGTAGCGAAGGCACTCTGTGGTACCTCCCGCTAGCGGGAGGGCCGCGTCAACGTCACGCGTGACGGGAGACTATGATGATAGCGGTGGCCTCTTTCGGAGGGTGGCGTCGCCTTGCGTCACGCCGCTTGACGTCGGAGGCCTCTCTTATTGGAGTGATATGTGCTGCTGTATGTTGTGGCGTCTTACGCCCCGCGGCCAGGAGGGTGAAGCAGGGCCTACAGGTATACACTAACCCTAGCAACAGGAGTATGTTAAATGATACCCGGTTTATAGTTCAGACACACTTCACAGTTTATTTATTAGGTAACACAGAACGTGGGAAACAAACGTTAGACACACTGAATTGATCAGACTAAGATTCGAGTACTTAGTTAACTTTGTTTAAAAAAATAGATTCAAGGGAATCAAAAAATAAAGGCTTCACCAGCACAGCCAAAGGAAACTGAAAAACTTGAAGCCCGTTTTTATCGTTCTGTGTCATATCCTAAACGTTTTCAAACAAATCAAGTAATGATGGCCAGAACGAATAAAAACGGTTTACAGAGAGGGATGTAGAATTTTGAGTTTGTCTATGAGACACAATTGTCTATGGTGTTGATGGTAGCGATTGTCAGTTAATTCAAATAAAAGAATGATGGTGAAAAACGCATAAAATATTTTTATTTTATAGGATAGGAATATGGTGTCTTCCGTGTAATAATAGGAGTTCAACAAGGGAAACCTCCAGGTGCTCTTATTGCTAGGGTTAGTGTATACACCGGCTTTAAAGAAGGTCTAGAAAACGATAAAATGTACTTGTCCATGTTGTTATGTCTATGGTTTAGGGCCCATTTTTCAATCCACAGATAAATAATCGAATAGCGTTTATTCTATTTATAGCATGATTCTGGATTTTTCAATGGTCGGATAGTCCGTATCTGACGAATAAAGCCCGTAACTGCGGTATAAAGTTAATTGTTTCTTCTAGTCTCAGTTAGTACCTTAATCTAGGAAATAAATAATGTTTTGACGACGGTGAACGCAAAAAAAAAATCGGCCCTTACAAAAATAAATTGGACAGATGACAGTTTAAATTGAAAATGTCAGAATATTAAATATTCTAAGATTTTTTACAAAGAGAGAAATATGTAGTATAAAATAAGTTTTGGATGAAAATTCAAAACAATCAGAATGTAATCAAAAGTATGCTTTTCAGAGGTAACAATGTTAAAGAATATATAAAAAGTGAGTTACTTGAGTGTCATAGGATATCAATACGTTAAATATGTCGAAAGGTGGTTTATTTAGTATAAAACATATAAATAATAGGTCTTTACCTATGAAATTGCCGTTCTGCCGTACTGGTTATTTCAAGTCCATTTTTTCTTTTTTCGCTAAGAATTCTAAGTTCAAATTATTTTTATTTTAAAAATATGGAATTCTTTTTTGAAAGTTAGTCACTTGTTTAATGGTTAGCGTTCTGTTTTCATCGCATTTGTACGTTTTTCGTCATCATAGATACGTAAAAAAATCGAGTGATTATGGAGTATGAACACCGTCGTGGCAGCAAAGCGGCAGAAGCGGCACGCAACATCAACGACGTATACGGAGCGAACACTACTAACGATCGCACCACCCGTAATTGGTTTGCCCGCTGGAAATTTCGACCTAAGAAATTAAGTCCGCGGTCGACCGAAAACTTTAGTCGACAATGACGAATTAAAGGCGATTGTGGAAGCTGATGATTCTCAATCTACAGCTGAATTAACAGCAGCTTTCGACGTTAGCATGAAAATAATATTGGTCCGTTTGCGTCGAATTGGCAAGGTAAAAAAGCTTGACAAATGGGTGCCCCACGAATTCAATGTTCGCCAGCGCGAAGCACGCGTCGAGTTGAGCCTTGCACTACTCAACAGGCACACAAACGAAGGCATATTGAATCGCATTGTTACTTGCGACGAGAAATAGATTCTGTTCGATAATCACAAGCGCTCAGCAAGTTGGTTAGATCCTGGTTCAGCACCTAAACATTGCCCCAAACGAAAACTAACCCCTAAAAAGTGATGGTCACTGTTTGGTGGTCTAGCGCCAGTGTTATTCATCACAGCTTCTTGCCAAACGGGATGAACGTTACTACAGATGTGTACTGTGAAGAATTGAACATAATAATGGAGAAGCTCGCACATCTCCAACCAGCTTTGGTCAATCGTTTGGCTCCGCTGCTCCTGCACGACAACGCGCGACCTCATACTGCGCAGCAGACGATCTCCAAGTTACAAGAGCTGGGATTGGAAGTTCTCCTTCATCCACCGTACTCACCGAACCTTGCCCCTACAGACTTTTACTTTTTTCAGAATTAAATAACTTCTTGGCGGGAAAAAAAAAACAATAACCGAGACGCAGTTCAAAATGCCTTTGAAGAATTTGTTGCCTACCGTCCGGCAGACTTTTTCAAAAAGGCCATCAATAAGCTACCACTATGTTGGCAAAAATGCATTGATTGCATGGGTTGAATTACTTTGATTAATAAAAAATATAGAGAAACAAGGGCGAAAAACGGCAATCGGCAACGGAATTTTTATTTAACGGAATAAAAACGGCAATTTCATAGGTAAATACCTAATGGATTAGATTATGTGGTTCTGCGCAACAGAATACCACAAGCCTCACTTCTGTATACAAGTATGTGTATAAGTTTCATTATGCTTAGACTTCTTTCCTTTAGTCCTTAACCAGCACCCTTGTTGCGTAAGTTTCAATGACGATCTGCAGGATTTAGAGGAAATAGCTAATTTATGTTTGAAAAAATTGTTTAAAATCAATTCTTAGTAGGTACTCACTTTCGTTGTACAAGGTGGTACAACAACGACGCAAAAATGTTAAATATTAAAAAATGTTAATGGTTATTTTTTTTAAATCTGCTGTTCCCTACATTTTGACCGCGTATGTAGGTATTGCACTTTTTTATAAAACAGCCGTTTTTACTTTTAATAACCGCGAAATTTCATCGCAGGGGGTTCAGAATCATGTACAGAATCCATGGTAAAAGTTTAGGCTGTGCGTCATCTGTCACTGAATGAATGAATTCAAAGTATTTATTAAGTACATACATTCACACAGGTACAGCAAGCAATGTTGTTTTAAAAACTTCAGTCCATAATACGTTCAGAGTAACTCCGAATTTCGTCTACTTTATTTAAAACCGTGTATTTCGTGAACAAAGAGCGGAATATAGTTATTTTTAGTTTCACTGACATGCAATTTACTTTATATCTTTTATTGCACTCGTACAATTGTACGAATAAAAATATTCTTTACCTTTGTCCGTTATTTTATTTAAATGGTTTTTTCTATTACTGTCAGTAGCAGGTTCTTTCTATTTTTATTTGCAGATGCATCCATTTGATGATTGTTGATATTTAAAATTTTTACGGTTCTTGACATTTCCGCCAATAAAGTCGGCCAATAAAGACAAGCCAGAGGTGAGGAACAAGACTTCTCCCGGGAGATACGTGGGGTCGCTACTGCCCAACAGCTCGCCACATGCTGCCCTGCGGGTTTCTGTATCTCTCTTGGTCTGGCTCCGCACCCTAGACCTGTTTCGTCAAAATAAACTTTAACGGCACATACCTAGTTCGGAACGCACAAGCCCCACCACGACGTCAACGTAAAGATACGGCGGTGGGGCTATTATAATAATAATATTTTAAATAGCAACAAAAAAAAAAATCACACTCTGCGCCCGGCACCGGTGGCGGACGGTCGTGTTGCGCTGCGCTGCTGTGTACAAGAGATCCCGATATTCCGGCTCAAGCGTTCCTTGGTAGTTCCCGAGTCGTCTCCGTAGTCACCCGACTACCATCACTTCTATTAATTGGGGTCTTTTTCAAGACACAATTAATATCAACTTTCTTTAAGATTGTTGTTTAAAACGTTCGTCGAGGCAATTTTGGCCCCTTCCGGGCAAAACCACAGTTTCGTGGTCCTCGGTGGATACCTTACGGTGCCAACGAAACCGAGGGGGTGTTGACCCAATCACACCCGCCGATCCCCTTCAGGGTTAGGCAGTCAATTGGCCGGGTCCCAGTGTTCGGCCTTGGGGTGTCTCCTAGTCGGCACTGGTGACAGTTTTGCCTCCACAGCGACTCACCTAGCGTGGTCGGGTATATCGATACCCTTCACACTAGACTGGATAGGACCCCGTTGCACAATAAGATAGGCAACGGGCCAAAGCAAGCTTAGGGCTCACCCATAGGCACACATCCTCCCTGTCTACACCCGACAGGGAAGGATTACACATCCCCGGCATACCCACCGGGGAGTTAGGATATTAGGAAGATAGTTAGGGAAAATTCACTCGTAAAGTCTCTCTTCCCCCGTCATTATGAAGGACCCGGTAAAGTGCCTAGCGCTCTTTATCAAGTTCTTCCAGGGTGTACTCGAAGAAGAGCCCGCCCTGAAGACGAAGTATGGAGCTCGGTTCGCCAGGCTCCAAGCTGAGTCTGAATCTCAGTCCTGTCCCTCTGACAATAGCATCGCTAGCTTTAGCGATGCTCTAGAATCCCCCCCGGCTACAGAGCCATCTAGACCCCTTAGTCCGTCAGAGTCCATGGACACTGACGCTCCCATCAGCGCCGCTTCCTCAAAGCGGCCCACCACCCCGTACCCTTATGGTTCGGACGACGTAGAAGCAGAGTCCGCTGCTTCTTCTTCTTCCTCATCCTCCTCCCAATCCGACGATGGTCCAAGGAAAGGGCAAGAAGAGGAAGAACAAGAAGCAAAGCTCGTCCCAGGCCAGCAAGGTCGTTGCGCTTGAGGACTTAGACTTTGCTCCCTCGTCGCCCGCACCACTGGTACCGTCCTCAAAAATCTCTCCCGCTACCCCCGCGACTTGCGCTATAGTAGCTTCCCCCTCCACCTCTCTTCCGATTACGTCATCCGCTAGCTGCGCTACAGTAGCTTCCCCCTCCACCGTTCGTCCGATTGCGTCATCCTCCGCGAAGGATACCTCCGCGCCTAACGCTAAAAAGATCCCTCTCCCGCCTCCCTTGTTCATCCAGGACAAGGGAAAGTGGACCGACATATCCAAATGGTGTGTCGACCACAAAATAAATTTCTCCAGCGCCCGAAATACCCAGCAGGGTATTAAAGTCAATGACCCCACGTCGCGCGACTATAGGGACCTAACCCGTCTTCGGAGAATAAGAGGTGTGTCATACCATACCTACTCACTCCCAGAGGAAAAACAGATCCGCGTAGTGATTAAGCGTATCCCACGCGAAATCCTCCCATCCGACATTCTAGAGGACCTTCAGTCACAGAAAGTCCCCGTAGATGAGGTCCATCGCATGCACCGCTCTAGAGGCGGAGAGTCATACGACATGGTTCTTGTCATCTGTCCGCCCGTAGAGGGCCATCACCCGATCTTTCAAATTCGTTCCCTGTGCAAGCTCACAGGGTTCGAAATTGAAAAACCCCACAAGAGTGGCATTGTCGGCCAATGCCACCACTGCCAGTTATATGGTCACTCGCAGAGGAACTGCCATGCTACACCTAGATGCGTCAAGTGCCTAGGTGAGCACGGCACTTCCGACTGCCCCCGTCCAAAGGATCGTTCCCTTTGTACCGACCTTCCCAGCTGCGTCCTATGCAGCAAACAAGGCCACCCGGCCAACTACCGCGGTTGCCCCAAAGCCCCTAAGGCCTCTTCTCCCAAACTGGCCAAGCGTTTCAACGCCCGCCAGCAAAGGGAAGCTCCCTCCTCTTATAGGATTCCCTCATCCCATTTGCCCCAACGACTAAGCCCTCAGAGGCCTAGTCCGTGGAGTTATCTCCATCACCAGCAGTCTTTCCCTGCCATGGTGCCCTCTCAATTCAGTAACTTCCCTCCCCTCCCCCCGCTCCCCTCCCCCGCCTTATGGATCCCCGCATTCGCGCCGCCGCGCCACCCGCGCCCCCTGCGCCCTCTGCGCCCCCTGCGCCCTCTGCGCCCCCGGCGCCCGCCGCGCCCCCCGCGAAACCCACGTCCGCTCCTAAAGCTACGCGACCCTCTCAAACCACTCCCGTGGCTAGCCCCAACGCCTCCGTTGACTCGTTCAACGTAATAACGTCAACCT
Source organism: Omphaloscelis lunosa (assembly GCA_916610215.1). NCBI lineage: Eukaryota > Metazoa > Arthropoda > Insecta > Lepidoptera > Noctuidae > Omphaloscelis > Omphaloscelis lunosa. Next base: position 18,041,435 of record OU744247.1, read on the forward strand.
TCTTGGCCTTCGTCTCCCCTCGTGCAAAGACAATGGCCAACGAAATCCTTGCGGCTCATGGCAATCTCCTCCAGATCCAGGCCATCTACAATGCGTATCCGGACATTACGCAAGCCCTAACCTCCCTCGCTACTAAACCCCATTATGGATAACACGGTCTTAGCTAGGTTCAAACCGCGATCCCTAATAATAGGCTATTTCAATGCAAACGGCATTAAAATCAACGCGAAGAGATTGCGGCTTTCCTCCGCAATCATCAAATCGACATTCTCTTAGTCCAAGAGACTTTTCTAAAACCCTGCAATCGTAACCCATCAATAGCCAACCACCGGATAGTTCGCAATGATAGGTCACGATGCCATAGAGGAGGTACCCTGATTTACTACAAAAAGCAGCTTCACTGCATCCCAATTGACCCTCCTCCCCTCTCACGATTAGAAGTTTCGGCCTGCCGCCTAGGCATGTCAGGCCACGAGCCGATCACTCTCGTGTCGGTCTATCTCCCCCCCGCTAATACTTCGGAGAATTTCCAACTCCTCTCTGACGACCTCTCGATTCTACTCACTATGAGTAACTCGCTCATTTTAGCGGGCGATTTCAATGCCAAACATCCCTCCTGGAATAGTTCGGTAACCACCACAAGAGGCCGACACTTGTTCGACCTCTCCCACTCCTAACGTAAATCACGCCCCTGATATCTTAGATGTGGCGCTTCTTAAGAACGTCAACCTAAGACTAGACTCAATAGAAACTGTAAATGAGCTCGACTCTGATCACCGTCCGGTAGTCATGAGATTAGACCCCCGCATAGGTCTCCGCGACCCCAACGCTCCCCCTATCACTAAGAGGATCACGGACTGGAAGAAAGTAAGCACCCAGCTGAAATCCAACACGTCCCCTCAGTTAGACTCTATTCCCGACCTATTCAACTCTATCGCAGACACGACGTCCGCGATCGACTCACTCACTAATCACGTACAAACCGTCCTGAACGAATGTTCAAGGGAGGTTCCAGCGACGGACGACCGTCACTGGAGCTTGCCGGACGATGTGCGTGCATTACTGACTGAGAAGAACGCGGCCGTCCGTGCCTACAGCAGCTTCCCCTGCCCCGCAAACAAAGCCCATATGCGCTATTTACAGAGATCTGTAAAGACACGCATACAGGAGCTGCGTGACGCGGGCTGGGACAAGATGCTTGGCGAACTAGAGCCCAACCATCAGGCATTTTGGGAACTTCAGAGGAAACTCAAATCCCCTCAAACTTCCTCCATGCCCCCCCTGACCCGTCCCGATAAGACCATAGCCTTCGAGGACGTTGAAAAGGCAGAATGCCTGGCCGACACCCTTGAGGCCCAATGCTCACCCAGCTCCCTGCCAGTAGACCAAGCTCACCTCCTAAAGGTCGACGCTGAAGTCGAACGTAGAGCCTCTCTCCCTCCCGTCGACGACCCTGATTGTCCACTGCCTCCCGTCGCTCCAGACGAAGTGCATGACATTATCAAAGGTCTTAAAGCTCGTAAAGCTCCCGGTTCAGATGGACTCACCAATAGGGTGATCCAATTATTCCCTGCTCACCTGATAATGCTTTTGACTACCATCTTCAATGGTGCCTTAAGCAACAACTTCTTTCCCCAGTCGTGGAAAGAAGCCACCGTCATAGGTATCAGAAAGCCCGGTAAACCCAGTACCGAGCCCTCTAGCTATCGTCCCATCAGTTTGCTCAAGGTTCTCGGAAAAATCTATGAGAGGCTTATTTACAAGCGTCTCAGAGACTTCGCCGAGACCAAGGGCCTCATCCCCAACGAACAGTTCGGCTTTCGAACTGAGCACTCTAGCGTGCATCAGGCCCACCGCATCATTGAGTTCATAAGCGATGGTTTCCAACGCGGCTCTTTGACGGGTGCAGTTTTCTTCGAATGCGAAAGCATTCGATAAAGTCTGGCACAACGGCTTATTATACAAGCTGTACCAACTCGGCGTGCCGGATAGTCTCGTACTCATCTTACGGGACTATCTATCGAACCGCGTATTCCGCTATCGCATTGAAGGAGCACTTTCCTCTCCCCGCCCCATTCGTGCAGGAGTCCCTCAGGGCTCCGTGCTAGCTCCCCTCATGTTCACGCTGTTCACTAGCGATATTCCAAACCCAGGTAGAAGGGCGCATTTCGCTCTGTTCGCAGACGATACGGCCATCTACTTTAGGTCTAGATACCCCGACAATATCGCCCACACTCTCCAAGGCGCAGTCAATCGACTCGCTGTCTGGTTTCGAAAGTGGCGCATAGAAGTCAACCCCGAAAAAAGCCAAGCGGTTCTCTTCTCGAAACCACGCAAAAGGCTTAGAGACCCCCTCCCCCGACCTCTCACTATGTTCGGTAAGCAGATCCCTTGGGAGAAGCGAGCCAAATACCTAGGTGTTTTCCTCGACCACCATCTCACTTTCGCTGAGCACATAAAGAAGGTTCGTTCGCGAGCCGCTTTCGCTCTCGGTAGGCTCCATTCCGTCCTAAACGCACGCAGCAAGATGTCACTTAAGTGCAAATTGCGAATCTACACAGCGTGTATTCGTCCCATCATGACTTATGCGGGTGCCGTCTTTGCTCTTGCAAAACCCCACCATATCCATAGGTTGCAAACGCTCCAAAACCGATTCCTCCGTAGGGCCACAGGCTCCCCCTGGTATGTTAGGAACGAGAGTCTCCATCTCGACCTTAGAATTCCCACGATCCACCAATTTCTAAAACGCCTTGTAAAGCGTTACTTCGATTCCGCGGTCAAACATCGCAACCCTCTGGTTGTCGAGGCCGCCAGTAATGTCCCAAGTAGGATTAGCCGTACCCGCCGTCCTAGGCACATTCTCACCGACCCAGTTGATCCCATAACCCTCCTCCAGGAGAGCAATAGGGCCACTAGTACTCTACACAAATACAGACGCCTCCCGTCATTCCGACCTCGCCGTCGAGGTCCTTTGCGATCGCGTCCGCGCCCCCGAGTAAATGATACTCCTCCCCGACCCTTGCTCGATAACGAGGTGCCAGCAGTGGTTTCGGCTGTGCACGTAGCTTTAAATTCCCCGATTAATAATAATGATCAAAACCTTGATCCAGCCCGTCCCATCTTTGATGTCCTCCCTCCAGTGACGCCCTAAGCCGAGGCTCGTACCCCACAGGGGGTGCCCTTAGCGAGCGTTCACCTAGCTTTTTAGCTTAGTTTTGTATGCCCCTGGCTGGAAGCTTTGAGTGTAGCAGCTTAAGGCAACCACAGGATTGACCGGTTAAGTAGTCATGACCTCAGAGGTCAGCTACGAGATGCCAAACAGAAAAAAAAAAAAAAAAAAAAAAAAAAAAAAAAAAAAAAAAAAAAAAAAAAAAAAGCAACAATAAATTAATAATATAAATATATAATACAATAAAATTCTAGTCTACTATTTTCCCACTGCTGAACAAAGAATTCTTGTCAACAAAAAAGGAACAAGTATTGATCACTGCGTGATCTTTAGGTAAGTCCAGTTTTCATCTAACATCTAAACATAAACTTCCATAAATGATAAAGTAGGTTCTACCTAATCTATTCAACTTTCTAACTGGACATCTAGCTTCAACTTTCTGACTAACTGACCGACTCTTTGACAATTCAAAAGTGCCTATAAATGGTTTTTATATTTAAATAAACGCTTTGAGTTAGAATGATTTAGTATAGCATATTACATAGTACAGAAGAGAGAAAACAACACAATCATCCCTGGCAAGTGTCCTCAGAGAAGAGTCCAAACTTGACTAACACAGAGTAGAAGTATTTATGAAAGAAATATGATAGATACTCATTTTTCTAAAAACAACCTTAACTTCGAAGCCTGTTATGTACACCGCGTCAATTTAACTCAGTGTTTAATCAATCAACAGTTCCGTTGTTTTATACTTTAAATAATCTCGTGTACTCTCGCCCTTAATAACGAGCTGTGACGTCGAGTTCCGTATGGAATGCTGCGTAGCCTCAATGAGTGTAGAAAAGATATTAATTTTGGCATAAACAAAATGTACAAAATTAGCTTTAACAATTCACACCAAGTGAGTGACCTCTCTGCATTCCATTAAACAGAAAATATATTTTTTTATTCATTTATTTAATAAAATATTTACTTTAATTGAAATGGTCATAAGCCAACTACAATAATTGAAAACTCAGTACATACCTATACTTAATAGAAAAGAGAAAAACACTTCAAAATACTAGTAATTATTAGATACTAGTAATTACTAGTAATTATTTTTCTAAAGGAATTTTAAATCTTGCTTTAGGTAAGCTGTTGTTTCTCAGGCAGTAGCGTGAACGCGTACACCTTTTAGCTATAGCATAATGGCTAAAAGGCGTACGCGTTCAAGTTAACCCGACAGGTGCGCCTCACAGCTTTGCCGTGCTATTGCTCGGACAGGCTGCCTAAAGGCCGCTGGCTATTCTCAGCGACTCCAGCAAGCAAAGGGAAAAACAATAAAAACTGCATTCTATATATATAGGTACAAGTTTGTCTCGTTAAACCTTAACAGTCCAATTAGCAATAAATTTAAGTACGCTACTCCTGCACCCTCTTTCAATCCAACATTAGTATCTTCTCAAAAAGTTTACAATTTCAAAGTCTTCTTATATCTGCAACGTGAGTTCTATATTTGGCCGTAATAAATGACCTGTGTTTCCAGTATTGCTTTCAAAATAATCACCAGAAGTACCACCAAATTGAAAGCCAAAACACCTTAAATTACTTAATGAAAAAATTTGAATTAAAAAGTGTTTTTCTCAGCGCTGTAAGCCGTGTAATCTGCACAATCTGTGGAGTGTCACCACTTTTAGATTAATGGCTGTGTTAATTATATATTAAAATGAAGTCCAGGCGGTGAGTGGCAGCAAATAAATTGTTCTCTTAACAATCTATTAAGACGTGATGGACAGTAACAAGAAGTTTTGGATAGTGTATGAGCTGCAGTGAAGAACATAGCCCGGACAAGGATGCTATCACAGGCGAAACAGCCAAACATAAGGTCTAATGTTTTATTTTCATAGACAAAGTTGCTTGTTGCTAGTTTTGTTTAGAAAATTTTCAGTAGTCGATGTTTGTCGTGACAACTACACACATCAAAAGTGTCTAGGGATCAAGCATTTTTATGCGGATTTCTTGAGATTGAGATGTGGCTTTGTAATAAATTTATGATTATATAAATTTATATGGATCCTTTTTGGTGCATTTCATAATTTGAAACAGGAACTGTTAATCAAATTCGAGTAAAAGATGAAAATCAGCTCAATATTTTCCCTATAAAAACATACAACGCATTGAAGACATTATTAGTGCTACTGTTTCCCTACTACTGATTAAAACCAACGTTATTATGGAGCGGCGACGTCATTTAAGCAGGGAAGAAATGCTCAGAGCCGTGGGAATGATAGAAGCTGGTTCCCGGCAACGTACTGTGGCTTTAGCTCTGAATACAAGTCAGAGTGTTATCAGTCGACTTTGGACACGTTACCGAAGCACTGGTACCGTGGCTGAGCGCCATGGAGGACGGTATCGCTGCACCACACGGAGACAAGACCGATACATTCAAATCTTAACTCGAAGAGCTCCAACAATAACCGCCATGATGTTAGCCGTGAGGCTTCATCACTCTTCAGGGAACTTAATTAGCGACCAAACAGTCAGAAACCGCTTGTATGAAGTGAACCTTCATTCCCGAAGACCGCTACGGGTACCACCTATAGCAATGCACAATCGTAGGATTCGATATCAATGGGCTCTTGAACACAGAAATTGGGCAGAAGAACAATGGCGTTTCGTGTGCTTTTCTGATGAGTCTCGTTTTGGTATGAGACCGGATACAAGACGTATACGACACTGGAGAACCCCTGGACGCCAACAGCGATTAAAATCCTGCCAGGAAGTCCATCCTTATAGTGGTGGAACCATCATGGTATGGGCGGGTATTTGGATCGGCGGAAGAACTGAGTTGATTTGGATCAGAGGCAACCTCAACGCTCAAATTTATGCTGAGACGATTGTATCTGACGTCATCGTTCCTCTACAAGTGCAAATCGGTCCCTTATTTCAGTTAATGCATGATAATGCACGACCGCACACCGCAAGAGTTGTAAGACAGACTCTCGCCGCAGCTAACATCAATGTCCTGCTCTGGCCTGCTCAGTCGCCAGACTTGAACCCGATTGAGCATGCATGGGATATGCTACAGAGAAGAGCTCTGCCGAATATGGAGGGTATCCAGTCGCAAGAAGACCTTTTTTTGTTGTTGCAACGAACATGGGCGGCCATTCCACAGCGTGATTTGGATGAACTCATTTTGAGTATGCCAAACCGATGTTCTTGTGTTGTTAGTGTTCGCGGTAGAAACACGGATTATTAATTGTTTAAGTTACCCAATAAAATTTTAAAGAAAACTGTTATTTCAGTCTTTTTTTCGAACTTTAATGTTAGTGGTTCAAATGTCAAAAATCCCTTTATTAGGAAAATGGCAAATTTCTTTATTAATGCAAAGGTGACTTGGTTTATCGTTACTGTGACAAACGAAAACACTTTATTTGATGAATCCTTAAAGAAAATTTTAATTAATATCAATCAGGAGAAAAGTTATTGCAAAAATATATGTTGATCCCTAGACACTTTTGATGTGTGTAAATAGAATTTGGAAACGCAGAACGCCTCTACTTCATCCTTTGGGAAATACAAGGTGATGTTGTAAATGATTCACATATGTAATGCATTTATGAAATGATTAATTTAACAGTAGTATAATTATCAGTCCCCTGCTGTTTATTTTGATATAATATCCGAATATAAATGGTAATGTTTTTGTTTTCCTTCGAGCGGAGAATTGAAACAGCTTGTTTACTTTATTCCCAATTTATTTTTGTAACATTTAAACAATTAGCATTTCGTTGTTTATTTTATCAACGGTACTATGAAGCTGTAGTCTGTTTGATATAATTAACTTTTTACGTAAGAGTTTTCTCACAACGAAAGTTAAAACCAGAAATAAATTACTGTTTAAAGGTAACGAATAAGCAAAGACTTGCAAACTGAGTGAGTTTGGGTAAACATTTCAAATTCCCTCAATTTTATGCTGAACGAGCTACCAGCCCGTGCTTCACACGGTTTGTATTGCTTGTAATATAACGTATTATACACTTAAACCTTCCGAGTTTTTTTTTTCTTAATTATTGTGAACACCGCTCCAAAATCAGTTCCGTAGTTTACAGATCAATAACGCAGACAGACACGAACAGCGACTTTTACAATAAGACGTATAGGTATAGACAGTATTTTTCCTTTCACTTATGACATGACACTGCATTGTTGAAGCCTCTTTGTCCCCTACGCGTGTAGTATTTTTATCTCACGAAGTGCCGCGCGCTTTAGCTGTAGTAACCAAGCGTACAAACAAGCTGTCAATGTGTGCATGTACACGGTTCGTCAGCACATAACACACACACACGTCCCGTCATTGTCTCGGACGATACCGAGAGCTCCTGCGCTTACACACACATTCACAGCGTCTTTCTTCACTTGGTTACCACAAGTAAAGCGCGCGTCGCTTCGTGTGATAAAAATACTGTACCTACCTGCCTCCATCTAGGCAGTTTGAAAGTCTGTCGGTCAGCAGGATACCCTTTTTTTTGGGTGAGAAACTATCAAATAACTTCTGGAGGGCGTGTCAGACTCTTACTGATTAAAACCCATCCATGTTCCTTCGGATACCCTGATGCTGACCGACGAACTTTACCCCTGCTTCAGTTATTCTGGTATAGCACGTACGCACTGTCTCAAAGGTAAGTTAAACTCATGTCCTCTAGTTTAAATACACATTCAGTAACCCAACTTGCAGTGTCGCTGTGCAGAGCATTAGCCTTTGCCAAAAATGGTTCATACACAGAACAAAAACACGAAATGTAGATACAGAGGCGTGCTGGTGCATGAACGCGCGACTTAAACGTAACGTAAACTACACATACATATATAACTACAATAGATACAAGAATTCTACAACAAACCAAATACCTTAATATTTTGTGCGTAACGAGCTTTTAATTTCTCAATTTAAAAATCATTTGGAATTACGTTACGTCCACTGGTCCCGTTGCTTGTTCGTACTAGGCTCACTCATCTCGTTGCTTGTTCGTACTAGGCTCACTGATCCCGTTGCTTGTTCGTACTAGGCTCACTGATCCCGTTGCTTGTTCGTACTAGGCCCACTGACTGGTCCCCTTGCTTGTTCGTACTAGGCTCACTGATCCCGTTCCTTGTTTACAACAATATTAACTTCCTATGTGAAAATTTAGCGGATAACGAGAACAGTAGGTATATTTTATTAGGGTATCCCGTTTTATTCCACATACGGGAAGGGTTTCACAAAATTAATTGCCGATTACTAGGAGCCGAACACGCTCGAAACAGATGAGGTTACGAGAAAATTATATAATTGAATACCCTCGAATAGCTATTCGACGCGGGGCGAATGGTCTATTAAATTAGTGTCGTAAATAACCTATTTAGGGTGCTCAGCTATTTTCTGTTGCCTAGTTTTTCAATACGATTTTGATGGTAATATTATGCGCTGGTTTTTGTACCGTTATTTATAAACCATTTTTCCTGCGTCCCATTGTGAAATTTTAATGGTTTCAGTCAACTGCGATAAGCTGTTTTCGCAGTCAATCAAAGGATCGAAAGTCACTTTTCGAAAAGCGCCTTGATCCTAATCGGTTTCGGTTTCTGGTTTTTGCAGACAAATCATCTAATTACGAAAATTTAATCAGCTGCATCGAAAAGAAAATGTAGGTAGGTAGGCATATCAATTTTAACACTTTGAGGGACACTAAACGCCCATAGCCGTTATAACAGTAGAACTTCTATTATGTCTCGTTCAGTGTCTTAATATGCTTCAAAACCAGAACGTTTTTTTTTTTGTAGCATTACCACTATTACAAGACACAAGAACACTATAATTCAATGCAACAGGCGTTATCCTTTTCAGAGTGGGTAACACATTATCAGTGCGACGGACTAGCTTGGTATCAAAACATTGTTGTAAGCAACGTTAGGCAGAAATCTGGGTGGATTACATTTGACGAGCGGGCTTTGACACGGGATCGAAACCTGTGAGGGTCCGGAATCGAAATAATGTAAATAGACTTTATTGCGAAAACCTTCGTCTGTTCTGATCATATATATAAACTAAATCGCTGTTAAGTGAGGTATAAATAAAGTTTAAATAGAAATTCTAAGGTTTTAGATCTAAAATCCAAGAATTTGTGATTAATTTGTTTATTAATTTTGAATACTGTTCAGTATTGTTACTTGAAAACTTCTCAGATTTGTTTTAATTGAAACAAACGCAAAACAACTTAAAGTTTAAGTTAGATAGCTAGAGTCAGTCAAGATGTTGAAAGGTACAAAGATGATCAAGGCTTGTCTGAAAGAAAAATATCAAAAGAATGTCAAAATCAGCATTTCAAAACACATCAAATGGACGTTTTTATTTTAAAAAGTTGCTTTTATACAAAAACGTGTTTAAAAGCTATTAATAGTGCTCCAGACCAAATTTTGATCATGGTGCCCAGTATCAGCGGAGACCAGGCTTCGGCGCAGGAGATATTACTATCGTGCACAGACACAATTGCAAATAAAATTACAAACTAAATTGTAAATTGTCTTTGGTGTCTGGCCTTAACGTAAGCAATTGACAAAATTTGTCAAACTTTTTATTCGTTTTCGAATATTGAATACGAGGCTTTTGGCTTTTAGTGAATGCGTATTTTATATATATTTTTTTTTTTTTGTAATGTGCGTTTATATTGTACAGAATAAACAAATTTTCTTTCTTTTTTCTTTTTTTTTTAGACACAGGTGCACTCTCTCTTTTCTAACTCCCATAGTCGGATGGGACGGCAAACCGACACTACTGGACTGAGCCCACGCGCGCTAGGCGCAGGGCCAATGGCTTAATGTGCTTTCCGAGACACGGAGGTATCACACCGCCACCTTCCAAACTCCGGGCTAAGAAATTCTTAATGGAAAGACCCAAAACACTTTGCCGGACACGGGAATCGAATCCAGGAGCCCATGCTCAGCAGTCGCGCTTGCGACCACGGACCAACGGGGTATTCAAAAGTGACCTATTACTATTGAACTGTAGTGTTTACAATCTTCAACTGTCTCATTGGTCTAGTCTAGTAGTCGCAAGAGCACGACTTCTAGAAGGGACTTTTAGGTTCGATCCCCGGATGTTTATTTATTTATTTAACCATTTATGTACACACATTTATACACAGACATGACAAAAGGAACGGAAAATGATGGATGTCATAGTAGCAGCTTACAGCAGCTTACAGCAGTAGCCCAGTCTTGGTTCATTCCCAGTTAATGACTCACACCCCACAACTAAGATTCTTTATGATTTTTTTTTTTCCAAATTTAGGAAAATATAACTGAGGAAAAGATGGTGTACTATTATGAAAAATCTCTACCAGCCCCTGCGGGGTTTATAGGAGTGATGTTATGTCTGAACCCACATAAATCAATTACGAAAAAGACTAACACCCAAACACTACGTCAGGTGACAGACAATCTTCTTCCTATCAGCTTACACCCGACATATTTATATCCAAAGGCCTATCGTAAACTCCGTTTATAGGCCGTCAAGCGCACGAAATTATTTTACTTGTTTCAGATAAGGTTGAAATACTCCCGTGGTTCCAGGGAAACATTCCCGGACCGGTTATGTTCGATATTTTGCGAAACAAGTGAATGTTCGACCGTCATAAACTGCAGTTGTGTGTTGATGCTGGAGGGTATGCTCCTATTGTATAGTCGAGCTCGTAAAATTGCGTACCACCCTAAGGTTGAATATCACTTGCATTTCATAAAACATCAAGGTCTATTTTTATCCAACTACGCCGGAAGGTTATGATTTTGACCGGTATGTATGTGGGTATGTATATTCATCTGTTACCTCATAACTTCTAAACTCTTCAACATGATTTCACAAATGAGATATGGTTAGAAGCCTCCGCTGGTTAAAGGCCATGGGACGTCATATTACATTTAAATGGCGAGGACATAAAGTCATGAACTAAAAAAAAAAAAAAAAAAAATAATGATGCCATGTTTGGCATCAAATGAAAAGGCTTAACACCATTACTATTAGGTACCCGCGCTTCTGACGAAATGAAAAAGGTCTCAACAACATAAAGAAAGTAATAGTAGGTATTATCGATATTAAAATACGAAGATTTATAATTCGTTTTAATTTTTTCTTTCTGCAAATATATTGAGACGAGACACAAAAAAAAAAATAAAAAAATAAAAAATAAAAAAAAAATAAATCATGAGACTCTTATCATAAAATACACATTAAAATAACAAAGAAACATACAATTAATTAAACTTTTATTAGATTATTGGAATGCAAAGCTATTAATAATGTTAGAATCTATGATAGTTTAGGTGCTAAGATTAGCTATCAAACCGGGACCTAATAGGCTAGGTTTAATGGCTAGATCAATTCAGCAGAGATTTCATCGGATAATATAATTATGGTAAGGAATATATCATCTCCTTTCCTCCCGTTAGTTAGGTGGGTAAGTGCAGTCTGGAAATTATTTTAGTGAAATTGACATACTATGTCGTTTTTCTGTTGATTGTTGTTTTTTGTTGTTGTCGATTATTGGAATGCAAAGCTATTAATAATGTTAGAATCTATGATAGTTTAGGTGCTAAGATTAGCTATCAAACCGGGACCTAATAGGCTAGGTTTAATGGCTAGATCAATTCAGCAGAGATTTCATCGGATAATATAATTATGGTAAGGAATATATCATCTCCTTTCCTCCCGTTAGTTAGGTGGGTAAGTGCAGTCTGGAAATTATTTTAGTGAAATTGACATACTATGTCGATTTTCTGTTTTATAGCCATTTCAAAGAATTGTCAAAGAATGATAGTTGTGATTTGAATAAAAAGGGTAATTTAAGTTGGTAGACAATTTGGTAAACAATTATAATTTCTCTACACATCTAATATTCAAAAGTCGTTTATTCAAACTAGGCTGAGAATCAGGACTTTTCTAACGTCAAAATTACATAAGACAGTCCCCCAAAATACCCACCCTTCACCACTTCCTAGTGCTTTAGCTGGGAAGAAGAAGTGGCGCAAAAAACTCCCCAGTAGCACAGTAGCACATAATTTAAATTATACATTATTAGCCTCAGCTAGCACACGCCAATATACTTACCAACCAAAAATATCGAGAACTACTTAAGTAGAAATAATAACCAAACGTAAACAGAACTTAATATCTAAATAAAAGCCTCCAGGCATAAAGGGCGTGCCCGCTTACATGTATATAAAGCTGTAACTGGAAGTTATGAGTGATAAGCCAGAGCCATCGAGGTTAAATAAATAAACAGTTAATTACTGGTAACAACAACAAAACAATGATCAGCAAAATTACAAGTCACCACAAACAGCACCCGTTCACGAGCATAACGCAAAGATCAGCTATTACCCCCGTCGCCATATTTGAGGGAAGGAGGCAACCCGTACCCCGACGCTATTGCAAGCGGTGACATCTAAGGGAGCATGACGAACTTGCTGCCGGTTGCTCAGGCAAAACAATATAATATATGATCAACTGTCGAGGTCGCTAGCTAACCGCATATTGCAATACAACTCATTAAAAAAAAACATTGTAATGAGTAGATTATGTTAACAATAAAATAAAATTAAAATTAATCTTCTACTATATAAAAATAAGTCGGGTTTTCCTTCCTGACGCTATAACTCCAGAATGCACGAACCGATTTCCACGATTTTGCATTCGTTGGAAAGGTCTCGGGCTCTGTGAGGTTTTAGGGAGGGTAGGTAGGTAGAATAGGTAGGGTAGGTAGGGTAGGTAGTTAGGTGCGCCGTAAATAAGTTCTTAATGCTACCCGTGCGAAGCCGGGCCGGGCAGCTAGTTGACTTATAAAGTTAAATAAAATAAACAATTATATTATCATAAACTCATATAACCTGTCAGTAGGTAAGCTAATTCTGGAGATAAAGATAACGATGACTGAGATAGGTTCTATCATTATAAGATAATACTACAATCGCCAATTTTTTTATCAGGTGTGGTGATTTCGCTCCAATTATGTAACAGCTCAACGGTGTTCATTTACGGGCTAATATATTAAATATTAGCATCAGAGAATCCCTGACGATGTCGGTTTTCCCGATAACAGTAACTCAACTCTGCTACAGTCTTTCAAAATAAAACACAAGAACATGCAAGAAAACTTCTACAATTTATTACAAATCTTATAGTAACTTCCAAATTAATATAGACATAAACTTGCAACTTAGTATCTGATATTCTATCAGATATTTTCTAAGTAAAAAGCAAAGTTTAACAAGTTTTTCTGTAACAAGTACAATTTTAACAGTTAAAATTTAAAAACCCACGGCACAAACATTTCCTCATTTCTCTTTTCTACTCCATCACCAGACCCTGTTCACCATCTATCTATAACCTGTTCATTGAGACCATTCCAATGAGCCAAACATGATTCCTGTGCTGTAAGTTGGTAAGGGAGTTGGATATCCTGCAAATTCCAGGTGATGCAGCATCAGTTCAGATCAGACGGAACGATGAAAGATACTCACATCCATTTATCAACTAGAAAAGAGCTCATAATCTTCAAACGGCTGAACCGATTTTGATATAACATGTCTAAAAACATCGCTAGAAAACGTGCTTTCAAAAAAAAATCGCATTCAAGTCGGTTCAGCGGTTTAAGAACTACGATGCCACAGACAGACACACACATAGCGGTCAAACTTATAACACCCCTCTTTTTGCGTCGGGGGTTAATAAAAGAATACCTAACAATAGAAAAACCAACTTGCTGCTAGCTATTGTAGCGAAGTAACGATATTACATGCCTAAAAACATAATAATGGAGGCAGGAATTTAGTCTACGCTACTTCCTTTGGGCCTTAAAGTACCTACCTACCTAATAATAATTATGTTGTTATTCGGAGAAAAAAAATAAGTCCAAGAAATTATTTGGTACGTAGGTACCAAAGTTAATGAGGTATAAAAGTACCTTCTCAAACAACAAATTTAAGTTTGCATGTCTTAACGTTTTCGATTTCTATGGTTTTAGTATGAAGAAAAGTGATTACAATTTCGTTTTCGTGATAGGTAAATGTTTTTTGATTTTAGCAGTATTACATAGTACAGCAATAAAAAAGTATTATTATTAGCATGATATAGGACAATAAACTTTTATGTTCAATAAATGCGATAATTTTTTGAGAAATGATTTTAAGTCAGCCTCCCTGAAAACTGAACCCTCGTATCGTAAAAAAAGAAGCAGAAGAAGTTATCAAACTTCTTACGACTTTTCCGCTTTCATAGTTATCCTAGCATGAAACTTCTGCTGTGTGCACCTACCAAACTTAAAGATTATTACACTTTAAATGTAGGTAAATGTATTTGCCACAATGATCATTTTAAAATTGTTTTATTATGTTTTGCAACGCGATGATATTGTTAGGGCCATGATGCTCTGCCGGGGTTGCGAAGAAGTCCGAAAAGGAGATCGTGGCCCTTGCAACATGGCAACTGAAGGAACACGGGTGGGTTTTAGTCAGTAAGAGTCTGACACGCCCTCCCGCTCCGCCCAGAGCGGGAGAAATTATTTGATAATTTCCCACCCAAAAAAAAAGGGCCATGATGCTGACGCAGCAATTATGCAGCACCTAAAACCTTCAAATACATAAACTACATATTAGCTACTTAAGTTAAATCTAACTCCATCCCACAACGTTCTAATCGAGACAAAGTCATTACCATCTCTCAGTAACGACAAGTCCCATTATAAAGGCATCCATTAAGTGGCCATGTAGTTATAATTATAGTCGCTTATTGTCACATGACGCCAATTATCTATCGTATTAAGCACCAAACTATTAACCCTAGCTCAGGGTCTTCGGCTTTAATTAATTCAGTATTGATAGCTTCCAGTTACTCAATACATACTCCATTACAAGATACACAGGTAGGTAAACTGTAAAGTGAATGGGAAAAGGAAAAAAATAAAATGAAAGGTCTTAAAATAGTTTTTTTTTTTTTTCAACGAAGACTAATAAAATATTCTAGGGGGACTCGAGCTACGTTTTTATAAGTAAGGTCTTTATTAAAATTCTGATGATCTTTCATGCTATTAGAGATTACAATCTCTGAATTAGCCTCCCAATTATTTTAAACGGAGCTCTTATTACTGACCTCAAAATTATTATAATAAACCTCAGTAACCTTAAACTTAACCTATCCACAAAAATCTTAACTTAACCTATCTACGAGGCACTTCTTAAATTATCTGAAAAAGACGCAAACTCCTTTTAAACGTAACAATACTAACGTAAAACCTAATTGGTAAATAAAAATTGTTAAAGTATACCAACCATTATTTGGTATTTTCAATTCCAACTCTACGATTCGCAGCCGTGAATATTTTTCTACGTCTAGTGCACTGTCTCTCTGGGGCCTATTTAATAAAACCGACAAATGACAGGAGACAGGCGACAATCCGACCATTTCGTTAGTTTTTTTCATAGTTGCAGACAACTATGAAAAAAACTAACGAAATGGTTGAAATGGTGGAATGTTTAATAAAGCAGACTTTATTAAACAGTATCTGTCGTAAAAATGTAACGTTTTAGTGCATTACTATCGCGGCCTGCAACAGGGGCATTAATGGACGATCACGAAAATTTGGGCCGAGGCTAAGCCGAGGCACACATACGCGAGTCAACGTTTTCTCAAATAATGCGCGAAAATTCATACTAAGTAGAATAGTTATAAATTCGAGAATCATTGACGAACAACGATAATTTTTCACGCGCTTATATGTGCATTTGTTTCTTCTTTACTTTAAATAGCTTTATTTGCAAGTCAAATCGAACTTTCAATAAAATCTTTGATAAGTTACCTTATTGTGTTGAGGTTAAAAAAAGTTCGTAAAAAAAAACGACAGATATGGAATTTCATACAAACATTGCCTGCCAGGCGCTCGCATTTATTCGACCAGTACCCCATTTTAAATTTTCCTCGAAGGTTTCCTCGAAGGTTGTCAAAATAATGCTCGAATAAGCTCCAAGCTCAAACTCAAGCTCCAAGCTCAAACTCAAGCTCCAAGCATGTTTAAGAAAACGTAATTTTTTGACAGATATCACATTGTTTATTTTACAGCTACTTTAAATAGGACGCTGGGAATCAAGGCTAAATAATAACAGCCGCACGGGTCGATCGAAGGTTAAGTTACGCTTGTCACGATCGGTTCGTGGATGGGTGACCATCAATTACATGTTGAAACTCCTCTGTGCCTCGGAAAGCACTTTGAATCGTTGGTCCCGGCTGTCATTTGTAGATCTTTGATTGTCGTTATGGGAAGTCAGAAGCCCGAAAGTCTAATAACCAGTTTTACGAAGGTATATGCTCTTTCCCAGTAACTGGTTTGTGGAGGTCAGATAGGTAGTTGCTACATCTAAAATACTGGTATTCAGCTGCGTCCGGTTAGACTGGAAGCCGACCCAAACATAGTTGAGAAAAGACTAGGCAGATTGATTGAATAGGACCCTGGCTGTCAGTTTGGCTGTATCCTTGCTAACTGGCGGGTATTTTCTAGTATTTCTGAAACTTCTCTCCCTTCACCTACATTGCTATCAATTATGTCTCAAAGCCATCCACCATCTTTATTTCCTCACAATGTTTATCTGGAAAATGGGAGACGGGCATTCACTTGAGTGTGACTTAAAATTTATAGCACCGAGTTTAAAGCAAGAGCTACACCACGAGCTAAGCTAACCTACGAAGTCGTGACGTCTTCTCATAAATTGAGGCTCATCACCAACACAAAGCTAAGTGAGCTCGTCTACTAACTGTGAGCCTGCCAGCTTGTCCAATAATTTCTGCCTTTGTTCACCTCCAGCCGCATCAAGACATTCCCTACATCTTAAATGTTTGTGTGGACCCAGATATTTTAACTCACATAACTTAAGGCAAGATCAATAAATAAAAAATATGTACTAAGCACGTAATTTTAATATGCATTATTCCTGTCACTGTTGCGTAACTGTCGAACAATAAGTGGAAAATTGAAAAATTGAAAAAAAACGTAAACCAAAGTACAGTGCGTGCCACTAAAGATGAGACTTGACACACCACGTGATTTGACTTGCGCAGTAGACGATTTATGGGTCTCTTTAGCGGTATGAAGTCCGCGCCGGGGCGTCATCGGGGCGGCGGAAGGAGCGGCGGGAGGCGCGGTCAAGTCTCATCTTTCGTGGCGCGTATTGTACATGCTAAGGAACGTTTATCAATCTCCGCCTTAGTTTAACTCGTATAGCTAGTGACACTAAGCAACGTCAGCTATAGCTAAGTTTAATATAACCTAAGCTCACGGTGTAGCCTGCTCTAAAGACATAGAACGTTTGCGCCTCGTTCATTTCAAGTTAGACGAGTTCCCTGAGAGTTCACTTTAAATGAAATTAAGTATTCATCTCGTGTTATTTAGCTAAAAGCATAAAACATTAACTTATTAACTCTTCTTCATTGTGGGGTGTATAAAGGTAGCGTGTTGTACGTTAATTAATTTAGAGTATCGGCTTATGTATCTGAGAATTAAAATCAGTATTAACAAAGTACCCAAGGTTGCATACACACATGGTTCATGTTCATGTAATTATAAAATGTACGACGAAAATGAGCGGTTTTATGTGCAACCAATTAACTATTGATTATAAGTTGATTATAATTATATTTTGTACAAAACAGCGTAAAAATTTAAACTGAAAGCCTGCCTCTCTCATTAATCCATGTCTCCTATCAACACTACACAAAATAATTTATCCATTGAAAGCTCACATCAACGACTAAGTATTAAACATTCAACAAGT
The DNA here is from genome assembly GCA_916610215.1 of Omphaloscelis lunosa. Taxonomy (NCBI): domain Eukaryota; kingdom Metazoa; phylum Arthropoda; class Insecta; order Lepidoptera; family Noctuidae; genus Omphaloscelis; species Omphaloscelis lunosa. The sequence goes on from OU744247.1 coordinate 18,059,436, forward strand.
TTTGCCACCTACTCACACTGCCACTTCCATTACAATTAGATGTCAACCTCAACTTACATCATCTATAATATTATTATCATCTTGATAAGGCCTTACACATTGCTGTGTTCATTATCACATTGGTAAAATGTTAAATAACCGGGTGAATATATGGTACATTGAGTTTAAAAAAGTTTGTCTTTGTAAAGCGTGTATTTGTGTTTTCCATGGGTATGCTTGCCTGCAATAAATGATTTATTATTTTTTATTAAAGTGTTGTCTCTGTGTCACAACCTCGATGAGTCATATTTACGTCAAATTACTGTACTTTTAAAGGTACGTAGGTAAGTATACATCCATTCTAAAGCTACGGTTTCCTATACGAGCGGTGGCCGCCATATAACGGTCGCAGTGAAAGCTGTCATGAAAATTATGGCAGCAGTTTTGACTTTACGGTGTCAAAAAACGCTCTCTAGGGAAACACAACAACTTACTTTCATAAATAGCGTTTCAGTGACGTCATTCGCCGGTAAATAGCAGACACTATATGACGGCCACCGCAGTCTTAAAAAACGCTTTGTCATATTTATGTAAATGACGCCGTATTACATCAACTGACAGGTAAGAGTTTATTGAGACAAAGTCCAAAAGAAATCAACGTTTTCATAAGATGATCGTACAAAGAACCCGTGGCATTGATAGTGTTAAAGGCTCATGGTCCCAGGACAGCCATCAGTCATCGTAATGGAGCCGTTTACTGAGTAATTATAGCACCCGGAGGGTCTGAAGCGAAATCTATTGTATGTAGACATTCATCCATTTTCATTATTAGGTTTCTTGAAGATAAGTAGCTTAATGTTTTTGTGGTGGTTAGGGAAATCAGGAATAAGTGGGTACAGTTTTATAAGGAATACATTGTTGGCGGATTGGTACACGGGTTATGGAAAGCTTGTGGTCTGCAGGGGGATGATACAGATTCAAAATGTTGCTGCTCACATATTTTTTAGAAGATCCGCTCAATTATCACCGCAGTAATTATTTACGTGAAAGTAATTAATCGTATCTATTGTAGACTCTCCGGATGTTTATTACATTTTTCCAGTAAAACTTTATGTTCTATTTATTGATTTTTAATGGTGTTGTGTGTTACAGCTACAACAGTTTTCTAAGAATTGGGCACGTACAAAATCTCTTTTTATGCAACAACGACATTAAAAAATCAACCATCACCAAAACATCCCTTTTTACCACTTTTGGTTCAGAATACTACAATCATATTGTACCATTCAACACACCTGTTTCCCTCTACTTCAATAATAAACCTCCATGCCCACACCATTTCATTTTCTACAAACCCTTCAAAAACAGGATATTTGTAGCCATCAGAGGCCGTGAATCGATCACTCGACTACAGATCAACTTGATATTGTATAACAAGATTCTGCTTACAGTCTATGTTATCGGGTGCTTTTGAACCTTAGGTACCCTTACCCTTTATCCTTTGGTGAAACAACTGATTTGAAATAGATACCCTTGTTTTTGATGTTTTTTCTACAACAATTTAATACTTCAAGTGTTAGAAACAAAAGCTGAAATCAGCATTTGTGAAGTCACACTCGAACAAAATATCTTTTTGCGGCTAACTTCGTTTATAAAAGCAAATAGAAATGGGAAATTATAATTTTCGTTTTCACTTTTATCTTTTTTCTTTGGGTGGGAAATTATCAAGTAACTTCTCCCGCTCTTGGCGGAGCGGGAGGGCGTGTCAGACTCTTGCTGACTAAAACCCACCCGTGTTCCTTCAGATGCCTGTATGTTGCTAGAGACCATGATATCCCTTTCGGACTTTCCCGCGACCTCGGCAGGCATCGGTCCTAGCGGACCCCGTCAGTTGTGCTGACATCTCTTTGAGGCGCGCGTGGAACACAACGTGCCGTCGACCCGGGCCTGGTCCTTATCAGACGGCGAACTACCTATTGTTCACCGTCCGCAAGCCCGCGCCCACGGTGGGCTGGAATCGGCCTGGGATTCCCGACGCCGAGGGCATCTCCTGCGGTGGCTAGGGGGGTGATGGCGAAACTTTGTCTCTCCTTCACGTGTTCTGCCTCCTCCGTCGCGAGCATTACTGCTTCTTTCACTTTAGTCTGGTCTCAGTATTTAAATAAAAAATTATCTTATTTACGTCTAAAGCATTCCCTAGAAATATTAATAAAGTCACATTTTACACTTCAAAGTATCAATAAAACATTGAGTTCCATACTTTAGCAACTTATTTATTTTTAACAATAACGACATATTCTACTTATCACTCAACATTTGGGGCCCATTTCATGTGTAGATAAGTATAATTCAGGCATGATTTTTTATGATACGTTCCTAATGATTTTTGGAACCCATGGCATTATCTTTATGGTTTTTTAATGTCTTATACATTCCACACACATGACAATACGTACAAAATGGAAACATTGAAAAAAGTTTTTGGCGAAAACATGAAACAAATTGAAACGTCGCGGGTCGCCTGGCAGATGTAAAGCATGTTTTTTTTTACTAAAGGAAATAAATAATTATGGCATAATAGAAGTATATTCAGACATTTTTAAGAAAAAATATTCTTTATTTCGTTTGGATTTTGGCCGTTGCGTTGGCTGTTGCCCGCGCGTCGTCGCCACGCCAACAGGCAGTCTGACGTACCGCATTAATATTTAATTTTGAAAATTTTGAACTTTTTCGAAGTCAACGTCTTGGATTTTCATTTCGACCCCACTATCGGCTTTTGCATCTAAAGTACATACATCTTTTATGGGGTACTGTGTTAAATGTTACAACAAAATACCTTGTGACATATTGCAATTAAATGAAAGAAAATTTAAAACTCAGATTAAAAGTACACTTTGTAAACAAGCATATTACAAATTAGAGGATTATATCCAAGATAAGAGTGCTTGGAAACATGCTGGTCCTGCTCCATAGGACAATTTAGAATCAAGACAAAATCAAACAGGTTGCTAATTTAATTGTAAAATTTATAATTTTGTATTATATGACATTGATTTTACATTCTGTGATTACTTCCTCACACACTGACTTATTAATTTTAAAAACATTAGGAAAATCGTCTACTTTTACTATGTTTGTAAATATGTGAGCACCATGTATCTATCATATAATTAAATTATCTGTCGTTGCTTCATTTTTAATTCTTTTTACCTATTGTGGTATAGTAATTTTATTCTAGGTGCATCGTCTTCACATATAATTATTTAAGTAATGTACGTACTAATACAAACTATTGTAAAACATTTTAAAAGAGTAACGGTGGAGTTTCTTGCCCATTCTTCTCCATACGAAAACTACCTTTTGGAAGGGGCGACTAGAATCAATTATATTATTCTGTAAATTTTGACGTTCAAAAGTGCCATACATGGGCCTATTTGAAATAAATGTTTTGACTTTGACTTTGACTTTGCACCCCTGAAAACCTTGAAAACGATTCTACCCATGATGAAAAATTTTAAAATTTTCGGAGCCGCCATTTTGGATTTTCATTTTGACCAAATTCGCACTTTCTCTCTCTCCGGTATGCAGTATACTCGGGTCGACGTGTACAATTTTATACCACGACACTGTAATCACTTTATTCTTTTGTTTTTTTTTCTGCTGGTTTTCTCTCCATCTCTCTCTTTCTTTCTCTTTGATTTAAAAGAAGACAGTCGCAAGTATTAACATTTTTAGCGTGACGATTTTAGAAAGTTTACAAGCCGCGTTAAAGAACTTCGTTCCAATAAATTATCTATGATGTTTCTACATTCATAAATGATATCACACTCACTCATCGACATAATTATCATTTTATTAATTTTATTTCAAATATCTATCACCTTTTTATATTTTTATACTACGTTTTTTTAGATAATTGCGTTATTGTCATTATTGTAAATGCTGGCTACATACCAGCACTTTTATTATATTATTGTTATCTATTCATTTCTTGTATGTACTGCTGTTGGTACAATAAATAAATAAATAAATATTTAATCATTTTTTTTTATAATTGCATCTGAAAAAAAGAATATTAGGTACATATAACTCATTCGATAAAGACTTCTGCATAAAATTACTTAAGAAAATAAAATAAATTCCCATATAAAATGTGTCTTGATTTAATTTACACGCACTTCGTGCAAACCGCCACGTCAATCACAAGATGTCTCTTCTCCCAACATCGTATACTTCAATATACAGTAAAGAAATAAACCGGTGACTTACTGACGAGTTAATCTTCTTTCGTAAACTGTAATTTCCTATGTCTATACACCCTAAAATAGGGGGCAAGGGGACATAATCATAATGTTTGTTGATTTTAATGTTCCCCTTTGCTTTTTTTTATTGGAATTAAGTTCCTTTGCTCATTGATCGGTACGATATCGTTTCGGTGCCGTTTCTGTACCGTTTCGGTACTGCTTTTTACTGTTTTCTCATTGGTCGGTATGCACTCTGTACCGAAACGATACCTCACGTGCGCACTGCTTCATTTAGAATTCCAAATGCAAATTAATTCTATTGGTACGAGAGCCCATGACAAAAATTTTTGCCTTATCGTTTTACGAACAAAATCGTATAAAATCGATAGATTTGGTTATTCTGAAATTCAAAAATTCTAATTTTAGAAAATTTTCGCGTCACGTCTCACCTGCCTGCATTTTCAAATATGTCAAAAAAATATTACCGAACTGTTTTAAAGCAATCTGTCTGATTTTCGAATGTAGTTGAAAGATAGATTTTAGATACCCAAAACATAATTTTCAGAAACCAGTAGCGTCAAACGTACCCAAGAGACCACAATTTGAGAAAATTAAGAATGAGGCAAAAAATAAAATCCATAGCAACACGTCTGAAAATCTTGTTTTTGTCTTTTGACCGTAGTTGTCTCGAAAATAATTAATAACTTGAGTTATTGAAATGAAATTGTTTATTCTGTAAATAGGATATCGGAATCACTTTTACACGTCATAATAAAAAAAAATAAGCGAGATGAGTTCGGCGTTTCCTATCTGACTACTCTGAAAAGAAAGGGCGAAACAAACTCAGAGGTCTCAGTCTCTTTTAAAGTCCAGACATAATCTTGGCCAGGCCGTAGGAGTGGACCTGTCATGTCATTGCAAGCATTTGTCAGTAATCGTGGAGCTCAACTCAGAACTTAACGAGCTCAACTCGACGAACAATACCAAAGAAAGGACATATGGTTAGGCCGCATAAAGGGTCTTTCAAACAGGCGCGACACGCGACGCGACACAAAGACACCGCTCGTCGCGCGACGAGCGGTGTCTTTGTGTCGCGTCGCGTGTCGCGCCTGTTTGAAAGAGCCTTCAACCACTCAAACTGCCAGACAATCATTAAAACTAGCAGAGAAATAAAAATAATAATAATATCCACGTCCTCAAATTTACAATCATTAAAATAATATAATACTTTAAAAAGTAATCATATCATTTTGAATATAATTTTCAACAGTGTCAATGTATGTGTATATAAAACTGGTAAATTTTGATGATTTTACATAATAATTAAAATGTCAAGTTTTATGGTTTTATCACAAGGCTTATTAGAGCGAGCAGCTCAATCCCAAGCTTTTGATCTTCTAAATAATCTGCAATTTTAATGGGCAACTAGCTTCATTTTTCTGACTGACCGACCCCTTGACAATTTAAAAGTACCTACCTGTAATTGGTTTGTTTGAAATAAATGCTTTGAGTTTGAGTTTTTGACTGATCCGATTGCGAAAATTCTTTAACTAATGGGAAGCTACAGTATTGCCGAGTGTCAGAGGATATTTTATGTTAAAAAAGAAATTTTACGCGGACGAAATCGCAAGCAGAAGCTAGTGTATGTGTGTAGTGTATGTGCTAGTGTGTGTGTGTGTAGTGTGTGTGTGTGTGTGTGTGTATTAATCGTACCCAGAAGGGATATACCAGTAGCCATCTGAGCGGAGGAGGAGTTGGAGAACTGAAGAAAAAAATACCGGCGAAGTGCATGTCGGACTACGCATAATGAAGGGTTCCGTAGTTGGGATAAATTTATTGCAGGAACAAACTTAACACTGTAGTTGAAAAACATGTTCTCCCATACATTCCAACTGCAAATGTAAGTTTGTACGCACAATATTGAGAGAATTACCATGTTCTTTTATTTGTTAAACAAATAAACCCTTTCATTTGTTATGTCACACACACAACTTTTTTTTTTTTTGTTTTCTTGTTTGTCCCCCAAAAGTGATATATTAAAAATTCATTTATTTACGTTACACGTCCGTGTTTGGGTCACAGAAATACATATTTTTACCAAATTTCAACTTAATCGGTCCATTAGATTGGGAGCAAATTGGCTATGACAGACAGACACGCGAGTGATCCTATATGGGTTCCGATGGTTCCGTTTTTTCCTTTTAAGTACGGAACCCTAAAAAGATTAAATTGTAGAAAAAAAAATCCTTTTGTTTATCAAAATTTAGAAGGGGCAAACTATATTTCATGACATGGTATATTCAAGTGCCAAATTTCATTCAAATCCGTTCAGCCATTTTAGCGTGAAAACATAAACATAAACTCACTCACTTTCGCATTTATAATGTGTATTATAGTTAAGATTTCTAACTAATCAATAGCAACTGCTTTGTAAGTTTCTATTATTGTTACAAGTTTGACTTAAGTTTTGTTTCTCTTATTATAAAGTTATCATTTCTACGTGGGATTAAAGGTCTTTCTGAACGGCTGTTAAATACATCGCCCATCATCATTTATTCATATCTATGAATATATCTCTTTCTAAATGGACCTTTGATGTAGGTGGAATAGTACAGAAAACCTGACGTTCTTCGCTCACTAGATACACACAGCTCCATTAAGTACTTACCCCCCAAAAGACATGTGCGTTCAAATCTCTGATAGGCCCAAGTTGGTTTTAGTACTTTGCAAAAACATTTTATTAAAATTAATGTATTCTTTTAGTGTATAGAGTTAACATTAACAAAAAGTTATTCTACGTTTAAATAGACCGGAGGATTCAAGACCGCTTGCCGTGGATAAGATAAGAGGTTCAAATCGTAGGCAAGAAATGTGTTTTTTTTAAATTCATTATATTTTTTTATAGTATTTTATATTTTAAAAATTATATAAAACTCCATATGTATAAAATATTTTAATTATCATTTAATAATATTGATTGTTGCTATTATTTAACAAAACTTAGATCTTATTTTACTAGAAAGATTTATATTTTACTATTTGATTTTATAATTTACAGTTATCATAATATACAGATTTAGCCAACTGACTCAAATGGGTACCTAGACAAGTGACATCCTATTAACGATAAATTAGGACGCTACAAATAAACAACAGTCTTAAGTGAACTTATACATCAGTTGTAGTTATAACTTGAGAGTATGCATTAATTTTATAAAGAAAATGTTATGGATACCCTCAAATTATTACATCTACCTATTAAACAGAGACCTAAAAAGTGACTCGGACGATAGTAGATAACAATTTCATCGCAATTCACATGGGCTCGCTGGCTAGTTCGTCAAACTAGGTACGAATATGATGACGTTTGGTGATGCTATGGTTTGAATCCAATTCGAAACAAGGCACTCTTTTTTAAGTATTCTTTAGATTATTCGTAACGAAATCAATGTTGTATTTTCAAGAAAAATTCTAATATTTCTCTAACATTTTTATCTTACAAGGTAGGTTCAAAAGATATTAATGTTACATCATTTCACACTCTTTGTTCATTTTAACGTTACGCGTCATGTGACAAGTATAGCTACTTATCATTTACATTAGCTTCGTCAGCTTTATGTGAAAATTATGTTGAAAAAGAAAAGTCCTAAACATCACGCATACCTTTTTTATTATTAAAATAATAATATGGATTCATGATCAGCAGTTTTAATGTGGAACTTCATTGATTTCCTATACTTTCTACAGCCGAAAGGCGTCCAACGCTGGAAATAGGCCTCGCTAAGCATTGCCGTTTCGACTGGTCATGTGCTACCCTCACCCAGCGAATTCCTGCGGATTCACAAGGTCATCAGGCCACCTGGTGGGAGACCTTCCAACGCTACGATTTCCGGTACGCGGTGACCACTCCAGACAGTTCAGCCCCATAGGTCACCTATTTTGCGAGCAATGTGCTCCGCCCTCTGCCACTTAAGTTTGGCAAATCTTAGGACGATAGCGGTTACCTCGGTTCTTTTACGGATATACCAATAGGTAAGTTTATAACATAAACAGCATAACATCACGCCTGTAATCCCCGAAGGGTTGAGCAGAGGTGTACCTACAGTTCACCCACATTTCGCTAATATGTTTAAGTCCCATGTAATAGGGGGCGAGCCTATTGCCATCAACTGGGCACAAATCTAGACTCTGGGCTACCACTGAGAAATTCCAGATGGAAATCCCAATAACACTTTGCCCGACATGGGAATCGAACCCAGGGCCTCATGTGCTTGCAGCCAACGAGGCAACCACTACAACAGCGAAGCAACGATCACATGTAGGTTTCAAAAAGAAAAATTTGCTGCGCAATAAAAAAAACCGATTATTTATTAAACATACACCGACTTCCATAACGAACACAATCTCAGTCTCAAATCACCATTAATAGCTGAAAGTCGTTCAAAAACGATTAAATCATTAAGCATTAATGAAAGGTAAATGCCTTTCAAGTGATAAGTGTAACATAAATAACAACTATCAGGCGACCCACCAAATTGCCTACAATTTATCTAAACATCTGAAATTAAATTACGAGGGACAATTGGGACGTCCCAATTATCCCAATCTAACATTTTTGTAACAATCTTTTAACTTAATAGCTCCGTAGCTATTAAATTAAAAGATTGTTACAAAAACATTTAAAACAGAACGGATGGAAGATCAAGATGGCAGGCTTACAATGACAAGAATTTTGATAATTCGTTCTCTGTTTCATAAATATTATGGTTATAAATTCTAGCCTCGTGTAGCATTTCTAGAAGGGAGGTACTTACTTAAAATCGGCCAAGTGCGAGTCGGACACGAAGGTTTCCAGGGGATGACACAAATACATTTTTTTTTATCGCAAAGGCAAATTAGTATTTCATAATGATACCTATTGTGAATTACAAAGTCATTTTTTCCAGTTACAGAAAATCACCAATATTTATATGAAAGTACTTGGGCGACCGAGCTCTGCTCTGGTGAAAATAGAGAATGCGCATTTAATAGTATAGGATAGTACTTACTAATTCCATACTGCCATGATTAGTACTTACTAATTCCATGCTGCCATGTCATTATTGTCATGTCATTATTCATTATCTAGTTCTAAACTTTCGGCGACCGAGCTCTGCTCGGGTGAAAATACGGAGAAAACTGATTTTCCCAGATAAGCGATAGCTAGATCGATTTTTCGCCCCCGTAAACCTCTTTACTGCTACTTCCATCGAAATCGTTGGAGCCGATTTCGAGAACGTGAGTACAAATCTATATACAAACAAATATTGCACGTTTAATAGTAAAGGATACCTTATGAATCGGCATTTTTAGCCGACTACGGCAAAGCCAAAAGGAAGGGTTATGATTTTAGCAGTCTATTTATTATGTATGTTTGTATGTATGTATGTATGTATGTTTGCTTTTACATGTATTCCACCGTAGTGCCTAAACTACTGAACCGATTTTGATGAATGATGTATCAATAGATTTGTAATAATGTTCCAGGTGACATAGGTTATATAAATTTTCTCTAAATTTAATATGGTAGACTTTACACGTAAATATTTGACCTCGAAGAAAAATAATTTGAGATAATCATGACATATTTGGTATCAAAAAAAAGGTCTTGACGAACACATTACAAATATGTGTATATATCATACTGTCTAAGTAAATCAATATGCTTAATTTGGTAAAAACGAGAACAAAAGCGAGACTGCGTTACGTACGGTGCGTCTGTAAAATGAATACTTACCTATTAAATAATAAAAAGCATGTTTAAAATATTTATTTCTGTCCTATTGTATTACTATTATTTACGTTTATCAAGCGCTAAAACAGAAAAGGTAATAATGTAATAAAAAAAATAAGTTTAAACAAACTGTAACCCGACTACGGAAAAATAAAAGTGATCTAAAAAGTTCGAAACAAGAAAATATTTCAGACAGAAATCAAGTTACAAAAATGGTCAAGATAAAGATGTGGTCGCATGCCTGTATGCCATGTGGGTGCCAGGAACACCTACAAAATTATAATGGCATGCGACGAAGGCCTTGACCATTATTGTACCTATGTCTTGATTTCTGTCTGAAATATTTTCTTGTTTCGTACTTTTTAGACCACAGTTTATTTTTATTTTTTTATTTACTGTTTTTTAAACTTATTTTTTTAAACATTTGACCCCATGACATGACACCCCACATGCCAGGGTAAGAAAAAAAAAAAATTAACAAAATCAAAAGGTTATTAAGGGGAGCCCCTATTTTAATAAAATTTGTTTATTGTTATAGCGGCAACAAGAAATACACAATCTGTGAAAATTTCAACTATCTACTGATGCAAGTGTTGGGAAGGAGGTTGATAATACAAAGACACCGCTCGTCGCGCGACGAGCGGCGTCTTTGTGTCGCGTCGCGTATCGCGCCTGTTTGAAAGAGCCTTAATAATAATCAATTACTTACAACTTTGTAAATTGTTACTAGTCCAGCGACACGTACAGAAAAGAGACCAAAAATAAAGTTACACGATCTTTTGTATCATTTCAAATGACAGTTGTCTACCCTTACTACTTAACTAACATGAATATTTCAAGAGATAAAATGAACTGAACTATACAACTAACATAACACATACTTTAAAACAGAATTGTAACAATGACTTTACAAAAAAAAAAAATACCAAAAATACAACCGACTTCCAAACTACAAAGTGAAAAATAACTTTAATTTCGGAAGTCGGTGTCTTTGGATCAATCAGTATTGAAGCTTTTTGCCACCGACTTCCGTAATTAAAGTTATTTTTCACTTTGTAGTTTGGAAGTCGGTTGTATATAATATGGTAAAAAAAAAATCACTTTTTAGTGTGTTGGTTTGTAATTCATCAGTTCCACTTTACCAAATGGTGTTTTTCGAGAGCAAATGCACGAGTTACTACTATAGAAATACCCAAATCGCTATAGGTGTATGCTATAATACTTGAAGAGTTCCCTCGATTTCTCCAAGATCCCATCAACAGATCGGAACCAAATGACAATGGGACCAATTTGAAAGTATACCCTTTAAACAAAAAAGAATTTTTCAAATCGGTTCAGCCGTCTTCGAGTAATCGGGGAACATACATAAAAAATAAAATATTCCGACGAACTGAGAACCTCCACCTTTTTTTTTTTTTGGAGTCGTTTAAAAATATAATTGATACATAATTTTATCTCTTAGATTTTCTTAACAAAATAATTTAATCAATCTCAATCATTTAGTATTTAAACATAGGTAAAACAAATAAATTAAATGGCAACAACAAATAAATTGGTCAGTGTGACCCTTCAAACAAACTTCTACATATGTACTTAATTTATACGATATATTTGATACGATAATACTACTTTAATACGGTTGAAATTGTTTAAATGCTTTCCTTCTTTCTTTCTAAAAGAAAGAAAGAAAAACATTTATTTGTTCATGAGATACAATAAAGACCTCTGACAGACAGACGAATCCGTTTGGCACCCTTCGGGTACGGGACCCTAAAAATGATCAAACTCGACTTTCTAAATCTAGTTACCCATTTAGATAGATATGTTAGATGCAAAAACATCATCAAGCCTTTTTACTCTGCCCTAAAGTCACAAGTCAGGCTTTGTACCCTTGTTTCGGGAGGTTCCTGCACAGGATAAGGCGGGAGGAAACGCCCGGAGGACACGGTGGAGCATACGGTGGAGGTCTGCCCAGCTTGGGCGGAGCATCGCCGTGTCCTCGTGGAGGCGATTGGCGGCGGTGATCTCTCGCGTCCGGCCCTGGTTCGGGCCATGGTACGGAGCGAGAGGAAATGGGAGGCCGTCACCTCCTTCTGCGAAGCTGTAATGCTCGCGAAGGAGGAGGCGGAACGCGTGAGGGAGAGGCAAATTTCGCGCCCTCACGCCCCTAACCCTAACCGCCGCAGGAGGAGACGCCCAGGGCGTCGGGAATCGCGAGGCGATTTCCGGCCACCGTAGGCGCGGGCTTGCGGACGGTGAGCAATGGGTGGCTCACCGTCCGATAAGGACCAGGCCCGGGTCGACGGCGCGTTGTGTTCCACGCGCGCCTCAAAGAGATGTCAGCAGATTTGAAGGGGTCCACTAGGGCCGATGCCTGCCGGGGTTGCGAAGAAAACCGAAAGGGAGATCGTGGCCCCCGGCAACAGGGCAACCGAAGGAACACGGGTGGGTTTTAGTCAGTAAGAGTCTGACACGCCCTCCCGCTCCGCCCAGAGCGGGAGAAGTTATTTGATGATTTCCCACCCTCAAAAAAAAAAAAGGCTTTGTACCCTGTACTGATCAGTAATCAGCTGTTTAGCGACCACTGTAAGGTCTGTTCTAAAAGTAACTGATGAAACTGTAAGTAAATGGATCAGACGATGTACCTGTTGATGCCAATTTGTAGTGCCAATTACAAATTAAATGCTTTGGTTTGATAATTATTTGAATACTTGAACCCGAAAATCTAATTTTAAATCCTCTTACAAATTTGATGAGACTCATTTAATTTTGTCAATTGAGGTTAATTACTGACTTCATTTTATAACTTCAATTCTCGTCGATGGTTTTTCAATAACAATTCAATAACGTTATTCATACAATAATTGTTCAAATTCATTTATTTGCATAACAAAACAGCAACGCCTCTCTAGCCACTCCTCAAAGACACTTATCGCCGCAATCATGGCGTGTCCAGCACTGGGTTGCGACAATCGCACTCTCCATATCGCCATGAGATCCTGCCGGAGCTCTGTCCGCTGTGCTGTGATTTCATGTGGCAGTGGAGTTACGCCCTGACAATTTGTCTCTTTGCGCCATATGTGCGTGAGGACTTTTGCCTTGAGATCCCCTGGCGGTAATCTGGCAAGGAGGCTCGCCGCCTTACCGGACACTGTGCGGTATTCCCGGACTAGCCGGACGGCCACGATCTTTTGGGACAATAGGTGGGCTGGCCGCCGCCTCAAGGAACTTACATAACTGGCTGGAAAACCCATTTTCATTGCATGAGCTCTTCACGGGAAGCCTAATATTATTTATTGCTAAAACACAAAAGAAAGAAGAAGCAACTTAAGCGAAGGTCTAAATTACTAGACATTAGTACTTACTTAGTTCAAGAACATTACCAAAGACCAACATTACTAATAAATATCAGAAAGAAAAAGTTGTAAGTATCACGTGAATGTTCAAAGGAGGCAGAACATTCTTATCAAGAACGCACTTGAACAACTTGTTGAACAAAGTTATCTCATTAGGAGGAGAGTTCCATTAATTCACTAGATATAGGACCTACCTTCTTAAGGACGCAATACAATAATTTTATTGATGTTGGGTGTACAACTCGATGTGTACCTACTTAATTAGTTTTTTGTGTCTTACTCGTGCATGCGTGTGTGTGCATGTGTTAACTTAAAAAAACAAATGCTTTCCTATTTCCCATTGGATAAAATTAAAACATGTTAAACGTTACCTGTATAGTAATATCTAGTATCTTCAAAGCCGGCAATAGATAACTAATATGTTGTATATGCTACAGGCTACCTGTTTGTTGAATCTGAACATTTGGTTACTATATTACATTGATTGAGCATTTAATGCCAAATGCCCAAAGGAACGTTTGTGTTGATAATTTTGTTCCAGGAACATAACATGTCGTTCATATTTGAACACCATAATAAGATATGTATTTAAACTGTTTCAATTATTTTTGTACTTGACAGCATAATTCAATGTTACAGCTCCTGAAAATTGTCTGTAAAGCTTTCTTTAAAGCAAAGGAGCGTGACACCATAGATTTTGTAAGGAAAGTGGTAATTTAGCGAAATTGGTGGAGCCCCGCATAACACACCCACGTAGACTCCAATAAATTATGTGTAAATTGTATTGTAAACACCGCCCCTGGGACCGATTTAATAGAATAAAATTTACATTTCGTTATGTAAACTCGATTTGAATGGAGTCTCCTTCGTCATTCACATATTAAGAGGTAATATCGAGTGGGAGTGTAAGTACGTCACAGTGTTGAAAAATATAAATGTGACGTTATTGTCAGAAAAATAAAATCAAAAAATGTTAATGAGTTTTGTTGTTAGTCTTAACTTCTCAAGTACTTTTTCACTGTATATCGATTACATTTGATTTTTGCGAGCGACTGATGACTGCTCAAGGTGTTGGAAAACATCGTTTTCATGTGATTGAACATTTGTCACTGCGCACTCGGTTCCATTACGCGCTACGGCTCGAGCTGCACTCCCGCCTCCTCAACTTTGCACACATGCAAATGTAAGTACGATTCTTAAACTATAGCAGTGCCATGCTGCACTAAAATCTGCCTTTTCAAATGAAGTGAGAGGTTGCTGTCATCATACATAGAAGATATTGTAGTATTCTTTTTTGTTATTAGGTATATTGATACAATATTAGTGCTCTAATAAAGGTGTAAAAAGAATAAGGAAAGTGACTTGTATTTATATCTTTTTTCCCTACAGTAATTCTCATGTACAAATTGTTTTAAGTTTTTTTATCAGGAATTTCTCAGTAACAATCCGGAGTCTGAATTTGTGCCCGGTCGATGACAATAAGCTGCACGCCCCCTATTACACGGGACTTAAAAACATAACTGGCGAAATACGAGTGTACTATATAGTATACCTCTGCCTAACCCTTCGGGGATTGCAGGCGTGATCTTGTGTTATGTTATGATACGATATCAGTTTTTTGGTAAAGATGCAAATGGAATGAAAATCACTTGTGTTATTTGCTACAATAATTCTCATATATAATAATAGTCCGTAATATATTACTTATCGACCATACGATTGATAACAGCACTATGAATTTCTAGGAAGTATTAATTTTCGGCAAACACGAATTTGCGTAATCTAAGCACTGAGAGACTTGTTTTCAAATTAAAAACTTCTTAATTTTTTTTTTCTTCTTATCATATTCATGAAAATTTTGCTTAAAGCAAGGCATCTTGCCACTACAAGCACTTGGAATATTAAAAAAGAACTTTTAAAATGGTTGATGTTATCTAAAATTCAATAAAGAGAGAGGCTAAAGATATTTTGTTTGTTACCTACTTATTAGAGCATATATTATAATGGAGATTTCGTTGCAATACCCACCCTCATCTTCTTTTTGACTTCCAGCCGTACCATTAGATATCGTGTTACCCAGGTACTGGGTTGTGAAGCCCAGATAAGCAGTCGCTCCATGTAAAATATAATAAGGTCTTTACCTATGAAATGGCCGTTTTGCCGTACTGGCTATTTCAAGTCCAATTTTTTCTTTTTTCGCTAAGAATTATAAGTTCAAATTATTTTTATTTTTAAAATATGGAATTCTTTTTTTGAAAATTAGTCATTTGTTTAATGGTTAGCGTTCTGTTTTCATCGCATTTGTACGTTTTTTATCATCATGGATACGTTAAAAATTCGAGTGATTATGCAGTATGAGTACCGACGTAGAAGCAAAGCGGCAGAAGCGGCATGCAACATCAACGACGTATACGGAGCGAACACTACTAACAATCGCACCACCCGTTATTGATTTTCCCGCTTCCGTTCTGGAAGTTTCGACCTAAGAAATGAACCCCGTGGTCGACCGAAAAGTTTAGTCGACAATGACGAATTAAAGGCGATTGTGGAAGCTGACGATTCTCATCTACAGCTGAATTAGCAGCAGCTTTCGATGTTAACATCAAAACAATATTGGTCCATTAGCGTCGAATTGGCAAGGTAAAAAAGCTTGATAAATGGGTTCCCCACGAATTGAATGATCGCCAGCGCGAAACACGCGTCGAATTGAGCCTTGCACTATTAAATAGGCACACACACGAAGGCATATTGAATTTCATTGTTACTTGCGACGAAAAATAGATTCTGTTCGACAATCGCAAGCGCTCAGCAAATTGGTTAGATCCTGGTTCAGCACCTAAACATTGCCCCAAACGTAAACTAACCCCTTAAAAAAGTGATGGTCACTGTTTGGTGGTCTAGCGCCGGTGTCATTCATCACAGCTTCTTACCAAACGGGATGAGCATTACTGCAGATGTGAATTGTGAA
Organism: Omphaloscelis lunosa; assembly: GCA_916610215.1. NCBI lineage: Eukaryota > Metazoa > Arthropoda > Insecta > Lepidoptera > Noctuidae > Omphaloscelis > Omphaloscelis lunosa. The sequence goes on from OU744247.1 coordinate 18,075,756, forward strand.
GAACTGAACATAATGATGGAGAAGCTCGCACATCTCCAACCAGCTTTGAAAATCGTTCGGCTCCGCTGCTCGTGCACGACAACGCGCGACCTCATACTGCACAGCACACGGTCTCCAAGTTACAAGAGCTGGGGTTGGAAGTTCTCCGTCATCCACCGTACTCACCAGACCTTGCCCCTACAGATTTCTACTTTTTCCAGAATTTGGATAACTTCTTGGCGGGGACACAAATTCAATAACCGAGAGGCAGTTCAAAATGCCCTTGAAGAATTTGTTGCCTACCGTCCAGCAGACTTTTTCAAAAGGACATCATTAAGCTACCACTACATGGGTAATTACAATTATTAAGAAAAAAAAATATAGAGAAACAAGGGCGTTAACTTATTTCATGAAAAATGGCAATTTCATAGGTAAAGACCTAATATTAGTATTCAGCCGCATCTGGTTAGACTGGAAGCCGACATAAACGTAAGTGTGAAAAAGGCTAAGCAGATGATGATGATGGTGATATTCTTTTGTAATAAATAAATGATCATCTACAGCAATAACACAAGTCGTATAACGTTCAAAATATTCCTTTAAAAAAATACGTACAATAAATTGTCGCACACTTGCGTAACCCAAATGTAGCTTAAAACCACTTTAAAGTTTTAAACTTAAGTACACTTTTAGAAAGTACTTAATACTACAAAAACCTAAGTAGGTACTTGAGCGTTAAGCTCTAACTTAGAATTAACTGAATATTACATACAACATTCAACTACAACATAAAACTACTTGAGTTAGAACAAAACATTTTCGGGCTTATTTATATTTTTTGTTGTTCTTTATCTTAAAGTTTAATAATAAAATTCAATTATTTTTAAGAAACTTCGTTTTCATTACCTTTTGTCATTACATTGCCTTCTATCCACTAAAAATGAAAAGGTTTCAGATTGCGAAATCGCAAATTAATCACCTATATTTTTTTCGCGTAATTTTTTAACGCTTGCCGATGTCCGTGGATGGGTGACCATTCATATATATCGAGAACCCTCCATGCCTCGCAAAGCTCGGTAAGCCGTTGGTCCCGACTATAATTCGTAGATCTTTGGTAGTCATCACGGTAGTTAGAAACCCGAAAGTCTAATAACTAGTCTTACCAAGGGGACCCGTGACCGGAGAGCGTGTTACCCAGTAACTGGGTTATGAAGATCAGATAGGAAGTTGCTCCGTGAGAAATACAGGTACCTATTCAAGAACATCCGGTCAGATTGATTTATTTTTAGCGCAGCGACTGGCTTTACAATTATACTTTTTAAACAGTTAAATAAAAAATGATCATAAACACTAAAGGATACCTACAATATGAGTTTTTTACAACAACATTCTGTAATTTATCTGCAAGAAACATCCACAGTAAGCCCTATAATTTCTAACATTTTAAATCTTCCCACACAATGAACCGCCAAGCCGTCACAAACAATCAGAAACCGTCAAATTAAACGAAAATAAAGGATTCTGCCGACGTCAAAATGAATACAAGACTTCCAGCAGCCGCCGTCAAAGCCGGCCATCTTAATTGGAAGGATTACTGTTATTTGAACATAATTATAAAGGCCACTGAACTTTCTTCTCACCCCCACTTTAATAAATCCGTTTGCAAAACTTTTCTCGTAAATCAACAAGAAGCACAGATTATTTTTAAGTCGCCCCTAACTTAGTTCGATTTTTTGCTAATATATCAAAGTTCCGAATTTGCTAAAAAGCTTTTAGACTGTCAAAATTTAATGTTAGTGTGTCGAAGTAAACGCATAAAGGGTCTTTCAAAAAAGCCTTAAGCAGACGAATGCATTAAGTCGTACTTTCTTTTATTACGTTATTGCATCAAACATAGATTAAACTTTATTATTTAGATAATGTATAAACATTTTATCGTTCTAGACAACATCAAACTGTCTTTGCGCGAAAACATTTCCGTACCTAACGTGATTATTATTTATGGAATCAAATTTTAATTAATTTATCTTTTTCTTTGAATCGTTTTAATTAATTTGTCAAAGCACGTAACTTTTATTAAAAAACAATTGCCATTAAAACTGAAATTACAAGATAAGTTTTTTGAACGCTACAAGAATGCCAAATAGATTTTAGTGAGCATCACTTCAACTGGTTGCCAGAACAAAATAAAAGAAAGCAAAAACTTTATATATAGTAACTTTATAGTAACTTTATATAAATATTATTCAACAAAGACGGGTTTTTGGGACTCCGTGATGTACTGGAATATTTAGATGGTAATATAGTTGTTTCTGCGACGAAAATATGTTGAATATGTTCGTTATGTTGGTGTTTTACGTAGAGATTTATGTAACTCGCAAAGAATGTGTGTAAACGGCTTTATTTTTGCTTAAATATGCTCGCTGGATATTTTTGCTTGTGAAAATTTTGTGGACAAAGATACAAAATGTACCTATTTTTTGCTATAGCAGCATTTTAAATAACGTCTATTGTTTAAGGTGGATCCGCAGTTATAGCCCGCGAAATTCGAATTTTCTTACGTTTTTTTGCAATTTGTAGGTTGTATCTTGTTCAAAATATGATTCGCGACTATAACAGATATGTATTTACAGAATTATAATCATTGGAATCATTAATACATCTCTCTAAGTAAGATATGTTCCATAAGAACAAATTTATGCAAAATTTCATATCGAACAAATCTAACTTTCTCTAATTTCGCGGACCTTGATACTCACAATTTCGCATGCCATGCAAAATTATTATCGCACTTATCTTAGCGCCAGAGGTTAATTAACTAATGAATTCTCCTCATATGGGGTTAATTAATTTCAGGTTAACATTATAAAAACTACAATGTAAGTTTTCATACAAGTCGCTTTCAACTTTGAAAGGACTTACAAGGTAGGTATAAAAAAATCGATATAAATGGTCGGTAGCAAGAAGAATAAAATTATACTGGTGCCTTGAACATTTTATACTTTATTAAAACGTAGGAAACTTAATTGAATTTACTCTGAAGTATTCCTCTCTTATAAACATTAAAGTTTTCACGGAAGAATACAATTATAATATTTTATCATCCATCATTATTTCATTAAGTGAGATGTAAGTATGTTTCTAAATTATGTAAATGTAAGTATCAGCTGTCTAATGTTGATCTCCTTGGTTCATTCATGAAAAATTGAAACAATAGGGTGTTAAACTTGAGTGGCTATCCTAGCTATCCTTGAGAACAGTTCCAGTTTAGCATCCCCATAGCTACAAGCAACCATAAATCATGTTGTTCTGGAATGAAACTAAATGACAGTAATCTGAATAAATTAAAAAAAAACATCTATAGAAAAAAGAAAGAAAGAAAACTTGTCTATTCTGCACAAACAAAACGCATATTTTAAAAAACTAGACAAAATACACACAAAACAAAAGTAGCTAAAAGCCTCATATTCAATAAAAAAAATGACAATATTGTTCATAGCTTAATTATAACACTGGTTCAATGGTTGATGTCAAGGCCACGGACGAAGAAAATATTGCGTAATTACCGAATGACGTAATGACGTCTCCCGGTGGACCTATAATATCGGGTAAGTAATATTTTCCACTGAAATATGTGTGATTCAGCTGAACATAGTATGTATTTAAAAGCAATAATAAATAAAAATAAATATGTGTATCTCTGCGTAACATAAATTAAATATTTAAAAAATAAATAAAAGAATACAATAAAAACATTGAATACTAAGTAATTAAATTATAATAATTTTTCGATAATACACTAACAATCCATATTTAGGTCTACATTGATACTAAGTTTCTTAGACGCACCATGGGAATTACGATTTGCGTTGCGTGTCGATAGCGTGGCGGCAATTTGCATAACGGTAGGCATCGAGGCATGGGTTTGGCAAAAGACAACCATGCTTTTCCGGTCAAAGCAGTAAATAAGATAATTGGTACAGCTTGATAGTATTAATTATGGATTCTTTAATATTATTTTAGTGAGAGGACATGGATCCATTGATGTACGAAGGAGCAAGATCCACCGAAATACGGAATGCAAAACCTAAGGACGCCTCTAATTTAACTGTTTTTTTTTCTGTTTTTTCCTATTGGGAAATAGAAAAAGGAAACCTGATATTTAATTGAAATAAACAGACATCTAGATAAAATCTATGACCACGAACCTTGTAGCACATGAAAAGCAAAAGACACTGAAAAACCCTATAAAGCAGAATCTTTTACTTACAAAGACCCTAAAATATCACATTGTGCCAAAAGCCCGGAGGTTACAAAAACTGGCCCATAATTTAGAATTAGGCGGTGTGCACAAGGGACTGCTTACACGTAATTGGTGGTTGTGTAGGTGTGTTAGGAAAACGTCGCGTGTCGCTGAGAGCGACGGAAATTACGCACATTACATGTTACATGGTTGTACAAACTGGGTCCTAGAGGTATGTTTGTTTTAAACGTTGTTTGAAGGCACCGATTTTGCGATTTTATCTTCTTTGTCGTTCCCGCAATGCTGAGGATCGCGACCAAATACAACGCGTCTCCAAGCTATGCGGTCTTCTGCAGTGTGGACCGCTTGATTAATGCTGCCTCCAACAGCCTTCTTGATCGCATCTGTCCATCTTGCCGGTGCTTTTTCGCCCTTTCTCTCTATACGGGTGATTTTTCGGTTTACATATTTTCAAATTATGGTGCTTCGTTAATATTGGACTGGGACACATAAGTTGCTGGATCAAGAGCCTGATGCAGAACGCGGTTCTAAAAAATACGGCACGTATTAAGAAATAATTACTGCCTCCCATTAACTCCAAAGGTGGTTTCACATTCAACCCTTCCATTTTCTATTAAGCAAGCCTTGTGCCCGATTAAATTTCCCATCGGCAAAAATTACGAACTTCCAAACAAACTTTTGTACCCTATTTAATCCCTTCAGAGGGTGAATTTTCAAAAATCCTTCCTGTGTGCTCAATTTCGCTATATATGTAACTCTTGTGCAAAATTTAATTTTTCTGATTAGGCTGTGTGTTGTCCGTCAGTGAAAGAATGAATGAATTTAAAGTTTTTATTAAGTAGACTGCTAGAAAGTGTCCGTCCAGAAACCAGAGATATTCAAAGAAGGCTATTGACATTTCCGATAGTTCAATATCTAGTGATTTTCTGCCGACGAACTTCTGTGGGTTATGTTGCTGACGGAAATGGCTACTAAGAGAATATAATCAAGAGGATACAGCATTGAACATTCTCCAGCGTATATCACCAATCTTTGCAATCACCAATCTTTAACTTGTGGCAAGGAATGTGTTGTGCGTGTAAGGTGTTTAAGTAGGGATGTATGTGTATACGTGTAGATATTACAAACGCAAGATAAACGTAACTAAAAGCCTCACAAGTCTGCAAACAGCGAGGGTCTGAAGTGTTCCTCGTTAAACATACTTCTCGAACTTTTATGACATTCACAAAGTACACGTGAAGTAGGGCGACACAAGCTTGTGTGTATTTTATATAACGGGGTGAGAGCCGAATCATCTCGGTGCTCCTCTTGACGGTTTTGGTGAATAAAAGATTATCTGGAATCCGTTTGTTGCCCCAACATCCAGTGCGAGTGCGGTGCTCCTGAACAGAGCTCCTGTCCCATCTGCTAGAGTGTCCCAATTGTCCGTTCACCTGCACCGTTGACGGTCTAAACAACGCCTCTGACGTCGTAAAATGTGGCCAACTACTGGACCCAAACAGTATAGATGTGCCGTCGAAACGAAAAGATGAAGAAGTATGTTGCAGTTTTGAACGAAGAAAAATGTGAAAATATGTGTGACTGTTTTATAATACAACAATGGAACTATAACATCACGCTTGTATTCTCAAAACATCTAAGCAGCAGGAATCCGTCTGTTAGTGGTTCGGGCTATTACTAAAAATTTCCTGATAGAAAAACCCAATTACACTGCCCGACCTGATACTTGATCGAAATCAAAACCTCATGCTCTGCAGTCGTGCAATGTGAAATAGAGCAACGACGTAGTCATTTAGGTAAATTACACATTAAAACCCTATTAATAAATGCGAATTAAAGTGATGCCAACACTAAACTTCGAAAAATGTATGGTTAATCTGAAGGTACTGGTTGTAACTTAACTAGAAGTTTATAAAAAAATGGGAATAAGTACAAAAACCGGGCAAGTGCGGCACAATGAAGGGTTCCGTAGTTGGGATGAATTAATCCCAAGAACAAACTTAACATTGTAGTTGAAAAACGTGTTCTCCGATACATTCCAACTACAAATATAAGTTTTTATGCACAATATCGGGAGATTCAACATGTTATTTTAAGATCATAGACTTCTTATGGGTTTTCCTGTAATCTATTATAAGTATAGAACTGTTTTCTGTATTTGTTTTTTTCTTAAATCTCTAATACTATTTGTTAAAATAATAAAAAAATATATACTTAATACTCTCACAGTAAGCCCTTTCATTTGATAGGTCACACGGTACAGTGTACAATTTTTTTTTTAAATTTTCTATTTATCTTCCAATACCCCTATATTGAAAATTAACTTATTTACGTAAGTAACACATCTGTGTTTGGGTCACAGAATTTTGATATGTGTACCAAATTAGATTAGATTCGGAGAAAATTGGCTGTGACAGACGGACAAACAAACAGACACACAAGTGATCCTATAAGGGTTCCATTTTGTCATTCAGAGATACGGAACCCTAAAAAAGGACTTTATCTCTTAGCTAAACAACGATCGTTTTATTGTTACCCCTTTTATGACGCACTATTGCTCTTTTTACCCGACTGCCCCAGAAGGAGGGTAATGTTTTTCGAGAGTATCTATGTATGTATATTTCTTTGGCACGCTCTGTAGCCTAAACGGCTTGATGGATTTTAACATATGAGGTGTCATTAGATTTGTCTTAATTGTGGAAGTGACATAGGCTATATAATATTTATATTTTGCATCTGCAAATACAAAAAAAAGGTTTAAAAAAAAAGACTACATTACACACTATCAAATAAAAGCTAGTAATGAGTCAAATCCATATATATATATACATATATATTATTAAAACTAAAAAGCTTGAAATAAAAAAAACGTAAAACCCGACTGCAAAAACACATAACTTAAAAGAGAAAAAATAAGCATTATAATTTATAGATTTTTTTTTTGCCGGCGGGACAAGCCAATAACCTGAAATGATGATGTAACTTTTGTTTGTCCCGTCTGCAATACAAAAATTTTATAGATATAATGCTTGTTTTTCTCTCATAAGCGATGTATTTTTGCAGTCGGGTCTTTTGTTTTTTTTTATCATAATAATCTCATATTAGCGTTGAAACCAGCCAGTATGAAAAATGCACTTGTGGCGTAAAAAATGAACTCAATCGGATGCACTTCACAGCCCTCTTTGATGCGACGATAGGCTGGCTAAGCTCAGGCTTACAGCTAGCTATTTTAACAGTTTGAAATTAGTTTTGTTCGACTTATTATTTGTTGATTGGATATTCTGATAATAAGCTGGTATTTTATTTGTCACGCTCTGGTTTATACGACAGCTTATTAAACATAATTAACACCCAATTATTTGTTCAATTCAAACCTGAAGCTATGTGAATTGTCCTGAATATGGGTAAAACAAAGAAAAACCCTTTTTTTGGGTTTTATAGGTCATTTAGTTAGGAATATGAAAATTTATTCTATTAATAAATTTATTATAACATATAATTTAAGAAATTTTTAAGTGTTATATGATTGATACCTAATTTATCAACTTATGGATTAAATTATTATTTTTAAAATTTTGGTCAAAATTTATTAAAAAAATATTGATTTAGGTTTTAGTTATTAATTGTCTCAAAAGAAGCTATCCCAGCTATAAACACTTTTTGAGACAAGTTTTAAGCATAACATCGATACTTATGGCGAGAAAATTGTGCGCACTTCCCTGAATGAATGTCAGCATTAAACAGATTTCTGCTCCGTGTAAAATCATTTTATTCAAATCCAATTATAGTTTGTCAACACCTCTAGCTTATAATTTTATTACATATTTTTCTAGATTTCTCTAAATCTGGATAAAAAGCTGTATCCAACCTATAACTAGCAGTTATAAGATATTAAAGCGGAGTCACGTATGTTGCAGAATTCAATTGAAATAAGAAATTTTCCCTAAGATCGTACGAGAGAAAACCACAACCGCGGTAGCTTTTATAATTTACACTCAAGATGTAAATAAAGTCATATACGGATATGCGTTTTTTTTTTGGGTGTGATATTATCAAATAACTTCTCCCACTCTGGGCGGAGCGAGAGAGCGTGTCAGACGACTCAGATTGACTAAAACCCACCCATATTCTTTCAGTTGTCATGTTGCCAGGAGCCACGGTATCTCTTTCGGACTTTCCCGTGACCCGGACAGGCATCGGCCCTAATGGACCCCGTCAGTTCTGCTGATATCTCTTTGTGGCGCGCGTGGAACACAACGCGCCGTCCACCCGGGCCAGGTCCTTATCGGACGGCGACCTACCCATTGCTCACCGTCCGAAAGCCCGCGAGGCTGACTGCACCTGACAGAGACATAAACTAAATTGCAGCATAATAACTGGAACTTCACCTTCCAGAATCATCATTCAGTCTACCAATGTTGCTTTCATTTCTTAAAAGGTTATCAATCAAAAATATCAAACGGTTTTTCGCGTCGTCGCGCGACGCGATTTCGGGGCGTTTACCGGTTAAGATGATAATCTTACCGTTTTCATCAAATGAAGCCAACACAACCGAACACCTTTAGATATACAATTTTCCCAAACTACCTGTAGCTTCCGCTCAGAACAATGCCGGTAGCAATGTTAAATACTAATTCTGCCAACAAAAGCCAGCCGGTTTGATAAAGCGATAGAAATATAATCCAACTAACAGAATTTGATTACGTGCGTAATTAAATTATGAAGGGAACTCAGAAAGTGGGTGAAGGCTGTTTGATGAGGTTACGAAGATGTAGAGCCAGGTGTCAAACTGATGAAGAATGGGAACGGGTCGTTTTTTTTGTGAATTATGGATAAATCAAGACGAGAAACAGATGGCTTTCAAAAGAAGTTTGGCAATAACGAGAGCTTCTTAGTATCCAGAAAACGTTGGCTCTGTAAAAAAGCTAAGAAATAAACGAAAAAAGATACCTCTCATTTAAGCCCAATTACTAGGGAAACGTTATTTTCGTTTTTACGAAATAGATGCGAAAAATGCGAAATTTACTAAATAGGTGCTTGCGATACCTCCAAAATTTACTAATAAGTGCGAATTATTGTGTTTTCTATACTTTGCCACGAAATTTTGAAGAAAAACATTTTTTAGACGCGACAATCCCGTGACGTAGGTAAGTTCTAACTGTGCGTTTGCACTGGCGAAACATTCACTTAAAAACATCGACTTATAAATATCAATAGTGTAAACGCTGAAAGACATTTTAGTATCTACAATTTTGTGATAAATTACCGAAGATAAGCACTTAGCAAGAAAACAGAAACAGCCATAATGTTAGCTTCTAATTTTTTTTCAATAGATCATTTGTTCTTGTAATTATTATGCAAAGAAATACCTACGTGATTTTAAATTTTGCGAATAGAAGCGAAATTTGGTATTTTTAAGTTTATATTTATGTGTATAGTTCTAGCTTGTATAGCTATATAAAGCTGCTGGATTCGTCTGACAAACGAATGAATGGTGACAAACGGAACCCTATTACTAAGCGTCCGCTATCCGTAAGTCCGTTTGTCAGCGGGTTGTATCTCATGAACCGTAATAGGGAAATAGTTTAAATTCTCACATATTGTGTCGCTATTGCCGCAAATTTATTACAACAAATAATAAAAATCAAATAAAGTTAATAAACTAAAGGCGGTCCCCATACAATGAAAGAGTTTATTTAGGCGTTTTTACTCGATCTTAATATGGTACGGAACCCTTCGTGCGAATCCCACTCGCGATTGGCCGGTTTCATATCGTGATATACCAAATGAATAATCTGATGCCTATAAAATAAATGATAAATGGTGGAGTTTATTCGTTACTCCTTGGTTCACCTTTTTTTTTTTGGGTGGGAAATTATCAAATAACTTCTCCCGCTCTGGGCGGAGCGGGAGGGCGTGTCAGACTCTTACTGACTAAAACCCACCCGTGTTCCTTCGGTTGCCCTGTTGCCGGGGGCCACGATCTCCCTTTCGGTTTTCTTCGCAACCCCGGCAGGCATCAGCCGTAGCGGACCCCGTCAATTCTGCTGACATCTCTTTGAGACGCGCGTGGAACACAACGCGCCGTCGACCCGGGCCTGGTCCTTATCGGCGGTGAGCTACCCTCCTTGGTTCACCTTCATAATAATTTTCCGTATCTAAATTAAACGTTTCAATCCTTTGAGGAAGCAGAACAAAAGAACAACACAAAAGGGGTATTAAGGCGTTATTGGGTATAAAATCTTAATGAAAATATTGAAAGGAACAATAATTTTTATGTTCATTTCAAACGTTTCGCAAAAAAGTATTATCCTTGTCTTCTATATTTCGTGTGTTTTCTTATCAATCGATGGCTACTCACATTGAAGACATCTAATAAATAAACGAGTACCTACTTCGATTGACCTGTTATATTTTGTACGAGAATAGCTCGTGTCGAGGTGAATAAGATTAGATATGTAAGCAAAGCCCAGGGTTTTACAAGGACGTGCTTGAGTATAGCCACTCAGTGAAAAAACATTGTTTTTAATGGACGACAGCGAGACAGAAAATCTATATAATTCTCCCTCGAATAAAATACGTCTAAATACTGCTATGGCATTGAATAAATTCTCCTTTTTACTGTCACAGTGTACAAGATACATTTAGGTTTACGTCAATGTTCTCTTTGTAGAACAAAGTTCAAATACTATTTAACTAGAGCTGTTCAATTAGGGCGATTAGGTTTCCAACCAAACCATTGGATCCACAGTCGTTAGCCCCTCCAGTAATTTACTTGGACAAAACGTCTCACTTTTTATTTTGAGTTTTTGTCGTTCTCTACTAAGCTTTGTAATCTACTGCTCTTTGTTAGCTTCCTTTGGAAGAGGTGGATAAATTCTATGCTTCTCACCGAAGTTATTTTACTGTCAGCAAAACAAAAATCTTTTTGATTATTGAAGTGCGAAAAAAAAAACAATTTCCGCACTGCATATTGCATTTTCAGATGGTCCGAAAAAGCTTAATTTATGATACTTTGTTACTCCGGAAAAATCAGGTTAAGAACCCCCTTATGTGAGATACTAAGTGCGGTTAGTAACAAGGTTTTATTTCAAAGAGAATCTTTACGAAACTCTCTTTCAATTATCGTTTCGTGGGCACCGTTAAGTGCAAAGTTCGTTGCTATAACTTTTAATTCTTGCTAAAACTACCGGATAAGGGTAATTCGTTTCCGCAAAATCAATATCTTTGAAAAACTCATAAACTTCGTTCAGACTTTGGTTTTTAATTTATCGGGATTCGTCTGTATCTACATGGAACTACCAAGATTAAACTATCTTGTCAGTTACATGTACCCACGTTAGGAGATTTTTTTGCAAAAGTGTGTACTATGTAGGTACTGTCAAGTACAGTCGAACAAGCTATAACTTAGAATGCAATTGATGTGTATATATTTAGTAACTGCCTCGTTGGTCTAGTGGTCGCAAGCGCTACTGCTGAGTATGAGATCCCGGGTTCGATTCCCGGGTCGGGCAAAGTGTTATTGGGTTTTCCATCTGGAATTTCTCAGTAACAGCCCGGAGTCTGGATTTGTGCCCGGTTGATGGCAATAGGCTCGTCCCCTATTACATGGAACTTAAACATAACTGGCGAAATGTGGGTGTACTATAGGTACACCTCTGCCTAACCCTTCGGGGATTACAGGCGTGATCTTATGATGTGATGTTATATTTAGTAACCTGTTCCGCTTAGCTATTTCTAAAGAGTCTTAAAAAGACCCTGAAAGAAATCGACACGTGTTTCACCTCTCAACGAGGCATCTTCAGGATGACGATTGACTTGTCGCGAACTCGAACACGGCGTGTTGCCTCACCAAGTACTGAGCGCAGACAAGCATAGCTTGTCCACTCTGAAATGACGCGCCCCACTACCGCATTACTCCATTATCGTGTGCGTAAAATGCGGTAGTGGAGTGCGTCATTTCAGAGTGGACAAGATATACTTGGTATACAGGCAAAAATATTCATCTGCACTATGCCAATATTAATTTTTATTGTGTGTGTAATATTTTTTTAAGCATGTGACTTAAGGTTGCACTAGTTGACGGCTCGAACACGTTGGTGGCGTGGCTAATATGCATAATTGCATATTATTTAGTTAGTTTTATTTATTTAGTCGTCTCGTCAAGCAGCGCCATCTATTACTCGATGGAGAAGACGGCTCGTTCGAAATGGTTCTGCGCCGCAGCGCCGCCGCCCCGTACCGGCCGGCGCGCGGCCGCACCGCGTCCAGAGTGTGTTTTATAATGCAGGATCGTTCGTACGCAAATAGTAAGAAGCAAAATAAATTTTAATTGTTAAAAGTAACACGCGCCTAATTGAAGAAGCCCTTGCCTGCCTCCCGTCTTCATTGCCAAAACATAATATTTCATGACTCATAATGCGAGGCATTAGAGTGCTCTGCGATCGGTAAATTTGTTTTGCCTCCTTTCTGCAAATATTGTTGTGTTACCTGCTAGTACACAGAACCTACTTAATTTTTATACCATTGTATAGATCATTTAAAAGAAATTAATACTTTACTTTTTCAAAAATTTATTGAATGCAGCAGAACGAAAAAAAACATCAAAATTGTTTTTTTTTTTTAATCCCGTCAATCAATGTATGAAACCTGAAAACGTAGCTTGCGAGAATATCAATTAATTGAGTCATTTTTTTATATTGATTCGTTTCATCCATAGGAGAGCCCTATTGAAAATGGCTCTTTGTGTATTCGTTCGAAATTCGAAGTTTCAATATTTTGGTAATTTTCGACCAGTCTTCATTGTAGCAGCTAGTATTATTATTTTATTATTTTATACTATATAAAGCTCGATTACCACTCACTCACTCACTCACTGACTGACATAATTGTTCTCCCAGATGGTGAAGGGGGAGGTGGGTATATTTTTACAGATTCGTATAGAAGTAACTCTCACGAGTATGGGAAAAATCCCAAACCTCCCCTTTTCCACCCCACTCTCCCCCCTCCCTATCGTATCTCGGAAACTAAGTGTCCCGTGTATTGTTGTTTTACGGATTCGTATAGAGGAGGCTCGGAAAAGTAAAATCCATTTTTCAAAGTTGCCCCCCTTGCCCCCCTTCTCCCCCCCCTCTAGGTAGATCTCGGAAGTTAAGAGACTTGGAACATTTTTTTTTTTCAGATTCATATCAAGGGCCCTAGAGTTGGTCAAAATCATTTTTCAAAACTCCCCCCTCTCCCCCCCTTCACCCCTCCCCCAATCGTATCTCGGAAATTAAGAAACTTGGGTTTTGTTTTTTTACGGATTCGTATAGAGGAGGCTCGGAAAAGTAAAATCCATTTTTCAAAGTTGCCCCCCTTGCCCCCCTTCTCCCACCCTCTAGGTAGATCTCGGAAGTTAAGAGACTTGGAACATTTTTTTTTTCAGATTCATATCAAGGGGCCCAGAGTTGGTCAAAATCATTTTTCAAAACTCTCCCCCCTTCACCCCTCCTGGGTTTTGTTTTTTTTACGGATTCGTATAGAGGAGGCTCGGAAAAGTAAAATCCATTTTTCAAAGTTGCCCCCTTGCCCCCCTTCTCCCCCCCTCTAGGTAGATCTCGGAAGTTAAGAGACTTGGAACATTTTTTTTTTCAGATTCATATCAAGGGGCCCAGAGTTGGTCAAAATCATTTTTCAAAACTCCCCCCTCTCCCCCCCTTCACCCCTCCTGGGTTTTGTTTTTTTACGGATTCGTATAGAGGAGGCTCGGAAAAGTAAAATCCATTTTTCATAGTTGCCCCTCTTGCCCCCCTTCTCCCCCCCTCTAGGTAGATCTCGGAAGTTAAGAGACTTGGAACATTTTTTTTTTCAGATTCATTATTATATTATTATACTATATAAAGCTCGATTACCACTGACTGACATAATTGTTCTCCCAGATGGTGAAGGGGGAGGTGGGTATATTTTTACAGATTCTTATAGAAGTAACTCTCACGAGTATGGGAAAAATCCCAAACCTCCCCTTTTCCACCCCACTCTCCCCCCTCCCTATTGTATCTCGGAAACTAAGAGTCCCGTGTTTTGTTGTTTTACGGATTCGTATAGAGGAGGCTCGGAAAAGTAAATTCTATTTTTCAAAGTTGCCCCCCTTGCCCCCCTTCTCCCCCCTCTAGGTAGATCTCGGAAGTTAAGAGACTTGGAACATTTTTTTTTCAGATTCATATCAAGGAACCCAGAGTTGGTCAAAATCATTTTTCAAAACTCCCCCCTCTCCCCCCCTTCACCCCTCCTGGGTTTTGTTTTTTTACGGATTCGTATAGAGAAGGCTCGGAAAAGTAAAAACCATTTTTCAAAATTCCCCCCATTCTCACCCCCTTCTCCCCCCTTTAGGCGGATCTCGGAAGTTAAGACTTGGAACATTTTCTTTTTCAGATTCATGTCCGTGGGCCCAGAGTAGGTCAAAATTAGTTTTTTCAAAACTCCCCCCTCTCCCCCCCTTCACCCCTCCCCCCATCGTATCTCGGAAACTAGGTAGCGGTAAAGCGAAGCTTAGCGTAGCGTAGGGATAAGGTCACGATAGCTTTCCGGTGGTAGGTAGGTCCTGAGTGGAGCGAACTTGCGAGACCGAGTGGAGCGAAGGGGGGAGGAATACTAACATGGCGGACAGCGTTTTTGTTTGGGGTGCGTTTAAGTCAATTATTCAGTTTAAAATTGACTGCCTAAACGTCAAACACCCCGTTTAAGCACACCGTGAGGTGAAAAATTAATCTGACTAAAATTGAATCTGCTCCGTTTACGGTCGTCCACTGGTATAAGTTTTCGCTTGGGGTACGTTTAAGCCGGGGAAATTTTCGCCGGTTAAAAATTAAACTATGGATAATTAACAAACTTTTAAAATAAAGTTTTCCTGTTTTCTAGGTCTCAAAAAAATATGGTAATATTTTTTTTGAGATAATCGAGAAATTATTAATCATTTAAATATGACCTATTTAAAAAAAGAGTCGATTAACATATTTCCAACAATCAAACAATCGACCATAGAGTCCATCAATTTGAATTTTGAACTTGACATTGAATTTAAAAAAAAACTTGAAGAGAGCGCCAAAATGAAGCGTCCTGCTTCTGTCGTGAACTCGTGAATCGAGGTTTCTTGTTGCAAGTTGCAAGTTGATATTGATTGATAATTATTATCAAAATAATCAATTTCCAACATGAAACGAGCAAGTACTGAAGAGTTATCAACTGTTCTGCGTCGCGGAGGCACAGCTGTGGAATATTCAGAATGTCTTATTTCTGGTGAGTTTCTGAATAGTTCTGTTAAGTGAATAACGTAACCTTATTAGCAGGCTTCCAAACCTAGGTACTGGCGTCTTTTGGACCATGGACGTTTGTGTTGCAGCGTTTAGCCTTACTTGCCCATGGACAACAAGTTTTAGTGCATCTATTTTGCGTCGGTCTTTGAGGCGAACCGTACCTACATGTTTCTGCGCCGTACAGAAATATTGGAAAAACCAAACTTCTCGGCAGGCGGACTTTTGTGGCTTTGGTGATATTATGATTGGCCCAGACTCTTTTGAGCTTATCAACGGCAGATGTTGTGTTAGCACATCTCCTTAGAATCTCATCCTCACACCCCCCAGTGTGTGATTAATTGATTATGGAACCAAGGTACTTACTAACATATAAGATTGAACAATCTCACAGTTGCCAATCACATGAACAAGTTGGTTTAGTCAGGCTCGGTCCACGATAACAGACATAGAGACAGAGATAATGATCGTTAATTGGTTGCAACTAAAAAGCCGCTCACATATTTTAAAATCTAGCTTAAAAGTAAAGTATTACAAACATGTAATGAAGGCAAAATGAAGGTCGTATACATGTACCTATGTATCTTTTTTTGCATAAAATGTGAAGAAATAGGACATTACAGTTATTTCAGTGCAGAACACACAAGTAATGAATATTACATATCACAGTACCTACATCATAGCTATACTATCTATGTAAACATTTTAAACAAGACAATAAATAATACACACATCATTTAATTATAATACAAAAAAAATACTAAAGTACAAACATCTGTATCAATAAATACAATAATATACACAAATACTTTCTTCAAACAAGGCAAAATTATCAATTATTGAAATACTAACATGAAAATCAACGTTAAAATTAAATTTCACACTGCATTTTTAATATAGGAAGAATGAGATGAATAATGGTAACTATGTTAGTGTGTTACTAACATAGTTTTTTGTAAGTATATTGTTAATAACACTATCGAGTCTTGTTGCTTGAATTAAATGATTTAATAATTAATTTAATTTGGTTGAATTTGCCATTGGTACAAAAAAAATATAGGATTGGTTAACTACTTTCTTCGATATAACATTATAAATTAATGGAATAACTTTAAAATAAACGGGTAATTCTCCTTCAAACATGTTTCAGTTATTCAAACCTTGGTTGATGAGCTTTGTATACTTATTGAATATTTTGGAATTATTTTGCACACAAGCATTTCTTTTGTGTCACTTAAACTTGTAATAACTCTGCTGAGTATCCCTTACAACTATAGTACGGTAATATTAAATATTGGAACACTGCGATTACATACATTTATATTGAAAGAATCTTATCAATATTACTACATACACTACACTATTATATATTCACTCAGTTTGATTTTCTGCTTGTCCTTTGTCATTCTTTTACTGGTAGTCCCCAGCTCCGTGGAGGTCGGAGGTTCTTTTTAGTGTGAACAGCTCGCTACACACTACTTCCCAAAGCTTTGGTATGGTACGACACAAGGAATCCGCATGATTAAAATGAAAAATCCCTTGAATCTGCTTATTTCTGTATCCTGACGGAATACCAATGTTTCATGCAGCTCCTACAGCCATCTCTTCAAACACATTTTTGTCGAATTCCAGTATCATTTCGTAGATACTCAGACGTCTGTAAATCCGCCCCAAAGACGACCCACTGACCGTGAATGTAGAAGTATATCCAGTGGGGTAGCAGCTTCAGCCACAAAGCAGAGGTACTGTACTCTAAGCTATCAATAAAAAATGCTTGAGAAAATACCATTGTCCATTGCACAGAGTACATTTTTATACAGGTCCATTGTTAATAGAACAGAAACAAAATAAACAAAACGTCAAAACCAATGACTTGACAAGTTTGACACTAAACCAATGTTGCAAGGAGGCAAATTTTAATTTCCTTAAATATTTAATATTTTTTAATTTTTTTTACACGTTTGTAGCCTTACTTAAGTACGAGTTTTCATGTAAAATAGAATCATTGGTACCGATATGTCAAGTTATTGTACATCTTGGCTCGCTAACTTGGATGTAGAGATTTGCGTTTCTCACGAGCGTCGTTATTGCAATAGAATTTTTTCGTTATTAGGTATTATTACGATCGCAAGTTTGCGACAGCGTCATTACCTACTAATGTCGAGACTGCTGAAATAGTATTCAAGTATAAATATATGATCTCATAGCTCCTTCATCAAATAATTCTATGCTATCACAAATTAATGTTTGATTAATTTAAGTAGGTAAGTACATATCAATTAATAAATTATAGGTACTTAAAAAGCAGTTTCATCATCAGCCAGCTAATATACTTAGGGATATTTTTTTTGTTGTTTTGTTTTTAAATAATTTAGAAAATTGACATAATTATGTACTGATCATTATAAATAATGCTTATAAGAGCCATGCAGACTTTTGAGCTCATTTTGCAGTCAGTTCAATGTCATCCTGTGCTACAATGTGAAATAGATGTTTTTCGAATATTTAATGCATACATAATGTTTTTGGTTTTTTCCTTTGTTCTGCTCCTAAATGTACTGCACAAAAAATGAGTGGGAAATACATATATTTTTTATTTTTTATTTTATGTATTATAAATTTTGTTTTGTGCCAGAAACAGCGTTCTAAAATCCTACCAGTTTCTTCACAACCTGATCAATTGTTTAAGACAGTTTAGAGGTAAAACATACAAGCATTATTAATTGTTAGGGTGCCGTACCTGAAGGGTAAAAACTACAGAATCTTGTTATGTACTAAGACTGCTGTTCGTCCGTCTGTCCATCTGTCTGTTAGCGGGCTGCAGCTCATGATCAAGAATGTGGATTTCGGTTGCCGCTATACATAATAAAAATAAGTTACAAATTGGAAGCAGTTTCCCCAGTAAATAAAAATAAATATGTTGTTCTTTGCTTACTGTCGTCTCTGTCAGCGAGCTGTCTGTAACCCATTAATCCAATCAATGGGGACAAAAAAGACGCTTTGCCTTACAAAGGGTGGTGTAGATGATTTTTGTCATTACAAAATATTCTCCCTCTTGTAACATTATATCTACCTTGCACTTGACCTTGTATTTTTGTTAATGTTTTAGGAACTACACACCAAGGGAGTAGCAATTATAAGGGTAATAACGCTCAATGCGTGGCAATGTCCGCTTGCGCGTCAGTATTGTCAGTTTGCAGACATCGGAATCTGACTTGTCATGATATCGATGTCATTCTCCAAAGTGGAGACACTTTATATATGTCGCTTAAACCAATTCTACCGAAGGGTGTCATATTTTTGAACCCCGAGGAATTGCCTACGGAGATTGTCGTCGGAAACAATAGAGCTCAAATTGAAAATATGACCGCCAATTGGATTACAAATGGAGTATTTCCTCAAATTTCAGAAAATGAATACGGTATTTTAACTCTTGCAAACATAATTGAATCCAATGTTTTTATACCAAGCAGAACCCTGAAATAAATCAAATAGCCACTGACAAATATAATAAAAACAGCCGTCGTATTGATATACCACTACGTCAATCTAAAAACCTAATAGCACAGAAGAGGGACGCTGAGTTAGACGTAATAAAATTATTTTCTTTAAAAAAAACGTCCTTGCTTTCTTCAGACACTTTTAGGTGTCCATCTTGTAATGCGCGTCTGTTTGAAGAAGAAAAATCTCGAAAACAATGGTGTTGTGGGTCGGGCGCGTACAACATACAAAATTTAATTCCGTTAACCGAGGAGTTTTACTCTCACCCGTCTTTTCTGAGTAGACCGCGAGCTTACAATAATTTATTTGCCTTCAGCGCCTTGGGCGTTTCTCACGGGTACCAACAACCAACGGGAATATCTTTTCTTAAAATTCAAGGTCGAGTCTATCATAGAGTTTTTGATTTAGCTTACACTGGTAGCGTAAATAATTTAGGACTATACATTAACGATACAAGCGAACGCGAGCAAATAGCCGCAAATATGAAACTTGATAGGCAGGTAATTAGTTGACTAACTTTTTACATAACGTCAATACATTTATCCTGAGGGTAATGCGGGTTGGTACCCGAGCAAAGTAGATAATAACGGAAATAAATTAACTCAAGCGAAATACGTTCGCTGCTTGTTATTGTCGGAGCCACGATTTTCCGATATAGGCAGGCTATCGGAAGAATGGTTAGTTGACATGCATTGCCGAATCATAGAAGAACGCCTACGTTTTATATCAAGTCTACAAAAACATAACTCGAGTAGTGCACTAAGGTCCGCTCCACTTCAAGAAGTTGAAATGAGCATTGAAGTCGCGCGTCAAATTCGTCAAGATGAAACCATTCAGGGAGAGGGATTCGTACCAGGTCGCGTTTATTTGCCCAGCACTTTTACGGGGGGGCCGCGATACATGAAAGGAAAATATAGTGATGCTATTGCAATAGTAAGCAGATTGGGGAACCCATCATTTTTCTTGACGTTTACTTGTAATCCCAAGTGGCCAGAAATTCAACAATCCACTCAAAGCAGCTATGTAAATCCTTCTGTATGTGCTAGAGTTTTTAATTTAAAGCTAGCAGAATTATTAAGAGATATCCGAGGTGGTAATTGGTTTGGCAAATGTATTTATATGATGCACGTAATAGAGTTTCAAAAGCGAGGTTTACCACACGAAACTTTAAATTTTGTATGGCCAAACGTCACTTTTGAGTAACTGTTAAATTTAAGTGCTACTTAAATTTTGAGTGACGTTTCAGCATTCGGGGGATAGTCACTTACAAGGAATATTATTTTATAGTTTATTCGTACTGACTTTTATGTAAATCAACTGTAGGAATAAAAAAAAAACATTCAGTTGATTTACTTAAAAGTCCATACATAAATCCGTACAAAATATTTAAGAGATTTTATTACAAAATCCTAAAGTGCTAAGGATTACTGTCCAATTCTCAAAATTTTACAAGGGTAAGAAATACTCCTCAAAAACACGACCCCGCGAGCTGCTTGCAGCTCGCGCAACGCCCAAATACTAGTGTTTATTATAAATGTTATTTTTAATGTGAAATCCCATGTGTTTACTATCTTCTATTACCTATATTATTTTAATGATAGCCGTTTGCTAAGAACAATCTGTCAGTCAGTGAATTAGTGTTGTGGTTGTGACATTAGGTAACGGTACTGCATATCATGCAGGAACGCAAGCGTCCATTAATTCACAAAAACTTTGCAAGCAATGAGGAATTGCTACAGAAGACTGCGGAGTAACTAACAAACTGCTTCTCAACTGACCGTCGCTTGCTCCCGCGTCACCAGTCCTGAGTCTCTGTATATTTTGGTCACTCAGATTAAAAGTACAAACGTGGTATACAGGGAAGTTTTATAAAAAATAACATAACATCACCCTTGTATTCTCCGAAGGGTTTAGCAGTACCTACCTACTTATAGTGCGCGGCACAAGGCCCTTTGACGCGGCGCTAGTGTCTATGCCATTGCATCACATTGCATTAAAAAATGTAGTACCACAACTGTACCTGTAGTACACCCACATTTTGCCAGTTACGTTTAGGTTTCATGTAATATGGGGCGAGCGTATTGCCACGAACTGGGCACAAATCCAGACTTCGGACTGTTACTGAGAAATTCTAGATAGAAAATCCAATAACATTTTGCCTGACTCGAAAATCGAACCGGAGGACACGGTGGAGGACTGCCCGGCTCACGGAGCATCGCCGTGTCCTCGTGGAGGCGATCGGCGGCGGTGATCTCTCACGTCCGGCCCTGTACGGAGCGAGAGGTAATGGGCGGCTGGCACCTCCTTTTGCGAAGCAAAGTTCGCGTCCTCACGCGCCTAAACGCCGCAGGATACGCCCTGAGCGTTGGGAATCGCAGGCCGATTCCCGGCCACCGTAGGCGCGGGCTTGCGGACGGTGAGCAATGGGTAGCTCGCCGTGCAATAAAGACCAGGCCCGGGTCAACGGCACGTTATGTTCCACGCGTGCCTCAAAGAGATGACAGCAGAATTGACGGGGTCCGCTAGGGCCGATACCTGCCGGGGTTGCGAAGAAAACCGAAAGGGAGATCGTGGCCCCCGGCAACAGAGCAACTGAGGGAACACGGGTGCCTCAAAGAGATGTCAGCAGAACTGACAGGGTCCGATAGGGCCGATGCCTGCTGGGGTTGCGGTTATTGTCCGAAAGGGTTACCGTGGCCCCTGGCATTATAGGCAACTGAAGGAACACGGGTAGGTTTTAGTCAGTAAGAGTCTGACACACCCTACCGCTCCATACAGAGCGGGAGCTCATGCTCAACAGTAGCGCTTGCGCTCAATAGACCAATGAGGCAGTTTTAAATAAAAATGTGGCTGTTAATTTAGCATATTGGTTAATTCACAAAATAAAATATAATATCGTAACCAACACATCAGATTTTATTTTGACGTAAATTTAAAAGGAAAGGACTATTAACAATTAACAATGAAAAACAACCGAGGTGTGAGATTTCCCAACTTGACACGTGATTGTAAACCCCGAGGTGACAGCCGAAAACTCTAGATCGCATCGTTACATGGACAAGATAAAATACAAAATAACTTCATTTAACTTTCGCCACAGCCTTCCGTGACGAAACTCGACATCAAATAAAAAGAAAACATCCTCGCTGACTGATTGCCTCATCAACCCAAAAAACAGAGAAACACGAAACCCACGAATTATTTTCTTATTTTAAAAGTTTTCTTATCACCGAGGAAAATTGACCGTAGCTTAGTTCCCTTTAAAGCTAAAGCAGATCTGGTTAAACATTCGCATTATTTACATGAAGTTACGCGAAAATCAACAGTTCGTCACAACAGAGCAAAACAATAGGGTTTAGTTTAGTATTCGTGTACGAACTAAAGTATAATAGAAACATAATATAAGCAGGGTGAAGGGTTAAAATAACGTCATTAACATAAGGGTGAGGGGCAGATTCGGTCTGTAAGCGAGAGATAACTTTTGATAGGTAGTCGGGGAGCCAGTGATCCGTGCCAGTCAGAATAGGCTGGGAGCCGGTCGAGTGTGACTTGTGTCGTGAGCTCGATCCTTTATAAGCACTTGTCGATACAAAGGGGCATTTTAGCATTATTGGTAGTTTTGGCTTCTAACTCTTCATTCAAGTCTGCTTTATTTGTGTTCCAATTTTTTTATGTTGTTTGTCATAGCTAGACACTATGGCAACCAACATCCAAAATAAAATAAAAATTGAAGCAATTGAAAGATACGAAATAGTGTTGTGACTTACCCACCTAATAACCTATAATATTATGTGCTCATACTTTTAATACGTTGATCTCAATTTTAATTGATATTATTTCACAGAGATTTATGTAACGAGGTCTTTACGAAATGGAAGGGATAAAGTAACTTGAAATTAGAAACTTACAGGTTACCTACTAATAATCGAAATAAAACTGATATTTATAAAACAATCCTTTCCCAGAATACCAACAACCAACATCAAAGCAGAGGCCCCAAAAATAAGTTATTTATAATTCCGAAACCCTAATCCACTGTCCGAAGCAATAAATGAAAGAGGGAAAAAACAAGTTCCATCAGCCCTAACATCACAAAGGAATCGTGAATGACGTCAGCACACGCCTCGCAAAATTCGCCAAACGAAGTTTCAAACTCAATTTGCATTTCGAATAGAAATAAAAAAAAATGACAATTGTGCTCAGGAAAAAACGTGAAAATCGAATGAAGAGCGAGAATCCGAGATAGCAAATTTATTAATCGTATTTTACAATTTATTACGGCATCTCAATGCCGTCAGAGCGAGAAATCAAAAAATTATGGAACATAAAAGGATGAAATTCACGTTGGAATTGCATATTAGAGATGAATAAAGAAAAGTCATGAGGTACAGTCCCTTTGACTAACCTACACAATTGTACTTGACAAAGGTAAGTATTAATAAACTTTGAATGACAAAATAAGGTCACCATGCCGTGTCCTTTTACAAAAACACTGCCCGTAAGTTTTAGGATTACCTACGTAGGATATTACGTAGGTTATCCTAAAACTTACGGGCAGTGTTTTTTTTACCAATATTTACCTAATATTTACCAATATATTTTATAATAAGAGCGTGCACAAATCATACCCACCGTAACTTAGGTGCATTTCAGAATGGAAGTAGATACATTTAACGTTGGATAGCTAGGTGCTTAGTAACACTAAGTTAGTGTACACATTCTTAATCAAAAATGCAAAACATATTATACTGTACATAGGTAGGTACTGCGTTATCCTGCACACCTTGATACATACGTACTGGTAAACGCTGAAGAAATTGATAGCCGCGTAGAAATATATACCTAATTGGCTGAAAAACTTGGTATTGACACGACTGAAGAAGATCTAAGCAATTACCCCTTTGAATTACCTACAGGTTTTTGTGAACCGTCATTAAACTGTAATCTAGCAAACTCAAACTCAAACTAAGCATTTATTTCAAATAAACTAATTACAGGTAATTTTGAATTGTCAAGAGGTCGGTCAGTCAGAAAGATGAATCCCATTCCAAAGCGTAGTAGGTACCTATGACGAAGAAGAGCAAGAAACTCCACGGAGACTCTTTTAAACCAAAATATTGTTACAAATAATTGGATACATCATTCATGTTAAAATTATACATGTGAGAACAATAAAGAAAGACGTGCACGTTAAAAGCATCCGTAGTAAAAATATAAAAACAAAAACAATTCAAAAATTAAAATAAACCGTGGCAGCTAAGAGATGACCAGTCCCTACTGACGGCTCCCGTTCACGAACATGACGCATGGATCAGCACCATTTAGCTCAACCATTTTGAAGGGAACTTAATGATCCAACAGATGCCTAATAGGTATCTACTTAACAAATAAACATTGTTCCATTGAAAACGATAGTTGATCAGAGGCTTATAATACTTGTTCTACGTTAGCATGCTTTAAGTATTCGTAAATGAATAGTTCGCGGCGACAATAGAGCGCTTCTCTCGCAAATGAAAAACACGCTTGCAAAGTGAAAGGCACTCTTTGTACGTATGGTCTAGGTGCCGTAAACAGCGTTCCTGTAATAAAACTTTTATTTCTTATGATGTAAAAAGATAAGCTTTAAGACGGAAATATAAATAGGTAGGTACGTAATTAGGTACTTGAACCAATAAGCTTTTTTTTCATGCAAGCCATTTCATAGGGACGCAGGTGTTTTCCTTGAAATGGTTACCTAGCTATGAAAACTGGTTTTCCATTTAATAAATAAGAAAGCTGGTTGCGTTCGACTAGAATTACAATATTGCTATTTCCTTTTTTTGGTATGTTGAAATACAAATTTGTTATAGTGTTGGTTTGCAATTTCCTATTCCCTATCCCATTCCTGCACATTGCCTATCGTTCGCGTGGGAGCAGGACGGCTACAATAAAAGTGGTGCTCCTCCGCGCAATCTCGTCGCAACATTTTTGAACTTGAGAAGAAAGAAAAGTCTGTGTTCGAACCGCATCGCTAGTGCAACTCGTGCATTCAAACTCTAAGAATAAGAGAAAATTCGTGACAATTGACACACGTATCGTCGCTCCAGGCCTACATCGCATCAATTAAGGTATTGTGCTCCTGTTTCCTTGTACAAACTACCGCATAACGTCCAATCTCTCTCCAAGTAGTGATTCTACACCGTCCATTGTTTTGCAAAACCAACTTTTCAAAAATCTATCGTTAATTATCGCATAATAGCGCAAACAAAAGCTTTAGTTTTGTTGAATAATAATTTTGAGAAAACTCAGAACAGAATAAGAAGAAGAATATTCGAGTCTACCGTGTCGTTCTGAGTTACTTCGATTCTTTAGAATTCGGAAAAAATAGTATGATGATGTTCATATAAATTATCATTTTAAAGGAAACTAGGACTATAGTAACACTTAGAGGGATAATCTCTAGACAAATCCTTAATTTACTCTCAAAAAGAAAAATCGAAAGTGCCTCATCGCTTTCACTACGACCACAGACAACGCTCGCTAGATAGATAAGTCCTCGAGCTTTGTACCAAATGACAATACGAGCACTTACAATAACTACGCACTGCGTTTGTACACACGTTTGTGGAAATGATGTATTCAACATTCCGTAGAAACGCTAAGAATTTTTATGTGCCAACTCCAATAGTTCTCTATAGAGGAAGTGTTTATAATGAAGCTGTTTTATGTCTCAGTAAAATTTGTAGGTACGAGAGTAAAAGTATATAGGAAACAGTAGATAGGTACACACAATTATGCAAAAAAGATAATTTTACTCAACCGGGTGTGACTACTGTAAATAATATGTAATAATAATGTGTAGGTAATGGAAAAAAAGACAGCCTTTGGTCATCCCAAATAAATTGGGATAAGGACATTCGAATACTGAGGTGATAAAACAGTGCAGCGTTACATCAAAGGGTAGACCAACTACCTGGTAAAGGTCACAGAAATCCTTGAATACGGGAGATAAACGCCCGGTCATTGTGACGATGCTTTAGAGATATACATAATAGTAGCCAGTTATGCAAAAATCAAGCGTAATCCTTGGTATCAGCATTTAACCCTTTATTTGTGGAAAAATCGTTACCAAAAGGGCCCCCGGTTAAAGATCTTTATATATCTTCATTTCATGCAAAACAAAAGGTCGGGTCAAGCGGAAAGCCATCAAAACAATGGTATTTACAACAAAAGTGTCGCAGAAAGTAAACAACGGTAGAGAGGATGTTACGAGGGAACTTACACAATATCACTTAAAGGCACCTCGTGGTGTAGAATGGAGATCAACGTTATTGGCCGAAGTTCGACAGTAAAACGGGAACGGATTAGCATTTTATTTATTTTGAATCCGACGCTGGCGGTGTGAGGGGGTTGGGGGACTTTACGACCTCATTCTACATTCAAGTGAGCGGACCCGCGGACGAGTTACAACATTCGTGAACTTTGTAGTAATCAAGATGGCTGTCTATCTATCTTTCTGCGTTGGTAAGGTGGTTTTTAAAGGGGTTTATTGAACGTACAACTATGTTCAGGAATATTTTCTACTTTACGAAATGTAGCTGTTATGAATCAATATCAAAATGATTATAACTTAAAACATTGCTACTTTTTCTTTTTTGCTACCTGATCCTGGTGGTACCCACAAAATGTAGACAATATAAGGATCTTGGTCCCTACTATTCATTAGAAAGCTTATATTTACTTTTTAAAAAAACCGTTTTATAGTAACTTTCAAACACTGATAATAATCAAAGTCACAAAGCAACCTTCCCAGTTTTATTTAATTCAAGGCCTTTTCGTAGATCTAGGACCCAAGATATGGTCGATCTAAATCTATTAATTACCCTTACTCTAGATGGCATTGTTGTGGATAGATTAAATTAACGTCTGCTGTAATAATTCAGATAGATTCATCACTTATATTCATGGACGCATAAATTGTGTGTATGGTTATGACTAGATTAAGTTACTGTTTAGTTAACGATAATATTCAATGTTCTAAGGTTCTAGCATTTTCACTAGACATCTATTAATAGATTAGCCCCATATGCATAATAGGTAGCTTCTTCATATTTTCTAGGCTTAGAGTATATAACTGGAAAAGCCATAAACGCAATATTCCGAACAAAAAAGTCTGTCACTTTTGGCGGGAGACGCGGTAGCTTCTACGAAAAAGAACAATACCAATTTTTTTATTGATCCCGGAAAGAGAAGTCCGTACTATAGTTTTTTTTTTTTTCTAGCTACCGATTTAATCATTCGGAATTTTGCTTAAACCCAGAAATAAAACAGCTGATGCATAGAAAACTTAAATTGTAATAATAACAACTATTGAACAAAAGTAATAATAAAATATGGTACCTACAATCAATATTTTAAAAATCAGTTGATTTTTAAAATATACTGATTTTTTAAATGAATTTGGAGTAAATATATGGTATGCATTTTTTAGGGTTCCTTTTTTGTGATGTACGCAGCCGCCATCTCGGATTTACATTTTGATCTCACTATCGACTTTAGCACGCTCAAAAACTATGAAAACGACAGCCATGATGAAAAATGTGAACATTTTCACAAACGCCATCTAGGATTTTCTAGGATTTTTATTTTGACCAAATTCACACTTTCTTTCTCTCTCTATCGAATTAAAAGAAAACAGTCGGAAGTACGAACGCTTTTTCACGTCACGATTTCTGCCAGTTTACTCCTACCGCAAGGCGCGTTAAAGAACTTCGCTCCAAAAACCCATTCTTATTAAACAAAAAAAAAAACTAATTTGTCTTAAGAAATTATCGACATGTCAATGTTGGTTTTATACATGACCCCAACCCTACGGTAGTCTAGCTATCATTTTTGCACATACTTTTTTAGACATAATCGCATGTCAATTTTGCTAATTTGACATACATTTTTGTAATCCAAGAAAAAATATTTTGAACCTTATGAACATAAAAACGAGGTGTAGATATGTTTTTTTTCATCTAATTTTTTTTTTACATTCGTCCTTGACATATTCATCCTATTATTTAACATTATATACCTACGAGTTAATTTCAACTCTTTATTAGTGGCTTTTGTGCACATGATAATTATTCAGATTTATTACAGTTGCAATAACAATAGTGTAATTGCATTTAATTAAAAGAGGTTTTTATTTTTATTAATTTATATCTCTTTTGTATAGATTCTTTTCTATTTTGTAAATGTGAGAATACTGTAGGCTTAGTGGACTGTAGATTTGTTGACCATTTTCTATTTTCTTAAGTACCTGGTACTTATTGAAAGACCTACACTGTCCTCCCATACCTAGTCACACTGTTATTTGAAAGAATTGTATCATGGTTGAATCGAATGAAAAGTCAAGATTTTGAATTTCAATGAAAACATGACTAAATATTACAAAAAATAAACTAACATATGGAAGGTTATTAAGTCTTTATTTAAGTTTGATGTATTTGAACGCTTTTTACAAGTTCTAACAGAACAACTAGGCATTTTCACGGAGCACTGAATGAGAACCGCGCGTCTCGAAAACGATTAACGATGTGCGTTAGAATCGATTTGAAAGTAGTTTTTATGACCGTGCTAGAACATTTGTTTTTGTACTTTTAGAGAGGGGGAAGTGTTCGTAAGGCTTCTACAGTGTTATATACTCTGAGTTTCTAGGAACTGTAACCTAGAAATCTATTTATGGAATCTGTATGTTTTATTCTAATGAAAGCAAATAAGATTTTCCTGTGATATTTTTGCATCAGAGGAAAATCTTATTTACTGTTAAGGAAGATAATAAGTACCTATTTACCCTGTCATACATTTTCGCGAAACTAAAACCTTCATAAATGTTAATACAAAGATAATATTGAGGTACCTTTGTTACAAGTAGGTAGCCCACGCTATCATTACGAATATTCACATTCTGAATAATAATTTCACAACAATAATGGTTCCCACAACTGCCTCGTTGGTCTAGTGGTCGCAAGCGCTACCGCTGAACATGAGGTCCTGGGATCGATTCCCGCAATGGGCAAAGTGTTATTGGGTTTTTCCATCTGGAATTTCTCAGTAGCAGCCTGGAGTCTGAATTTCTACGTTGATGGCAACAGGCTCGGACCCTAAATGGGACTCAAACATAACTGGCGAAATGTGGGTGTAGTACAGGCACACCTCTGCCCAACCCTTCGACCCTTGATGTTATGATTCCCATCAAAAACAGTGTTTCTAGACGTAAAGCACACAGCCTAACAAACTTGTTATAACAGATACCCAACATTATAACTAATCTGTGTCGTTATCTTGAAAATTAGTGTAATGGCGTTCCAGTGTCGTTCCATTCCATTAATTACTAATTATAGATATCCCTACTTCCCTGGTAGCCTGAGCAATGGCTTCGTTACTACCGAGGCGGTGCGTAATGAGTTAGCCGGACGAATTATGTACCTAATGAAAGAAATCTTGGGTTTGCTTTTTAGCTGACTCGACTGTGCTTAAGTAGTCGTTCACGTTAACTCGCAGGCGCGGTGGTGAGCGAGGTCACGAAATATCAAATAAGTACTAAGCAAGTGTTCACGTACAAAACGCAAGTCCTTGGAACGCAGGAAAACGCAGGACTTGCGCAAGCGGCGCGCTCGCGGCGATATCAAACGTTTGATGTTGTTTCCGTGTGTTCACGTCGAACTAGCGGCGCAGCGCGCGATTCACTCGCGGCGTCAGGTAAGTTCAACGAGTTTGAACTTATCGCTACAAACGATAGCACGTTTTCATCATGTCATTCAACACAGAAGAGTTTATCAGTGCTGTTCAGACTAGAACTCCAATTTGGCAAAGCAAACACAGTAATCATATGAACAGAAATGTTCTTAATAAGTTATGGAAGGAAATTGCTGAACTTTTTCCTTATATGGAGGGTGAGTAAATGAAATGTTCTCAACTTCTGACAATACGTCAGAGTACGCAGGGCGCTACATTGTGGCGCATAACTTCAGAGTACGCAGGGCGCCACATTGTAGCGCATAACTTCAGAGTACGCAGGGCGCTACATTGTGGCGCATAATTTCAGAGTACACAGGGCGCTATATTGTGACGCATCTCTTCAGAGTACGCAGGGCGCTACATTGTGGCGCATAACTACAGAGTACGCAGGGTGCTACATTGTGGCACATATCTTCAGAGTACGCAGGGCGTTAAATTGTGGCGCATAACGTCAGAGTACGCAGGGGGCTATATTGTGGTGCATAACTTCAGAGTACGCAGGGCACTACATTGTGGCGCATGACCAAAGTTGAAATTAACGCCGCCATCTTGTTTTATAATACAACTTCGCAAAAAAATAATACGTTCATAAATGTTAAATGCTAAAGAACAATTGTTCCCCCAAAGACACATCACGCCGTCGCGTTGCGCCTGTCTGCGAGAGGCTTTACCATAAACGCCCCTGTCAATGTTATTTAAGCGCCTACAAGTCCTTGTAGCAGTGTAAGTGAGGTAAGTGAGTGTTCTATCCTGCTTTATTGTTTATAGCCACGTTTTCTACTAAAAAGCTCTCGTATAAGTTACAGGCTCCTTAAGTCAAAAGGGTATTTCAGGAACAAACTATATTCATACCTAAAGACTTCCTAAATCAATGAGACATTTAAAAAAAAGTTATTTTGGTACCTACATTAAGACTTCCTACATAAAGACATTTTAGGATCAAGCCATTTTGATACCTATAATAACGCAGTATTTAACTCAAAATCAATGAGATATTTCAGAAAGCGATACTGATACCTAACGACTTCGTTAATCAATGCGCCAAGGAACAAGCTATTTCCATGTTAACGCTGAGAGAGTGATTGGGGTAATCACTCTCTGAGCCTTAACACAACTTGCACAAACTTAGACAATAGGAAGCTAGTAAAGGGAAGCAACTATCTCAGACAGTTACTGAAGACAGACTTATCTAATATTATTAACATTTCTGAGTCAGACCCGAGCTTACACAAGATACATAAGATCTGAGAAGCTGAAACCCTAACGAAGAGACCCGAAACTTGAATTTCTACAAACTAATGCCCGTTGTCAGTGGCACTAAATGATTGCCTATAAACAAAAGCGCGCTACTGGATTTTCAACTTTCGCCGCTAAGTCGAGCGCTTTTATTTAGGCATTCATTTAGGTGTGGTCTAGTGTTAGTGAAAACGGGCATAACAGCCAGTTCCCACTGTTTAAGACTAGAGATAAATCTAAGCGGGAGTACGCAACGACAATTCACGTCCGACATTGCGCTCTGTTCTAACTGTACCCTACAGTCAATGACGAAAAATGTCATAATTATTGTACTGTAGCATTATCAGCCTATAATGTTCCCATCACTGCTGAGACCTGCGTCAAAAATATAAGCCACGAATGTCATCTAAAACCACTTCGAGTTTAGCGAATATCTGTCATCACTTCATCAGTCATCACAAATTCACGACACAGTGAAACAGTGAGGCCCTAGCATGAATGCGCGACGTAAACGTAACGTAAATTGGAACGATTTTTTAATTAATCATTATTATAACCATTCTATGGCATTTTCGTTTAAATTCTTGTAATGTAATTTTATGAATAAAATCTTTAATCTGAGTAAATAATTATTGTGACAGTACGTGTTCTTATGTTATTTTTTTTTCTAACTAGCTGCTGCCCGCCTGCGTGGACCCTTATTCTTTTTCCAAAATAAAAGTTACTCCTTATAATATCAGCTATCTGCTAGTGAAAAACCCGTCTAAATCGGTACAGCCGTGTCGGAGATAAGCCGGAACAAACAGACAGACATATTTTTTTTTTTTTTTAATATATCTGTCTGTTTGTTTCTATATTTTTTTAATAATGCATAACTAATGCATTATTTTAATTGAAAAAGTGACATTTTGCGTTAAGGTACACATTTGCACTAAGTTTTTTTCATATTTAGATCATTAGTTTGACACCATAATGACATTTTTTGCTAAGTGTCACGTTTGCACTAACGTAATCACTATAATTTTTCAATATTTGACGTCATATTGACAGTTTTAGTTTAGTGTCAGTTTGGCTTTAAAATCATTTAAAATAACTTAATTTAAATAACGATACAATGTAAATACATACAAGTAAATAATTATTTTTTTGTTCTATAATTTGAGATACAACCTTTACCCATAATTTCTATATCAAAGAATAATTGTGCATAGATTCTTACGTCTCCCTCATATTCATAGCACAAAAATCGTTTTTTGGCTCTCCTGAAAAGTGGACTTATTTGGATATTGACAGTATTGGTTTAAGCGTGCGATATTATGTGCAAAACGAGTATTCTAAATTTTAATATCGTTTGATATAACATTACGTTTACTCCTCGCGTTCGTGCTAGGACCACCGGCTCTAAGATGAATGTATAGGACGATAGGACAAGACAACACTTAAGTTGAAATGAAGTTGACAATAATAGAATTTATAACTTAGTTCAAGAGAGGCTTAAACTTGACAAGACAGAAAATTTACGACGTAATTTCAGTAAGGTTGGTTGAAACAGGTAGGCATAGTAAGTATATGACGATGGCCCGATTGAAGGCTCCCACAGTCAGGCGCGACGCGACCGCGTGACGCACCTTCAGTAGAAAACTTCATGGAAATTGTTCTACCAAAATCACGTCGCCCCATCGCGTCGCGCATGTCTGCAGGAGCTTTGACTTCTGCAGATCGTTCCTCAACTAATATTACCTCACTAAACGGGTCAATTTAAAGAAGTTTGCGAAACTCCGCAGACCTGATGGGTATCGATATATTTCAAAAACGGTAAATAATAATGTTTGATATTTTTTTTTAGTTTGTAGTTTTGCTAAGTAATTTAAATTGACTCTGTATTTAAGTTACCCACGTCCACGTCATAGGAGAAAATCAAATGCAGAGCACTGTTTCAAAAAGTAAGGTAAAAGCGAACAAAAGTACCAACCAACACATTAATTATCATCATCCACAGTCCGACTTCACCCACTGCTGAGCATAAAATAGGCCTCTCTTTTCTTGTGTCAATCCCCACACTCCTGTGCCAGCCTCATCTAAGTTCTACCCACGATGGTGACAATGTCGTCCGCCCATCTCGCCGCCGGACGATCGACACTTCGTCTTCCAGTCTTTAAACGCCACTCGGTCACAGCCTTCCTCCATCACTACGCCTTGCCAGGTATCCTTCCCAACTCCATTAGAAATTCACAATTCGTCTTTGGATATCGATGTTTGGAACTTGGTCTATAATATGCCTTAGCATGGAACGCCCTCCTGCGTGAACGTCCACCTCTCAGCACCGTAAGTCATGGTAAGCAAAACACACTGGTTAAAGAGGCGAGACTTTAGACAATGTGGAATTTTAGCTAATTTCAGAATATCGTACAATTAGCTAAATCCGGCTATATTCTTCTCAATATCTGTTTATTGATGCTCTTTGCCAAATTAAAGAATTAATCAACTAAAAACATTACTTTCCGTTCTTCAGGCAGCCTTGCACGTACGCGCTGAGCAAACATAACGTAAATTCGAACGATTTTTAAATCGAAAATAGGAATATTTTCAATTTCAAAATCGTTATAGCTTTTGAATTTATACCTTATTCAGAAGCTTTAAAAACTCGATGTAATAGGTCGATAAACATATTTGAATAGTCCAGAAATTGCTTCCTATTAACATTAAAATCTTCATCACACGTGAGTAAACTGTTCAATATCGTTCATTCATCGTTCAATAGAGGAGAAGAAAGAGCATGTGGAAACGCACCAATAAAGGGGCTACCAACCCACTTACATTCATCATTCAATGGAGCATATTATGGACTTATTATTATACTCGTATCGTTGCATGTAAGTAGCTATTATTCTATGTCTATGGGTAACGAAGGAAGTATGGGATATTTCAATCCTTTATAGATTTTGGAAAACCTTACCTAATTTGGGTAAAAATGATATACACCTACAGATGCATAAATAAACTCATGTGGAGAAACTAAAAAAAAATTTGTAGTTTATACTAAACTTACTTAAAAATGAAACAGTTTTCATTGAACTCCAATAAATTATAATCTTGGCCCCGTTTTCACGACTCCCCGTTCTAGTACGACCAGTAAAACCGTTGTAGTTTTACCGAACAAAATTTAAGTTCTACTCCCACCCTATGTTATTCACCACACAGCGTTAGTTCCCTGACACAATAAAGTAATTATTTACCAGTTGCTGAACGCAACAATGTCCACGCCGACACCCGGGCACAAAGGCCTTATCTATCTAACCGTATCGTCATTTATCATCGGTATTGATAGCCTTGATAGCCGACGTCTATACCCGGGTGGAGCAAGAATTTGCCTGTTTATTGAATTCAATGCTGTTGCTAAAATGAAGGCGGGCGTAAATGGTTTAGATGGAAATTTTTGTTGAATGAAAAGTTGTAACATCATTGCTGGTAAATGCGAAGGTTTTTGTTTTTAATGTTTATAATTAAATAAGTATTTCACTAAGCAACACTTCAAGTTTAATAAATGGCTTGCCATGGCGCTCGGATAAATCTGACGTTCACCAAACCGCGCTTAGCCCGCTTGGTAGAATACTCATATGGAAGAGGTCTGCAATTGGCACATTATAGGGATGTTACCAGTCTTATCTAATGTCTGTAAACTGAACGTGAAAAGCTGTGTGTCTGCACAATCAACTCTAAAATGCTGCTGCTGATAAATGTAATAGGAGTTACTTGAGAGAACTTTATTAGCATGTTTTTACGCCAATTTTTGCATTCCACCTTTTTTTTGGGTGGGAAATTATCAAATAACTTCTCCCACTCTGGCTGGAGCGGGAGGACGTATCAGATTCTTACTGACCAACCCACCCGTGTTCCTTCAGTTGCCTGGATGTTGCCAGGAGCCACGGTATTCGTTTCAGACTTTCCCGCAACCCCGGTTTTCATTCCACCTAATACAAGGCAGACAATGGGTTATTTGCGGGCTATAGTTTAATATCGACGTCCTTTTTTTCCAGCTCTTCGAAATGATGGAGGAAAAAATTACCTTGAAGAATTTGGGGCAGTTTTATCCAGAAGTAAGGAGAATTTACAAATCTTAAAGCAGAGGGCTGTAATAAGCTTGTGCTAAGTGATATTTTAATAAACTATTTTCTATGTTCTGTGTTATGGGGTTTGGTTTCCGCAATTAGTCCGTCAGGTGAATCATTGTACGTGGGCAATGGCGGCCGTTTTGTGGTTATTCCAACCAGCCAACTTCCCTTCAGAAGGTAATTAATTAATTAATTTTAATAAACTTTCAAACACCATAAAAAAAAACATATATCTACATTCTACGCCATAAATTTATATCCCACTGCACATCCGACATTTTACGTACAAAGTAATTTATTATATCACGTAGGTAATGTAACGTCGTATTATGCAACGTTCTTACAGGCAGGGTAAGGGAGCGTAATTTATGTTCAATACTGAGACTGGAGTCAGTGCGCCACTTGTGATAACTTTATTACTTAAGTCGGACGATAAATATGACTTTGGAGAAGGGTAAAATCTCTTAAAAGGTTAAGATTCAAGTGCATTTAGAACAGGTTAAAAAACTGTATTTTTGCTCCTGAAAAAAGGTAGTTTTTTTTTTTTAACAGGCATCAGGAAAACTTCCAAGCGTATTTCTAACATCATAAGTCCGTAACTGTAACAAATATTAACTTATATAATTACCATAATGAGAGACTACTGATATAGTTACTCGTCCTGTATATCTAATTTTATAATAATGAACCTAGCTAAAACAGAACCTAAATAAATACTGCATCTCTTTAAATATTTACCTCAGCTCTTACCCACACCATTCATAACATTTAGGAATACTTATCTACAATTTTACAGTAAAATAATAGTATTATTTTAAATTAATGAAGGTAGATACAGTATATAAACCTTTTCCTTTTCGTAAAAAATCAGCCCAAGATATTACAATAAGTGACAGAATTATGGCAATATCCTCTATAAATCGCAAATTTGCGACCCATTGGGGAACCGTATGTTCGGGAGGCATTAAAATAAAAAAGGCATTTATTCAAATCCATTCTAAATGCTACGCCATCTATATTTAAGAGCTTGGTACTTATTGGAAACTCTAACTACTG
This sequence comes from Omphaloscelis lunosa, assembly GCA_916610215.1. Taxonomy (NCBI): domain Eukaryota; kingdom Metazoa; phylum Arthropoda; class Insecta; order Lepidoptera; family Noctuidae; genus Omphaloscelis; species Omphaloscelis lunosa. The sequence goes on from OU744247.1 coordinate 18,111,962, forward strand.
AAAATGATAAACCAACATCACCAAAACCTGAAAATGTTCACCGCTGTTTTGATTGTGAACTAGTGGCGCCATCTGCTCACGGTAACAAACGTCGTAAGTAAAGCAAGTTGTTGTGTTGAATCCAGTTCAGGCTGATTTAGATAGATGTCGCTTATACGTAATAGTTTGCAGTAAATGAGGTTGTTCAAGATTCGGTAATTTGGATGTATATACCAATGCTATCACTGTACTTGTAATCATCTTGTCAAATAGTTATTTGAGTAGTGATTAATGAGTTCTAGGACAAGACCTCAGGATGTTTTATTTCGTTTTGATAAGCCTGATATGAGAGAGATGCAAAGTTCACGAAGCTTACCTAAAGTCTGGCGGTACGGAAGCTACCTGTAATTAATAATTCTAGGTAGAATTTAAGTAATAGTTTAATTGCATAATTGGGAAAGGGCTAGTCAGATGATGAGGTCGATGAATTAGTTGACAGTAATGTAAACTCAGGCAAACTTTAGCAGGACACTACCTACTACTAGTGCTATCAATGCAGGACGTAAATATTTACTTTATGTATCAATGTATCGATATGAAAAAGACGAATGGCGTGCATACTTTTTAGGGTTCTGTACCCAACATTTTCACAGATTGTGTATTTCTATTGCCGCTATAAAAATTAAATAAAGTTAATCATTAATAGGGATACCCATACAAGGAACGTGCTTTTTTCGCCGTTTTGGCTCAATCCTAATAAGGTACACGAAGGGTTCCGCCCTTCGTGTGCGAGTAGGGTTTCCAGGCCCAAAATTATAAACGCCAGAGTCAGATTCACATTCAAACTATGTAAATAAAAAAAACTTTTATTTGTGTATTTATTACTTACTATTATTCATTTGAGACTTACTGTACTCTTAATTTTGAATCACATTTTGTTCTTACTAAATTAATGTGTAACTTCTTTACATTGAAATTACTTAAAACTAAAACAATTCATAATCAGGCAACTTTTGACAGGGCGGGCTTGACCAAAAGTCTAACAAAAGCCCGACAGGTTGAACTTGTGTATATTTAGCCGAACTCGTTTGTAAAAAGCCGGACATGTCTAATACCTGGCAACCCTATGTGCGAGTCCGACTCGCACTTGACCGGTTTTTGTGCAGTAAAAAGCGTACACGAATGACAATATCTAAAACAATATCATATATTTAATCAAACCTCAAATAATTACCTGCACCTATAATTATTGCGCCTCTTTTTGTGAACCTCAAATAATTCCTATTTTGAGACCTAAAAATACTAAATAGCCAAGTAACTGCAACCAACTTGGATGTAGAGCTTTTTACTGCGACCAACTGCGAGAAAAGGTCAAGAAGTTCAAAAGAGGCTCAATAATGTTTAGAGGTTAATTAAAAAAATGTACATCGTTAGAAGGTCAAGATGGTCAGTAGAGTATCAGTTAAATATTCCCTCAAATAATTTGGCCTAAGTACGTCTAAGCAGTCACTTCAGTCAGCCGACCTTGCTGACGAGCTAATCTTTGAACGCTCGTCCCGACATCACGTGAAAATAAATGCGTGCCAGAACTAAACCTGGGTTGTTTTACTTTTCATTGCAGATAAATATGAGTTAAGTACTTACAAAATATTTAAACAATACCTCAAGAATTAAGGCTCTTTCAAACAGGCGCGACACGCGACGCGACACAAAGACACCGCTCGTCGCGCGACGAGCGGTGTCTTTGTGTCGCGTCGCGTGTCGCGCCTGTTTGTAAGACCCTTTACAGTGATGTCATCACTGTAATTTCTTGAGGTATTGTTTAATTTCTTAACGTTATTCGATAATTAAAAGCGTGTCGAGCATTTAACGTAGTATATTTAGGTAATTATAGATTTAGTGATCTAGGGCAGTGGTTCCTAAACTTTTAAGAATACCGAACACTCATCAAATCCCTTTCATTTTATGGAACCCTCGTGGAATAAACTTGTAGTAGCATAAATTGACGCAAAACTGATCCTTTACAAGACAGCATTGTGATTTCACAGCATTTTTTTGTTTCTCTTGTTGTCGCAATGGACTTTTCACATAATAGTTCTAATAACAAATATAGTTAATCCCGAAAAAGATAATTGTCGCAGAAAATTATTTTTTTCCTATAGAATTAATATTTTTCACTGTTTTAATTAATATGCTTCTGGCCGCGATTTTGTTCGCGTGAAAGTCGTAAGACACCACAATACACTAAAATAACTACCACATTTTCCACCCGCGCTATTACTTCATTTTCGCTTAGCATTCTTTTTGATTTTTTTTCTTCTTTTTGCTCAGCTCCTTAGGGCCGTAGCGTGATGTAAAATAGCCTATAATCTTCCTCAAGAATTGGGCTATCAAATGCAACAATAAATTCTCACATCCGACTGGTAATTCCAGAGATTTACGCGTTCAAACAAAAAACAAACCAATAAAATATACAAACTCTTCAGCATTATTATATTTGTATTGATTATTTTAAATTTCGGATTCGCAGAACCCTTGTGATTTTTCTACGGAACCCACTTTAGGAATCGCTGATCCAGGGTAGCAAAAATGTACACCTCTGTTACTACAAGCATTTTTTTTTTTTATTCTCTCATCATCAGATGCATCTAATCAGTGTTTTAGTCAACTTTGATAGCTTCTTTAATTAGAGTCCCTCCTCTTTTAGGAATATGCAAAATCACACAGATTACATAAAGTAATTGAAATTTATAAGCTTATCGAAACAACTCTGTTACTTATGGTCCAAAACAAAACCACTTTTTCTTATTAAATCTTTTTAGATTTGTATGACAATCCTATAAGTTTATGAAATCATGCAAAAATAACAATAAAATAATACTACAATTAAATTTAAATAGTACATTTGACTGAACTGGAATTGTCTTAAGAAGTTTATCTCTTAAATTTGGGACAGCAAAGTAACAGTACTAATACGTAGTGCCTTTTGATGGTTCTTTTTAAAATTTTCAATTCGCCACTTTATCTTCATTTTCCGGTGTTCGCGTGGCATCAAGTTCTTTTCTAATCGTTTTTTAGCATGTTATCTTGCTAAATCTTTTTGTTTTGCCTCAATGTTCCTTCGCGGGATCTTTTTGAGTTTTTCTTTATACCATCGCTGTTTCTCAGCAGGTGTCAGAGGCATAGTTAGGTGCTTTTACTCTGAAATTACAAATAATGTTAAATACTGCTAATTTGAATAATTAAAGTTATAGTCTGCAATAATCTATGACAAATACAACTCTGTTACTACAGCATAGTAACAAAGTTGTGCAGTAACAGAATTGTAAATGTTATGAGTTCTGTAGAATATCTCTAAAAACATGAACGAATATCTAGAAATTATGTGATATTGTTGTTAGTTAATCATTGACCGGTGTAATCAATATAAAATGAATAGCTAAAGACGACTTACGGAAATACTTCGGTAACAGAGTGCACACAGAATAAACACACGCGCTGTATTCCACGGCCTTTGGTCTACTAATTCCACCATTTGCAATCCCCGTTGCGGGGGACGGGCGTCGCTTGCGAAGGACGCTTTGGGAAGTCTAGTAGCGTAAAACAACTTATTATGCTATCTGTTATTTATTTTCAAAACCACCACAGTAACAGAGAAAAATTTTTTATTTAATCTTGAAACGCCAAAGTCTATTTACCAAAATATTTGAGATCTTTGTGTTTTGTCGTAACACCCTAGTGCTGGGGACATGAGTAAGTTGCAAAACAACTCTGTTACCTGTAGTGACCACAATCTTACTAATGTAAATAAAAATAACAATATTATTTAAAGAAATGCTTAGAATAGATATAATATAAGACCGATCCTAGTCCTATCAGATGCATAAGTGTGCATTTGTGATTATTATTTAATATTTCTGAATATTATTTAACTGGGAGTTGTTTATCTGCAATGAAAAGTAGAACGACACCCACCTACCAATTCAATGTGACCCGTCATATTGCACAATATTTCGTTATTTTCCCCATTTCACCCCTAAAGGAAAAAAAACGACCAAGTGCGTGTCGAACTACGCACAATGAAGGGTTCCGTAGTTGAGATGAATTTATTTATCCCAAGAACAAATTTAACATTGTAGTTAAAAAAAACATGTTCTCCCATACATTCCAACCCGTCCAACGCTTCCAACCATTGCGTAAGTTTGTACGCACAATATTGAGAGATTTACCATGTTATTTTAAGACCATAGACTTTTTATAGATTTTCCTGTAATAGGAGATCTTAAATATCTTTAAAAGTACTTATTTTAAAATTATATAAAAAAATATGTTTAAGATCCTCGCAACACGCCCTTTCATTTGATATGTCACACGGTACTGTCAGATTTTTTAATTTTATTTTCTTGTGTACCCCCCAAAATGTCTATGACCCAAACACGAACGTGTAACGGAGATATTGGGGAATATTCAAAATTCATTTATTTAAAATGAATTTTGAATATATTCAAAATTCAAAATCCATTTATTTACGTTACACGTTCGTGTTTGGGTCACAGAAATTTATATGTGTACCAAATTTCAACGTAATCAGTCCATTAGATTCGGAGCAAATTGGCTGTGACAGATGGACGGACAGACAGACACACGAGTGATCCTATAAGGGCTCCGTTTTTTCCTTATGAGGTACGGAACCCTAAAAAGGGTGACAAATTAATAACACGAGGTAGGTAGTTGCGTTACTGGTCACGTTGTCTTTCCGAAAGGGTACCCAACCCCCAACCCCCATGTGACGGGTATTTTCAAGAGTCACGTGGTGGATCAACGTGAGCTTACGATATCAGCTTTATTAAAGGTTTCCTTTCTCTTGGAATCTTTTGCGAAGTTTTCTATATTAATACGTTTTTTTTTTGTTTTTTTTATACATTAATTTTCCTTTACCAAAAATAAATAGACCTTTTCACAACGGAACGTGCCTTCAAGCCGTGTCCACGTAGCATGTGGTGCCACCTGCTAAGCAATGTCAAACAACTTTGCTTGCCACTCATGAGCGGTCATTGAAAAACTCATATTCAACAGAGAACTGAATTGCAGATTTATAAATGATAACTCTAAAACATTATCTACGCCGTATAATCGGGGAAATAAATTGTTTATCAAATGGACTCACTACGTCAATTAACCGTGTTATTATAGCTGAGACAGCTGGAAATAACTGTCAAAGAATGACTGTTGTGATTTGAATATAAGGGCAATTTGAGTTGGAAGTTAATTTAGTAATCAGTTTATTTCCCGACTTTACATACTGTATGATACGAGCATCGCTGAGCGATGGAGGCATTGCTCAATCCCTGAATGAGAAATCAGCTGTTTCATATATTTTGAATGAATTCAAACAGGTGCCTTCATGTTCCAAATCAGTGTTGTTCCCTCACTAAAAGTTGTAAAAATCCATGCATAGTTAACCCTTTTCCTGTAAATTAAAACGATAACTAATTTTAATAACTAAGCTTAGGCTAAACTTTAGTGTCCTTTATCCAACAATTGAAACAATTTGAAATTTGAATTACAAACGAGAGTGCTAATCGCAAGTTGATAAAGTATTGTTTCAAAGAGAAATGTCATTTGTTTACGCAATGATACCAAAAGTAGGTAAGTAATTGGAATGACCTTTAAAATTTTCCTATACCCGATCACGTACCGAAAAATTCACGAAACATAGCACAATGTTGTCTTATAAACTGCGTAACAGTCCTGAAAGTGCGGTTTACCCGACATATTTGCCAAGGGATTTTTTGGTAAATTGTGTATCAAAGGTGACGATTAGGTTCATTTTGCTGTCATCAAGTATGTTCTCATCTTTCTTTACAGAAGACTGGTGTGCAATCCAAACCACCCTGAACATAATATACTTAGTACAGTCACATTCAAAATTACCTGCGTAGTTGGTCGCAGGGCGCTTGCGCGGCGTGATCGACCCATGGCTTGGTGGACTTGCTCTCATTCGTCCGGTATCTACCAAATCGGTGAGTACGCAAAACATTTACCCGTGTACGGACTATGTGATCAAATTCCATTAAAAAGACGCTTAAAAAGGAGTGCATGTATCTTGCGGTGGCGCTAATCATAATTATAGCAAGTTTGGTCAGATTACATGTAAGTCATTTTTAAATATTAACCTGAGATCTGCTCTTTGCTTACACTTTCTATTTCTGATGTTATTTCACTGAAGTTCAAGGCACCCGTACCTAATCTTCTTACTTCCAAAGGTTCTTTTGTTACTATTATTGATTTTTGTTCATCATTTTCGCTTCCACTGATCGCAAAATGTCAAGCCACGCAATCAACCGCAAGTAAAATATTTGAATACGTCATGATGTATGTCATTGATAAGGTTAGATAAACTAAGATAGGTTTACTTTACGTGACTAATGCTGAAAATGAAACTTTCTAAAGTACAGTAAATAAATAGATATTAAAATTTTGATTTTAGTGACTTCTACTATTTTTTTTAATTGTTATTTACATGCTGTGTTTAGAAAAACAACTATTTACCCTACGAACGTATTAACCATGAACCACATGTTGCATGCCACCGTATGCCACGTTAACGTAGCTTAGGTAGCATGCACACTACGTCTTTGCATAGTAGATTTTGCACTGACTGTGCAGTCGAAACTTACTCTCAAATAACAAAACAATTTATTGGATTGTTTGCGGTTAAAAACACCTTGGTATTACTTCTGTAAAAAATAATATTAAATAAAGTCAAGAAAAATAATTGACTATGTATTCAATATCAATCAATATCAAGTATTATTCTAAATTGTCTGTGTATTCAAATCACATCTGTCATTCTTTAACAGTTTTATGAAGTAGCTATGACACTGCAAATTGACGTAGTGGGTGTATTTTTGCGTGCTTTTTCCTTCGAGATATGATTAATTACAGCTCACAAAACATATCTTGACACTCTTCTACTGTAAAATACGCGATTTACACGTTCATGAAAGCCTTTGCTTTGAGCGTCCACGTCACACGTCACATTTTCTCATACACGTCACGTTATTTGATACACGGCAGTGTTTTATTATTCTTGGTTAAATAACTTTATTGTTTCTAGATGGTCTATATCCGCCAAAATTATTGAAAACAGGCTGAACTTTACGTACTTACTTAAAATATTGCAACTTCGTTTTTATTGTCATTACGAATAAGAACAATAATTGTAATATATTTATCTTTATAGATCCCTAGTGACTTTCGATGGGTGTATTTAGCCAGTAAAGGGAGGCATTTGCCTGGGCACTGTTGATCAAATGTCTCCCTTTCCGTTTTCCACACGCGTCTGTCCACATCTGTTTGTGTCATCGTCTGTCAATTTTAATAACTTAGAACTTATTTATTATTGTCCCTGTTGTTAAATAAATATAACATATACATATACTAATAACGAATAAAAGAGACTCGTGCAGTAAAAAGCTTTTCATTTTAGGAAACGATCTCAAGGTCGCGTCTGCGCCCTGTTCTTGCAAACAAATCTAGACCCTATTTAACAGTTACTAAGTTCAACATGGTGTGAGAACATAATTTGACTCATAAACTAAGTTTGATTCGAGCACTGATGCGTGAACTATGTCACAAAATGCAACCCACACGATGCTATAAATTAGGGGAAAATAGAGAAGAAATATTAAGTACCCAACACGGTCCGCGTCTGTCCACATCTGTTTGAGTCATCGTCTGTCAATTTTAATAACTTAGAACTTATTTATTATTGTCCCTGTTGTTAAATAAATATAACATATACATATACTAATAACGAATAAAAGAGACTCGTGCAGTAAAAAGCTTTTCATTTTAGGAAACGATCTCAAGGTCGCGTCTGCGCCCTGTTCTTGCAAACAAATCTAGACCCTATTTAACAGTTACTAAGTTCAACATGGTGTGAGAACATAATTTGACTCATAAACTAAGTTTGATTCGAGCACTGATGCGTGAACTACGTCACAAAATGCAACCCACACGATGCTATAAATTAGGGGAAAATAGAGAAATATTAAGTACCCAACACGGTCGTATAAAAGTATGAGAGGACGGTGTAGGCATGGCAATGCCTCATACCTATTAACACGGTAATATGAAAACATTGTAAAAGCTAATTATTTTTAAAAGAGTAACCGTGCAGTTGTTTTTCGTCGGCTCTTCTCCACCAATAATTAATAGGTACCGTGAGCCCAAGTCCTCATGTTTCATAAGTCGACATGAAGGTTTGTATGATAAATTTAATGATAAATAATTTTTATATAGTTAGGTTTGTACAAATACTTTTACACGTCAATGATATTTTAAAAATTAGAAGAGATCGATTACCCTGACAAGAAAGGTCGGAACAAACTCAGAGGTCAAAGTTTCTTGGTCCGATTAGGTAAGAAGATCATGTAGATGAATGCCTAAAATTGTCTTATGAGGAAAGAACTACAGACTTGAGTGGACCTGTTCAGTCAGTGCAAGAATTTTTCAGTAATCGTTTAGTTCAACTCGGAACTTAAGGAGCTCAACGACTGGATAAACATGCCAAAGAAAAGACATTTGAGTAGGCCGCATAAAGTACCCAGGTACTCAAACTACCACACCATAATTAAAACTAACGCAGTAGAAAAAAAAAGGATACAAAATGATGCACATAGTCCTCACATTCACAATAATTAAAGTAATAATAGTTATTTATGCAACTGTTGTATAATAAGGGGTATTAAAATACGAATGTGGGATTTTCACACGAGACGAGACCGAGTGTGATAATAGTATCACATGAGTGTTTTAATACCTAATTATGTACAGTTAATTATGTAGCTTACAAGACTATCTACATCCATGATATGAATCCTCTATAAAAGGTTCTGAAACCATAGGGTGTCGTACATTGCTGTAAGAACTCTATGTAAATTCATGGAAAGTTTAATTGCTGAATATCTAATACAAACAAAGTAAGGGAACGAAAAAACAAAGGAGTTGCATAGTGAAATTTAGTACAACATTATAACACTCGTTCGGATGATATTATGGTTACTATGACACTGGTTGTTTTAATGTTGGCAATAAGCTGTTTCAGAAAATTTTATAGAGGATTTATAGCATGGGTGTAGATAAAATACTTTACAAATTAAATATTCATGTAATTTTGTATATAATATTCATAAATTTCAATGTGTTTATAAAACAGTACTTATACAAAAAAAAAGAAAAACAGACCGACATTCATTGAGTAAATTTAATTGGAGAAGCTCAATCCCAAGTGTTTTTGTCAAAGTCAAATCATTTATTTCAAATAGGCCCATGTATGGCACTTTTGAACGTCAAAATTTAAAAAATAATATAGTTGATTCTAGTCGTCCCTTCCAAAAGGTAGTTTTCGTATGGAGAAGAATGGGCAAGAAACTCCACCGTTACTCTTTTAAAATGTTTTACAATAGTTTGTATAAGTACGTACCTACATTAGTTAAATAATTCTATGTGAAGACGATGCACCTAGAATAAAATGACGTCCTCTTTAACAGTACGTATAATAAGTTTTCTATTTTTTATAATTAGTTTTTATAAATTATTTGAATTTATTAAGGCTTACTTCTTAAATGTGGATAGGAAGTTTATCATAAAAGCGTATACATTGACATCTAAACGAGACACCTATTTTCTTGAGCCTGTTTGTAGGAACAAAATGTTTGTGTTTGGTACTACTATTAATATTAGGACTAGCTAACCCGACAAACGTTGTCCTGTCCAGATTTTAATGTTCATACAAAAAAGGACGCTCCATTTTATATCTCCATATTATATCTCCATATATATATCTATTATATCCATATCTATTATATCTCCAAATTATACCGGGATTTTTTTTCCAATTTTTCTTTATATAAAAACCTTATTCGGACTATAAGGAACATTTTAAAACAAAAAAAAGCCAATTTGGTCCAGCCGTTCTCAAGTGATGCACTTAATTACCAACGAACAGTATTTTATTTTTATTTATATAGATAGATAACACTGTATTTTTTAAATGATTAATATTTGTAAGTGCATACAAAAGATTTTCAAAAATATATCGAGAAGGCACACTGAACACATTATATTAATCTCTGTAAATTTGTCTGTTAGTGTCTTTGGGAATTAAATTATAAATTGAATGGATTGCCCTTTTCTTGTAAAAGATAACTTGTGTCAATATCGGTGGCATTACCCCACAAAAGAACACCGTACGACATCACGCTATGAAAATAACTAAATTATAATAAACGTCTAAATCATAAACATAACCATAAACGTCTGTAAATCAATTATATCACGATTTTTACTAACGGGGTATGCTGTCTAACTAAGCTTTTTTGACAATTTATCTATGTGGCACTAAAGCTTGACATCCTAATTACAAAAGCATTTCAATTTGAGAAATTAAATAAACTTGTTCAACAAACATACCTACATAAACACGCGTAGGCGGTGCGCAGCGTAGCGCTACGCAAGTGCTACGTCAAAATTTTCAAGACACTTTTCTTCACGACCGCTGGACATTCAGTTTCATCTCAAAACAGCTTAATTATACAATTACTAACAAATATTGTAAAACATTTTAAGAGTAAGTATGGAGTTTCTTGTCAATGGACAAGAAACTCCATACTTACTCTTAAAATGTTTAATATGGAATGTTTATTATGGAAAAGAATGCTTTTCCATACGAAACTATCTTTTGGAAGGGGCAACTATGTATTTCTATTAGAATCAACGTTCAAAAGTGTCTTTTAATGGCCTACTTGAAATAAATGATCTGACTAACTATCGCATAGGTCCTACCTACTTAAAAAATAGCCAGTGCTTGAAGACATCAAATTTTAGAGTATATTGATGATTTTAATGATTAATATTCTGTAAATAACTGTTATGATCACGAATCATATTTTGCCCATTCTTCTCCATACGAAATAGTACCTTTTGGAAGGAGCGACTTGAATCAATTCGATTTTTTGTGAATTTAGACGTTCAAAAGTGCCTTTAATGTGCCTAATTGATATAAATTATTTGACTTTGAATCAACATACAACCTGATACTGATCTGCAAATTGCAAAAAACGTAAAAAAAATTGAACTAAGCGGGCTACCCTGGCGCTTTTAAGTAAAGCCTCACCTTAAAGTAGCCTTGTTTTCTTAGTGTAGTACCTAGTATATTATAGAGCCAAAATAAAGAAAGAAAATACGTTTATTTGCGGTAAACATGACGCAAAGAAAGATAATAAAAAATAAAAATAAACTGTCAATAACAAATTGGGGGAAAATATGCGTCACATCCACGCAGCTGCACGCAGCTGTTGTGATTCTGAACTTTCAGGCGATAAATGTTACAATTTAATGTTATTAGTCTTTTACTGTATCAATTAGATATAAATTTTATTTTCGGTTCGATGGTGTTATAACTGCGTTTATTGAAAAACCTAACGGACTTATCATTCAAGATGAAACTATTTGTTAATAGTTGCTTCTCAACGAAAACAGATGGTCGGATGTTAGTGGTTGTTTTAAAAAGTCCGTCAAATTGTGTTGGAGAAACGATTTTCCATCGAAACAGTTTATAAAAAACCCATTTATAAAAAAAAAATAAAAAAAAAATAAAAAAAACCATTGTTGGTGCACTTTTGAGGCACAATCGTAATAATTTCGTTTTTCTATGTTCAATGATATTATGCTGTGCGTCATTTATGAATCAGTTACTTAACTAGGAAACCGTTTATTTAAGTCGGATGAGGGAAGATCTCGTACTTAAAAAAAATCAAGGTCAAATTAAAGTCGCAATGTCATCTTAGTGACAATCAATGTCAAAAAAGTGAGTATTGATTTAAATTTTAAACTGGGGATATAATTCGAACGTTCTTAAAAATACAAGAATTACCCCGTTGTTACAACGACCGTACGACACCGCTCATAAACAGTAATGCTAATAGCTGAAAATCTGTATTTAATTGAAATTAGTCCTATCAATATTACCTTTCCCCAGATATGAAGCTTCCACTCGGTCACGCGTCTGCGCTCTTTCCACAAGCCTCTAACCTACCAAACTGACAAACCAAACTGAATTTTATGTGAAAGGAATAAGGTTCAATATACAACGTAGACGTCAAACGCATCCCCATTTTCATCCGCTTGCACTAAGTCGGCTAGCCCGTGCAACAGTTTCGCGAGCTACTGCGTCCAGTGCGGACCCTGTACCCGATAAATAAAACGAGACCATAGATAATAATCCAAGAAATTAAGCTCAAATCATCACTATCTTGGGAACCGTAAAATCATTTTAAATGTCGCATTGGGAATTAATGGAGGAGTTCTCTCCTCCTGTTAATTATTGGAAACAACGATTAACTCAAATACTTGTCATCACATTCGTGCTTGGTATATTCGTTGCTTTTAAAATATTGTTATTTATTGTACAAAAAATGCAACGTTTTCTCATTGCCAATATGAATTGGCAGTCCTAATTTAATCACCTGCAAACTGCAAAGATTTCTTTGCAAACTAACTATTTCTATTAAGTTCATGTAATGCTAAACCGAATAAAATTATAAATGTAATGCTGGCGACAACAAACCTAGTCTAAGGTGAGTAATTATTATTTAAATATCATAACTTTTCCATATTATGTAAACAATCGCGATGCTTGCCTTCTTAAAAATATTAAATAAAGCCAACAGACTGTAGTTCCTGTACAATATCGAACCTTATTCTCCCCAGACAGAGGTCTATTTTGAGAATCAACCTAATTCATAGCGCGCCTGCGTGGTTTTCACTGGCCCACAAAAGTAGTCTCTACGTAGTTGCAAGAAAGATCAATCTACAATAGTAATAATAATTATGTTTCAAATATTATTAAGAAAACCTAATATAAGCCACAAAATTGAGAAATTCACTACAAATCCTTAGGTTTTAAAGCAAAAAAGCATCGAGGATATCGCAATCTCCTGTCTTAATAGATGTTGTCAAACAAAACGTCCCACAAAATGCATGTCAATAGCGGATAAGCTAAGATCAAAATAGCAAGTACGAGTAATAGTTTAGCACTGACGAGTTTGACGAATAGCCAAATCACGAAGATGTGCTTTCTAGGTAACGTTCATTTAAAACTCACTCTCGATTTTTGAAATGCATATCAACACAAATACAAAGTTAGATAAGAGAAAAACAAAACAAATTACGTTCCTAGATAATCAGGAAAATCTCTCGTAATGTTGCATTTCCTCCTGTTTTACCTCCTTTTTTTCGTTTCTGATAGAATCGTTTATTTTCATTAAATACAATAAAAAGGACGGAGTCGCACTACGGCCGCTACGCGTAATGTGCGTTTATGGACCTATTACATTCTTAAAGGTGCATTTTTCTCGGATCAGATGCGTTAAAGCCGTTTTACCTAAATACATTCAACGTTAGAAGTCCTTGTGATGAGAAATAAGAAGTGGGAGGGCGTGTCAAACTCTTACTGACTAAAACCCACCCGTGTTCCTTCAGTTGCCATGTTGCCGGGGCCACGATCTCCCTTTCGGACTTCTTCGCAACCCAAAATAGTCGAGTGCCTGGGGGTTTTGACCTCGGATTTTTGTTACATGAATGAATTTTTATGATTGACGAGGGATTTTGTTTTTTATACTATATATTGCAATGTTTACCAATTTTTTTTTTGAGCTTTTGATTTCTAGCTTTGAAAATGGTTTTTCGAACGCTTCAGTAGGGTACTCGTTTTCAAGAAATGTGTGACCCCCCAGCTAGCGTCCTCAATAATTAAGATAGAGTAATGGAAATGGTATCAAAAGATGCGTTACTGAAAGTGCCATAAGGCTGCAAAAAAAAATATGTTTATTTTTTATTTTTTTATTAAAAAAAAGCAATCACCAAAAAGGTGTCTCCGAAAAGAGTAAACATCTATCCTTAATTATAATTTGATCAAAACCAGAATGGTATAATTTTAAAGCTCTTTAAATTTTCCAGGAACTTTAATATTTATTTTTTCAATATCTCTTTTCGTTTTTGAGAAATTTAAGATTCTTTGAAAAAAATCCCAAAAGAAAAGGTCAATAATGAGCGATTTAAAAAAAAAACATTTTACAAAAAAAAAGTAGTATTGTCACCCTTTTAGTAACGCATCTTTTGATGTCATTTTTATTTCTGTGTCTTAATAATTGAGGACGCTAGCCAGAAATATTTGTTTCAATAGTCCACCGTATCATTCAAATAAAAAAAGTCGAAGAAAATAATAGATATAGACAAAGATGTAAATTGTCTAAATAAACAAATATTTTATTAATAATTTTCTTCTTTATTTAATTTTCTTTATTTAACTTCTTATTACCGATTACTATCTATATATATAAATATATACGTTAACTTAATTTTGGTATACTGTGGTGTTCACTAGAATCACTTATTTATAGGCTTTGGGTTTAGAGTAAAACCACCAAATTATCAGTAAGTACACATCAACTCAAAGGGAACGTCTAGTCGGCAGCGGGAATAGAGTGAGACTCAGCGGGGCGCTCTTGAGGCGCTACCTTTGAGTTGTGTGCTACATTTAATTGTATATCTTATAGACAAAATAATCCTTCAGTCTAATATGTATTAAACTATGTTTATTGTTCCAATTTTTTGTTTTTTCATTTTCTAATCAAGAACATAATTTTTTAATGGGTCATTATATTAAATATATTATTAGCTAAACAACCCGCTTTGAATTTTTAAAATTCATTCACTGTAACAGAAATCCTAGGTTTTCATGTTTTTACCGCTCCTGGCACTCCACTATTATCAGGAGTATAGTTGCGCCTTTAGTCAGACTGTTCGATAATCGCTGCCCGATGTGAAATAAAATGTGGAAACAGGACGCCGCCTGTTGCGTTCTCTGGTGACACGCGCCAGCGCACACTATTCTTCATTCTTCTAAGAATCGATAAGTAACTCATAACACGCGTCTATCCCTAGCAATAAAAAATATATCTGTCTCCCTCATCTAAATCCTATTACGGACGTTACGCGTAGCGACCGTAGTGCGACTCCGTCATAAAAAGTTTATGCGATATCTAGCTTTGCCTAAAGCACAGGCAGAGCTATAATTATGCTTCAATCGTACTGAGCCTCGCGCCTGCGCGTTGCACAGAGGCATCTATCATGCAAGAACACAACATTGAACTGAATGCAAAACCGTTTAAAGTTTAGAATCGCACCACCGCTAGATAGTTCGATGCGTTTTCAGGGTTTGAAACGAAGCCTTCTGCACTGAACACCACGTCAGGCGCGCAACAGTTCCGCGTCGGCGATTGGTTTGTGAAGTCGTAATAAACAATAAGAGTTTTAGATACAGTAAATAAAACTTTTTATTGTTTTCATAATACCTTCACCGTAAAATAGCCCAGTCATAGCTAGAGTCATCAAAGACTTTGTTGCGCAATTTTATTTGCAATAAGTTTTGATAGATTTTGTGATTTTCGTCATCAATCATTTCTAAGAAAACGAATAAATGTATTTGGCTCTTTGCCTCATCGTCATAATAGCGAGCTTGATCAGGATTCATGTGAGTAATAAGCTTTCAGAAATATTAACTTGTTTCTAATAATTTCTTGAAAATACTCGTACATAATAACAATGTATCGGCTCTATTTTATTTATTATTATTTCTTGCAAACACAACTTGCAGCGTCGCGGTTTTCAAGCCATTTTTAATCGACTTAACAAAAAGTTCTTTGTTTGAAAGGGTTTACTTTCAAGTTGGTCCCAATGTCATTTGGTTGCGATCTGAGGATGGAATCTTGGAGAAGTAGGGAACCCTTCAACTTGGAACTGATGATGAAGGACACAGATGGCCACCGAAACTACTCAATCATATGTATTTCACGGGTTGCGATTCGATTACTTTAATATAGTTGGTAAGCAATTGATGCTCGTCACAATTCATATAGTGCAATGGAGCTGATGGTGAAGTACCTGGAGGACTCCTCAACAATTAAAGTCCCTGCATCGGGAAAAGCATTATTTGGAAAAGGTGATGAGCAGTTGAGATTACGCTATTGTAACTTAGATAAATTACAAACCAACCCACTGAAAAGTGGAAAAAATACTTTTTACAAAAAATACAACTGACTTCCAAACTACAATGGTCGCTCCATTGTAGTTTGGAAGTCGGTTGTATTTTTTATAAAAAAGTTTGACGTCCTAATCTCACAAACAGTTTAAAACATAGCTTCAATCGCAAGCAATAGAGGTCAAAATAGACCGGTTTATATAAATGAGTCTCCAGTTCTCCACTAACCACGCTTCTGGAAGAAGCTTGTTACGCTTTGAGATTTCATTCAGTCTTGTGTTCTACTTAGTTACTCACAAGTCTACGTATCAAAAAGCCTACGTTCGTTTGTTTTTATTTATAAAGGGTCATGTAACGAAATTAAATTTTCGTGTTAGTTTGGTTTAATATGGCCTTGGCCTTATTGAAATAAATGATTTCAGTTTGACTTTGACGTGAAAAAATTCCAAACTGTAGCAGCTACATAATATTATTCGAATGCATGAAACCTTCCATCGAACTTTTCTACCAATAAATCAATATTTCCCTCAGGTACCTGTTAATGTCCCAGACAGAGTTCTATATTATTTATTAATCGAGTGCAGTGCACGCCTGCGCGTTGCACAGTTGCCTCTAACGTTGTAGCATAGAATAATCGACTCTAGGTGGAACCGTTAAGGTAAAATTTACAACGGGGTTGACAACTGCGTTTTCAGGCTTTTGTAAGAAGCTTTGGTATTCGCGGCAATATGATCTTCACGGGGGACATTTAACAGCTTCGGAGCACTATCTGTTGTTGTAACATAATATTTAAAAAAAATAATTGAATTGATTCTAATTACCCCTTCCAAAAAGTAGTTTTATATAGAGCAGAAAGGGCAAAAAACTCCATAGTTACTCTTTAATTTTTTAAATAATATTTTCTATACAATTATGCAGGGTAGCAGTGACATCGACGCAAAAACTGTTACAATGGATTCAGTACATGATTCTGAACCCCACAGCGTTGAAATTTTTCGTCGGTAATTTTTTTTTTAAATCTGCTGTTTCATAGAAAAGTGCAGTACCTTCGCAGTCAAAATGCATGGAACAGCAGATGTTTTTTTTTTAATAACAGATGAAAAATGACGGGAGTTCAGAAGGGCACGCTACAATTGCAGCGATAAGTCTCCGCTTTGAGAAGTGGTTAGAGAGGCGCCACAGCCCTCCCGCTCCGCACAGAGCGGGAGAAGTTATTTGATAATTTCCCACCCAAAAAAAAGGTCTTATAATTTTAAATGTAAAAATCACGCTGGGTTTTTTTTTTAATTCAGTAACAAACAAATCAAATATTATAGTAAAAGACTTAATCAGAAATAAGGTTGAATATAAATTCGGAGATGGGTGAAAGCAAGATTAAACGCGTAATAAATTCATATTTACAAACCAATGACTTACGATAAAATATTCACGCATACAAAAATGGTTTCAAATCAATAATCTGAGCTTTAGGTATCCCACCATCTCCTAGATACAGCTATATTATTTAACATCAATTGCAGTGCCGCACGCCTGCGCGTTGCACAAATGCGTCTATCATGGCTGCAAGGAACACTAGACTTTATGAT
Source organism: Omphaloscelis lunosa (assembly GCA_916610215.1). Lineage (NCBI taxonomy): Eukaryota > Metazoa > Arthropoda > Insecta > Lepidoptera > Noctuidae > Omphaloscelis > Omphaloscelis lunosa. Next base: position 18,129,635 of record OU744247.1, read on the forward strand.
ATGGAATTAAAGTTCAGTTTGAAACGCGATCGCGCCAATGGAGCCTGTGCTGCTCTGTGCACAAGCTCCATTCGCGCCACGTCCGACATAATGCACAGTAGTTTCACGGTCACTTCCACCTAATAATTTCGTTGCATTTATTAAAAAAAAAAACAAGTTTAATACATTCGGTTTATAGTTCAGTTTCATTTACGTGTCAATAACGTGTTTTCGTTCACGCAATAATTATTATTTCCACATCATTGAAAGATAAGTTACCTACGTGATTTTTTATTTATGATTTAATGGAGCTTTGTAGTATCGTGTTTAATACAAATTTTGCTCAACGTGGGTTTATATATTTTACTTTTTGCTTAGTTTTAATACTATTGAGCATCCTGATCAAAACACATGTGAGTATGCTATTAAGAATATGTTACAAAAAATTACATAATTAGGTACCTTTTATAAAATACGAAAACAAACAAATACAGGGGTGCTTTGATAACAAAATTAGTCAATCTGCCGGCTAGCTATTGGAGCTACCTACCGAAGTACTTAATTAATTATTATCTATTTAAAATAACTTTGTCTTGTACAAATTAAAAAAATGCAACACCCGAAAACACGGAATCTTGTTGCACGTCTGTGTGAAGATTGTGCCTGATGCAAGATTCAACCCCAGAGCTTCACAGTTCAAAATAATAGCAATCATTTTAAAATCCTTTTGGTATTGATGCGAATTTTTGGAATAAGGCGTAGTTATTATAAACCTAATGTTAGGAATATTATCGTTTAGATTATTTAAATAAAAGTCGGAAATGGGTGAAAGCAAGATTAAACACGTAAAAAATACAAGAGACTAAACGCATACAAAAATAGTTTCAAATCAATAATCTGACCTTTAGATAACCTACAGTTTACTAGATACTAGCTATATTATTTAACATCCATTGCAATGCCTCACGCCTGCGCGTCGCACAAAGGCGTCTATCACGGCTGCAATGAAAACTCGACCTTATGAAATGATGTTAAAGTTCAGTTTAAAACACGATAGGTCGAATGGGGCTTGTGCGCAGATCAGCCATATCCAAGATAATGTACAGCAGTTTTACGGTCACTTTCATCTAATAATATCGTTACATTAAGTTCAAGCTAATAATGAAGTTTAATGTTTCGTTCGTCTAGGTGTCAGTAGCATGTTTTCGTTCACGCAATAATTATTTCCACGTTATTGAAAACAAAAGTTACGTGATTTGTTTATTTATGATTAATGGAACTTTATTTGTGTCGTGTTCAATTCAAAACTTGTTCAACACGGGTTTCAAATTTACTTTTTACTTAGTTTTAATACTTTTGAGTTTTCTGATCAAGACACATTTACCTAGGGGTTTTTATATTAAGAAAATGTTCAGTACCTACTTCAAAATGCATAGGTATAATTATGTATTATTCTGCTATAAAGGATATACCTTTCATTTTTCTGCATACAAGTTATGAGAAAATATATAGCATTATCTCCTATTCTCCTGCTATCTCGTATTTTTACCCGGCAGATTAACTAATTTTAATTCACCGTGAATTAAAATTAGTTAATCTGCCGGGTTGCTCATGGAACTACTCATCGAAGTGCAACTTACTTCAGAGGCATTTAGGTACTAAATTACAATAAAAATTTTGACTATAAAATAATAATAAAAAATTAAATGCCTGAAAACACGGAATTTTATAGCACGTCTTTTTACAAGTAAAGATTGTACGCCTGTTGCAGCCTTTTTTGTAAGGCTTACTAATTAGATCGAGATTAGCGATACAAAAACACTTCACATAACTCTAATGTTAGGCATTTTATGGTTAAACTATTTAAATAACAATAAGAGTAGCTATAAATACAGGATGGATTTTTAAGATGGGACAATAAGCGCAGGTACCTCAACCGATACAGTGACAGGAAAACGGTCTCATGAGATTGTCATTAACTTTCTAAGAAATTTTGGTCTGCATTCAAAGTTTTTTTTTTATTTTTTTTTTTATTATCAGACCAACTGAGGCTTGAAAACTAGAAAAGTCAGTTATCACATTAAAAGACCTACAAGTCGTTCTAAATTACTTGTGTACATTTTTCACAGAATTACAGAAATCACAAGCAATAAACTAACTAAATTCTGTCCTACAAGTAAATAAAATTATAACAAAAATTTCGTTCGAAATTCAGAGTAATTTTTTTTTTTTTTGTTAATTTTCATCCAGTCTTCATTGTAGCAGGGCAGTAAAAGTAGGCACTCTTACTGCCCCGTCTCAAAAATATACGATGTATAAATAGTTATTTATGCAACTGTTGTATAATAAGGGGTATTAAAACACGAATATGGGTTATAGTATCACATGAATGTTTCAATACCTAATTATAAACAGTTGCATACAAGTCTTTATCTACACCCATGGTATGAATCCATAAATATATAAATTAAATCCCACGAAATTCAGTACAACTGCACGTATGAGCGTCGCCTGCACCAGCACATCCCCGCGCATGCGTGCAGCGGGTGCCGCTGTCCCCTGTTGCATACATGACAATGTTCTTTTTTAAAATTCGAATTACATACTGAAATTTAGTACAACATTATAACACTAATTTGGATGATATTATGGTTATCATGACACTGGCTGTTTTAATGTTGGCAATAAACTAACTGTTTCAGAAACTTTTATAGAGATTTTATAGCTTGGGTGTAGATAAAAAAAAAATGACACTCTGTAAGAGCCCTTTATTTAAGCGTTGCTTTAATTTTGACATACCAAATCAATGTACAAAAGAATGCAAATGAGTATTACACCCTTGCATTTCTATGCAGGCCTTAATTTAAATACGCAAAAACCTATGTAAAGCAAGATATACAAGATAGATATAATAACTACCCCCTCAGAGTTCTATAAAGCTATCAATCAATACTCCCTCAGGGACGCTAGACCCTGGACAGAGCTCTAAATAACTATCAATCCGGTGCAGTCGGCCACGCCTGCGCGTTGCACACAGGCCTCCATCGAGAAACCACGCAATACAGAGCTTTATGATGCAGGAAATAAAATTGAAACTAGAACACGATCGTTAGTTGCGCTTCCCGACTCCTGAAATAAGGCTGTGCACTGCGCGCGACGTCATTCTGTGCAACAGTTCCGTGTCGGTCTCCGGGTTGTAAAGTTGTTGCATGCGATTAAGGACTTTATATAACAGTGATAGAGATTAATTTAATTGTTCTTTAATTACTAAGCTCGTGCACTGCGTTTCACGTCGAAGCACAGTGCTTTACATTTACGTGTCATACAGTAGGTCCACAAGTCCGCCATTCTGATTTTCGTGTTTTGTGTTCCTTTATCATTTTTCGGTTTATTATTTTGATTAATATCACAAAAAAACTAATTCATGTATTTCGCACTTTGCCTGATCGTGATTATAGCTAGTTTGCTCCGGATACACGTAAGTCTTACTTTATCTTTCATAGGGTCATATTTATGGAAGCCTTTTATAGAATGGTTCAATCCACGTGCGCCATCTTTATCTGATCATTAATTAATCTTCGGGTGAGTTAGTGATCAGGAATAGAAAAGTAATATTTTCTTTCTTATTTGACAGCAAATATGTTTTTTTTTAAACCCCTGCTCCCCTTATTGCACAATTTCGATAAATATTTTATAACATGTAGCTATGCGCACCCCCTCCACCACCTACATAGAATTTTCCCTTTTGACCTGAATGCCCTAGATACAGCTATAAATTATCCATCACTCGAATGCAGCTTTGCGCGCCTGCGCGCTGCCCAAAAGCCTCGTTCGCAGCTCCACGCAACACGGAAATCTATGCAACAAATATAAAGTTGAATTTTGAACGTTATTGATGGCATCCTTTATTCCTGTTACAAGGATTGCAAGGTGCGTCCGGTCCGTGCAGCACCAGCAGTTAGTAGTCCCGGCTTTCCCGTCACTAGTCGCTTCCGTAAACCAGAATTTTATATTATAACTACCGTTTAGTGCGTGCCGTGAATTAACCGCGAATTATTAAGATTATATAAAAATAGTTTCTAAAAATGATGTGTTTTTGGACTATTTAAATTGGAACCGAAACGTGACTTATAATGTATCTTGCAGTTGCAATCATCATAATCGTAGCGAGTTTGGTCAGACTACGCGTAAGTTTCCACACAAAAGTAATGATTACAACTTTTCTTTTACTATATTTAATACTTAATTATACTATAGACCCAAAATTACTTCGTCCTTATTTTATGAAATTGAGAGAACGGCGACATTAAACTATCCTATTTAGGGTACATAGTTTAAAAAAAATGTTCTATACTTATTTTCACGTCGTACATCTTAGCTTCTCGAAGACATTAGAAGGCTGTACAAAGTTATCGCTATAAACGATAATAAATATGATTACGCCTCAAAAGACCTTCAGATCTCTCAAAATGTCACGCGCCTGCGCGTTGCACAGATGCTTCTGACACGGCCGCGAACAATATACGACTCTATTACGTGGTATGAAAGTTCAATATAGCACCCAATCAATAGACGGAAAAGCTCTGGACCGATGAAAGAGCCTGAAACGAACGCGACATCTCGGACGCAACAAGTCTCGCCGGGAGCATTATTGTGATTAATGGCCGTGTCTTAGAATATTTAATATAGTGTAGTTTCACTGAACAGTAAAGCAATAGATACCATACAACGGACAATTACCTAAGGTATGTTAATTCATCTTATATCTATTCACCTAATTGAGCCATTATCAATTCAATATTTGATTTATATGACTACCACGTCAAAAACAACATGAAATAGGCTTTATTCTTGAATAATAACGAATCTAGACTCACTTAACAATGTTTATAAAGTGCTTTTTATCAAGCCTTATTCAAACAGGATTGCTTAATTACAGCAATTTCGTAATTTCAACAAAGTATCTTGAGAACATGGTAGGTTTGTTGTCTAATTGCTTAATCGTCAGGGGAATAATGTCAACTTTATGTGCCGATTACGAGTAAACATCCTATCATTATATCTACCTACATACCCTTAACTGATTTTCTATAGGAACTATTAGTTTGCTTCGATACAGGTAAGGTGCCTAGATTTTATTGATTGAGTCTAGACTTGCGCAGTTCAGGCTTTATTATCGATGTGCGCAGATGAAAATAGAGCTTCCACGGAGTGCCTAGGAATTGCCCCTCACTCCGCTACCCCCCAGCCCCGCGGCTACCCACACTTCACCCCGCCCACTAGGCAGCCATGATGGCCCGGTCGATAAAAGTACAATTAGTAGATAGTAAATGCATTTTATATCGGTTTTCATTCGATGATAGGCACTCACTGACTTACTAGGAGTGTATTTTAAAGAAAATCACGTAGATTATTATGTAGGCTTTTCACGAAGCCTTTTGATTTTCTTTTTCATCTACGATTCTTTTGATGTTAGTACTTAAGATATTGCCAATATTATAATAGGCATTTGATGTCACTCACTTTTGTTTAGCCTTGTCTTCCTTTGCTTGCTTTTAGATTTTCTCCTAGAAAGCTCCATTGCGTTTTCCGGCGGCTAAAGATAAGTTATCTAATGACGTCAAACGTTTATTGCGATGATCTCTGAATTCATGACAATGCTTAATGTTAGTCATTTACTTATTTGTGTATCACACGCAATAAGGTCTTTTTTGGATAGACGTCAGCATACATTTAAACAATAAGAAGTATTAGTAATATTTCAGAGGCTTAACTAACCTAGCTTTAACTTCAAGTTTTGGTTTTAATTGGAGCAAAGGACTTTGACTGACAATACTGAATCCAAGAAGGTACCTTCCGTCGGTTTCTGTATTGCCCATTTTGTTGTACTTTGAAGATCTTTGTATGCCTTTTTTAATGACTCCCTTTTTACACGAATGCTCAAAAAAGAAGTGTAATGTTTGCAGCGTTCATGTATGTATGTGAGTTTCAATATTCCATCATATTATGACTTTTTGATAAGTAAGAATTCCTCAGAGAAAAAAAAAGTGCCTATGTTTCTTTCTTTTATTAGAGATCTTCTGAATTGCTGAAAATAAAATCACTTAATTAAATGCCATAATGCTAATAATTGAAAAGAAAAATAACTTACCAAAATCAGGTTGCAAACTATCTTGGCTACAATGTCCATAAACAAACTTCAATCAGAATCATCTCCCGTTCACATTCTTTGTCTGTGATCTGTGACTTTGATGACACTAATTAGTGGCAAGTATAAATAGTAGAATAGACTATAAAGTGTTTATAAATCTTAATTAAACAGCTCGAGATTGTCCCTCCCTTTAATTTTGATACAACGCTCACAAAAGCATCTGTGTCACAACTAATTAATGTTTACAAGACGTAACGGCTATAAATATTTGCTACAATTGCGTTAATTATTAATTTAAAAATGGTAACACACATCTACCTTACAAATGATAAAAAAAACCCATATAAATGTCGATTTTTGTACCACGAGCAGAACATTTCGTATTGCTTAGGTTGATAAATTGACTAATTTTGTAACAATAAAATCAATATTTTCTTTATTCAATCACACACATAAAACCAACTAAAATGACAATAATGAAACAAACCAATGAAAATAGCAATACTCACAGACGCTGCACTCTCATTTGTTTTTTTTTTTTTTTCAATTAAATATGATTGTAAGTGCATTCGGCCAGCGTTAGGCCTTCCATAATGACCTCTTTTCGCAATTTGAATCTGTAAGAATATCCTTAAAACAAAACTTTTTCGCTTTCATTAAGATGTATGTGCAAGTTGCAACTAAAATAAAATTATTTTGCCACAAAATCATTTTACATTGGTATTCTCATACAACTTTCGATCATTATTCATCTTACATTATTTATTTATTCGATATTTCGTACTCTTTGTTTGTAATCGATAAGTATCTGAGACCGGATCTCATCACTATTCAGTCCTCGTAGGTTACGTTTAGGCATGTTAACTCCGGGATCCGGGATCAATTGTTTGACTTAATTTGTCATTTCTATTTTTACTTGAGCGATGTGTACGGAACTGACTGCTGATTTGAACGACAGCGTTATGATACTGTATACCTATTCTTACATTATATACCTAGTCTATAATACGATAGGTATTTATTTCTCCGTTTAAATTATTTACAAAATTCTGTCAAATTCTGTAAAAGAAACCTTGGAAACTTCGGTAAAATGAGGTTGAAGTGAAATATCAATCTCCAGCATCAAATGAGGTGACAATTCACGTCAATCTCTCTTCACATATGTTTTCACGATGACATTTTTACCGGCCGACGTCAAAAATTTTCGGCGCACAACAAGGCACACGTTGCCTTTGTTAATTTTCTAAGATGAACTTGAATGTAAAACGAAAATACAGACCCTTTTCACGAACTTTAACGAGACAAAGCTGGCATTGCCCCAGTGACAGCCATTTGCACAAAACAAATAGCAATTAACAGTGTCATAGACAAGTAAAGATAGTCCGAAAGGAATACCGTGGCTCTTGGCAATATCGCAACTGAAGGAACATGGGTGGGTTGTAGTCAGTAAGAGTCTGACACACTGAAAAAACAAGCAAAGATATACAGCAGCACTAAATTTTACCACATAAGCCTCGGATAATAATTACTTCATCAAACAAACAGTCAATGCAAATCAATTAGGTGATCCAAAACCTAGCAGGGTCTCTTATCAGGGACATCGGCTACTGGTCATATACCTGCAAATTTTACTGATAATACTCACAGTCAATTGTATTTATCATTTATAGAGATCACTAATTAGCAGTCAGATTTTTTTAGTTTTTGATTTATTCATCTCCGGAAATATGCATTTCTAGACTCTGTCTTCAAGTATTTTATCATCAGATAGTTCATCAACAGGAGAACTTCGTGTAAATTATTTCATCACCACTGCTCTCAAAACGGTGAACGAAAACATCGTGACGAAAATCGATTCAATAATGCAACAATCGATGGACGCTGTTTGTGTGATGTGTTTAATGTTCTAATTTTTTTTTTTTTTTTTTTTTTTTTACATAACCAGAATTTTAATCATACATTTGTTCTAATTTAATACTAATTAAGTACTTTCATTGTCAATAGAAAAGAGCTCATCAAGAGATTCATTAAAAGTTTGTTAACATCAGCTCATTTTACGAAAAACAAAGTTATCCCACACACATGAAATTTAAGAAAGTAAAGTGTCGTGGAAGTACCAACTAGCTAAATATCAAATAATCATATCGGCTCACTTAGGTACAAGCATAAAATTAACCTACACGGTTTACGCCAACACATAGGTACTCGATACTTAATTGCATTGCGTGTACGTAACGTGCTATCTCTAAATCAATCGCTTGAAGCTCCAATCGATTTATCGATTCGACATTGTTGTTGAATTTATCGACCAGTACCCTAATTGCGTAATACAACACAAACATAATCAGTTTCGATTTGAAATAGATTGCTAATCCATTGCTTCGTAAGTTGAAAAAAAAAATATGCTCAACAACGTTAATAACGCAATGAATGTTGTTGAACTGTCAAAATGAAACAAATTAGGCAAAGTTGTTTACGAAAATAAGTTACGCAATTAGGGTACTGGTTTTCAACACTGAATAATTGTAAAACAGATATATTTTTGTAAAATTTTACATAACACAACATCACGCCTGTTTTCCCCGAAGGGTTAGACAGAGGTGCACCTGTAATGCACCTACATTGCGACAGTTGTTTAAGTCCCACGTAATAGTGGACGAGCCTATTGCCATCAACCGGGCACAAATCTAAAATCCGGGCTGCTACTTTCGTATTCATATAATGCGAAATTCTAAATGGAAAAACCCAATAACACTTTGCCTTTGCGCTTGCGACCACTAGACCAACGAATCAATCTAGTTGTTAAATTTTGTAATTGTTCAAATGTTTTACTTACAAATTATTATTCATTGATTATCTCCGCTATAATTCTATAAAAGGGACCTGCTATTTAGGTACTCTATAAGAATTAAAAACCACCCACTCCACTTGTGTAGCGGTTTTATGTAAATATACTAAACATATTATTAAAAATCAATAAAATACCCCTTAAATGTTTCCCTACATTATCTGATTAACAAAACAGCACCAAAGCACTAAAAATTTGCAGTAACCATTGTTATATTTTTTATATTAATTTACAAAATCATAAAAAATCTAGTATAAGCCGTCGCCCACACGAATAACTTGGAATCTGTTTGCACGATAGCAAAATATACACTAAATAAGGATTTGTAATTACAAGAATAAAATCCTTCGGAACAATAAATACTTTTATACGATTTTTATTAGCACCTAATTGGCCATTGATTTTGATTATCATCTTTATAGGATTCAATTGCAGGAATAAGGTTTTTCTTTTAGTTCTTATTATGTGATCAGTCCGCACAGTAGTAATGTTGTTAAATCTTTTAAATTACTTACTTAAAATCCTGTCTATAAAAAGCCTCATTAATTTTAAGAGCAGTATTAATAAAGTGCCTTAGAAATCTTTTAAAACCCAAGAAGAGGAATCTTTATGTATAGTTTCTTCATTTATTTATGTAATATTATTTTTGTATTCTAAATTAATTTCCCAATTTTGCTCCTCCACAGTCTCTTCTAATATACGAATTTAGACAAGATCAATAAAAAAATCCAATGTATGCAACCTTGAATTCTGAGCACAAAACATTTTTAAATCATTCATCCAATTTGTACCTCGAGGTACATGTTTGGGCAAAGTTGTATGGGCTTTTGTTGACCTCCTTTACCAAAAAACCAGAAGAATCATTTCTATTGACCACTTATCACGATAAGTGAATTCATTCGTTCGTTCGTGTTATAAATGTAAAACAAAATGCAAGAACCTATACATTAACATAATAAAGGTGCAAGAGCAAGCTTGATAGACTCAGAAGGTTTACTTCTAACAGCCACCATAATTAGCTAAATTATTAGCATTATCATAATGTATGCCAGTTACGACACAAATTGACGAATCTGAATTATCATGGGATCATCTTAAAGCCAACCTTCACCCAACAGCAATGGTGCTTCCTAATATTAATAAAAGGCTGGTTAGCTTAAGAGTGGCTGAAGAACAATAAACTGTTATCCTAATTGGATTGACATTTCGGAAGGCTGTCATACCATTAGCACAGTATAATTATGTATATCTTCATAGAAAACGGCCGAAATGACGCGCTTCGAATTAGCGTATCAGTAAGCAACAGTCTTGACTGCGTGGCAGTTACGCACGGACGCGGACGAATTAAATATCTACCGAGTGGCCGTAGCTAATTATTTCAAGGTCACCGCCGAGACATAATACTGTTACTTTATTATACTGTGCCATTAGTCAGTATTTAATTACCTATGTATGTCTTCAATGATAAAGAGGATTCTCAGAAGCTGACATTTAGATTTTATTTATTTCATTGCCACCTTATTTTTATGGATTTTAAAATGTCATCAGCTTTATTTTACCTTCTAAACCTTGCTCTCCTACATTGTTATCATGGCCTGCGGGCGGGGGAAGTGTGGACGCGCCGACTGATCGTCCGCCCACGAAGCGGCTCCCGCGCAGGTGCGCCCCACCCCCCTGCACCCGCATAGGGCATAGACTAAGTTCTACAGTGGATATAATAGGAATTTCTCTTTCACAGCACTTTTTAAATTATACAAATGTACAAAATATACACGTACAAATTATTAGTAAATAAAATATTTTGAAAATTCCGAAATCAAAACAAAGAAAAATTCTTCTCTTATCTAGTTACGACATCATACAGTACCAGCAAAAACTGAATATAGACTACTGCTGTAAGTACCTTTTTGCGCTGCTTTTCAAAAAAAATCTTCTCTATAGTTTGTGTGACGTATACTTAAGTAAAAAGTCAACTAAAAAGGTATAAACAACAGACAGACAAATAAAAATCTAGTTTGTTTAGTTGACTTTTTGTAACCCAACTATGGGTTTTAGTTTTATTACTTTTATTTTTATTTACATTATTTTGGAGTAATAATATATACATTATATAGGGTGGCAAGGAATCGACGTGAAAACTGTTACCATTGATTCAGTACATGATTCTGAACCCCCCTTTTTTTTTGGGTGGGAAATCATCCAATAACTTCTCCCGCTCTGGGCGGAGCGGGAGGACATGTCAGACTCTTACTGACTAAAACCCACCCGTGTTCCTTCGGTTGCCCTGTTGCCGGGGGCCACGATGTCCCATTCGGTTTTCTTCGCAACCCCGGCAGGCATCGGCCCTAGCGGACCCCGTCGATTCTGCTGACATCTCTTTGAGGCGCGCGTGGAACACAACGCGCCGTCGACCCGGGCCTGGTCCTTATCGGACGGTGAACCCCTCTGCGTTGAAATTTATGGTCGGTTATTTTATAAAAAATCAGCTGTTCCATACATTTCGACCGCGTAGGTTTTACACTTTTCTAAGAAACAGCTGATTTATTATATTTTTGAAATGTACTCATTAAGCCCTTTCATTTTTGATATCCAAAAAGGCATCATAAAAAAAGAAAAAAATAATAATTTCTTTATGGCCCTAGAGCATGTCATATTTAACGTAACGCCACATAGCCTAAAACCAGTGGATGATTAAGACGCTTCCAACGATACCTCATTTGTCAGATTATGATAAGTAGTTTAGAAGTAATGAGGGAACAGATGAACATACATACATACCGGTCAAAATTCCTTCCTTTTTGCTTCGCTGCACTTGGGTAATAAAAAGACAAACTAAAGTTCAAACACAATATTGAACAAAAACAAGCCATTAGGTAGGTATCGATCACAGAATATGAAAAGGCAATTTGATAAAACCTTAGTATTGTTATGTCCCGTCTACACATCTCTCACCTACTCTTTGGCAGTAGAAAGCTTGAATGAACACTAGTGAATGAACATCGTGTATAGCCCTGATTCGAGCCTAGGCCATGTCTGGGCCGTGTTAGACCAACTCGGCTTAGACCGGTATTTTATCTTTAAATGTATTGATATTATATTACCAGGCTTTCTTACACTTTGACGCAATTCCACTATCCATTTTGTATATTCATAGTTTTATGTCTGCAATTTGCATTTCTGATGTATCATTCATTTTGATTGCGTTAACAATATAATTTATCATCACCACCATTTTCACATTTGACACAAACCTACGTAAATTTTGATCAATAAATAAATTACCAATTATTTTGACTACAACTAAAATAGAGCCTTTATCACAGCCAAATAAATTAGTTCTCGATGTCCAAACAAATAGTTTTAGGAAGTCCAACAAAAATCTGTAGATACGTACAGTTTATTAAATTATCATATATTACAATTTAACATTAAATATAAATAAGCACATTACGAAAAGTAAATTGATTTCATTAAACTAATTGGCGAGACAGATAATAGGAAGACGAAATCTGAATGAAAATCAAGTCAGCAGGTCTCGAGCGGACATAACGACAGACAGATCAATACGTTTAGCATTTTATATGTCAGCATTAAGAAAACTTATAGGATATGCATAAGGGATATTGATCTTTTTCAAAGACGTTGTAAATCAATCGGGAATAATTTATTTAATTATAGTTTCTTGGGTCTTTTGAAATCCACAGAACAAAATTATGATACTCCATACCTATCCTCTATTTAACCAACATAATTATGTTGTGATACTTTTTATCCATATGGGTAACAAACATTATACACAAGCAGCTACAGAAATCTAATTAAAACATAATAAAATCAATTATGTATTTGACGCTAAGCAGATCAAAGGACGCCGGTATAAACATTTTTATAGGATCTCAATCTCCGGCCCACGCCACCTCACACAATGGGCCACGCTGGTTTTTTACCAACAAAATCATCTGACAATAATGTTATGTCATGTTTCGCTTGATTGATATGAATTGTACTTCGCCGATGAGCATTAATAAAAACCCTCCTAATTTGCATTTTATGATGACTAATTGCCAAACATTGATGGATTTATGAATGTTTTTATACGTTTTTAGAAACATTTTAAAGTAATCTCTGAACATAATGATTAATTTTTGACGCGGTTTTTGCGTGATAAATACGTTTTCTTTCTTTACAGATTCGCAATGGGCCGGCAAGAAGTGTTAATTATGGCGATAAGCATCGTCGGGGCCATGGGCTTTATCCCCCATGGTTCTATTGGGGAAAAGGTTTGCATACCATTCGTATTCATTACTGTTTAAATATTTCTTTCATTAGGTCTCTCTGAAGAAGTAGGCAGAGGTGTATTCCCACATTTCGTCAACTACGTAAAGTACCATGTAACACGGAATGAGACGACTGCACACTAAGGCCGTGTCTTAACAGCGACCGTCGCACGAATACGCGATCGGTCGGGTGCGTATGTCACTTTTTGTTCAGAAGACCAAAAACTGCCCTCTGCTGGAGCGACTCGCGTTTAGGTTCACCGAACAAAAAATCCGAATGACCGTGTATTCACGCGATGATCGCTTTTAAATAGAACGTGGGGTTAAGTTGTGAGTGAGAAATTCCTGGTGGAATGAATCCAACTATACCAACCAGACCTCATGCCACCTCCTCTAAATAAGAAACTATTAGATTTTAAAACCTCCTTTTCTACCTCAGGATCATATGCTAACGGAGGCTTTGCTTCGTGAAGTCGTCGAGCGTATGGGCAAGGAGTTCAACGACGCGGCGTCCAGTTACCTAGAGTACCCAGCGAGCGAGCGACACCTCGCGCTGATGGCCCGCGCGAACAAAGACCTGGAGAACGAACAGCTGGACTACGACTCGCTCATCGACGGCAACCCCAACCCCAGCCTTCGCGACCAAGAGTACCTGCAGCACAGGTAGGTACCTACCTATTTCTACTGACTACTGGTATTTCTACTGGTACTTTTAGCTGCTAGTACACACAGCGTCAGTATGTGCTAACCCCTCAATTTTTTAAATCTGACACTGCTACAACATTGAATTCATTACAAATTATCCAAGAAATACTTCAAAAAGAGTTCATTGTTTTGACTTGGATTCGAACCATCGCATCACCGAACGGCATACTCATACCAGCAGTTTAATGAACTAGCCGGCGAACCCATTAGAATTGCGATGAAATTGTTATCTACATCATCCGAGTCACTTTATCTTTAGGTATCTGTCTAATCGATAGATGTTATAATTTGAGGGTATCCATTAATTTTACTTACTCGCGTTTTCTTTATAAAATTTATCTATACCCTGAAGTTTTAATTAAGTTTTAAGTTGTTTTAGTTGATATGTACGTTCACTTAAAACTATTATTTCTAGCGCTTCCTATTTTATCGTTTGCGTTATAATGCGACTTGTCTAGGAACCCGTTTGTGTCAGTTGGCAAAATATGTATATTATAATAACTGTAAAATATCAAATCAAATTGTAAAATATAAATCTTTGTAATAAAATAAGATCAAAGTTTTGTTAAATACTAGCAATAATAAATATTATTAAAGTATTTTATTTTTCTTGATTTTTAAATGCTTTATAAATATTACTAAAACAAAATAGAAAAATAATTTATATAAAAAAATATGACAAAAAACTACACTTCGTGCCTAGGAGTTGAACCTCCAATTTTATGCACGGCAAGCGATCTTGAAACCTCCGGTCTATTTAGACGTTGAATAACTTCGTAAATGTTAACCCTATTCACTAAAACAATTAATTAATTAAAATAAAATGTTTTCGCAAAATACTAAAACCAACTTGGGCCTATCACGGATTTGAACGCACATGTCTTTTGCCACACCACTTAATGGAGCTGTGTGTACTACAAGTACTGCAACTGTTAGGTACTACTGGTAACTAGATATTACTACTGGTAACATTACTACTGGTAACAGTTACTACTGGTATCTTTTACTACTGGTAAAGCTACTACTCGTTTATTCTACTATTAGTAACAGGTGCTACTGGTAACTTAACTCCCGGTAACTATTACTGGTGTCTATTACTGGTGATGCTACTAATGTTGAGTATTACTACTGTTCAAATTCGTGGCTGCAACTGTAACTTTTCCCGAAACAGGCTGATGTTTTCTGAATTACCTCCGCATTATGATAAATACGATTAAGTTAATTCGGGATAATCCAGAAGAAGTACTAAACACTAGCTCACGACAGCTCTAAATGGGTTAACTAGGTCATTTTCCGATCACAGTAAAGACGTCTTATTAATCCGGTTCTTATATTTACTGCCGCCTTCGAGAACAATGAAAACCAACAAACAATTAATGTGCAAACACTCAATAACAATAGAAGTGGTCCATTGTCTACAGCCGTCCTAATTTAAAAAGACAAATCAAGTTTAGACGAGAAATTAGAACGAATTAACAACATTAAGATTGACGGATAACACGATTAGACAATACAGTTGAGGTGCGGCTCTGCCACAAGCTATTTATAGCTTACGAGTATCTCCATTTATTTCTCTCCATTAGCAGCGGGTTCGTCATACACATTAGACCTTATCGCGTACGAAGCGAAGCGAGATAATACCGAGAAAGAGTGTTTAAAATCTCTGCGTGTGATTAATCGTAAAATGGCCCGTCAACATTATCACTTGGAAGACGATAACGAGAGCTTTAATATTTTTACAGTCTAGTAATCTACAGGAGTGAAGCCTTTAAGTCTTCCGGGCCAATAGCTTAATCGTGCCAAGTCCCCATTTGATAAATCTAATTCTTGGATGGTTTAAAACAATTAAAGGTCGTTTTTTTTTTATTATTTCGCTACACATGAGCAGCTTGAAAGAGGCCTATGCCCATCAGTGGGTTACAAAAGGCTGTGTTGATTTTCATGGGACCACGTATCTCATGCAAAAATTATTAATCCTGCGATGGCTAACAGGTATCTACCCATCGCACAACTAATCATTATAATTTTTGTATTGACATCCATTGTTAACCAAGCACCCCTTTTTTTCGGTGGGAAATTATCAAATAACTTCTCCCGCTCTGGGCGGAGCGGGAGAGCGTGTCAGACTCTTACCGACTAAGACCCCTGGGGATATTACCTTGTAGTTGCTTCTTCACAACCTCTTCTTCATAACTTTGGCAGCTCGCTGTGGGGGCATCAGTACGTAACCGGTGGTGCTGGAGAGGGTGAGCAGCGTCTACAGCCTTCAGGCGTGCTGCCCAATCGGCAGATGGTGAAGACTGATGCTGTGCTGCCGGCCTACTGCAACCCGCCTAATCCCTGCCCCTTTGGATATACAGGTACTGTGGTTGAAACATTTAGGTCTACATCCAGAGATTCAGGGTTAGGTCTTTAATACTTGTAAATCTGATCTGAATTTTCAATCGAAACAATATAATTGCATGGTTAATTGGTCTCAATCCTGAAATTTCCATTTATTTTTCTTTCTTCTGTTTTTCGTAATTATTACTGTTTACTTATGACATCATTTTACTTTCATTATTTAAAATAAAAATAAATTTAATTGTGTGCCAATATGGCATTTAACCTGATACTTTCACCAGAGGAGCAAGGCTGCATCAGCGAGTTCGAGAACACAGCTGCCTTCAGCCGCGAGTACCAGCTGGCGCAGCGCTGCATGTGTGACGGAGAACATATGTTCAGCTGCCCTCCTGACTCCTCCACCCGGTCCCTCGACTTTGTCTACCCCGAGCACCACAAGAGTCTCGTTGCAAAGAAGTATAAACCTGCTGTTAGTATGCATGGTTTAATTCTGTAAATTATCTCTCGGAAATCTATGTCTTACACAAAATATTTTTAGAAATTTCATGACACTAGAAGATCTTTTCACCATCTTCTATCCTTTAGAAGCGATTTACTGAACTGAAGTTCTTCAAAAATGTATATCTACAAGGGTCAAAACCCTAGTCTTACTTTAATGATACTAAAACAACAATTTCCGTTTCCAGGTAGAAAATCCTTATTTGACGGGCGAACGCTTACCGATCGCAGCTAAAAAAGGTTTTGAGGTTAATGTGTAATAAGTCACTAGTCATAAATAGATGTATACTATATTAGTTAGTGTCTATCTTGTCGGAATGTGGGCATAGTGTTATCATCTTCTAGCCCACTCTTTTTGGCATAATTATAATCTTTATATTAGTATTGTAGTTCTGTTACAATCTCATTTAGGGTAAACTGTGTGTCACAGATATATATGCGATGAGTCGATGACCTGCATTTGACTAAATGCATAACAGAGAGCACCATATTTTATAACATCTGCTTGTGACACACAAAGTGATGGATATTTGAGAAGGAACTGTTGCGGTAATGAATAGACGGAATGAAAGTAAAAATTAAAATAATATATTTTTGTAATCCCAATAAAATACTGTCTCCTCAATTTCCACTTTCTCTCTTCATAAAAAAAAAATCTGCTTATAATGTTCTCACTGCTGAGACACATTCCTCCTCTCGGTGAGAGGGCCCAGTGCAGGTTGGTAGATGTCACATGTCTTCGAAATTTTTGGTTCGAGGACATGCCGGTTTCCTCACGATGTTTTTCTTCAGCTTTCTTATAATTTTAAAATTTCTTGAAAGTAACTATAGTTTTTTTTATTTTATACGGGTCATCCATGCATAAACGGTTAAAGCCTGCAAATATCACATACATGAAAATTATTAATTTGAAATACTTGTAATTCGTGAGACGCGTCATTACATTATAATATAAACGTTGAAGCTGTGAATATCGTTAGTTGTAAATACAAAAGTATTTAACTCTTTACTAAGCTGTATTATTATATTATTTTCATACCAATATTTTTTTTGGTTCATCATATAAATAATAATTATATATTATTCATAATAATTATGTACCAAACACTATCAAGAGTACAATATTTATTGTATGGCATTCCCATTATTTTACCAATTTATTTAGTTATTAAAAATTTATATTATAAAATGATATATATTAATATTTAAGAAGTCAGTATCATAATGGTTCCAAAAACAGTAGAATTTAGAACGATAATACTAGTGTGTACTGTAAATATTTTAAGTGAAAATGGGCGATTAATAGGTAGGTATAATTAATTATAAGGAAAAGCTGATAATGTAAATATAACAGCTAAGTCTTGCGGAAACGTGAACATTTTATTAGAATATACAAAGAGTAATCTGTATTACATAAGTTAGTTTGTAAACCGTATCTCAGCAATTTAATTGCATTATTTAAAAATAGTATTCATTTAATTAAAAAACGGTTTTATTCAGTCTGGCGCGCAGTCTTGTAGCCTATTAATTGCTTGTGACAAAATTCAAATTGTAAAGTAATACTATGAAGTAAATATATATTTTTTTTTTCTTTTTTGTTATTTACAGTTAAAAGTAAATCCATTAATTTTTCAAAACGTACCAACCGTATACTCTGTTTTGGTTATGTTTAGCGCGTCAGCTAATAAGTAAGCTCTCTCAAAATAATATAAATAGATTTTATACATAATAATACGGCATAATGGCAATTCCCAATAATTTGAAAACAATGCGTCTTAATATTAAATCAAGTGAAAAAAAAAAATGTATAGGATTATTTTCTTCATAACCGTAAAAATAAAATAAATAACTGTAGGTATTATTCCAATAAATGTCTTCCCTAGTATTTATATTGTAAAGAAATTATTTGAAACATACTAATTTATTAGCCCAAGTCATAATTAATATAATAATTAAATTAATATTTTTTATTTAAAGTCTATCTTCGCATTCCTTGCGCAAAATATCGGTTCTACGTACTAATTTGGAATCATTATTTTAAATTAATTATAAAGGTACCTATTTTAATATAAAATTAGATCTAAAAGCAATCTGTTCTGGATGATATTGTAATCACGGATACCAAAACCTTCAAGTCGAAAGCGCCAAGATGGCTCACGAAATTCAACTTTTTATAGGTTTTTTGCAATTTGTAGGTCAGTATCAAGTTATATGTTGATTAAAATATGATTGCGAATTAAATATGTATTTACAGAATTATAATAATTAAACTCATCAATACAAATCTCTCAAGTAAGAAATTGAGCTCAAATGTCATGATTTAATGAAATAGTTATTCAATATAATTATGAACTTTGAGATTTGTATTGATGATTCTAATTATTATATTTCTCTAAATACATATATATGGTCCCAATATATAAGGTCTATATAAGGTCCTAACCTAACCTAACCTAACCAAAGATTTCCAAGCAAAAAAAAACGCTGATTAAAGTGATTTTATTTTGACCTAAAATAATAAATTGTTGGCACACTAGAATAAACACATCCATTATGGGTAGGTACTTGCACTTGCGCCGCGCCCGCCGCGCCGCGCGCGTCCTCGTACGTAGGTACCTATACAGTCAGTTCTGTTAACAGCATTCTGTATTTAAACAAAAAAAAAATATTTAAAAATAAAAAAAAATTAAATGATGCCATTTTGTTCGATGCATTTGCGA
The DNA here is from genome assembly GCA_916610215.1 of Omphaloscelis lunosa. Lineage (NCBI taxonomy): Eukaryota > Metazoa > Arthropoda > Insecta > Lepidoptera > Noctuidae > Omphaloscelis > Omphaloscelis lunosa. Next base: position 18,149,156 of record OU744247.1, read on the forward strand.
GCGCGTTTAATTACGTGTCTTTTCATTATTCTTGGTTACTGTACTGTACTTGTGATAACTACTTAACAACACACACACACTTACACGTTCGTGCAACATGTTTTACCGGCTCGGTTGCGCGACGAAAACTGAAATTGCGTCAAGCGAGCGGCGGCGGCGGGCGCCCGCGGCGCGGAAGGGCTATGTTAGAGTGCGATGGCATGAGTTGGAGAATGAACACGGCGAGCGCAGGCGGTGACGTGTCATGTGGGCCTGCACATTTGTATCAGAATGATGTGTTATCGAAGACATGGATGTGTTTATGCATTGAGTAACCAACATTTTTAGTGTATTTTCGTTAGCTGATTTTTTTTCTTGTTATTTTTTTTCTTGTTCCTTATTTTGGTGGTCTGAATGATTTCTGAAAGTTTGTCCATCTATTTTAAAGGGACCTTATATATTATAATCGCGAATCATATTTCGATAAACATAAAACCTCAAACTTACTGAAAAATTACAGAAAAAAAAAAAAACGTAAAAATTAATAATCTCGGACTACCTTAGCGCAACCCTCTTAACTTAAAATTTTACGAATTTCAAGTAAGTAGGTACCTTTTGCAAAATTACTATTTTCCATGTTCCGTGTATTTTCTATATTGAAAGTGAATGGACATACGTATCAACGTTACTTAATTATGTTAAGTTAATTATATTACGTTAATTACTAGTGATGCTATAGGCAATAAAAACATATTATACATAACGAAAAAAAAAACATATAACTTTAGTCATCGGTAAAAACCCTATAGGTAGGTACATTTAAATTTATAGGTCAGTATATGATGGTGGTGGTGGTGTAAATATGAAAAAATGAAAATAAAAAAGTTAAGCAACGCGGACGCAAAAACATAGTAGTTAGATATGTAATTTGATAAGGATTTAGTAAACAATACAGTAGGTAAGTAAATAAGGATTTAGTGAAGTACATAGTTAATAAGAATTTAGAGAAACCTCATGCACAATCGCCTTTCATTTCATTTTAGTAAAAAAAAAAATCGGGTACCAAATTAATAAAAATATTCAATTAATTAAGCATTGCTGTGTTCTAGTTTCAATAGTATAAGCACCAGTGACATTACTGAGACTTGTCTCGTAAAGACGGACGTCATCGCCATGACACCTAGGAATTGACTTAAAAGCTACGCTTTCATAAAAGAACGGTGGCCGCCACATAGCGGTCGCAGTGATGGCTGTCATGAAAATGGCAGCGGGGTTTGACTTAACATCAAAAAACGCTCTCTAGGAAAACACCAACTAACTTTCACAAATAACGTTTTAGTAACGTCATTCGTCCGTAAATTGCGGACGCTATATAGCGCCATCGCTCTTCTAGAAAAGCGTAGCTTCAGAGATATTCCAGTTATGATATCTTCAACTTACAACTTAACATGATGAGCCGAATATCACGTATTGAATAAAAACGAAAAGTTCTTCCAAAACCATTGGAAATTTGAATGATCAAAATAGCTTTTGTTTTCTGGAACACGCAATGACTATTTCTAATTAAATCGGATAGCATTTACATAAAATCTACTTTCTGTTTTTGCTAATTTGACAAGCAATCAAGTTCACTTAAAACCAAAGAGTTTTAAATGTATTTAAATGTCTTAAGACTGATAAAAAAATCAATTTTTCAAATTAACTTAACTAACTTAATTTTTTTGTAACCTGACGTATCTAAATAACCCTATTAATTTGGGTTTAATCCCATCTCGGCACCCATGAATTTATTTATCATGCTCACGAAAAATTCCCATATCGGCACCATGTCATAAACCATTGTTAGGTACACATCGAAAAATGGAAACACAGTATCTTTGTAGTGAGTAAATCAACTTGATTATTTATTAAATCAAAATCATCACAATATGTATTGGGATATAATGGAGCCTCTAATAAGGGCGATTCAAACGCCTGTCTGTGGAAGAACCATTTATTTTTTCCACTATACACTATTATTTTAAAATTAAACTTATTTTATAAACAGTAACTTTTGAAATATTATCAAGTTGATTTACTCACTACAAAGATACTGTGTTTCCATTTTTCGATGTGTACGTAACAATGGTTTAAGACAGGATGGGCAGATAGGAATTTTTCGTGAGCATGATAAATAAATTCATGGGTGCCGAGATGGGACTAAACCCTAATTTGAAATTAAAAATATGTGGAGATCCTTACAAGGTTCTCAAGGCTTTTTCTTTTAATTTTTAAAGATTCTTAATGAATCATCATCTCTTTCCGCGACGCACACGACAAAGTAGAATAGCATAATCGAATGAAACCATGTGTATGTATTATTAATAAGTATGTAGAGATAAGTTGTGGAGGAATATGTCACGGGTACAATAACATCATAAAACTACCACTACTCAAGTGGTAGTTTCAAGAAAATGAGCCACACGGCCACAGATGCGAGTTACACTAGTCAAAGCAGTAGTATGTATATAATTAATTTAGGGACGAGTATGATAGGTATCTTAAGTAGTTGAGTTAGTTTTCGATGAGAATAATACTGAAAAGTACTAAAAATTTTAAACAACAATGAAGCCTTTTCGGGTTCTCGTTGTATTTAAATATTTTTAGCGCTTTTTTTATTATTTTCATAGAAAAAAAGAACATAGGTTAACGAGAAAATATTTTTGTAAAAAAAAAAACAGAAAAATACATAAACACAAGAAATTAATATATATTTTTATAGATAGATATATTTTTCGATGCGGCTGTCTTTAAACTACATGTCGTTGAGATTTGACTTCCATCTCTTAAATTAGGTAATGTAAATATAGATAAAAAAGCGGAAAAATCAGCTGACATTACTCAGAGTCACCTAGTTCCTAGTTGTATCCCAACAAACTACATAAAATGGCATACATCAAGCTAAAATAAACATCACTTGTCAACAAAATAAAAAAGAACCTGTTGAAAGAATAGAAAAGAGGAGGTGGAGGGAGGTCTCTAGAATAAGTAGGTTTAAACTCACTTTCCGTAATAATACGTATTTTCAAAAGTAATAACTTATGGTAATATAAGTTTCCTTATATTTAAGTGATTTCAATATAATTGCAATAATCTAAAATATTAATAAGCTTTTATTCGTTCTGGCGTGAAGCATGTGTTAATAATAATTATGCTTTATATATTTTGCAATAATTCATGTTTAATCTAAATTTAATTGTGTATGTACACCATGCTTTACTGGCGGGAACTTTCAGGGGTCAATTTTATTGAAACAAACATTTTTACCAAATTGAAAAGAAAATTAAAAAATCTTCCCATACAACATCACGTCACCTAGTCTTGTGCTACTTATGTATTTGTTGACAGAAAAATAAAATAATAATACCAGCCTATTATTGTCCCACTGCTGGGCAAAGGCCAGTTCTACACAGAAGGCAGGAGCATTGATCACCATGCCTGCTCAAGACGGGTTGGCGTTTTCAGACTTATATCAACTATAAGTCTAGGTTACCTCACGATGTTTTTCTTCATTTACCTAAAATACCTCGATACCTACAGAAACGCGGTGTACATTTTAAATGTCGTGGTCCTTAACTTACTAAACTCAAATACTACCTCAAAGAAACGCAATAATAGAGTTGCAAGCATCATAACTTGTAGTTTTGACATTTCTGAAACATAGGTTAACTTAATTGAATGAATCCAGTACACTAAGTACTGTGACGTGTAAGTTTTCTCGGGAAAAGTGACAATAGTAACTTATCACTGTAACAGGTAACTTACAATATACGGTCTACATAATCAATTATTGATAGAACCACGATACCTCTCAAACAAGTTTATAATGTAGGATTATTAATTATAATTAATTAAGCATGTAATTCCATTGGTTTCTTATGAAAATTTTCTCATTTAAAAAAAAAAACACGATATGGGTAGTACTTATAATAAATTATTTATGTATCTATTTTCATGTATTTGTACATTTCACATTGTTTTCAATTAGTTTACGCCTTTATACCACATTTATAATAAATTATTTTAAGTTACACTTTCTAACTTATTTTTTTATCATGGTGTTTTGAATACCTATTATAAAATTTTACATTTTATTGGACGCCAGTACAAAGACATGTTTGAGGACAAGTTTCATAATTTTTAATGAGAGATTAAATTAAAGATCAAAATAAAAAATCAGATTGAGGTTCAATCTCTCATCTAAATGTCTATTTTATTTCATTATTAATTAACGTTCTTCATAATCTATACCTGTATCTTAACAAGCAAGCTCTAACTTACCTCTAAAAATAGAATAGGATTACGTAGGCCATATGATAATAAATAAAAAAATAAAAAAAAAACAAAAAAAATAAATAAAAGATAAAATAAAAAAATATGTATATATTAGTCCTATATGGGCAAATGTGGATAAAAAAAGAAAAATATTAGAACCCGTAAGGTTAGTTTATAAATAATGCTGGACGAAGATCTAATAGGTATCTACGTACTAATTAATATATTGTAATCTTAAGTAACTTAGTTGTTAATGGAATAACTCATACATTTAATGCGGTCAAATAAAATGTTCGATTTAGTTTCTAAATAAAAATGTAAAAAATAAATACTACTCTATTCGCGCGGTATATAAAGTATATTTAGGTATTAAGGGTAAGCAACACTTGTTACATTTATGTAAGCCGCATATGTATTTATCTTTACATAATCCTACTAATATGTTTCTATTCGACACTCACCTGGAGAGTCCATCAATTTCAGGCAAAAACAAAATTACTAACTGTAACTCTGGGCAGAAAATTAAGACCAATTAACACTGGCAATCAAAAAAATATGCAAAGGCGCATTAACCAACACTACACCGTCTATCTGAGTGCACCAAAAAACCATGCAAGGGTTCGCAAAATTACATCTATACAAGATCTTTTATATAATGATAAATCATAATAATAAATGTATTTTCTTTCTTTCATTATGACTTGAAGTAGTAGTAGAGCTCATTGTGAAGAGCTCGCCCGGGGCAGTACTACCACCATACCTATTTCTGCCGCCAAACAGCGTTGCTGTGTTCCGGTCTGAAGGGTGTGGGTGCCGGTTTGTGATTACAGGCACATGAGACATGTCAGCTTTGTCTCTGGGTTGGCAGCATACCTGCAATGCCTCTGGTATTGCAGGTGTGCATTAGGCGACGGTGACCACTTAATAATACCAGATGGGCCGTCGTCTTGTTGGCCATCCAATAACACAGAGAAGATCTGTGCTTAACCAAATTTCGAATTGTAACTGTTCAATATCACACTTGTTTCAACATCTAAACGAGCGCATAAGAACTATTTGCGAAAATCCAAACACCATTGACGTCACAAAAACTTGCATTGTTATATAAAACTGTGCGGTACATATACTATAGTCAAACAACATCTGGCCAAAACCCGTCTTTTCGGAGGATCCTTTCTTTGCAACGGAGGAACTTCACAACTTATTCCCCAAACTGGCGACCCCAAAAACAACAACATCTTTTGGAAAAAACTTCATCGTCATCACTTCGTCGAACTTTCTAGCAGCGAGTCATACGGCAAGCCTCCCGGTTAAAACGGGTATGTTGAACACCAGCTTGCAGTGGGCGCGCACACCTGGTCATCCTCCTAAGACCGTCATCAGTGACTAGGCCTAGCATACTGCACTTCGACCGATCGGGAGACACCTTTCTCCTGGTTGATACAGTAGTTAACCATCATCCAGCACTGCTCCATTCCGTTCCTTCTGGATATGCAGTATCACCCTGACTCACTGCAGCAATTCCAACTAACCGCGAACTATACGGCAGCCGGTTTTGACCCACTGACACCCTACTGGTCGGAGAATCCACCTTTTTCAATGAAGATACTTCTCACCCTTCTTCCATCTCTTAACGCGATTCAACTGAATGCACGATGACCGTACCTACATCAATATCGGGGCACCATATTATACAAGGCACACTGCCAGCCTAATTAAAGTTCCATTTGCATAAAATAATAATATAATATACATACATGTCCAACCGCTAAACGTTCAAGATTCAAGATCAGCAGGCCCGAAAAAAAAAACTGAACCAACACCAAACTGAAAGTCGCTAATCACAAGATCACATGCGTAGTTAAGTAGTACTTCTTGTGTGCTTATAATATTTCTCCGGACGAGCTCTTCACAAGTAGTTGTGAAGAGCTCGTCCGGAGAAGTACTACTACCATACCTATGTCTGCCACAAAACAGCTTTGCAGTGTTCCGGTTTGAATGGTGTGCCGGTGTGTAATCACAGACACATGTCATCTGTGTCTTAGAAGTGGCAACGCATCTGCGATACCTCCCGCGAATCGTGAAATACGAGATCGCGTATTGTCACTATTCGAAACAAGGCATACCATAATCGTTTGGTTGGAACTCATTAAGTTTAATTGGAACTTGGAAGATCCTCCTTTAACAATGGAGGAACACCATATTCGCTAAACAACCTTGTAGGCTGCTGACCATTGTGCCATGCAGTTTAATATAGCAGAGTAGGAGGTCTTGGCTGATGTAGCTACAAGGGTTATGATGACCGCCAAACGACTGCAAGCGCATAGGCGCCATTTTTAAATCTTGAATGCGATGCGAGTTGCGGGCTGACAGACACAACAAGCATGACAGAAACTGCTTTAAACGCCGCGTGATAAATTGTACTTCAAAAAACACCAAAAAAATTTAAACTTAAAAATTAATATACAACAAAACGTTAATAAAACTGAATCCAGTTTGAATTGAATAAATTGCCAAGAACCTATTCTTTGGAAGAAAAAAAACAACCCAAAGAGACTGAACACCTAACAAGCATCTGTCAAAGTTCGTAAAAAGTGTAGTGTAAGTAATGATTCAAAGACCACCGTTCCATAAAAAATATAGCAAAACAACAACACCCTCAAAGATAGTAAATAACCAAGCAATATTCTAAAGGCATTGGTTTCTGGCAATGTCTTTGCAGAATAATAGGGCACTAAATAATAAAATGACAGCCCCTGTGGTCTAGTGGTTAGACCACCTGTCTCAGACCTAGAGGTCCCGGGTACGATTCCCAGTGGGAGCAAAATTTTCTGCTCGGTTTAGTTAGTGGTAGGGCTTGTTCAAAGTTCGCCTGTCTAGCTACCACCATCTTATCTAAGTCTGTCGCCATAACAACAATGTTAACAGCATTGTTGTGTTTCGTCAGTTAGAGGTAAGATAGCCAGTTCCTCTGTGGTTGAGGATTCAGAGTAAAGCTTGCTTCCGCTTTTGGCCTGATCATCACTTACCATCAGATGAGGTGTAGGGTAAGAGCTTCTCCGTTGTGGTTAAAAAAAGGTCTATCATCAGTAGCATAGGGTACATGATCACGTTACACTACGTTATACCACACTTTTGTCACTGTTTTTTATCCGTCACCCTTTACGAGTTTTTGTGTTAACATAATTTATGATAAATTTGTATCTATTTATTTTTCTCTATAGCAAAGATCTGAACCAATAACACCAACAAAGCAACAGAGTAAACATTTTTTTCATATTCTATCTCGTGGTAGATCTCAAAGCGGGCGGGCGGTGGGTTACGTTATAAATACAATCTTAATCGCGTCCACACCACGAGTATAGACATTGTCAACCGTTTTTTCGGGTATAGACTACAAGAAAAAGTCATGTATAATAGACAGGCTTGGATTGGCAAGTTCACTTCACTATCGAATGACTACAGGCGTGAACACCCGTTTAGCAATCATCCATCTTTGCCTTCGAAGTGTTGAGCTTTTACGATTGATACACTGTAATAATCAAAAAGTGGGCAGTATGTAATAATATGTATATATATATATATATATGTAATAATAAATACAGTATAAGTCTGTAATAATCAAAAAGTGGGCAGTATTCCATTTAAATGAACATGTATCGCCAGTAAAGTGTGATGAAGGACAGTGGCAATTGTGGGCTATTACGAGGAATTAATAAGACACATTCATTTTCAAATAATTTTTATTTGTAGAACATAGGTAAACAAAAATTAATATGGTATATACTATATATATTATACGGGCTTACATAAATGAAACATACTGTGCAAACAATGAACATAAAAACAAAAAATATATTTGTTCAAAAATATATATATTTAAGATTAACGAAGCGAATAAGTTCTTGTAAATATGTCGCTGGAAGTACCCAGGAAATTGTTAAAGTAGGATAAAAGATATGTGATAGAGAAGGGCAGAGGAAGCGCCAACTACTAGATTAATTAGTATTATTATTAGTATTTATTCATTAAGCCGCAAATAAACATGCCTGTAACTTTATGCATACCAATGTGCCATAACATCGGTTTAATGTTGCTTTCCTGTCGGTCCTCTACAGACGGTACTTTGGGAAGTGTGCGCAAGCGCTTCACGACCTGATCCCACCATCTCCCTTTCGCTACCGGACTACTAGACCCTGTAATAACAGGGTACCATCTCCACTTGGTTGATATCCCGACCAGTCGTATCCAGCTCTTCTCCTCCACATTTATTATGCGCACGGCCAAAGTGTGGAAGTCTCTTCCACTGTCTGTTTTGCCTTCTACGTTCGACACGTCAGCCTTCCAAGCAAGAGTGATCAGGCATCTTCTGGGAACTCTCGTAAACCTTATCCATAGCTTGCCATCAGGCGATATCAAGGTCAGGCCCATATCCCATAAAAAATAACATGTTCTGTTTGGTGAATGTCTTCTTGCATACTTTTGTGCAAATTACCGACTTCTAATTTGTAAATACAGGAAGCTATTTGTATATTTTCTTGCAAGTTATAGGCATTTGCGGCTTTAATCTTAATTAGTGCAATAAGTTGTAAATAGTCACCGCACCACGCCGACATTATGGCAAAACTCTGAACGAGGACTACGTGCATAATAACCTAGTAAGTCTCAAAGACATTAGACTAAGTTAGACTAAAAATGGCCCAATCGGCAAAAGAAGCAGTCAACCAAAGAACATTATTATTTACGAGGGTTGAACGAACGAAAGTATGTCTCTTATGATAACAGCCGAGAGGCTTGTATTAAGAATTTACTTTTTTTTACCAATTTTGCCTCATTACGTACCTGATTTGGATGATAGAAATTACGAAAGAAGATTTTTCTTTTTTCTAATACAAAAAACACCGTCACAATAAACTTATTGTTGTAAATATTACAAAAAAAAAAACGTATCATCAACACCAAAACATTTAATAGTTCGTACCAATGTTCAATGCGTTTAGTTAATCAGGCGGGTGCCAGTTTGCGACCTAATGGGCGCTAATTGCCAGGATTTTTCCTCAACAATTGATTGCACGTCCATAACTGGACTGCAATTGCCCTATCAGTCACTTGATTACAAATACTTGGTTGATGTCCACTTAATATAGTTCGTTAGGTATTATTTAGACTGTATATTTTGAGGATGGAGGGACAAAGGTGTTGCAATAATATTAGTGTGGATGGAGTGCATGTGTTTGTGAGAGGATATTATTTGAAATTGATTATCTTATTTTCTTGCTTTGTTTCTTACCAATCAAGGTCGGAGCACTCTCTAGAAAGAAACTAGGGATTTTTAGCTTGCCCTGAATCCTTCTAGGCATTCATCATCTTTTTAATCAAAGCTTTTATTTGGCTTTTTTATATTCATGCCTCTTCCCTACACAACCTGATTTTTATATGTTTCATGAAGAAGGTTTGGTTGCAATAAGTCTGCGGCGCGTGAGACGCTGACGGAACGAAATGTTGCCATTTTAAATATTATATTTGTAAAAACATTTAGGATTTTAATTTGGTATTTCACTATATGCTGCACCGGTTGAGAGTTGAGAGTTGATAAACACCGTATTGAAGAGGAACTCCGTCACCAGATTAAAATTATAATTCCATACACGATTCTTGACACACGAATTTAAAATCCAGCCAGGCGTTTCAAAACTGCGAAAAAAAAAAAACAATTTCAAAAAAGAAGCTTCGCATCCATTTTCCATCTACGAGATCTCAGTACTTATTAGTTTTTTTTTGTGAAAGTGTGAAAGGATTTTTGGTGAACGATTTTCATTTTCCCATTTTTCAAAGGTTCTTAGATTAACTTATCGTTGAGTTTTTCGCAAATTATCAAATTAAAAACAACAAAAGTAAATATTATTTATAAGTAACTAAAATTGCGCATTAGTCAGTATGTGTTTCAACAAAATTAAATAATAATATAATACTAAAATTAATAATTTTCAAATATTAATATATTTTCGTAGTTCTGAACAATGAAGACTCATAAAATCTATCTATTGAAAGTGTTAGGCGTTTGTGAATACATATTTAAAATTGCGTAGTTGAAACTTATTACATTTGTAGTTATAAAAAAGGCTTTTACGCTTTATAATTACGTCCTGTAACTATTTTATTTGTGTAACCTAATTCGTTATGTACCTATTTAATAATCCCTAATCATAATTTTAGAGGTTTCGCAAAAACGAAAGGTGTTATGAGAGGGTGCCAAAGGCATGAAGTTATTACGTTGTTGTTATTTGTTTATTGTGTTCTTTATATATGTGTTTGAACAGTATATAACGTGTGTTCGTCGTACGTTCATTAAATTAATAATTTGTATTAAAAAAAATTAATAAGAGCTGTACTTTTTGTAAAGGATATCTTTCATCCCTCGTTCTTATATGATTAATTTTGTGTTGTGTTAGTATAATGCTTGTAATGAAGATTACGAATGAAGGTAGGTAAAAACTAAATAAGATTAAGAATATTTTAACTTTAAATATATTTAATGTTTCGATTTTAAATAGAGCAACAGCTGTGAGCCTTGTGTCATAATTAAATTATAGTTCAGTTTCATGTTAGACGAAGATTTCAAAAGTTCTTATTAAAAATAACATCATTAAATAGAATATATTTATTTTTTCTAATTAGAATCACACACAAGTAATTATGTAAATATTTTGTAGTCAGCCCATTTGTGTGGGACATGCTATAATTTACATCGTTCGCGTAGAAGTGGGAAAACAGAACAATAGTATTTGTTACTGTTTGTTTGTTAAATTATTGTTATAGAACCACCATAAACCAATCATTAAACCTGTGACAAGTAAAAAAACAATAATATGTAATCAAATCTTAACTTCACAATCAACAATACCAGTTATACTTAATTTATAACCTTACCATTGGTCATAGTATACCTTAATAGATTGTACCTTTTGAAAACAAAACAAACGCCGTTTCTTGATTTATTAAAAACAAACATGTTCTATTAACATCCTAAAATAGTTAATCTCAAAAGGTCTCATACATTATGTAGTTAAGTCTCAAAGAAAATATAGAATAAAACAAAGAACTGGGGTATTGGCATCATGTTACCGTTATGTACATAAAGCAGTTAAATATAAGCATTTAACTGCTTTATGTGCACAAGGGTAACATGATTAACAAACTCCAAACTATGTACTGTGTCCGTACTGAGGATGGAAGCAATAATATCAAGTAATGCGACTAAGAACTTACTAAAACTTTTTATTATGATCATTATTTATTAAGGAATTTGAAATGAATATCAGTAAGCAAATGAAATCAAAGAACTCAACAAAATTTTGCATTTTGTCAACTCCGCAGTAAATGAGGTTCAAAATAGTAAAACATGAAATGGATCACCTAAGTAAATAGTAGCAAGTACGACATAAAACAGATCATTTCCGTCAGTGACATGGTTCATCTATGACACAGATTAATTATGTTAGTACAGAGCAATAACACACTCAGTCAATGAAGAAGTCTACTCAGTAACTCAGGCGTATATACTCAGTAAAAGAAGTACATCATCTCAGTCAATGAAATGGGTCAACTTAGTAAAAGACACAAAGTCATAGAAACGGGTCAACTGAGTTACAGAAGAGTTTTAACATAGTTAAAGAAGTACATGAAATAATTCGGAACAGAAAAACTCAGTTATAGTAGTAAGAAACATATCATCTCAGTCAATGAAGAGGATCAACTTAGTCAAAGACATACGTCAACTCAGTCAAAGAATCAACTCAGTTAGAACTGCATCAACTCTATCAATGAAGCCTGGAACAATTCTGCCACAGTAGCGGGTCAACTCCGTCAACGAAACAGATCAAAATCACTGAACCAATAATATAAATTTTAATAAAGTGGATCAACTCAATGAATAACTCTGTAATCAAAAACACCAACAAAGTCAATGAAGCCAAACAACTATGTCAACGAAGTGGATCAACTAACTCAATGGAGTATATCAACTTAGTGAAAAGGACAGATCAACTCAATCATTGAACCCCACCAACTTTTTCAACCAAGTAGCTCAAATCTATCAATGCAGCGGATAAACTGAAACAATAAATTAGATGAACTGAGCAAATCAGATAAATGAAAACCTTATCATACCATCTTAATCTGAACCTAAAGAAAACCCACCCACTTATAACAATTTATCAGGACTTTCCATCACTGGAATACGGCCCAGCTATGATCCACCAGCTTCTCTAGCAACCAGAATATTCTAAACCAAGTTCATCAACAAACCAAGATTACAAAAAAAATCACAAAACAAAACACAAAAAAAATCTACTCATATAATATTACCGACTTAGAGAAGAATCTTATAAACACGGGTTTGACTGGACTGTGTCTATTGATGGTTCACCATACGTATAGTGAATCACCAATGAACACAGACCAGAAACAAACGTCACACCAACAACTAATATGAACCAGGAAGACCAGGTTTTTCAACAATACCAAAACAATCTCTTACGGCAATTCAAATTAAATGAGAACAATAGAAGATGAGCTGGTTTTCTGGAGAGAAGGGCGCCGATGAGACCTGCGATAGTAGAAGACTAGTTGAAATAAACATCCTTATGCACTAAATTCTCATTACAACATGAGTCACCTTTGGCAGCACACAAAAGAACCAGCGATCGCAGAGTTCAATGCAAAGAATGTGAGGTATGGAAAAATAGACCTGGAATGGGAGGAAGACGAATTCAAAAATTGTAGAGAGGATCTCCATACTTCAAGAACAGCCACACCACGTGTTAAAAACAAGGCGTCGATCCCTGAGTTTACATCAATATCCAAGGCAGACGGCGAACATTACGATAGCATAACGATCCTGATAATAAGAGACCAGCAGCTTTCTAGCAATGATGGTTGTGTTGTTGCGGTTAAGAAATAAACCAGGATTTCAAAAATATTGCAATCGTAAATCCGATGTATGTTACCTATGTATGATAAATATTGAGTTATGTATTCATAATTTGTAAATTATTGTCACAATAGAGACAGAAACGAAACCTATGACCTAAATATTAGATTAAACATTGTCTATAACTGGCTTAAAAAGCCACATTCAACCAGTGGGCATTTACTGCGTTAAACGTAGATATTAGTTTAACATTTAGCAAACCTAAATATATAATTATATATGTATTTATTATATTTGAAATATTTAAGAATCATGTAAATATGATGAACTCAATGACGCGATGATCTCACAGCAAATAAAGTAGATGTAAATATTAAAGATTAAAATAATAATTCATTATAATGTAGGTATGTAGAAAAGTCACGTAAATATAAGGGAAATTTTGTGTCGCATAAATAATAATGTCATAATGGGTCAAGTCATGATGAAGTGTGAAGGAGAAGTACAAAATGTGATCTTAGAAGTACTTAATGTAAACTAATTTATAAGACCTAAGAAAACAGAAGCATGGGATGCCCTAATGAATAATATAACTGCGAATAATAACAACTTAGTTTTAATACGTAATAGTAATTCTATACCTTGTCTTGCACACTTTTTAACACCTAAAATTATTAACGATTCAGAAAACGAGACGGTATTGGAAAGCAGTAGAAAAAACGGCGTAAATGAGATTGTAACAGAACATTTTATTGGTGTCGTTTTAACAAGCGATGCACGCTAATTAACGATTATTTATATTATATAGAAAACGATTTAAAAAATTCAATATCTGAAACCTAAAAATTATGCAATTCCACTGAAAATATTTCATTAGTCTTGTGAAGCAAATAATGGAAATGTATTTACAAAATATCTTGTTGTTAGATAAGCAAAGCTAGTAAATTAAAACCTTGGAAAAGTGACATCTTTATCCAAAAGCTTCGGTAACGTGATACCCAATATATATGTTAACAGTTCCAGCACAGGCACTAATGTAATAGGCCGCATAAACAATACAATATCTATGTCACCCTAGATTAAAGTTACGTACACCCATTATAAGTATGTCACCTTCTTATCATGTATGAAAAGTAGTTTTACCTATTTATATTAAAGTCACAAATTTGGGTACCACGTTTTCGAAGCACATCATTTGATTGTGAAAGCAGGACTGTTCCGTCATTAGCAAATCATCAAGAGCTCTTATATCTTGCTGTCCACTGTATTTATGTGTATTCTATGTGTGTGCTGTGATCAACTAACCTGGTTTTCCGTAGCTTTGTTAACAGGTGCAAGCTTTTCGATTCATTTCATTTCATTTCATTTCATTTCGTTGATGGATTTTTATGAGATTTTCTTTAATATTTTATAGTATCGCTTTTTTTATGAAATTTTACAAGTTTTTCATATTTTGATCTTTGCACTCCTTCGGATAATTTATCAATCTGGACTATAAGTAGACGGTTTAACTTTTCAGAAAATGTTAAAGGTCGGTTTTCCTGCTTGCCTTAACTGGCCGGCTGGAAAAACCTCCAAGGCGCTTATATACAAGATTTCGAACTGTGCCTTATCTAAGTTTACGTTGATTGTCAGTACTATGTTTCAGTACGCTTAAGCTTGAAAATGTTAAAAGTCTCTCAAAAAAATCCAAAATGAAATACTATGTTAAATAACAGCCCTTAACTAACCGATAAACCACAAAATAATGATCGTGTGGTATCCGTCAATAAATAAACCACCCCTTTCCTCCCGAGGTTGTCGTTTAAGATGACTAAAGGATAATGTTAAGAGGATAACATCCTCCTTAACGCTAATGACAACATACCGTGATCACTAATCCTAATGGCAAGTGCTGATTATAGCATCCTCCTCGTCATCGCCTAGCCTTTTCCTAACCATGTTGGGGTCGGCTTTCAGTCTAACCGCAGCTGAATACCAGTATTTTACTTGGCATAAAATATAACTCGAGGCCCGTGCTTAGGACTGATTGTATGGGCTATTGAGTATCCAAGCTATGGAGTAACACCCTAACAATATACTCAGGCTCTTACATTACTGTTGTCTGGGAGATAAATCATTTATTGGACCTTTGCTCTCACGCAGATCTTAAGGAGCGAGTCGTTCTGATAAGTAACATACTAAATGATTCATGATCACCAGTCATTGGTTCATAGTAGGCTGACTTGTACATTCAAGTTTTATATTAAACTTGCCTATTGCTTTGGTTACCAAAAAAACCACCTAGTGAAAAAAAAACAACAGTCATTCTAAGCATATGAGACAAAGAAGTTTCTTGTAACAAGTTCTTGAAATAGACAACTGTTATTAGAAAGTAGCCTGAATAAGTACACATTTCATCGAATTAGCTCAGGATGGTAATCATGGTCATAACATCCAGAAAACAAAGGTATAAAAAAAACTGAACAGGTCAAGGACAGTAAGGAAATTAAATCTAAATAAAACACTTCATCGATAAATAATTCAAAACAGCTCGAATTTCAATTGATATCCAAAATCCAACTCTCATTCCATGTAAGATCTTTATATAAAATTACTGTGATTAAGTTCAATAACTTCATAGTTAAGTGTCTCAACCAAGATCTTAGGAGACTCTCATTGATGCAAAAAGTATTCATAAAATTACATTCAACAATTTAAATAAAATATCTCTTTGTAGAGCACTGGTCACTGCTAGCTACTAAATTATGAAAACAATACAAGAATTCAAGAATAAACGAATAAAAGTCGAGGTGAAACTTAAGAGGGAAAGAAAGAAGTTATAGGCTGGTGGAGACTTGATAGTTAAGTGCTCAGAACATACAATTCAGAAAAAGCAAACGGTATTTAAAACATGTCAGGACGTCGAATGTAAAGAAGAGAACGGAATAGTTCAGAAAACGGCAAAGCAGATCATCAATAAGGAATGCCAAAAGAACATGGCCAAAGTGTAGAAAGATATCTGTCCGCCATTTGTTTTTATACCGGAGGATGCTCTGTCTGACATAAGATTCCGACACCACATTTTGTGGTTAATTCTGATTAAAACTCCAAGAATAACCATAAAAGCACAATATAACATCTTCCTAGCATTTTTCGGGTCTGTTGCTAGGATCAGAAAATCTTTTCACTTCACATCTGCTACGGTTTTATTGAGAGTCATACAAAGAAACGAAAACTCAGTACTACCACCATACCTATTTCTGCCGCCAAGCAGCATTGCTGTGGTCCGGTTTGAAGGGTATGGGTGCCCGTTCAATTTACAGGCTCATGAGACTGTTCATCTATGTCTCTCTAACTGCTGGGATTAAGTTATTGATATTTAAAATTTTCCATCAAGTATTCCAAAGCCTGAATGCCAACAAGGTGAAAAAAATTGTGATAAACCATGTAAACTTTAGCAGTGCCAACTTAATCTAAGCTTCGTCACTCATCAAATGTCTAAACAACTTTTAATTTTGCAAATAATCTAACACCAAAAGTAGGTTCAACTTCGAATAACACGTTATCCATTCGGTTTTCTTTACTTGATGTTAAATACTTATTCAATATGGTGTGTTCACGTTGCTATTAATATGACGTCACAAGTCTTGTATATATCTATTTTCTAACGTCTCTTATCTTGTATACTTCTCCCTTCTACATAACGTGCTGCTCGTTGTGCGGTGTTACTTGTGGCGACATCTTAATCGCCACATGTGAACTGCACATCACACTGACGTCACACAAAAATCCTACATCGCGCAAGCAGAGTTTACCGCGCAACTAGCATATATACAACGTCCCGGCATCCATCGTCGGGCAGTAGCCCACCAGACACAACACCCTTCTGATCGGAGGATCCTCCCTTTTCTATGAAGAAAGAGTGAACTGTACACCCTGTACCTCTTAGCTATTCCATAGGTTTTTCTTTACCAAGATTGAGGTTAATCTCCGACTAATTTATTGGTTTACAGACCATCAGAATAATTTGCTCACATAAGCAATTAAGTGGCCACCGCTCAAATAAGTGGAGAGTCAAATAGTTTTCTGGTATAACTGGATACCATAGTTTTAAACGTGACTGCTATCTTACCTCTAAAACCCAAACACAGAAAACCGATGAGTTATATCCATTTATCTACCTTCAGGCCAATTTAACCATCATCTGTTGTAAACTGAACAGTTGATGAATGAAACACGGATTACAATAACTATGTCTTACCAACTGTCATGTGGTGTACCTGAACAACATCGAACTGGCAAGAAACTTAAGGAAAATAAGTTTTGTAAATTTTTGTGACAACATTTTAATTTATGTTCCTGAACATGATGTTCTTTACTCTCGCAAGAACTATAGAGCCGGCTATTAATCTCGTAAAAGAAGACATCAAAATTAGAAATGCAGCAAAGCGCAAAGGAATTAGGTACGTAGCCAAGATTTTAGGCATGCTACGATGCAGAGGGAATAAACTCCTAAGTACCAGTAAGTGTCTCCTCGAAGTTACGGGATAACAACCTATCAATATACTCAGGCTCTTACTTATTGTTGCCTGGGAGATAAATCATTTATTGGACTTTTGTTCTCACTCAGATCTTAAGGAGCGATTCGTTCTTAAGAGTAACAGACTAAATGATTAATTATCCCAGACATCGGTTCATAACAGGCTGACTTGTGCATTCAAGTTCTATATTAACTATCCCCTTTGTTTCGGGAACCAAGAAAGGAAATCTGGTAATCGTTCTTAACGTGGAAAAAATAAGTACATCAGACAAAATAATAACACCATTTTGAGTAAACTGGATCCATAAAACGGCTCAAAGACCTTAATTATCTAACCAATAATCGCAGGAACGATGATGGTAATATTCAAGAAATAGCGAAAGCCTCAAGAAGCCGGAACAAATTATTCAGACAATGCCAGCGGAACCTACTCCCACATAAGTGAGATAATATACTGACCTATTATAACCCTGGCTAAAAGACGATGCGGACGGAATGAATTAGTAAAATATCTATAAGACTGCTAGGAACAGCTTCAAGCAAATGTGGACTTTAAAAATCAAAGCAACTAAACAAACAGCAACAACAGCAGCAGCAGCACGACAACAAAGAAAAGTTAAATAAATAAAAACGAGTGATGGGACTCGACAAATTTAGTTTTAAAAACAACAAAATATTTTACAAAAAAAGACTATAAAGGATAAAAACAACCAATCAAACAACTGCTTAAATGAAGAAAGAAACTTAGTAAAGTTCAAAACTGACCATCCAGATAAAGTAAAACAGATGACAGGTTACAGACCTGTGAGTGGCCCTATGGTCCCAAACAGAAAAGGAAAGAGCAAACACTGAACACTGTTGTTCACTACAATGGTACCAAATAACAGAGCCATAACATTAAGAAATCAATCTAGTGTGTGTAGTGAAGGCAATCTCTAATTCTAAATCCTACACCCTCTTTTTCATCGTACATTGGTAAATGATGTGTAGAATGTAGCCAGGCTTCCACAACCAGAGTTTAACAACCAATCAGGATTATACAACATATATCAAACTTCATAAGAACAACAGCGACTGACGTAACAGCTTTGAAAGCTCAGTGCAGACAAACTTCAAGTATCTGAACGATTCAAACAAAGATCACTGTCATATAAAATTATACTCCAAGGGTTATTTCAGCCAGTTGCCAGGATCTTTTAAAGAAATATTCATCCATATCCAGCCTTATCTCCTCGTGCCACATCCAGAAGTTTATATTCAATGAAGTTAAACATCTCAATTTTTGTAAACAACATCACATCCATTTTGACAGTGGTATTGATTAAACTTACGACAGAAATCTCGATGTTTTGTCAAGTTGTAAAAATCATGTGATCCTGGGCGAGTCACTAGTTATATTGTGTATATATATATATATATATATATATACATATATCTTATTATTATTCACCGCTGCACTGTAATGTTGAAGCGAAGCGTATTGAATCGTTATTTTCAATGTTAATAATTCCAAAATATTATGTATTCTAGAAAATATGTATTTCCATAACTATATACCCGGGTCAAAGCAAAAGTTTTGTTTGGATAATATTCTGTTTTTGTACATTAGCTTATATTTAGACCTTAAGAGCGATTCTATTCTGCATTACGATTCATTGACCCAAATATCAGTTTTCCATACCCGGCTTGAACTATGTAAAAAGGTTTTATTCACTCGGTATTTGAAGCTACTGTGTTAATAGCTTTAAACACCCTTTAAACCCCTATTTGTGTATAATAAATAATATTCTCAGTATCTATATATCTACTTCGTAATCTCCGCTAATCTCGAAAAGTAAGTACGTTTTAACAAAGCATAACATCTACATGCTACATATAAAGGTTTATCATTGGTAATCGTGCATCGTTTAAATAATAATAAGCTTCTAATTTAATAAACAATATTATCTGTGTACTGGTTTTGTTTTATTTTTATAACTTTTCCTGAAAATAGTTCCGTTGTCTTCAGGTATCTACTGAAGCAGTAACGAGATAATATGCTCATTACCTACCTACGGCATACAATTTTTTTTTAATTCTTACAAATGGCAGTAGGTAAATCCTCTCCGTGCCTCGAAAAGCACGTTAAGCTGTTGCTCCCGGCGCTAAGTCAAATAATTTATTTCAATTAGGCACATAAAAGGCACTTTTGAACGTGAAAATTTACAAAAAATAGAATTGATTCTAGTCGCCCCTTTCAAAAGGTAGTTTTCGTATGGAGAAGAATGGACAAGAAACTCCACCGTTATTATTTTCCTATTTCTAGTTTATATTAATGACCTTCCTTACATGATAGCTAATATATCGGATATAATTCTATTCGCTGACGATACTTGCGTTATTTTTAAAATAGATAGAGAAGATACGGATGTCTTACATGTCAACGGTAGTTTGGCAATTCTTTCGAAATGGTTCGCAGCTAATAATCTTTTACTTAATGCGAACAAAACTAAATGTCTTAAGTTCTCATTACCAAATGTACCTCAAGTAGGTCTAAATTTAAAACTTGATGGCAAGAAACTAGATGCTATTACGGAAACTGTGTTTCTAGGAATAACTCTAGATTCGAGATTGCAATAGTATTATGTCCTATGGCGTTCTACTGTGGGGATCAGCAGCTGACGTAGACTCAATTTTCATTTTACAAAAGAGGGCAATTCGCGCGATCTACAAAATGAGTTCCCGTGAGTCCCTTAGAAATTAATTCAAACAAATTGATATACTGACTCAGCCTTCTCTTTATATCTTAGAAAGTATGTTCGCAAAAACTTAGGACATTAAAAAAATACGAAGCAATTTCCACACACACACACCAAGTAAACATGAAATAGTGATACCCAGATTAACTAAAACTAGTAAGTCATTTCTTATAACCAGTATCCGCTTTTATAACAAGTTGCCAAAGTCGGTTACAGAACTAAGCGATGGAAAGTTCAAAACCCACATTAAACGTGTCCTTATCAAAAAAGCATATTATAAGATTAAAGACTACGTTGAAGACAAGGAAGTTTGGCAATAATTCCTTCTGCACATGTGGCTTCCCTGGTACTTCATTAAGGGCATAACAATGTTAATGTCTATTAACTGCTCCCAAATTACGATGATTATTTTATTTTACTTTTTTTTTACATACTTCCTTGACATAATCTTTTCATTATTTGACGTTATATACCTACAATTATCTATATTTTTTTTTAAATTAGATTTGTTATAGCTGTAGTTGCAATCAAGTCAATTGGTTTAAATAGGTCCTTATTTTTATTATTTTGTTAATATTTTATATAGATACTTTTCTTTTAGATCTTGTGAATGTGAGAACGTTGTAGGCTGTAGACTTGTGGACGAATTTCTATTTTACTAAGTACCAGGTACTTAGTAAAATAGAAATTCTCGTACTTACTTGTTTATAAGCTTACACTGTCCTCTCATACCTATTAACACTTCAATTTGAAAACATTGTAGAAACCATTTATTTTTAAGAGAGTAACCGTGGAGTTTCTTGCCGGCTCTTCTCCATAGGAAGCGACCAGTTGGAACCGTGCATCTAGCTTCTGACGTTTCATAAGTGCCCTTTTAGGTTTATGTGAAATAAAATATTTTTAATTTGAATATGCACAATAGGTAAAAACAATCAAAAATGAAGCAATGACAGAAAAAGTATTAATGTTAATAATGACATGGTGTTCACATATTTACAAGCATTGTAAAAGTACCTATACGACATTCCTAAAATTTTAAAAATAAAACTAATCAGTCAGTGTGTGAGTTCAAGTAATCACAGAATGTAAAATTAATGTTGTAATAATTAATTATACAATTAAATTAGCAACAAGTCTGATTTTGACTAGACTCTAAATTGTTCTATGGAGCTAGACCATGTTTCCATGCATTCGGATCTTGGATATAATCCTCTAATTTTTAATATGCTTGTTTACAAAGAGCACTTTTAATATGAGTTTTAAATTTTCTTTCAGTTAATTGTAATATATCCCAACTTCACTAGGTATTTTGTTGTAACATTTAACACAGTACCCCATCATAGTATTAAAATTATGTCTATCACTTATTTTATTAAAAAGATGTAGATTTTTTCTTACATACGTCATAACATTTTCATAGATGAATTGACAAGGTACCGTCATAATATTAATATTTTTAAAAAGTTCCCTGAGAGATTCGCGACGACATAGATTATACTCGTAAATGGCTCTGACAGCTCTCTTTTGTAAAATAAAGATGGATCCATCCAACGTCGACTTCCCAATAACTAATTTATTGGTTTAGAGCCAGAGCCATTTGTCATCTTTATTTCTTTACTAAATAGAATCAGTTGGCCATCGCACGGCAACATAATCACTTAAGAATAATCTAGTATTTTAAATAGTCCTAATTAAATAAAGCGTAGCGCTATTATTAGGTAGATTTTGCTGTATGTAAAATGTAGATTCTATTGCCGTGTGCGATTGCCAAGTCATTCTATTTATTAAAGAAAAGAGACAGGGATATTGACAAGTATGACAAATAGAGGTACTGAATAAATTAACAGTCTTGGTTTTACATTAGATCTCACATCTTTTTAGGGTAGAAGAACTGCGTTGCGGGACTTGCATTTTTTATATGATATGTTTTTGATGGGATCTCATTTCTTTTTGTAGGTAGATACCCCGATACTGATACTGAACCTACATCAGTTTAATAAAACGTGTGTTTATCTGCGACATCGTAGGTAGGTCCCACAGGTTGTTATACCTAATTAATATTGCTTCTTCATTCAATTTCAATGCAGTTCTATTGGCAACTGGATTTCATTTGTTGCCCATTTTACAAGTAACCTTCGAAGAGACTGATTTTACCTACTTTTATATTCCATTAGATAGGTATACTAGGCACCTTTTTTTTTGGGTGGGAAATCATCAAATAACTTCTCCCGCTCTGGGCGGAGCGGGGGGCGTGTCAGACTCTTACTGACTAAAACCCACCCGTGTTCCTTCGGTTGCCCTGTTGCCGGGGGCCACGATGTCCCTTTCGGTTTTCTTCGCAACCCCGGTAGGTTCTTCGCAACCCCGGCAGGATACTAGGCACCTAGTTCCTAACTATGTAAAAAGGGTATAGGTAGCGCAGGTGATGAATTATTTTACAAACTCTTTGCTTATGTAAGAAATAAAAATTGACCGACCTATCTTATATTTAGGTAGTGTAAGTGACGAAAAATTGCATGAACTGCAAAAGTAAGCAAGGAAATATTAAAATATATGTAATGTCCCGTTTTCTAGATACACGAACTGCATGCTGCAACTTTGTAATCTTATATAAATGATATGTGATTACAAAGTTACTTATGCAGTTCGTAAATCTAGAAAACGGGACTGAAATTGCGGTATTTTAATTTTTCCTTGCTTTATGCCTAGAAAGCAAGGAAAAATTAAAATATACCTCAAACACTAATTGTGTTCAAAATTTGAAGCTTGTGTATCTGCTAGAAGTAACTTTGAATTTTGATGATCGGTGAGTGAGATGTCAGTGATAAAATTAAGGAACTTTGACCTGCAATAGTAAAACTAAACTACAAGTTCAAATTTAATGTAATTTGGGAATATACCTAGTCATACTGAGTCTTCTAGGTCACTGAAAATTCATGTTTCTAGCTTTGTCCACAACGAAGTTAAAGGGAGTCAAAATTTACCTGAATGGCTTTGAAAAAAGGTGGTACGTCTGTACCTTTGTTTGTTTTGCTCGACTTGGCGGGTGCACTACCTTGCCCCCGGATACCTATTTTAGATAATGACACAGAAAATAAGAATAAATAGCCAACGTTTTTTTTTTTTCTAAGTTTTCTTTGAAGACTAGCTTCTCCCCGTGACTTCGTTCGCGTGAAATTTAAACATAAATAAAATATATCATATGACACTCGGCAATACTTTAACTTACCATTAGTGAAATAATTTTTGGAATCGGATCAGTAGTTCCGATGAATAGGTTTTTTTTTTTTTGGGTGGGAAATTATCAAATAACTTCTCCCGCTCTGGGCGGAGCGGGAGGGCGTGTCAGACTCTTACTGACTAAAACCCACCCGTGTTCCTTCGGTTGCCCTGTTGCCGGGGGCTACGATCTCCCTTTCGGTTTTCTTCGCACCCCCAGCAGGCATCGGCCCTAACGGACCTCGCGCCGTCGACCCGGGCCTGGTCCTTATCGGACGGTGAGCTACCCATTGCTCACCGTTCGCAAGCCCGCGCCTACGGTGGCCGGAAATCGGCTTGCGATTCCCGACGCCCTGGGCGTCTCCTCCTGCGGCGATTAGGGGCATGAGGGCGTGAAATTTGCCTCTCCCTCACGCGTTCCGCCTCCTCCTTCGCGAGTATTACCGCTTCGCAGAAGTAGGTGACGGCCTCCTATTTCCTCTCACTCCGTACAATGGCCTGAACCAGGGCCGGACGCGAGAGATCACCGCCGCCGATCGCCTCCACGAGGACACGGCGATTAGGTACCCCCTTCATACAAATTCGCATATTCACCTCTTTATTATATTAGTATGGACTAGCTGGTTACCCGCGACTTCTTCCGCGTGGAATTCTATACATCAATTTAATTCATTTGTATAGATGCCAATGAAAGTCTCGTCAAAATTGGTCCAGCCGTTTTGCTGTAATAAGTGCTAATATGATAATGTGCTGTAAAAAGCTATTATTTTGACAAATAGACACTTCAATTTTATTTATTTGTAAGTATTTATAGATGAAGAAAAACTTAACACCCGACTGGGTACACCGCAGCTCCATAATTGAGCCTTTAGTCACCTTTTTCACTAGATTATTCAGGGCACAGGAGATGTACGTACAAAAATAAAAATATTGAAACGAACTATGGTTTATTTCTGAAAATATTGGACGAATGATAAGACAGTTTAAAACATCGCCTTCAACTTCGTATTATGTTCTAAATAATAAAAATACATCGACGTTGTAACAGATATGAATTTAAAGCAGTATAGAACAATCAAATATTGGAATAACATATTGTTCCTGCTATTCATTATGATCTACACAAATGTACTTATAGTGTCGGTAATTGCTTGAACTATAATTGGTGCATGTACTTTACGAAATTGAAAACAGGTTTTTATTTAATCAAGACATGAATATATTGTGAATGACATAATAAACTAGACACATATTATAATTTAGACTTAGTAACTTTAGACAAAATATTTCACAAATTTTCAGAGACCAATACGTATACTTAAAATCCGCTGAAATTAGTACCTCTGTTACATTAAAGTTTTTAAACAATTAAATTAAAAAATATGGGATTTAAATTATGAAATAGAAACAAATACGCTATAAGGAAATCCATCCAAAGTGACTGTAACTAACATAGAACTGATGCGAAAAGTATTTAAATAATTT
Organism: Omphaloscelis lunosa; assembly: GCA_916610215.1. Taxonomy (NCBI): domain Eukaryota; kingdom Metazoa; phylum Arthropoda; class Insecta; order Lepidoptera; family Noctuidae; genus Omphaloscelis; species Omphaloscelis lunosa. The sequence goes on from OU744247.1 coordinate 18,174,345, forward strand.
AAATAACAAAAAGATTTCCTAATTGATTAGGGTACCTTTCAAAAAGTCAGTTTGTCGGTATTTTTTATTGAAATATTATAATAAATATTGTCTTCCTAAGAGGTAAAATTAATTAATCGCGAGTTCACGGCATTGTGTCTAATTAATGTATCATGGTACCGTATTGACACTATTGCTAGTTTCCTGACATTCTAATCGACACATTCTACTTTTACTGTTAACTAGCTGTTGGCCGCGACTTTGTCTGCGATCCAGGATAAAAAGTATAGTCTATATCCTTCTCCAGATTCCAGGCTACTTATCTGTCAAATTTCATCCAAATCTGTTCTGCCGTTTTAGCGTGAAAGCGTTACAAACAACCCAACTCCCTCTCGCGTATTAAGTTAGGATTGAATATACGGCCACAGACAACTAATTACTTATAAATTCATGTACTAACATTCTGCTCAACTACGCTTTCAAATAAAACGTAATGAACAACAAAACGCAATGGCAAGAATTTCTACAACCTACTACAAAATTAACTTCTACTTCCATCTATAAAATACTACAGTTAACAATGTTTTAATTTCCCTCAGCGACTTCTACGACACTAGATTGCTACGATAAGTACGTGTCATGTTCGGGTATAAATACTCGTTAATTTAAATCTTTACATAACATGTTACAACATCTAAGATAGTAAGTACATACTCATAATGACCTGCACAATACGTGGGTATAGTTCCCTATGTCAGATCATGTAAATGGATATATTATGTAAACAGTTATACATATAAAACAAATGCATACTTCTTGAGAGCAAACAGAGATCATAATTTTGTTTCGAATTATCATAAAACGTAACGTTACTTTACACTGCATTGAAATATATTTAAATACATATCGTATACTACTACCTACTCATATTTATTGCGAGATAACAAGATGAAACTACAATCAACATTAAATTACCAACTTAGTTATAAGCGTATTCTGTTTTAGCTACATTATCTTTGTTACAATACAAAATAAATAAATAACACACGGAGACCTGACGTGAATTAAGTCGCTACTCCTAAATCTCGTTTCAAATTCGTGACTCACTAATACGCGCAGAAAAACACAATTAACTGTCAAACTATAAACTAGTATCACACATTATTCTGCTGACATTAAAAACACAACTTTTCTCTCAGAATAATCACTTTTCGATAAACGAACATAATTCACAAGTTTTGTACCAAAACAAATCCTTAATCGCTTGGAAGGTCACTGCTATTCTAACACACTAGCTAATTAGTTTCGCTACGAACAATTAAAGCTTTTGCTCGACGACTTGCAGTCGAAGCCGCTCTATTACAATGTAACTCTAAATAGGCATCTAATCTATGCATCACATTACGTCATCCGCATTGACGTATGAGAGCAAGGCATCTCAATTTATTTGACCAGTTCATACACAGTCTATATACTAGACGTGATCGAAAACAATCATCGATAATGATGTAGAGCACCCAAGCGTCTGGGCGCTCGCTCCCGATACCGTCTGTCATCTGTCACCCTGGAGAGCCGGGTGTGCGCACGAGTGCGTCGCAAGCCGGCGGTCGCACCGCCTCTGTCACTGCAGGGTCCGTCTCACTATCAACGTCAATTCACTCCCACCGGTAAACACTTGCACTGTTTGACCTTCTGTAACCGCTTGCGTCTGAACGGTGGGTTCTGACCAGGACAACGCAGAGTCACTGTCACCCAGGTGAACTTCTTAGGCCTACAAAACGAACATGACTTGAAGGCAGGCTGCGGCCGGTCGGCGTTATTGTCGCGTCGCCGCGGGCCCTTCGGTATGTAAAACGAGTTGCACTGTCCGTAACAGAATTTGTTTATCACTGTTGTGGGCAGACAGCCCGGTTCTCGGATTTTCTGAACCAATGGCTCTGTTTTACACCAATCTTCCTTGAGATAATCCTTCTTAGTCACAACCAAGGCATTTTTGGAGGATTTCAATATTTTTCTGAATTCAACTCCCGGGGGCAGTTCCGTAGTGTCTTCTTGCTCCGGCAAGGAGACCACCATGCCTGTTTCAGAACTGCCATCTCCGAGTTCGTTTCTTTGCACAAAAGACGTCGATGATGATGCAGTGGCCTGTTCCGCTCGCTGTCTCTCCGCGAGAAACCTCTGCACTTGTTCGGTGTTGATGATGTCCAGGATGGAGTCAGTTGGAGTGAACGGCTTCCTGTTGCCGACACCAGCGCCAGCGCACACCCCGCTGGCTGCCAGGAGGGCTGCAGCTGCGAGCCAAATATGAGATTTCCATAAGTTCTCCATCTGGAACAATAAAATTGGTCATTAATAAAAATATTAAATTGCGTCCGTTTAAATAAGGCGTCGTGTTAATTTTAGTTTTTAGGCTTCGGCGGAGTGGATGTCGTAGGCTGAACTTACGTTGTATCTAGAGATGGGAGCCAACATGTCGTAGGCAGTGCGTCGGTGTAGTCGGTCCGCGAGCGCGCGCTGTGTGCGTGTGCGCAGGGCCGGCCGGTGGAGCGGTAATGAGCGCAAGCGCGGCTCAATGGACCACCGCTCAATGAACGAGAGATGAGTCACGCACCGCGCCTCCGCCACAGAACCGTTACTACCAGTCGCCGCGCGCAGACACGACACCTCGCACCACATGTGTTTCGGATTACTATACGGCCACAATAGAAACGATCCTTTTACAATGTGCTTTCTTTACGTTAAACAGCCATCTGTTTGCAAACAATTGCGAAACCTGCCTTCTCGGTAATCACTAAAGTTACCGATAAACGAGAGCTGTTTTAAGCCGATTAAAGTGTCAACTAACGACAGCTGCAAAATACTTAGAAAACGTTGGTCCTGTTTTATTTTACTCTACATTTTAGTAAAAAAAAAAACATTACGCTAGCTTTACTCATTAATATAATCAAAATCCCCGCAGAGGTGCACAACATTTAGGCAGAATACACATTGTAGTAAGTAATTCCGCCAGGTATGAGAGGAGAGATTTCTTCACGTATCGCGGTGCGCGGCGCCTGCCTGGGCCACGGGCTAGGCGCCGGCGCACATGCTGCTCATCTCGGATCAACGCGCTTCCGCCCATTTGTGCGGCCCACAATGCCCATACAAACGTGAACGTTCTATAGTTCTCTATACCATCCGCAGCCTTCTGCGAACCGTAGGCGCTACGTGTGGGTGCCGATGTTCAGTTACAAATTTTAACAATATATTTTTGAAAACCTCTGTGTAGTACCGACGGTATTCTTTATAAAAATAGGCAGGAAGTCCGTTGAACTGCATAATGCATGAAAAAAATTTTTAAAAGGTAACTGTCATAGATAGGTAAGGTTTATTTTATATCACACTATAAATTAATAATTACCACCTAGAAAACTGAAAAGACACGGATCTAAGAATCGTAAACAAATAATTTGATTACACCTTCAATACTAGTAATTGAAAGAACATCTAATTATAAGTATCAGCTACCTACAGTTTATCGGTTCTGTGCAGGTTTAATTAGAAGTTTGATTTATAATCAAGGCAATCAATCCATTATAACATTAACATATAACTTGTGCAAATTATTCGAGCCATTTTAACATGAATATACAAGTTATGTGAGATGTGGTAGGTAAATAAACATGCAATAACATATAAAATAAAAGGACAGGTACAGTATATTTCGAAGAATTATTCCAATATTATAAATAACAGTGGAGCTTTTAATTGTAAAGGATCTCACATTCTTTGGTTCAAACGAAAAAAAATATGACAAAAGGAAGTCCTTTTTAAATCGTTGGTTTTTTTTTTTCTATTACTACTATGAAATTCCTTCGACGAGGAATGCTAAGCGCCCCTCGCTTAGCATTCCTCGTCGAAGGAATTTCATTCATTCATTCATTCGTGAGCGTTAGTTCGCGTAGGGCTGTCAAAAAAATGAGAGCATAATAGGCGTTAAGACGACCCTTAGCGACAGGCCGTCTACATCGCCCACGCGTATACAGCGGGTTACACTTTCATTTATCTGTGTGTTCGATCATTTTACATCTTTCCATACAAATATGATGGTATTATGATTTTCCCTAGTTTAGACAAGTAGAATTTCGTGTGCTAAGATCATGTTTATAGCTTATCTCCCATAAAATCTTTACAAGTACGCCGTAGATTTTTTTTTTGTTTTTGTTATGGTGTATCGATCACACGTCTGAGTTGCATAATCGTATCATAATAATTTATTCCCCCAACTACATTAAAACATAGACCAATTAGCTCAAAGATAAATATTTAAAACTTCGCAATATGAACCATTTAAAATTACATGAAAATGTCGATAAATTAATATTACGACAAGTTGCAAATATTTTTATTATTCATCATTGTGTAGTTTTACGATAGATGATTGCAGGCTTTTATGCAGATGAAAACAATTATAATAAATAACTATAGTAATAAATAAAGTCTACACTATTATTGACAAATGATAAATACTATTACGATTCACAACTGATTGAGTATTCAAAACAATTATTTGTCTTACCATAAATTTTAATAGTGGGATGCAAAAGTAATGTGTTAGTTCCATTGAAACTGATGCTTTGATATTGACAAAAATCCTACGTTACATTAGGAACACATAAATAAAACATACGAAAAATCTTTTAAGATTTTGTGTTTCTTAAAATACAATAAACGATTGATCGATAAACATTTTAGCATCGATAAAGTTATGCAACAGCCTGTATATGTCGGGGTCCTGTGATGTATGGGCGATACACCTTTACGTGTTTGTGAGACCGAATTCTAAGAAGAATCTCAGGAATTACAAAATTTTAGTGTTCCAAATGATGTCATAGATCAATATTGTCCAATCGTGATATTTTATACTTTATGAAACGTCCCGGATGTTATTGTAAATTGTACGTGTTAGTTAATTATTTTATTAATAAGTATGACTGTAGGTAAACACAGGATAGGTAAGATTTTCATAATTATTCAGCGAATGTGTAAAATCCAAAGTCCGCAGTCTGCACTTGGAATTAAATAAACTGAATGATTCTACGACTCTACTTTTAAAGCATTTAATTATAAACTATTTTCTTTTACTTTTTTTCATTCTTATATTAATTAAGGTACATATGTATCTCGCTACGTCTAATTATTTTTCGCAGACAAATTACAAGTTAAATTGGCTAAAGTTGTTAACTGCACTCATTAATTTGTATCAGTCAGTCATCAGTTACATCATCTCGTAGAGTTTCGTTATTATTTTGACAGAAATACATGCAGTTCGCGTCACAGTCAAATACTTTACTATTGTTACGTTTAGTTTGATGCACGATAGGAATGCATTAATGCAGGAATCAAGAAAACCATTTAATCAGCGTAGAAGCATCGTCATTTGAAATGAGTACCGCGACTGGGAGGCGCCGCTACATATTGTTGACCATCTATATATCAAGTAAGTTTAATCGTCTCCAATCGCTTTGATCAGCCTGAATCGCGGCGCCGGCGCATCGCTCGCATTATACCGCGCTCACACAAAAAACGGGAACAGAAAAAAGTAAAGTTCCTCAAACGCCAGGTACAGGCGTTTAATGCGAGCAGACGTATAAATCAAACCGAGCCTTCTAACAACTTATGACATAAAATCCTTTATTATTCACACGGATTCGAATAAAAAAGCATCGACGGTGAATAGCCAGCGCAGGCGCAGCGGAGGCCGACGCGCCACGCATCGAATAACATTATAGGATTAAGAACACTTTTAGTTTCTTTTTGAATGGAACAATTAGAGACGAACGTGATAGGTGTGACAAAAAATGTCTTTAACTTTTTGCTTCCATAAGGGATCAGATTTACATGCCTGCCACGGCTGCCTAAAATATGTTTCTGGGAAATTTGATTAGGTGATGCGCGAAAATGCTTTTTGTACGTTTTTGTAAAGGTGCGAGGGAATCGATTTAATATTAAATATAATTAATTGAAACTTATGTTACCTGCCTGTAAAGGTATGAGAAAAAAAGAAATATTTATCGACATCAAATTATTTTATTCGATCCTCGAATCCCACGATTGAGTAAGTGGGGCAAAAACGAACATTACACATTTTTAATAAAGAAATCTTATATTCTGTCAAGAATCAGTTAGCTATGTCTCGATATAAATTATATATGCTCAGTAACGCTATATTAAAAACGATAAAACCGATTATGCACACTTGTATTTCCTGGGAAATTTGATACGGAGCTACGAACAGACGCGAGTCTAGACTGGTCGTCATCTAGACAATAAAGACAATACCTATTAGTACATACATAAAGAGCGTTTATTTTTAGTTACATGTGAACGTACCAATTAGTACGAAACCTAACCTAAAAATACATATTGACTAGGGGAGCGCCTCCATTTCGCTTGAATGGGTAGACTTATTTTTATTGTGCACGGTATTTTTACTAATTTTGCCGTTTTTACATGTCTAGCCCACAAAATATCCTATACTGAACGTGAACGTTCCAATGGCCTCCAATGAACAGTCATACCCCCAAACTGCCAAAACTACAGGCATGAGAGACAAGAGCAGTCTCTTGTTAAAAGATGATTCTACTGCCCATCTTTTTGATAGAACGTTTTCGATGACAGAAGGTGACAGGTGACACAACACTATTCTCTCAAGCCTTTTTGCTTGTTTTGAAGAGATAGAAAGTAACATAAAACCGAAGTACTTCACGACCCGCGCACGTTGTATTCTCAATCGAAGAAACAGGTTATTGTGGTGCTTCTACACGCTAATAATAGTATCACAGCATTAAAGCAGCATTATGATCTCTGCATGCAACACTTTATTGCTTTTCGAAGCTTCCTCTTTACGAAATACCTACTATACTTTAATGTACTACTACGACACTGCCTCGTTGGTCGGCTGATCGCAAGCACTACTGCTAATAATAATCCCACCGTGCACCGCCGTATCTCTACGTTGACGTCGTGGTGGGGCTTGCGCGCTCCGAACTCTAGGTCTGTGCCAGTAGAGCTTACTTTGCCGGAACGGGTCTGGGATGAGAAGCCAGACCAAGAGAGATACAAAAACCCGCAGGGCAGCATGTGGCGAGCTGTTGGGCAGTAGCGACCCCACGGACCCTATCTCCCGGGAGAAGTCTTGTTCCTCATCTCTGGCTTGCCTTTATTGGTCGGCTGGAGTGAACACGACGAGGACTCAGAATCGCACATTCCAGAGCGAGTTTACAGGTGGGTTTACAGGACCTGGGGGCGACCGAACCAAGGTGTGATTGACACACGCCTGCCAGATGGCGAAGCATCTAGTCGGCGCCTGTCAATCACACTGAAGGAGATAGGACCGATCATTTATCTACCGACAGTCTATAAAGTTTTTACATATATTTTGAGAGCTAAAATTAATAAACATATAGACACCAACTCCATCATGTCTGCCTCTCATAATAGATGTAGGAACGGGTCCCGCGGTGTTAAGGAGCTACTCCACATCGATATGGCCATTAACCAGCAGGTTCGTTGTTCCCGAACGGGATCTGTCGACAAGTTGAATAGATAATAAGAAGGCCTATGACTCGGTGCCACATACATGGCTCATGACAGTGCTGGAGTTGTATAAAGTAGATGCAACTTTACGTACCTTCCTGATGTCATGTATGTGGCAATGGAGGATGGTGCTTCGCTATCCAGGATGTCATCATATCCTGAGGAATAGCGAGCCGATAAGCATCCAGCGAAGGTGACAGTTTGAGTCCAGTGTGGTTCTGCCTAGCCTTGAATCCTCTTAGCACACTGCTGGAGGATTCAGGGCTAGGTTATCGATTGAGGAGAGGTTATGTTATATCTCACCTCCTTTACATGGGTAACTTGAAACTCTTTGCCTCCAACAATTTGCAACTGCTGGAGCTACTAAAGGTTACCGAAACTTTAAGTAGCGCCATCAGAGTGGAATTTGGTGTGGACAAATGTGCGGTCATGCATGTAAAATGAGGAGAGATCGTGGAATCCGTGGGAACCCACCTCTCGATGCGGTGCCGCACAGGTTACGAGAACAGGGATTCTTCTTCTTCCTCCTTTCTACTTTCGTGAAACCCTCCTCATCAACTTGGCTGCAGGTTCTTGGCAAGGAGCTACAGACCGCAGTCAGGGCAAGTTGAGTACCCTTTTTCTATTTTTCCCCTCTTCTGGTTTGTCGCTTTGGCTGCGATGCATCTGCTTTGCCACTGGTGACAATAGCAGCGTAGGCACGTTTAGAGGTCGACGTACCTACGCATGACGTTTCTGCAGCCGGTGTTGTGTTGCGGGAGACGGCGACTGCGGGCGGCGCTTGCTCAGCATTATCGGCAGTAGTGACGCACTTGTGTTCGTCGATTCGAAACTGCCGACGGATGCATTTTGCGCCCCTCGACGAGTGTTTACCTGTGAGGCCTCAGACGACCCAATTACCGACCCAACGTCACGCAATAATGCTATTTCTGCACGTAGATCAGTATTGGCTTTTTCGTTTTTTTTTTTAAATGTACTACTGGCCAAGACCAATGGCTCATTGTGTATTTGGTAGATACAATCAACGGTACATGATCACTTTGACCGTGCTAAAGACGTAGCTAGTTAGTTGTACATATTAATTGAATAAAGTGTTATGATGCATCCAATATTTGTCAGAAGCACTTAGGGTTGCCAACCATACTGTTAAAAACAGTATTATACTGTTTTTCATTCTAAAATACTGTTTACTGTTCAACAAAAATAAAGATTATGAATATACTGTTTTCACTGATATCAAGAGCTATACATAAATAAAAAGGTTGCAAAACACGAAAATAGAAAACCGACCACCGACTTCCGAAATGAGAGGTACCTATTTTTAATTTTGTAGTGTTTGTAGGGTTCCGTACCTCGAAAGGAAAAACGGAACCCTTATAGGATCACTCGTCTGTCTGTCCTGGTGTCCGTCTGTCACAGCCAATTTTCTCCGAATCTAATGGACAGATTAAGTTGTAATTTGGTACCATGTGTATTTCTGTGCCCCAAACACGAACGTGTAACGTAAATAAATGAATTTTGAATATGGGGGTCTCTTTCGATAAGCAAATAAGAAAATTTGAAAAAAGTTTTTCAAACTGTGCCGTATGACATACCCATCAAATGAAAGGGCTTGTTGCGAGGGCCAATTTTTTTTGTGTTTTATATACATTTAAACATATTTAAGAAAATAGATGAAAATTTACCATTCGGGCACTTGAAAAAAATACAGAGAATGGTTCTTTACTCTATTACACTATTACAGGAAAACCTACAAGAAGTCTATGGTCTTAAAATAGCATGGTAAATCTTTCAATATTGTATTGTATTGTACAAACTTACATTTACAGTTAGAATGTATGGGAGAACATATATTTAAATTACAATGTTAAATTTGTATTTGGGATAAATTCATTCCAACTACCGAACCCTTCATTATGCGTGGTTCGACACGCACTTGGCCGGTTTTTTCCGAGATACTGTTTATTTTTCCGAAATACTGTTTATTTTCCCACTTTGACTATAAAATAATTTATTTCTTCTACAAAAAGTTGGGAACCCTAGAAGCATTAGTAACGGCTGTTAAAAAGTATGCTTAATTCAAAATTTTTACTAAAAATTTCTTGAAGCCTTTAATTCCTGTAAATACCGCAAGACATTGAACGAATCCTTATTTATGTTTTAAATAACTGTTATATTTGTAGATACGTAAAACTTATTTCGGCGTACTCAAAAACGTACGTCATTACGCAATTCAAAACAATCAAGAATTTCTTTTAAGGAACAGCCTTTTAGGCACTTTCCTACCCTATGATTCTTTCCCCTCCCTTTGTATAAACATGTACATATTATTGTTATTATTTTATTACTCTTAGCTTAGGTATATATTATGTAAAAATTATCTTAAATAAAAATTATACAGAACAGGTACCTATTTATAAAAACTCCACTTTCAAAGCGGGACTTCCTGTCCCAAGTTAGGTGGTAGACCACCAGGCTTATATATCGATTAGAATTGACGCAACCGCTGTGGGCGCTAATACCTAACATAGGCCCATGACGTCACGCGTTATTGATTATTGTTATATTCGTCATTCACGAGTAATTAATTCACTGATGCATTTGATGGGTGTAAGGAAAAAAATTGTTTTTTGTTTTGGACTGATTGTATCACTGGATAAGTTCTATTATTTAGATAAAGCCATTGTAAATTATTTACCGTCTGATCATAGTGGACAAACGGTAACTTTTAAATTTAAAGCACCTATTCAAAAAGTTTAAATACTAATTAGACCAATAACAACTGGCAAATTAAATAGATTCAATAGTACCCTAAATAATAAGTTAAATGCTCTGGGCCCTAATATGGATGATGCAAATAAATTGTATGAGGATTTCTTTTCAGTAGTGCACACTGAATTCAATAAAACTTTTGAAAAGAAAACAAAAAGTATTTGCCCTAATTTTATTTTTAGTGACTGGGTAACTAAAGGTATTAGGATAAGTAGGGAAAGACTGTTCAAGTTGTATGGCCTTAAGCCTTACATTAACACTGAAACTTTCAACAAGTATGTTGCTACATATTCCAAAATTTTTAGAAATACGTGCAAGATAGCTAAAGCTCTGTATATTAGCAACAAGATTAAATCAGCTGAAAATAAAATAAAAACAGATTGGAAAGTTATAAATAATGAAATTAATAGGAAAAAAAATCGAGACACTGAGTACACATTGGAGACTTCACGTGGTGCCATAAGCTCTCACTTAGAATTAGCGCAAGAATTTGTACATTTCTTTACTAATATACCATCAAAAACGACGGAAGCTTTAAATTCCTCACCCGATGTCTCAATTGATTTATTAAGAGTGAACGTTCCAGGCTGCCCGGTTGAATTTCAATTTAAACATATAAACCCTATAGAATTTTTTTTTCTTTATTCGAGTAACCAAGACTCAACAAGATTGTTAGTAAAACTTACGACTATGTTAGTAAGTACTGACACACAAAAACATGAAAAAAAAAAGAATACAATCAATAACGGTTGGTCACCGCTGCGACATCCCATGAGAGAGGGCACAACAGTGACCCACGTATTCACAGTCCAGGCGACTCGCAACCATGCTTAATACACTGTTGGAGCTGTCCCACAACCTGCGCACCAGGGAAGCGCACCTTTTACGCATTGTTGCGTAAAAGCAATCTACATGCGCATCTGCAAACATCCCTGACGCACTACAGAAACGGGGCAGCCCCACCAGTATCCTAAACGCGTTGTTATATTGAACGCGGAGAGCGCTATACGATCTTTGGGTATATCTAGCCCACAGGCTTCACGTGTAAAAACTAGTACAGTAGGCTCGAAAGAGCGTGATTTTTACAGGAAGTGAGCATCGTGCAAACCTGCGAGCCAGCATGTTCGCTCTAACCGACAACGCCCTCCGCTCCCGTTCAATGTCATCATCGTCTTTGAGGCTGGGAGTCAATATATGACCAAGATACTTAAACCTGTAGACTCTCTGCAAAGGTGTACCATAAAGTAATACAGGCCGTACCGCATCAGGGCTTTTACTCCCACCCTCAAAGACCATGACCTCCGACTTTTTAGTGTTGTATGCCAAGCCATGAACTTTAGCATACGCCTCACATTGAGCAACCAATTTTCTCAAGCCGCAGACTGACGCACTCAGCAGTACCATGTCGTCCGCGTAACTGATATTATTAATATACTGGTCCTATGATAGTTGTAAAAACTTTTCGACAAATCAAAATCAAATTGACCGAACATCTTTGGGGATTATCGATTTTACGGACTAGGTAAACTTGCGCTCAGTTTAGTAAAATCTTATTTAAATGATAGACAGCAGCAGGTTCAAATAAAGTAAAAATGGGTGTTCCATAAGGCCGAATATTGGGTCCTTTCCTCTTTTTAGTATTTATTAATGATCTACCCCATTTATTAAAAAACCAACCACAAATGGTGTTATTTGACGTAAATAACGCTCTGCACTGCACTGCTAATAATTTAGTATTAAATGGGAAAAAAACTAAACGCATAAGATTTGATTTCCGAATGTTAAAGTAGTGATTTTGACATAGTATTGAATAAGGAGAAACTAGAATTCATCGATAAAACTGTTTTCTTGGGGATCACGCTCGACTCAAGGCTGCAATGGGGTCCTCATTTAACATCTCTTGCAGGACAGCTAAGTTTAGCAGCATATACTGTGAGAAAAATCCGTCAATTTACTGATGTAGATACCGCGAGGCTAGTCTATTTCAGTTACTTTCATAATATCATGTCTTACGGTATTTTACTATGGGAAAGGGCTGCAACTATCGAGTATATTTTTATTCTGCAGAAGAGAGCCATCAGAACAATATATGGCCTCCGCAGGGGCGATTCTCTAAGGGAACTGCTTAAAGATATTAAC